>OY992506.1:5779354-6515820 GCA_963921215.1 Scoparia ambigualis
CGCTTCGTTTGCGCGAGGCAGTACCTACTTTCTATTTTATTTTTTACTAATCTTTTTATTGGAGTGTTTTTTTGTGCGCAAGTGATTTCTACAAAATCTTACAGTTCCGCCTTACATACTGCACACTTATGTAGTACCGTGACGTGATTACGGTCAGTGCTAATATGAAATCTAGTATCGTGACGCGATTACGATCGACATTACGGGTACCTACCCTTATGTAGTACCGTGACGTGATTACGGTAAGTGCTAATATGAAATCTAGTATCGTGACGCGATTACGATCGATATTACGGGTACCTACCCTTATGTAGTACCGTGACGTGATTACGGTCTGTGCTAATATGAAATCTAGTATCGTGACGCGATTACGATCGATATTACGGGTACCTACCCTATTCTAAGACGCGATTACGGCAATTCTATTCTTTGATCATTCCTTTCAAATGACTTCGTTTGCGCGAGGCCTCTCGCCTACCACAAGGCTTAGTGACTCCGAATTCAATAAAGAACCGTAAATAACGGACGTATATAAATCTAATATTGAAAAAGACTTACGATCTGTCATGACCGTAGCACAAGAACACAGTCCGGATCTAACCCAGACCATCCAGGACGCTAGGGATACCTAGTCGTAATAATCCAAGCGCAGCAGAGGAGTTGCCAGTTGTAAATCCAATATCATCGGATTTTCTTAACGTTCTTGGAGTTTCTAAAGTGAATGAGGTACCATTGGGACCCAAAATACCAGAAGAGGTCTCTAAACGCTAGGGAAATCCTCATAGATGGTATGAACAAAGATAATAAAAAAGAACTGTTAGCAACAACTTTGATACCTGTTCGAAGTTGGCCAAATTATACTGCATTTACATTATGAAGATACCATGAATAGGAAAATGCTTACACTACCTGCCTACTCTTGATAAAAAATTCTTGTCAATGACACAAGATGTTAAAAGAGAAGCACTCTTTTGGAGAAAATTTGGGAGAAAAGATAGAAGCTGCTAAGGCCGCTGAAAAATCTGGTTTGCAAATACGGAATACTAACAACATTGGACCGTCAACTTCACTAAGAACTACGTCGCCCAGCAGGGAAAGTGGCAAGACCCATCCAAGCAACAAGGTCATGGGTTGCCAGGCCGGGAGGGAGCAAGCAAAGATTCCCGTATCCACCTCGGAGGCGACCAGCGCAAGCACCGACGTCCGCCCGCTATCACACCACGACAGCAGTGAGACCGTCATACAGACCGATGTTGCGTAAATAACAACCAAGGTAACCTTACACGCTGTACGTATAAATTTTTTTTTTGTTGACACATGGTGTTCAATCGCAAATGACCCGGTAGTCTGACAGTACGTTACAGGTTACAAAATACCATTTAATAATACTGTAAAGCAAGCTACTGAACCTATCACTCCTAACTTTTCTTCGGCTGAAATAAGTAAGTTAATCACAGCTATATCTGACTTGTGCTAGTCAGGAGTAATATGCATATGAGAGGATGTCAAAGACCAATTTATTTCTCCCATATTCTTAACACCTAAAAGTGATGGATCTAAAATCATAGAATAAAGCTGTCGCCTCATACCACTTTAAAATGGAGGACATACGGACAGCAAGCAAGTTATTGTTCCAAGACAGTTATATGGCCAATGTTGATATCAAAGACGCGTATTTTTTCTTTAGTTCCTATTAATGAAAACTACTAAAAGTATTTAAGGTTCCAATTTTTGGGACACAAAAGTAATACGTATGAATTCTAGTGCCTACCGTTTGGACTTAGTTCAGCACCTTATTATGTCTTTACGAAACTCATGAAACCGGTCTATCTACCGGATTTATCTTAGAAACAGAGGTTTTTTAATTCTAATATATTTAGATCTTGTGCCTTGGTCATTCTTATGAAGAATGTAAAAGTTTTGTTCTCGAAACTGTTTGTTTATTACAAAATCTAGGCTTTGATAAAAACTTCAAAAAGAGTAACTTGGAACCACAAAAGACTAGAAAACTTCTCGGTTTTGAATTAAATTCAGTAAATATGTGTTTGCAATTGCTAATAAGAAAACGAAAACGCATTCTTGAACAAATAAATATCAATAGAATGGGTGGAGTACAATAAGTTCCTTTAAATAATATCACTTGTCGTCTATGGCAATGGTGCGAGAAACGCAAAATATTGTCTTTGCATCCTACATAAAATCTAAAGATAACTTCGATGCGGATAAGGAGTCACGGCGTATGAATATCGATACAGAATGCCAAATGCAGGCACCTATGTTCGAAAAAATTGTTCAATCGTTTGGGACACTTCTTAAAGATCTCTTTGCTACTTACCAAAATTATAAATGCAATAAATACGTCTCATGGCAACGAGACCCCTACGCCTTTGACATAGATGAATTCACCTTAAATTAAAATATATTTTATTTTTATGCTTTTCCCCCTTTCTCGCTCATATTAAAATGCTTCAGGAAAATAATTAACGACGAAGCCACTGGTGTACTAGTCGTATCGTATTGGCCGAGTCAACCCTGGTATCCCCTACTTACCTCAATAGCTTACCACCAATATACTTCGGCCCAAGTGACGATATGTTATTATCACCTTTCAGGACCCAGCACCCCCTTTGCAAGAAACTTATCCTAGTAGCATCAAATTATCAGAAAAGCATTTCAAAGAAAATCGTTATGTAATGAAACCATATCGAGGTGATGATTTCCTCATTGTCTACATCCTCACTAAAACAATACAATGTCGCTTTTACGAAATGGTGGAGTTATTGTTATATTTATAAAGTTGATTTCTATAACTCCCGACTTCCAATTCTATCAAAATTCCTTACGGTTAACTGTTAACGGCAAAAATTGGTTGTAGTTCATTAAATATGCATCGTTCTGCTCTAGCTATTTAGGGCAAACGTTATAGTGAAGCTGATTTAGTTGTTCGATTTTTTAAAGGTATTTACAGGACTAAACCTAGTCATCCGAAATATTCGGAGACGTGAGATCCAGAGATTGTAATCGATCACCTTAGTAATTTATATCCAAATGAGGAACTTGCTCTGGAGTTTATTACTAAAAAATTAGTAACTCTGCTCGCATTGTCAACCGCACAACGAGTACAGACGTTATCTTCGACATTCTAATTTAAAAATAAATAATAACTATGTCGAAACCATTGTGGATAATTTAATTAAAACATCTGCTCCAGGGCGACGACCGCCTTGTTTATTTATACCATTTTTTCTAAATAAGATTGAGATCTGCCCTGCAAAAACATTACTGTCCTACTTAGATATGACTAAAGTTTACAGAGATAAACCTAGAACGGAAAGGTTATTGCTCACCTGAAGCCTATTCATAATGTAACTAGTTCTACATTAAGTCGATAGTTTAAAAACACCCTATTTAACAGCGGCATTGACACTTCTTTATTCTCAGCACACACGTGTAAGACACGCGTCCACGTCCACCTCGGCAGCAAACAGAAAAGGCCTTTCAATAACTGCAGGATGGACTGGTAATTCTCTGGTGTTTGCACTGTTTTACAATCGACCCCTTACCATTGAGAATGACGATAATGCTTTGCAGCGGCTATTTACATTGATTAATTTCTAGCTTATCATTCATTATAATATCATACTGGTTTGTACTAATATGGTACCTAATTATATTTAATCGGTTATACTCGTAAATACTCAATTATAATAGTTGAATTAAATCATATAGGTACTTAAATTATTTCGCAAAATTGGTGTTCTAAACATCTACCTTGTGAATATAAATCTCGAGGATGCAACGTCGAAGTACAATTGATGGTTAAACAAACTTACCTGAAGTGAAGTTTGACCGTAATTGTACGAGACGTTGCATCCGAAGAGATTTATATAAAGATCCCTCCCTTCCCTTACATGCTGGCCCCATATAAATTAATTTTGCAAAAAAGCTCTAAAAGTGAATGGCGATGACAGCGCGGGTGACAAACTCGTGCACTCGGTTGGTATTCACTAGATGGCGCCTGTGTCTATACTATGGGTAACGTTTTATGTTTTTTTAAATAAAATTTCTTTTAGATAGCTCTTAATATGTGTTGGATGCCTGGTACATTGAAGAGTGGACTACCTTGTGAATATAAATCTCTTCGGATGCAACGTGTCGTACAATTACGGTCAAACTTCACTTCAGGTAAGTTTGTTTAACCATCAATTAGTAATCATTTGAATCTATGGACAACACACCACGCTTCAGCAAGAAAAAACTGCACAGTCTGCACATGTGCTTAGGTGGTGAGCCTTTAGCCTGTTAGTCGCTTTTACGACACCCAAGGGAAGAGAGGGGTTGGTAGTATTATTTTGATGAGCCTATCGCCGCTCTATGCTGTTGTATGTATGTGCAGTCTTTAGTCTATTAATCGCCTTTTACGAGACCCAAGGGAAGGAAGGGGTTGGTAGTATTATTTTGATGAGCCCATCGCCGCTCTATGCTGTTGAATGTATGCGTAGTCTTTAGTCCATTAGTCACCTTTTATGACACCGAAGGGAAGAGACGTGTTGGTAGTATTATTTTGATGAGCCCATCGTCACTCTATGCTGTAGGATGTATGTGCAGTCATTAGTCCGTTAGTCGCCTTTGACGACACCCAAGGGAAGAGATGGAAAGACTACACATACCTACCTACTATCCAAAAGCATAGAGCGGCGATGGGCTCATCAAAATAATACTAACAACCATTCTCTTCCCTTGGGTGTGGTTAAAGCAACTAACGGGTTAATTTTTAATAAAATAAACCAGTTCATATTGTATTGGATTGTTTTATTTTCTCGCATTCGTAGTGAAAAGCAGAGTGTAACACACGACGCTAAAAACCCATTAAAAGTCGGTTTCTATTTACTCCCTCGCTAAAGCTCGGGAGTAAAACTACCTCGTATATAATGGGTCATTTTAGCCCCTTGTATAACAATCTACTATTTTATATCGACATGTAGAATTCGTTATTACTTGGAAGTCACTGTTTAAAACTATAAAGAATCATATCATTTTCGATAGATAAAACCATAAGGATTGTTTTAATGTGCACATTATTAGGAAGAACGATGATTACAAAAATTCATTAACACATATTTAGCACAAAAAAAAATGGCGAACCGTCAAAATTGTCAACAATTTCTTTTTTTTACTAAAGGTACTCGTATACTACGCAATAGTTTCTGTTGCTCTATGAATAAATCAATATCAATACAGCCACCTCAAATTTTCTTGCGGAACTACGAACCAGGTGCAGTGAGCAACAACTTTAACAAAGAACGTTGCCGTGTTTATGGCGCTTGATCAGAAAACAAATTTTATTGGAATGTCACTGTCTACCAGCATTCAATGCTTTAAGCTGTCTACAAGTGTAAACAAATTTAACTAATACTCAACGATAACTAGTTTGCGATTGTTTTGATGTGCACTTATTTAAGGAATACGGTGATAGAAGAGTATTTCGACAAACGGTTACGCTGCAAAATTCCGTTTTGGCGAACTGTCAATTTCATTATTTTTTTCTGTAAAATTATGTTTGCCATTAGATAGATTTCTTTTACTTTTATAATGAATTAGTAACCACAGAATCACCTCAAATTTTTTGACGGACCTACATACTACGTGCTTTTTGGGACTACACACACAGTGGACGTTTGCGAATACAAAATTCTCGCTGACTATAGTCACCCGGGACTCGGGTATGTCCTAAAACTACGACCAGCCACCGGAGGACGGGCCGCAGCGTCCTCTAGCTAAACGGTGACCCGCTGCGATCCCCAAGCCGCCTGCCAAGCGTGGGGATTATGGCAAACCCCCCCCCCCCCCCCATGACAGACAATATTTGCCCACGGCCCCCAGTCCCCGGCAGCTCCTTTATCCCTGGCCCAACGGGTAGCTGGTCAGGTAACGGAGGAGCAGGGGGTGCGAAGAATCACCGGCAGTTGCTCGGCTACCCACACACCCACCAACGAACCTTGGCCCTGGCAACACACAACATCCGCACGTTGAGGACCGATGCAAAGATTGTAGAGCTGGAGGAAGAATTGAGCAGATTGCGGTGGGACATCATGGGACTATCAGAAATCCGACGAGAGGGGCAGGATATGGTAGTCCTTGATTCTGGCAACATGCTCTTCTTCCGGGAAGGAGAACGAAAATCCCAGGGTGGTGTTGGGTTTCTCGTCCGCAAGTCCCTTGTTAACAACGTTATCAAGGTCGATAGTGTGTCAGGTAGAGTTGCGTACCTTATACTCAGAATCACCGATCGGTATTCGCTGAAGGTCATACAGGTATATGCACCAACCTCGACACACCCTGACGAAGAAGTAGAGGCTCTGTATGAGGAGATATCTGAAGCCATACATTCCTCCGAAACGTACTTCACCGTTGTTATGGGGGACTTCAATGCAAAGGTAGGCACAAGGAACGGCGATGAGTTGAGAGTGGGGCAATATGGATATGGACAGCGGAACCAAAGGGGCCAACGGTTGGTCGACTTTATGGAGAAGGAGGAACTCTTTTTGATGAACTCTTTCTTCCGGAAGCGACCAACCAGGAAGTGGACGTGGATAAGCCCCGATGGTTCAACCAGAAATGAGATCGACTTCATCATGACGACCAAGAAGCGTATATTCAGTGATGTCTCCGTGATCAGTAGGGTGAAAACCGGTAGCGATCACCGGATTGTTAGAGGCACACTGAATATCAACATCAAGCTCGAGAGGTCACGTCTGGTGAAGTCCACACTCCGTCCTGGCCCTGCCCAGATCCAGAGCCCGGAACACTTTCAACTCGAACTCCAAAATCGCTTCCAGTGCCTAGCCGAGTGCGAAACTGTGGACGAGATCAGCAGCGGGCTTGTGGAAACTGTCCAAGCTGTGGGGTCTAAGTTCTTTAAGACCCCACGCCGGAAAAAGCCTCAAAAGCTCTCAGACGGAACCATTAAGTTAATGGAAGACCGGAAAGAAATGATACTGCAATCTTCAGCTGATATGTCGGAATATGGCAAACTCAATAGACGAATCTCGAAATCTGTGCGACACGACCTGCGCTCCTATAGTGCTAAATGCATTAGGGACGCAATTGCGCGGAACCAAGGCGCCAAAGTGTTCGCAAAGAATTCGTCTATTGGTCAGAGCCAAATGACTAAGCTGAAGATCGAGGACGGCAGTGTCATTTCGTCGAAGCCGGAGATTCTGGGAGAGCTCGAGAGGTTTTATGGACAGTTGTACACCTCAACACAAGAGCCCGCTGTTGGTACAGCTCAGGACACCAGAGCTAAGTTAACCCAACACTATACCGAAGATATCCCTGACATCAGCCTGTATGAGATTAGTATGGCTCTTAAACAGCTTAAAAACAACAAGGCGCCGGGTGATGACGGAATTACCACTGAACTTCTGCGAGCGGGTGGAAAACCGATACTCGTAGTCCTCCAGAAGTTGTTTAATTCCGTCATGCTCGAAGGTACTACGCCAGAAGCATGGCACAGGAGTGCGGTGGTGCTCTTCTTCAAGAAAGGCGATAACACCTTATTGAAGAATTATAGACCCATCTCACTCCTGAGCCATGTGTACAAGCTGTTTTCGAGAGTCATTACGAACCGTCTCGAACGCAGGTTTGACGACTTCCAGCCTCCCGAACAAGCCGGTTTCCGAAAAGGCTTTAGTACCATAGACCACATACATACGCTCCGCCAGATTATACAGAAGACTGAGGAGTATAATCGGCCCTTATGTTTAGCGTTTGTGGACTATGAGAAAGCCTTCGATTCTATCGAAACCTGGGCTGTGTTGCAGTCCCTCCAGCGTTGCCATATCGACTATAGGTATATCGAAGTGTTGAAATGTTTGTATAGAAACGCTACTATGTCGATCCGATTACAAGACGAGAGTACGAAACCAATCCAATTGCAGAAAGGTGTGAGACAGGGAGACGTCATATCTCCGAAACTGTTCACAAATGCGTTGGAGGACGTTTTCAAGCTCTTGAATTGGAACGGATTCGGCATCAACATTAATGGCGAATACATCACTCACCTTCGTTTTGCCGATGATATAGTCATAATGGCGGAGTCGCTGGAGAACCTCAACACCATGCTCAGCGACCTCAATATCGTATCCCAACAGGTGGGTCTTAAAATGAACATGGACAAGACGAAGATCATGTCGAATGTCCATGTTGAACCCGTACCGGTAATTGTTGGGAGCGATACTATCGAAGTTGTCGACCACTACACCTACTTAGGACAGATTGTCCAGTTAGGTAGGTCCAACCTCGACAAAGAGGTCGCCCGGAGAATCCAACTCGGATGGGCAGCGTTCGGGAAATTACGAGATATCTTTGCATCGAAGATTCCGCAGTGCCTAAAGACAAAGGTCTTTAACCAATGTGTGTTGCCGGTGATGACATATGGCACCGAAACGTGGTCCTTAACTGTTGGCCTTTTAGAAAAGCTCAGAGTCACACAGCGAGCAATGGAGAGAGCTATGCTCGGAGTTTCTTTGCGCGATAGAATCCGAAACGAGGATATTCGCCAAAGAACCGGAGTTGCCGACATAGCTCGTAAGATTTGCAAGCTGAAGTGGCAATGGGCAGGCCACATCGCTCGACGAACCGACAACCGTTGGGGAAGAAAGGTTCTCGAGTGGAGACCACGCACTGGAAGACGCAGTGTTGGTAGGCCTCCCACTAGGTGGACCGACGACATCGTGAGAGTCGCAGGCAACCGGTGGATGCGAGTGGCGAGTTGTCGGTCAGGATGGAGGTCAAAGGGGGAGACCTATGTTCAGCAGTGGACGTCTTCAGGCTGGTGATGATGATAGTCACCCGGGACGTATGCGACATTTTTGCGCTCGGTGACTATACTAACCTTGGACGGGACAGTGGTAGAAACCACACTTATAATTTAATTGAGACAATATAAAAAGGACTTCTACGGGTGTTAAAAGGAAGGTAGATAATAACATCTTGTTGTATTGTGTACATTGTCATTTGCATTCATCAATTCTATTTACAATCAATTGAAGTTACAGCAAAACTTTTCCTTAAAAACCTTGCTAAGCATCCTATTTCAATATTTAGTTTCATCTCAAGTGACACCGAACTCACTTTATTTTGGTTTGTTTTGATTTCATCTAACTTGGCAAGTCGTTCCTCTGTAAGACCATTCGGCTTTGGAACTCTCTGCCGGCGCATGTATGTCCCAGCTCCTATAGTGGGCGTGAAACGGAAATTATGCAAGCCTTCATGAATGGGTGCGCTTGTTACCGTTCTTGTTCCACGGGGAGAAGCACTCTCATTATTTAGGACTGCATCGGCTGCTTACCATCAGGCAGGATGTGGTCACTATGACGAGTCACATAAAAAAAAAATACTGAGGTATTTTTCTTTTCGGAACTCCACGCGTACGCATCCTTGCGAAGTTGAATAAAAAAAAATGACATGAAGGGCTATCCTTTGGATTGCTTGATAAACTCGTTTCTCAAGAAACATTAACCGATCCAGTTACGAAAGTAGACTTTTACTTTGAGAAAAAGAACTTTAAACGTGACCTGATAAAATGTTTTCCGTATTTAGACGTGGAGTACAAACATTATCGCATATTTATTATTGACTAGAGGCCGCTTGCGGTTTCACCCGCGTGGTTCCCGTTCCCTTGGGAATATCGGGATAAAAAGTATTCTATGTGTTAATCCAGGTTATAAACTATTTGTGTGCCGAATTTTATCCAAATCCATTTAGTAGTTTTTACGTTGAAAAAGTAACAAACATCCATCCATACTTACAAACTTTTGCGTTTATAATATTAGTATGATTTCAAAACGGATATCGTTTCTTGCCTTTTTTGAATGATTGTTTTCACATAACACATTCATAACATCATAAGCATACCAGTAGTAATTGAAGATGCCTATATACATAAAAATAATATGTAATTTTATGTGTTTGTTAATCGTAGAATCAATAAGGTTTGTTTGCAACTTAATAAATCTAGTAGGAAACCTACTTACTGTGTTCTTGCCGTTCGTGGGCGCGAGTCATCCCCGTGGGATAGAAGGGATAGGTAGCACTTTAGTGGATAATCCACCCGTAATATGTAAAGCTTTTCTAAATGAACTCGGTGCATGCGATAGACTGCATTTTACATATTAATATAGTTAAAACGAGGGTGGACTTACTTTTAATTTCCTTTTAGACATGATATGGTTTCTTGGACGATTCTTTTTTTTTGGTCTAATGAGCGAGATTGATAGAACTTTACGAATACTTAGCAACGCATTATGAATGTCTCTCTTTAAATAGGTAAAAACTTAAAAATGCTTCAAATGATTAAGTTGACATAAGATCGCTTGTGCATCATTCGCCTTGCTGATGGTACTGGTATGGTACAATGGTACTGAAAAAGTCTGGTTCAATCACATTATATAGATTTAGTTCAATCTGCTTGCTAATATTGTTAAATTTATCATACACACACACGTTATAGAATAGAATACACACTTGTACATACAAATTAAAACACTTTATAATTTAGAAGTCGTACAATAGACAGCCGTATCACTATTAGCGATATCTTCCAGCCAACCGAAGGATAGAGAATATTAATATAGAATAAAATGAAGATCGGCGTTGAAGGCGTTGAAATTGGCGTTGGTAAAGTGACTAAATATATGGTCGTACAGCTGTACTCTTTTGGTAAACTGGGTTACTGCAGTGTATCAAAAAATCAAAAATCATTTATTCTTCTAAAACATGGTAATAATTAGCTGGTCATGATAATAGTATGTACATACATGTTTTACCAAAACTGGCATGCAAATATTAATTGAGTCTATATAAATATTAATTTAGTTTTAAATATTAATAATAATAATTACAAAATAATTTACTATATCATATATCAATTTCTAAAATATTATTTATTATGTCATAAATATTATCAAATTCTAAAATATTATTTATTAAAAATTATACATCAAATTCTAACAAAAAACTAAACAATAATGAAACAGAAATTACAATTGTCATATATTATTACTACATCCTACTATACTTTATATATTAAACTTTATTAAATAACCGCACATTGTATCATTTAGCTACCTACATATTTAAAAACTCTGAAACACTATAGAAACAGTGTTCAATTAATAAATTCTTTAACCTAGACTTAAATATGGGAATAGATAGTGATTGTCTAACATCATTTGGTAACTTATTATAGAGTTTGATTGACATTGCTAGACAGCTTTTATTGTATAGTGTGGTTTTAGGAATATGACTCATCACCAATCTATTAACATTTCTGCTTGAACGTGGATATATGTCTTTAGCAGTTTTAAAAAGATGCATGTGTAGTTTCACAAAAACACATGATCCAAAAATGTAAAGACAGGGTAGTGTCAAAATTTTTAGGTCCTTAAAATACGGTTTACATGACACAAAAGGACTAATACCGACAATGCTACGGACACATCTTTTTTGAGCGATGAATGCTCTTATGGTTTCAGTTGAGTTACCCCATAGAAGCAGTCCATATCGCAACACTGATGCCACATAAGCATGGTAAGGGCAGTTTTTTCGAAACTGTTTGCTGTAAGCGTCTGAGAACATAAACAAAACTGTTTATCTTACTTACTACCTTTTTAATTTGAGCTTTCCAGTTTAAGGGTTCATCGATCGTTATACCAAGAAAGGATGCTTGTTCCGTTTTTCTATTAATTCATTCTGATATTTTATCTCAATCTGTCGTTTATCTTTATTATAATTCTTCCTAAACAATAAATAGTTAGTCTTGAAAGCATTGAGCATTAAATTTTTTTGATTTAGCCAATTAGCAACTCGTGATATTGTGTCATTTATTTCTTTTTCTAAATCAGTTTCGTGTTTTTTATTTGAAGTTACAATTATGGAAATGTCATCCGCAAACAATACAGTCTTATAAGATGTGACACCTGGCATATCATTGATGTAGAAAAGGAAAAGAAGAGGGCCCAACACACTCTCTTGTGGAACACCATAATTGTTTACCTGATAGCTAGATTCAAAAGAAGCTAGAGTATCTTTTTCATCTAATCCACTAATTTGCACAGACTGCATACGATCACTAAGATAGGATTTAATCCAGTCTAAAGGAGGCCCTCGGATTCCATTATCTTCCAACCTTCTGAGTAAAATAGGGTGTGATACAAAGTCGAACGCTTTTGTCATGTCAAAGAGCAGAACACTTGTATCATTGCCAGTATCTAAATTTGTAATGACATTATTAATAAGATTATACATGGCTAAGGTAGTAGATTTCTTTTTCTGAAATCCGTTTTGATCTTTTTTTATTATTTTAAACTTATCAATATAGTCCATTAATCTTTGATACATGCATTTTTCTAAAAAATTTGAAAATATAGGAATGAGTGTTACTGGTCTATAATTTTCCAATAACGTCCAATCTCCTTTTTTATACAATGGTTTCACTATAGATCGCTTTAAAACTTCTGGGAATACTCCTCTTTTCATGGACTGGTTAATCAAATACCACAGAATTGGCGAAATTTCCAGCGCGCAAGCTTTGACTACTTTTGTTGATATCTCGTCATAACCTTCAGAGTTAGTGTGTTTAAGAGATTTTATTATTTTAATAATTTCGTCAGGTGATGTAGGTTCAAAAAAAAAATGAATTGCAATATTTATTATAAGTAAAATTATATTTTTTATTAGAATTATTAATAATAGATTTATTGGAAATTTGTATAAAATAATCATTAAATTTATCAGCTATATCTTTAACATTAGTGATAACTTTACTGTCATGATATATTTCATCTATGTATTTAGTTCATTGATCAACGCTACTAGTTTCTTTAATCACTTGCCATGACGCTTTGCAAATATTTTTACTGTTTGTAATAAATTTGTTGTTATTAGTTTTTTTATTATTATTTAATTATTAAAAACAATGTATTCGAAAAGCGCAAATACTCTCTGTATTTGCGCTTTTCGAATATATTGTTTTAATGTCCTAGAATAATTCAGGTAGTTATTTTTACTTATAGAAGTTTTATGTTTGTAATAACTAAAACGCAATTTTCTTTTACTTTCACAACTAATCTTTATTCCTTTTGATATCCACCTATGCGTTGTTTTATTGCTATTAATATTTATTTTTATCTGTGGAAAACTAATTTAATATAGTGTGAAAAACAACTCATGGAAACCTGAAAATGATCTATTAGAGTCAATTTCGTTATGTATGTCTTCATATGACAAATTGTTAAGTAGGTTCCTAAAACGCTCTATGTTATATATACTGTAATTTCTTTTATAACAGGTTATTGTCCGGGGTGTATACTTTTTATAAACTGCAGGAATGCTCAACATTTGTATTAATTATTTGTGTCTGAAGATATATACTTATAAGTATAAGTATATATCTTCGATACGATTAAGTCTAGATACATAGCACAGTAACTCATTGTTACTTGAGTGTTATGTAGCTTTCGGTGTGAATTTAAGTAACTGCGTCAATGGTAACAAATGTCTATGACAGACATACTTTAGCAACTAAACGTATAATAAAATACGTGATGTCATGTTATAATGTTGTTAACTAAAAACGTTTACAAAACAAGAAATCTTTAATATTCTCTTTGGGAGAATGCTTTTGCCGATAATGTTTCTTTAATACGTAGGAATTGCTCGCTAATGTGTAGTACATACGATAATCGAATGTGTCAATTATGACGACACTTTTTTTCCACAACGATGTTAGTGTTAGACACAGAAATAGATTTAAATAGAAGCGGCATGTTAGCTCAATTGATGAAAACCAAGCGCCACTTTTTTGTATCGGTCAGAATGGCGGGTGTGTGACTTCCAAATTGATCAAAAATAAACTATGTAAATGTACGGAAAATGTACGTTTTTGTACTGAAATAAGTATAAATGTACGTTTCTGTAAGCGTAGAAACAATCATTTTAAAGTGAGCCGCCATTATGATGTCAGGTTGGCGGGTGAAATCTTTTACAAATAACTTTTTTCAAATTTAACTTTAGGAAAAAAATGTACGTCAATTGTACCTCAAGGAACACTATTTAAAAACTTCCTAAATATTATAAAAGCTCTGATATTGTAAAACGTGCGTGAGCCGCTATCCTGACCTCAGAATGGCGGGTTGTTTCTAAACCAATCAAACTATTTTGATCCACTAAATAACAAATAAATGTACTTATTATGTTCTTGACAGATTAAAAAACAAAATTGGATGGTAAATTCATAGCATGATTTAATCAATATTATAACATTTGATCATAGGTACAGGGTGGAAAGATCGGATGCCACATGAATGGTTACTACCTTAAATATTGGAAATAGCACATTGTGTAAAGGAGACTTTCCTTTATTTATAAAACCAATAAATTCTGCATTTATGGATTTTTGAAAAATCGCTTGTCTTAGGCGGAACTCGAACTAGTCAAATGCGACAAAAAATACATGCCGTATTTTACGATGCAGATAGAGAGGGTTACTGACAAGGCTCATTTTTCTCTAAATAACAAAAACTCAATCAAAATAACGGAAGGTCATGAAAACTAACATTTACCTTTTAATTTTGGTTTCACCCGTTACGTGAAACGCACCGCAACTACTTTAAATAAAGGGAATAGCAAATTGTACGGAATGGAGACTTACTTTTATTTTAGAGAATAATAAATACTGTAAATGTGGATTTGTCAATTATATTGAAAAATTTACTTTTTGTAGCTCTTCGCAGTGAATTGTGGTGAATATTAATAATATTTAATAAAAATGCACTGCGAAGAGCTACGAAAAGTCAATAGCCGCGTCCACTCCACACCGACGGAACACGGGTCGCAGCCTCGTCGAGGCAGCCTCGCGAGCCGTGTCTTAGCCGGTGTGGCACCGTCCACACCGGCTGCTCGGGCTGCCTCGGGCGCACGTTGCCTCGGCCGAACGTGCCTCGGGGTCGAGCCGTCGGCTGTCGGTAAACCGGACGCGCTCAAAGGTGCCACGAGGCGCGCTGTGCACTCGGTGTGGACGGTGGTTCTCGAGGACTGCTATATAGCTCGGCCTGCTTCGCGAGGCTCGCCTCTGCGTTTCGGTGGTGCATCTCGAGTCTGCCTCGCGAGGCCATGCTCGCTAGCAACTACATCTGGGCTGCCGCGCGAGCACCCGGTGTATACCCGGCTAATTCCACAATAAAATAAATTTATGCATACGAGAAAATGGAGCTCAATTTGGACAACTGAATTGATTAGTTGGCAAGGTTTTAGTAAGTTTATTAAAAGAATACTGCAAGTATGGATTTATTTTAAATGTTTCATTTTTAAATTACTTACCTATGCAAGCAACTATGATGACTAGTTATAATAATAATAATTGATGCAGTTTCTTATTTAAGAAGTAGATTACTAAAGAAGTTGCATTAGTAATCGCAACTAAACCGATAGGTAAAAGATCAGTGTAGCTCATTTAAACATCTTGCATTCCAGAGATTAGAGTGTGTTGTTTTTTCAGTAAGTATTCGTTAATTGATTAGGTAATGAAATGACAAACCACAATACAAGTAATTCTTAATTTTCAAGGTCTTCATTTAATTCATGGTACATAAGTGTTAACAATCAATATGAAAGACCCTTTCGATCTGCATCATAAAATACGGCATGTTATTTTTACCACATTTGATCGGTTTGATTGCGGTTAAGACAGACAATTTTTCAAAAATCCATAATTGCAGTATTTATTATTCTCTAAAATAAATGTAAGTCTCCATTGCGTACAATTTTCTGTTTCCAATAATTAAAGTAGTTGCGGTGCATTACACATTTACATTACATACACGTGACGGGTGTAAACCAAATTAAAAGGTAATTGTTAGTTTTCATGGCCATCCGTTATTTAGATTGTGTTTGTTATTTAGAGAAAAATTAGCCTTACATTAAGCTTAAGCCTGTAGGGCAAATTTTTCTCTATTTTTCCCTTTCGACGTGCATTGTAAAATACGGCATGTTATTCTTGTCGCGTTTGACTAGTTCAAGTCCCGCCTAAAACAAGCGATTTTTCAAAAATCCATAAATGCAGATTTTTTTATATTTTTGGAAATGAAATGAATGAAAATTTTATTAATGGGAAAGTCTCCTTTGGACACAATGTGCTATTTCCAATATTTAAGGTAGTTGCCATCCATGTGGCATTCGATCTTTCCACCCTGTACCTATGATCAAATGTTATAATATTGATTAAATCATGCTATGAATTTACCATCCAATTTTGTTTTTTAATCTGTCAAGAACATAATAAGTACATTTATTTGTTATTTAGTAGATCAAAATACTTTTATTGGTTTAGAAACAACCCGCCATTCTGACGTCAGGATAGCGGCTCACGCACGTTTTACAATATCAGAGCTTTTATAACATTTAGGAAGTTTTTAAATAGTGTTCCTTTAAGTACAATTGACGTACATTTTTTTCCTAAAGTTAAATTTGAAAAAAGTTATTTGTAAAAGATTTCACCCGCCAACCTGACATCATAATGGCGGCTCACTTTAAAATGATTGTTGCTACGCTTACAGAAACGTACATTTATACTTATTTCAGTACAAAAACGTACATTTTCCGTACATTTACATAGTTTATTTTTGATCAATTTGGAAGTCACACACCCGCCATTCTGACGGATACACTTTTTTCGGTGTCAATTTAATAAAAACAATACTTACCGTATGAAACTTGTTGATTATCTCGGCTAAAGTTTCTTGTACAGTGTTTACAGCTCTATACAGCGCAAGTAACCTTCTCTTAATCGCCTCTGTGGTCTAGTGGCTAAGCCACCGGTTTCAGACCCAGAGGTTCCGGGTTCGATTCCCAGCGGGGGGTACATCTTTGTGTGCTCGGTTTGGTTGGTGGTAGGGCTGTTAAGTCCGCCTGGCTAGCTACCACCGTCTTATCTAAGTCTGTCGCCATAACAACGATGTTTATGGCATTGTTGTGTTCTGACAGTTGGAGATAAGATAGCCAGTTCCTCAGTGGTTGAGGTTTCCGAGTGAAGCGCGCTTCCACCTTTGGCCTTATCGTCATTAACCATCAGGTGAGATGAAGGGCAAGCGCTTACCCGTTAAAGAATATAAAAAAGTAGTCATTTTTTAGAATGTCCGGTGCTGACAACGGATAAATAAAACGCGGCCGAAAGATGGTATTTTACCATCCTTTTGATACTATTTTGGCACGCAAAGTACTACCTACACATGCCGCTTCTACTTAGATTTATTTCTATGGTGTTAGGTTATTTTTTTTGGACTTTAAATATTAATATACCTATGATGGTGTTTACATAACCTTGAGACTTTAGCCGGATATGTGAGTTAAGGGAAGAACAAGAACTATTCAACCATCAATTCCGAAAAAGCTCGATGGCGCAGCGAAGAGCTCTTTTGGTGATCTTCCAAGTTAAGCAGCTTTTATAATGCCGACCAACGGATAGATAACTAAAATTAATCGTCGAGATCACGAGATGTTCATTCCAATCCAATTCCCGGTTGTGTCCGTTGTTCTCGGTGGCTATCGCCTTAGCCGCCTACCAATTGAGCCAGCGTGGTCGGTTATGGTCTATATAGTCTCCCTGAGTCCTGTTGTTCTTGTGAGAAAGGGTTTTTAAGCCACTATGTATAGTGGCGATTGCCACTAATAACCTGATTAGGTTTACGGCCCGCCTAATGGTAAGCGATTACCTACCGCAGCATATTGACGTTTGCAACACCCGAGATATCAAACACGCGTTGCCGACCCTAAAGTCTTAATAGAAAAAGAGAGAGAGAGCGAGAGAGAGCGAAAGAGAGAGAGAGAGAGAGAGAGAGCCAGAGAGAGAGATGCATTTAATTGACACACAAATTAAAAACAAAATTTAACAAACACAACAAGTCAATTTTGTCTTGTTATGTTTGAAGACCCCGCCTCAGCTTGTGTTGTAAATAAATTTTGTTTTCCTCGTCTTCAGCGTATCGTCATCTATAGACGTACGCCTCTTCAGTCCTCCAACGAGCCCGGTCGCCAGTGTATCTGGTACAAATCAGTCCAAATCGAATTTACTATTACGTTTCAATTTGGAGCAAACAGTACTGACTTGCAATTGTGACATTATTGTGCGGATATGGGTCAAGTACTTCTGCGTAAGTGTCATTGTTGCTGCTAATCAGTCGAATGTCTAAAATACGTTACTTTCAATAAGGGGCGCTTCCTTGGCCTTGTTTGTTACCACAATTGAATTTCATTGCTTTGCTTCACAATAGATTACTGGACTAGTCACAATTTTGTTTCAGCAGTTTTACATTTTAAAAAAGTAAGTAGTACATTTTAAAAAGTAGCTCTTTTGGTTAAATAGCAGGTTAATTTCAATGGGAATAGAACAAGACTAGTTGCTCAAGCTCTTTATTGTTGTAAATTTGTTGAAAATTCGTTGATTTTTTTCTAGTCATTTATGATACGCTGCAAGCCAGCGGGATTACGTCACTGTGAAGTCTACCCTCACAGTCGAAAGAAATACTATTGCAAGTATTTAACAATCGATAAAGAAGTAATTGCTTATTATTATTTATTATATCTTAATTAATGGCTATCGCGTGTAGCAAGCCAATTTCAAGTTGTGTAATTATTTAAAGTATATTTATATTGTAAGGTAGATAGAAATAAAATGGAGTCTCACAACACGTGTTGCTAAAAGAACACGGGAGAAACTCCGTAATTGCATAAAAGTACTACTAGTAGATGATCCGAGTATACAACGACCTTCACCGAGCCGGTTAATGGATGAAAAGTATTTTATATCAAATTTAATGTGTTAAAAATATATTGCGATTGGGTTGCTGAAAAATTTCAGTCCAGTGATTATATGATTAATTAAATATTTTAAAATATATTTTTTTTAAATATTGCACTTGTTTCGATAATAGATAAATTAGATAGGTACCAATCGAAAGTATGAAGCCTATAGAATATGCAAACGTTAAGTTGACTATTTTTTTCCTGTCATAACATTGGGTAGGCAGGTGTAAACAGGCAAGTCAATATCAGTAATTTGCAACCGTCTGGTTAAATAAACAAAATTTATGTTTTTATAAAGATAAGCTCATTACAAACACACACACACCAAATCAGTGCAATGTAAAAAAAAATATTTTTTTAATATTTAATTAATCATTAAAGGTACTGGACTGAATTTTTTCAGCCTACCCACTCGCGATATATTATTTAACATATTAAATTTGATATAAAATACTTTTCATCCATTAACCTTCCCGGTGGAGGTCATTCTATACTCGGATCTTAGACTATGATGTCAATAGTAATGAACAGTACAGTTAGTAATGTCAATTAAGCTATGGCCAAATTTGAAGAAGAATGTTTGTAAACAAATTGTTCACAATAAAATTCTTTGTGCAAATATCAAGTATCATTTAGAATTTTACTGTTTCTTGAAATTAAGACACCATTTCTATTGATTTTCTCTTGAATTTGTCTCAAAAAAAATAGATGTGATAGATAATACGACGACCTCCTTGGTCGAGTGGTTTGTACACCGGTTTTCATGGTGTCGCCGTCTCTGAGGTCCCGGGTTCAATCCCCGGTCGGGACAGTTTAGAAATTATTATTTTTCTAAATTGTCTCGGGTCTGGGTGTTTTATATGTATAATAAGTATGTATTTAAGTATTTTAAGTATGTTTATCCGTTGTCTAGTAACCATTTAACGAGTTTCTTCGAAGCTTCTCTTGGGCTAGATAATTTGTATGAGTGTAGGAAAGTTTAATTTTAAATTAAATTTTTTAGTTTAATAATGTGAATAGATTGTTTATAAACATTATGCTTCATCAAGTTTGGTCCAAGTATTAAGGGAAGGTCTTTATCCAACAGTGACCTTCGGCTGATCATGGCTGTAGCACTTTGTAAGCAAAATAACGGTATAGCGTTGACAATCGCATGTTTATCATTATATTCTACAGCGTTAAGTCACTTGCCTAGGCCCTCAGGAGTCTTAATGGCACAACGGCATCTGTCACTTTCGCTTTGCGTCCTTATTGGGCATGGGTCTTTCTAAGCGTCCACTTGAATGTCAAGGCTCGCTATTTGTCGGCTCGCACATTCCATTGCGTAGAAAAAAAGTTGCGTAGTGTTAAAAATGCTTTTGATGGTAATGATTTTGGTTACGGTCAATTTTCATTTACCTACATTTTGTATTGCCATATAATAAATCAGATTTTATGTCAAATTAGCCAACTTTGTGTAAGGTAAGCAGTGAAGTTAAGTTTTTAAACTATTATTGTTTCATGTTGTAATTGTAACAATGTTTTTCTTTTGTTTTTCTTTTTTATGTAAATGCATTGTACATGTTTGTGTTACAATAAAAGTATTATCTATCTATCTATCTATCTAGATGTGGCAACACAACGTACTTAATATTAGAAGATGTGAATTTCGTTTATAGAAATAATGATAAAATATTAATTCTCAGCTTAACCTTAAATATTAATACTTAATAATTGTTTAAAATTTTAGGAGCTCGATGGCGCAGCGGCTAGCGCGTTCGGCTTGCGATCTTGCCCGCTAAGCAACTTTCGCAATGCCGGGTCGCTGGATGGGTGACCATTAAAAACATCTCTAGCTCCTTCGTGCTTCGGAAGGCACGTTAAGCCGTTGGTCCCGGTTGTTGTCGTAAGATGGCAGTCGTTAAAATCCACCAACCCGCATTGGGCCAGCGTGGTGGGTTATGATCCAATATCCCCACGTGCTATTGTTCACGTGGGAGTGGGAGGCCTGTGCCCAGCAGTGGGACGTTTATAGGCTGATGATGATTATATAATCAAAAAATAAAAACCATTTATTATTGTACTGGCATGCGATGTGTTTGAAAAATAAAGATTGGGATAATTTATCTTGTCGGTGAAGCTGTAGTCGAAGGGTGCGTGCGCCTGGTCTATCAGGTCGGGATGGTATTGGGCGACTGCTGGAGCCCGCGATGAAGCGAGCTGCGGAGCCAGACGCCACTGTAGTCGGTGTGACATTGAATAGAACGTGAAAAGAATTTGAGTCAAAGATAAATTACCAAAGAGTATTTACTACTATGCGTGCACTTTCCAACGTATGACTCTTTATTCTTTACTTACTGGCTATCAAAAGTAGTCCCTGGCTATTTTATTTAGCAAACTTTTTATATGGCTAAATGCAAAGTCAACATCAATTTCCTAAGTTGTCAGTTGGTTGTCAGTAGTTTTATGTGATCTTGTTTTATCGATTTACGGGTGTAAAAATGAATAAAACTATTAATTAAAAGCGGAGTGCAGAAGATGTAGTTTTGCATGATTTGATAGTTTCAAGAAAAACAATAGGAGAAAGACGCCAAATTCAATCAACAACAAGATTGTTTACGTGTGGTGCTTGATTTCTTAGGTAGTATGACGCAATTATTTTGATACTTTGTATAAATAAAAAAAATTTGACTAGTGAATAAAAAAAATTTGACTAGTGAATAAAAAAAATACGCAATATTGTTTTTTGTTTAACTATTCTTACTTAATCCCTACTTAAAAGATAACAGGCGTTAGAATCATCTTATTATTACTAAATGATAATCATTAAAAAAAAGTAGTTTTAATGTCATTTTCGCACCTGTGCTCTGGCTGATAGTATACTAGCGATTCGCCCCAGCTTCGCCCGGACCCAATCTCTGATCATCCCGTCATAATTTTTTTCATAACAAACTTTGTCTTCACAAATTACGAACACAAAAAAACTTTATTAATGTGACAATTATTAAATTATTATTGCGTCTTAACCTTTATAAGATACAAGCACACAACTTTTTAAAAAAGAAATTGATTTAATTTTAAAAAGTTGTGAGAGAGAGAAGTTTACTAACCCACCAACCGCATTGGGCCAGCGTAGTAGGTTATGGCCCAATATCCCCACGTGCTATTGTCCTCGTGGGAGGCCTGTGCCCAGCAGTGGGACGTTTATAGGCTGATGATGATTTCATTTTGATTTCAGGTGTAAAAATAATAGTATCAACTTCGTTTATTCAGTGTATAGCCAGTATTACCAGCAGCAGATTTTTTGAAATTGCCGCCCTTTTTCAAGGACAGCTTTCATTAGGCACATATACTCTAGCGGCCGCCCGCGACTTATCCGCGTGGACCCACCTCGTGACGAAATGAAATGAATATGAAATTCATAAAAAAATCTTTCTCACGAACCTTGTCCTAACAATTACGAATTTAACAAAATAAGAATAAGCCAAATAGGAGCAGCCGTTCTAAAATAATGCGCGTACAAACATTTCGGTAATTGATTTTTATTTACATAGATTGATAAATACAACAGGTTATCTATGAAATACAACATAATATTAAATTACACATTTAAATTTAAAATATACAGCTGTCCTAAATTTAAATAAAACAATGAGAACCACGCATCATCGTCAACAGTACCAAAATCTGGTAAAATAAAAATCTAAAGTAATAATGTGGTTCATATTTGATTTTTTTACATATTTTTTATTTTCTGTTATTTGGAAATTTTGTTTAGGTATGTACTTTGTTACTGATTCTATAATAATTATATATATTACATAAAAATTGGATTGAATCTCTCACCACAAACGTGGTAGCCTTTCTGGAGAAGTTTTTAAGACATGCCAATTTTCACCGACCGGGGTAGTCGGTGAAAATCGTCATGTTTCGGTGTTTCGGTCGGTAAGCTATATTATAGTAATTACAAATAATTACTTTAATAAAATTAACCGTGTCGCGTAGGGGTGAAAGAATACTACCACCCCCTCTCTTCCCTTGGGTGTCGTAAAAGGCTACTAACGGACTAAATACTGCACATACATCTAACAGCATAGAGCGGCGATGGGCTCACAACCTGTCACGCTGAGCACATAAGCAGTCGATATTTGGTGAAAAGTGAACTATGGTAGAGGACTGCTTTTGCTGCCCTCAATGCCTAGTCTCTGAATAACCTTTCGGGGATAATAGTCGTGATTATATGTATGTATGTATGTATGTTATAGAACAATAAACAATAATAAATGAAATGAAAAAATATTTATTCTGTGACACACGTACAAACAAAATAAATAAAATAATTACAATAAAAAAATTATAAACTATGTGGCACAAAAAAGGCTTCCACTCAGCATAATGTCAAGGCACCTAGTAGGTACCCCGACGCTGGTCTTCCGTGGACGCCTGAGGGGTACAAAAAGTTAAAACATACAAAAACACAGAAGTAAACATGCAGGGAATGGTGAAAATTAGTCAACTGACAAAACAAATCAAAAAAAAACTGGGTGTCAACAAGACCTATCCATTAACTTCTCTTATTCTTAAAACAAACAAAGACAGTCAAAAAGCAACAAATTTTACAAAACATAACGAACACAATACACAGCAACACCACATAACAATGACTAAAATTTCTGAAATATTTTGTATTTATTTTTAAAAGATTTTACTGATAAAACGTTTTTAATTTTAGGCGGAATGTATAAAATGGCTTTTTTTATTTTTATTCGCCTACGGGTAAGCGCTTGGCCTTCATCTCACCTGATGGTAAGTGACGATAAAGCCGAAGGTGGAAGCGCGCTTCACCCGGAATCCTCAACCACTGAGGAACTGGCTATCTTATCTCAAACTGTCGGAACACAACAATGCCACAAACATCGTTGTTTTAGACTTTGTTGTTTCGTTGTTTTGACTTGTTTTAGACAGACTTAGATAAAGGTGGTAGCTAGCCAGGCGGACTTAACAGCCCTACCACCAACCAAACCGAGCACGCAAAGATGTACCCCCCGCTGGGAATCGAACCCAGGACCCCTGGGCCTGAAACCGGTGGCTTAGCCACTAGACCACAGAGGCGGTTAAAGCTAACACCTAAGCAGTAAGATTTCGAAAAAGCTTTACGGACAATGTTAAGTGTTTGTTTAAGCCTCGACCTGCATGACTCCGCACATCTTTGACTGACACGATCCATAACCTTGGTCTAACAATCATTGCGAAACTTTTTAAACCAGGATTATGATTGTTCGTTACACTATAATAATATCATCATTAGCTCATAAATAAATGTCCCACTGGTAGCCACAGGCCCTAAATTGGTAGTTTTGGTAAAATCTCGTTTCGGTGGACGGAGTGATGAATCGCTCGTCTCGATATCCGGATATCCGGTTCAATTCCCGCAGGTCGGTTAAAATGTGTGACGTGTGTCTTCGATTCCCAATTGAGGTAGTATTTTTTTCAACGTTTCAATATCTGAGAGTTTCAATATCAGACCCGAAATCAATTCAGAAAAACGGTATTTCTGAATTCACCCAACCGGGAATTGAACCCAAGGCCTCAGAGGTTGCTCGACAACAGAACCGGCGTTCTTACCACATGACTACGGAGGTCTTCAGTTCGTTATGCGGAAAACAATTCATATTGAGTTGATCTTCACCCTGTGAGCATTCAGCTGACAGACAGTTTAAGAACTGTTTAATTACAAATAACAATGTCTACAATTTGATAATGACATTATTATGGTAATTTTTTTTTATTTACTTCATGCCGATAGCTCTAAGTGCCGATCAATCGAAAACAAAACGAAAACAAAAGCAACTAACATTGTTATTATCAGTAACAATGTAAAATAAGTACCTACCTCGACTGGAAATCTAACTAGGACCCCTAAGCCTGAGACCGATGATCTAAGTACCACATAGGCAGTGTAAAAGTTATATCAATAAGCTACAATACAACTACGAGTTACCTATGATTAGCAACAATAAAATATAGAATCACATCCGATTGCTTCACCGATCCGAGTTATCAAACGCAATTCGCATATCATGTACCGATCGGTGCGTTTAGGCGCTGCGCAAACGTAGATACTTTCTGTTTCCGAAACGGAAGGACACCATCTTTTTTATTTACTTTATTCACTTCGGGTAAGGTACACAAAGATGTAGCGCCCCCCCCCCCCCCTCCCCCCTCTCGACTAGACATAGACAACATAGGCGATAAATGCAGTCTCTTTATTGTTACCGGCACGTGATACGTGACACGTGACGGCAACCACACGGTGGTTGCCGTCGATCAGACACAGTTGCCGGTTGCTACTTCTAGACACTTTCGGTGATACTGTACACAGTTGCCGGTTGTTACTTCTGGACACTGGTAACCTATTCGGTGCTTGTTTTCCCAACATTCCCTGAGTGTTCGGTTATTATAATGTTGATTGTATCAAATCTTATTATTGTTGCTTGTGTGTTCCACTCCAAAGCATTCAGTGTTAACACAGAACATTTGTAAGTGGCGATCAGTCAGTGTCAACAGAAAACCCTTGGCAGCATCTTCTTGATTGTGTACTTTAATATTCACTGCAAGTGTGTTTGCAAGTAACCTACCGGTTCTCAGCGATGTAATTATGTAAGTTAGACTATCAGAAAAAATTAAAAAAGGTGTCGCTGAGACATGGAGGCCTTAACCTTTCAGACCAGTGCTCAATGAATAGAATTCCTATTGTGTCAGTAACACCGCTCACTAAGTGTTTTTTTCTTTTTTTTTTAATTAACCTATAATGTCCCACTGCTGGGTGAAGGTCTCCCCACTTCCTTCCAGCTCTCTCTCTCTCCTTAGCCAGCTCTAGCCAATTTCCTTCGAAGGCATAGAGGTCGTCGCGCCACCGCTTTCGAGGACGGCCCCGACGCCGACGTTAAAAATAGCAAAATTGAAGCATAGTTGTCGCTAGCGAACATTACATACACAACAATACCGAAAAGTGAATCTAAGAGGACAAATAGGTAGGGTTTAAAAAAGTGTATTTTACAGGAATAAAAAAAGTGCAGGTTTATTAAAAGAGTATCTACGGGGAAAGTGTACCTATCTCTGGGGAATAATTCACCACCGCGTTTTCTTGTGACGGTGTGGTGTCATCAAAAGTGTCTACGTCTGCGCAGCGCCTTACATTTCGGATCGCCGAGACGGGCCGCGTCTGTCAAACGTTTATTACACCGCGCGCACGCACTGTTCCTGCATTTTGTTATCGGTTTGCGGCGCGCGCGCTTGCCTTGCGCAGCTTCCCGTCATCGATGACGTATCGAATTTGATTTTTTTACAAATATTTTTGAATCACGGTTTTTTCAATCCACTTTGTTAAGTGCTAGGACTGTTTGAGGTGATCTTTAAAAAAAGAACTGTGGTTTTTAAATTGGCTGTGCTCTCATAGACAATAAGTGTTATCGATTCAAAATGAACGGTAAGTAAATTATTGTTGTCGGTACCTACAGATTGTTTACTTTAGTCATGAATGATAATTTCCCATCTTGTAGGTAATCACGGATGGACGGACGGACGTATGAATCGGATACACACAAAATAAAACTATGTTACTTTATATGTCAGCTTTGTAATGTATTTTATAACCTCTGATCTAGTTTCGAATAATTGAAAGTTGGTAAGGGAAATTATCTTTTTACATTTTTTTACAAGGGAAATTATCGTTTTATCAAAGTACAAATGGTTTTATTATTTATTTTAAATGTACTTATAAATATTAGTAAATAAAAATAACCAAACAAAAACTATTATTACTCTAAGTGATAAACGTTGCATTTCACACATGTACGGGCATCACATAACACATTCCCAATAATTATATCACACCAGGAAATGATTACCTATAATGTTTATCATGTCTTCCAATCGGACATTCACGTGTCACCTAATCCTCAATTTGCTGTCTTAGACTTCAATTCCATAAGCTTGGACTCGTTCACATATGCAGTTAGGATATTATGGTCACTGGTCAGAATACCTAAGATACAAAATTGCACATCGCATGGTATCCTTCGAAGCAGAGATACGCAGAAAAGGACATGGTGTCGTAAACAACCAATACGATTTATTTTAGCCATTGCCGTCTGGCATAGCGGGAATACTACCAACCTCCTCTTCCCCGACAACTAAGTGTCGTAAAAGACGACTGACGAACTAAATACTGCACATATATCCTACAGCACAAAGCGGCGATGGGCTCACCACCTATCACGCTGAACACATGTGCAGTTGCAATTTGGTGAAACGTGGACTATTGCAGAGGACTGCTTCTGCGGTCCTCATGGCCTAGACTACATTGCGGATAATAGTCGTGAACCTATATACGGTCGGGGTCACCGTCGCTTTACCACTTTGAGCGATTTTCTTATGAAGCGTACAGACCGCCCGGGTACGTTCCCGTACTAAATAGACGACGCGATGTGCAAGGGATTTTGACCTTTAGACTGGTAAAGCGACGGAGTCCGCCATTGTACGTATGTTTACCCATTGCCTCTTCACTTCTATCGTCTCCGCCTATCCCTTCTTTTGTAAGAGTAGCTGATGGCGCAGCGGCTGAGGCGTTAGGTTCGTGACCTTGCCAGTGAAGCATATTTCTCAATGCCACGTCCTTCTTGCTTCGGAAGGCACGTAAGACCCGGTTTTTTACCAAAGCGGAGAGAAGAGGAGACGAGAGGAGATGTGTTTTGAATAACCAATCATATTTCGTTATTTTTTCCACCGAAGCTAAGCGGAGAGATGAGGAAATAATTAAATCTGATTGGCTATTCAAAACACATCTCCTCTCGTCTCCTCTCCTCTCCGCTTTGGTGGAAACCGGGCCTAAAAGTGATAGGTCCCAGTTATTATCGTAAGATGACCGTCGCTAAAAACCGTGGTGCGTTATGGCACCTCCTCCCCGTGTGTTGTTGTACTTGTTGTCTACGTGGAGAGGCCTGTGCCCAGCTGTGGGAAGTTTATAGGCTGACGATGATTGTAAGAATGCCTGACATTCTGCAAAATGGTTTATGGTCCGGTATCCTCACAGATATAAGAAATTGCTCTGTGGGTATCCTATAAAAAGCTGTTATGGTCGGAGATAAGAGACATAGTGTCGTAGACAGGAGATAAGATTTTACCGAGTCTCCTCGCCGCTTATTGGTTGAGTTCGACATATCTTTCTTCACAACCTATCTCCATTTTTGTAGGTATTGGGCCTCAGAGCGCCATTTCATTAATTGGTACACCAATTAAAGGAAAGATTGAGTGTTTAAGCACTTCGAGCGATATCCGGAGGTCCGGTTCAATTTGAAGGTCAGGCAGGATGTTATGGATTATCGATACAAGGCCCGGGTTTTTGATCACCAACCTGCATGGATTTGGCAGGCGTATTTGTAAATATCCGTCAATGTTTGCCCAGCATTGGAGCAATGTCATACAGACAGGCTACAACTACGTCTTCACTTCACCTTATACAATGTGATAGGGGTGGGTGGTACTTCTAACCTGTTAAGGCTAAGTACTACATCTAAATTCATCGACAAAAAATAATATGAGGGGTCCATTAGCGTTCTTGTCTATTTAGTAACAATGGCGTTTTAAAATCAAGACGTTTGGGTGATATTGTCATTTTACAACGTAGGTATCTGATAGAGACCCGTCCAACCCCCTCCCTATAATGTATGACCATTTTTACTCTTTGCGATATCAAAGGTTTCATACGTCGGAGAAACATGAAAAAATGGCAAACGGTAGCTAATGATACTGGCTAACTAATAAATTACTTTGTTTCGTATGTTTGAGATTATTTTGGTGAGAAAAAAAAACATTACTTAATTATTTTGTGATTTAAAATCACTTTTTTATAAGTTCATATTATTTTTTTGTCGATGAATTTAGATGTAGTACTTAGCCTTAACAGGTTAGAAGTACCACCGCTATCACATTGTATAGTCTCCAGGACCCCATACATATCTGAAACAAACAAAAAAACGTATTTTAGGATACCAAACAATATTGTGACATTAATTTATCTACGTTATTAAAACATGAATTACAAGATAAAATTAAAATTCACATCACAATCACAAACTAAATAAAAACAAAAACAACATCGGTTCAGCGGTTTATGTTTATGAAAGCGTTACAAACCAACAAACTTACTTCCGCATATTTATAATATTAGTTAGAATTAGAATTTATTTGGCGAAACGTGGACTACGGCAGTGGACTGATTTGCGGTCCCCATCACCTAGTCTCTAGTCTCATTAGTCTTTTCAGCGATTTAATTAAAATAAATACCTAAGTACCTCCATAATTTCAATTTATTTAAGTATTTATTATTTGAACAGTCAACAAAACCATGGACTAACAAAATAATTGATACTGATACAACAGAAGCCACGCATTGTGGACGTGTTATATTATTAATTTAAGTATCTTAACTACAGTCTAGAATCTAATAAAATGAAAAATTCAGTTGAAACCTAAGTGTAAGTTGAAGACTAAAGTGGTAAACCAATAAGTTTCACTTTTTCTTTTTATTGACGTGCATTGAGGTAGAAAATGTCCAAATCTCCCAAATTCACTCAACTACTCAATCATAAAATCATATGATAATTTAGTAATTTTTCAAAAGAAGCTTCCGATTAAAGGCTTTTTAGCCTACTTCAGTGTTAATTAACCGACTAGATGGTACCTCGTTAAGATTTTTGAGACCAATGACTTACGAAGAAACAATAAGCTTAATAACTATCACTTTTTGGGTTAAGTAAAGGGCAGCGGTTTATCAAACCGGCTTATAATTTTGAGCGCAGCTTCTTCTGAAATCTTCCAAGCGTACCGTTTAAAAATAATTACCCGTAATATCTTCATTTAAGTACTTACATGGAAGCTGAATGGGTTAAACCCATTATTCAATCAACGTTAGTGTGGAACTTAACCTACAGTCAACATCAAATTGATCGATACAACAAATGAAAAACAAACCTGTCAGATTAAAATTTGTTTGTTACTATAAAAAATACAAAAATTAACGTAAAGTGTAAAAATATTTTGCAAAAATGGATTTCTTCAAATTTTGGCGCTTTAAAGCCGCCAAATTGTAGCTTTGTAATTGTTTAAGGTTTTAACTTAGGCACAATAGGCGGAAAATGAGATAAGTTGATAATTAAATACATACGATTTTGTCAGGCACAGAAGGTCCACTTGGGCAGATCCTATCAAGATATCTTAGTTGAACTCATAGTAAAGGTTGTGCCAAATTATGAGTAGAGGATAATATAGTACATACATACATATAATCAACACTATTATCCCCGAAGGGTTAGTCAGAGACTAGTCAATGAGAACCGCAAAAGCAGTCCTCTACCGTAGTCCACTTTTCACCAAATAGCGACTACCGTGATATTAAAATATACGTAGAAGGTTACAAAGTACTAGAAATATCGTTTAGGGGCATGTATGACTGAATTTCATGCGATAAATATCCCAAATAATAATTATACTTGCGCCCACGACTTCGTCCGCATATTTGTATCCCGTGGAAAATTCCCAAAAAAAATATTAATACTAACCTTGTCCTGAAATTACAAACACAACAAAAAATAATTAGCCAAATATGTGCAGCCGTTATTAAGTGATGCGCGAACATACATACGTGGCAATTTATTTTTATTTATATACATAAGTAGATTGAAAAAAATCCTTTTTCGCATCAAAGAGAGTATATTATAGGTAGCTACTGACTGCAAAAAATAAGTTTAAGGTCGTGTATAAACACAATACTTTTTAGAACACCGGTCGGGATACGGCGAAATCACTGTTTTTACGCTTTTGACCCTTCCACAAAATTTTTCTAAGGTAAATAATGATGACGAAGATTAAAATTTATTAAATAGACAGCGCAATGCAAATTTCTATAAATAGTACTTTTCTAATCGAAGGTCAAAACTTACTGTTATGCAAGTAAATAAGGAAAACTGAGTAATTATCTATCACGAGTATAGACAGAGCAAAATATCTTAATTGTATATCTCGTAATATCTGATACATCCACAACTTCTTCTTCATGGATAAAATGTTTACTAGAAAAAAAACCAGTCTCAGGAAAGCTCGAACGGGATTCGAACCCGTGACCTTTGGATTGCACTAGCATTGTGACTGCTAAAATTTTCAATAATAAAGATATTCTTCTTCATGTTTTTTTTAAGATAACAAGATGGTGGTCTGGTGGTTCGAATTCAAGCAAAAGCCAACTTTTGGTATGGGTTTACGTCAGCAGTCGAATGGAGCTATGGGGATAGTAGGTACCACGATTTCTCACATTTAACGCTAGGAACTCCTCATAACGTGACATGTCTTGGTATCGTTGCTTACATACACATAATCACGACTATCATCCCCGAAGGGTTAGTCAGAGACTAGGCAATGAGAACCGCAAAAGCAGTCCTCTGCCATAATCCACTTTTCACCAAACAGCGACTGCACATGTGCTCAGCGTGACAGGTGGTGAGCCCGTCGCCACTTTATGCTGTTGGATATATGTTAATGACATATTGTCCTTGGGCAATATTCATTGTTATGCGGATACAGTACTGTGCATGAGCGGTACTTGGGAGATCCTGCGGCAAAGCAAGCCGATATCATGGTGAAAAGGCAAGAACTGGTTGCCAAACTGAACCTGACTCTCGATCGTGTCTCAAAGTGGGTATCTAAAAACCTGGTCGAGTTTAATACTAGTAAAACCCAGGTTTGTGCATTATCGTCCAAGGTAACTCCCTTCCTTGCTCCTCCGTCTCTTCAGAACTCTCCGTTACCCATTTTGGTGAACCTCAGCATTCTTGGCATGGACATCGGCCAGGAACTGAATCCAAAATGCTACATCGAGAGTGCTTATTTAACTGCCTCCCGGAAGTTGGGTATTCTCAATAAGGTGAGGCGGTTTTTCACTCCCAAGCAGGGCTGTTTGCTGTACAAAACTCAGGTGCAATCGAGTATGGAGTATTGTTCCCATCTATGGGACGGCTCCGCTAAATACCTCCTCGATGCACTTGATAGACTGCAAAGGCGAACGGTACGCATTGTTGGAGATGCTGAGGTTACAGCCTCCCTTGAGGACCTCCAGCTGCGTAGAGAGAGACATTGCTTCTCTCAGTGTCTTCTACCGGAACTACTACGGAGAGTGTTCTGAAGAACTTTTTGATCTTATCCCGCCCTCTTCTTTCCTCTCCCGGACTACACGTGCTGGTCTTAGAAACCACCATCATACTGTACAGACTATCAGTACTCGTACCAAAAAATTTGGCAAGCCGTTCCTCTGTAAGACCATTCGGCTTTTGAATTCTTTGCTGGCGCATGTGTTTCCCAGCTCCTACAGTCCTGGGTCTTTTAAGCGGGGCGTGAAACAGCATTTATGCAGGCCGTCATGAATAGGTGCGCTCGTTATCGTGCTTATTCCACGGTGGGGAGCGCTCTCATTGTTTTGGACTGCATCGGCTGCTTGCCATCAGGCAGGATGCAGTCACTATGACGAGTCATTTTAAAAAAAATAAAAATATGCAGTTTTTGGTCTGTTAGTTGCGTTTTACGACACCCAATGGAAGAGAGGGGGTGGTAGTATTCTTTCACCGTTACGCGACACGGTTCGTTGCGTAGCTTAGCTAATTTCGATATTGGTCCTTATACCAAACCTGTTGACCTGGGGCCTTACCATCAACTCTTATAGCAGTATTACTTTAATCTTATAGCAGTATTACTTTAATCTTACTACGCAATATTGCTCTCAGAGTGACAGTTGAGCCACTGGTATGTCGTCTGTAAACGCCAAGGTTTTATTAACCTGAATGAAGAATCAATCAAGGTTGCTGCCATAGTCATAATCATATTATAAACAGATGCTTGCAAGTCCAAGAGCTGAACCCACGACCAGTGAGCGTGTACAATGCTAGACGCCCCGAGCTACTTCGCCCTGACTGTCCGTCTATGTAACAAAAACCGGTTGTAGGTAAATAATTTATTAATTGTTCTATTTGTAACTAGCTTTCGCCCGAGGTGTCGCTTGCATTAATATTTCGTGCAGTAAATTCTTAACAATGATATGCGACAACTCCCAGTATTTTAGGGATTTAATTAAAGGGAAACACTATATTTGACGGAATGATCACGCAATATCTATAACTGGAAAAGAAAAGAACAGATTAAAATAGCTCTTTATTGCTGTAAGGTATAAACAAGTTCTTGCGTACATTTAGCATGTCATATTTAACCAAAGAATGGTATGCAAATACAGAGAGAGAAGTCTAGCTGTTATACATAAAAAAATATAATCCTACTAATATTATAAACGCGAAAGTTTGTAAGTATGGATGGATGTTTGTTACTCTTTCACGTAAAAACTACTGAATGGATTTGGATGAAATTTGGCATACAGATAGTTTATAAACTGGTAATCCAGTTCTATTCTATGTTAATACATATAGAATACTTTTACCGATATTCACACGGGAACGGGAACCACGCGGGTGAAACCGCGAGTGGGCGTTAGTAATTCAATAAAGTAAAATACCAAAATAACATAAAACAATAATCAAATAAAAATTAAAAGAAATCTAAAATGGTCTTTATACATACATACACTCTTGAGTATTATACCCAGTCTGAGAGAGATGTATGTGCAGTCTAAGTCTTAAGTCTTAAGTCCTTTTACGATAACCAAGGGAAGAGATGGGTTCGTAGTATTCGTAGCCGCCACCTCAGTCCTTATACAAATTATTAGTGTAGATACAAATTATATAGTGTAGATACAAATTATTTGATAATTCAAACTTTGTCCTGACAATTACAAAAAAAACAACGAATTAGCTAAATAGGTGCTGCAGCCGTGCTAAAATGATGCGCGAACATTAAATTCACACATACAATTGATTCTTATTTAAGTATATAAAAGTATCATAATCTTCGATCGTCTTATCTGAGTTCGTATTACATGATGTATTTATTAGTCACGGATTAGGAAAAAACTGCACATTGAACCCAATCAAAAAAATATACTTAACCAATATCCAATAATGTAAGTCCGATACTTTAACAGAAATTTGTATTATTGGAATACACATAACATAGGTAATTTATCTGATTCAACATCTTCGTTCGCATTGCGTGATGCATCATATTACTCACGATTGGGAAGGAAGAAAATCTTATGTTATTTCAATGAAACGGTTGGGTCAGTATTCGTTCGTTACAAAGGCAATTCCTTTTTTACTTCATGTTTTAAAACAAATTAGTTGTATGATTACAAAAAATAAAGGTTTGACAGCGCAACCTCTCATTACTTACCTTTGAAGAAGGTAAAGCTCTCTTTAAACTCTTAATAATGTTATTGTTGAATGAACCCGGCATCAAACCAGAAACCGGATAAATGTCAGAAAACAAAAACATAGTTTTGATTTATGTCGATAATTAGAACAAAAACTGAGCAAAAGGAATTGTGATTGGTTTAGATTTTTAAGCAATAAACAACTTTGATTAAAGCTTTGATAAAAGAGCCCCCGTGGCTGTCGGTCTGTATGTCATCGATGTCATAGTCATTGGTATTTATTGCGTCATGTTGTGCATAGAGTGTTAAGTCCGCCTGGCTACACCACCTTATCTAAATAAATCGCTACAACATGAATATTTGTAGCATTGTTGTGTTCCGGCAGTTAGAGGCTCCTCAGTTGTTAAGGATTTCGAGTGAGTGCTCTTCCATCTTTGTTCTTAACATTACTTGACATAAAGTGAGTTGAAGGCCAAGTCGTAGTATAAACGTCCCACTGGCTGGGCACAGGCCTCCCACGTGCACAACAGCAAGTGGGGAGGTGGATGGGTTTTAACGACTGCCATTGTACGACAACCATCGGGATTACATATCTATTGAAGCACGTAGGAGTTCGAGATGTTTTTAATGTAGTATAAACCATTCAGTGACCTGGCATTGGTAGTTGCTAGAACATGCAATCTCGCGAGATTTCGGCTCAGGCGAGATCTTGCGAGTTTATGAATAACAATACCGCGAGATCTCGCCAACTTCGAGATCTCCGAGATTGGCAGTTTTGTGTGTTTATTCTAGCAAATAATCACAATATTTAAATAAATTAGTAAAAAAAAATAAGAATAAGGTATAGGCATTATGAAACAAACATTTATTTAGTTAGCATTGTTTGACGTATCTATTTTTTTTAAATAAACTTTTAAGTAGTAAACTTTGACGTATCTTATAAATCAAGAAATGAAATAAACAACCAGTCTTTTTTTCTAATATCAAACAAAAGTCTTTTAATAATAAAACAGTTCTTTTATAACTTCTTTAGTAAAATGAAACTCTTTAACTAAGTTGAGTTGACTATTAAACTGAGATATTATTATCAGTTAAAGAAAACTATGTCTATTCAGAGATCTATTATAAATTAGAGATTAATAAACAAAATATTCCAATCAAATGAAAGGCTTTGCTTGTTCAGTTCACATCACACGCCATTATTACGAATTATTTTGAAAGTAAAGCTTCGAATAAGACGTTTTTATGCTCGAGTGCAGTCTCGTTAAACCCGCGAGATCTCGCCCATTTTTCGGCCGAGTTCAATCTCGCTAAAAAAGGCCGATATCTCGCGAGAACGAGATTGCATGCCCTAGTAGTTGCATAACTGTATCAAGATCACAAACCGAACTCCTTAGCCACCGCGCCATCGAGCTACTCTGCTAATAGACGCAAAGGCCTTTTAATACTTCCATCTGTTTATTGTTTTTCACAATACTTGCAAATGGCTATAATGCGCACGTGCGTTTGTGCGTCACGCTTATAATATGCATTATGTTATGTCACAATAATTATGCGCGCAATGCTGTATTATTAGTATCTGTTGATGAGAGTATATGGAGATATTGATTTTATGATTCAATAAATGAACAGCGGTTTTTTAAAGTACCTTTATTATTGAAATTTTTGCATTCACAATGCTATATAGATATAAGATAAAATGTTTACTAGAAAAAAACAACCAGTCTCAGAAAAGCTCGAATGAGATTCGAACCCATGACCTTTGGATTGCCGGTCCACTGCTCTAACCGGCAAGCTACCGATACCCCAAAAGACTCGTTGAATTTATTATTTCTAGCATACGTCACGCCCGTTTCCCGGAAGAGAGTTTGGAATTCACTATACGGCTTTGTATCTACCTGACACGCTTATTTTTTGGTTCATTTATTTCATAACTCATTCTTAATTTTGAATGGGGTTTCCTATTTAATTCCGAAAGCGATTATCATTTCAACGAAAACTATTAACCGATCACTCAATTAAACGATGCCTTATTTGTACAAAGCTTTAATTTACTGATGTAACGATTCACCGAAAAACCAATTACCGAAGTTCATTTCAGCGACCATATATATAACCGACACATTATTTAACCGATGTAACATTTCACCGATTTTAAGAGTATGTAGGTCAAGGCCTCGGTGTCAGAGTGGTCAAGTGCTTGGCTCGATATCCGGAGGTCCCGGTTTCAATTCCCAGGTCGGACAAAGTGCGTTTCGAATTTGTCGATTCTTTGCACGGGTTTGTGATGACTAACCCGCATTTGGCAAGGGTGGTGATTAGGCAAATACCTATCAATTGCAGCGAAAGCTTGCTTTCAAAGATGTAGGCTTTTACCCTGCAGTAGGTCAGTATACAGGCTGTACTTTCCTTTTTTTATCACACAATTATAGTAAATTAATGAAAGTGGTATAAATCAAAATATGCCTTTAAAAATTGGTTGCCTGTAAAGTCGGTATACGGGCGAAAGTTTTACGTGACAACGACTTTGAGTGGTAAAATAATTTTAATGTGAATATTCATTCGTATAGTAGGAAGAAGGATGAAATAATAGTAACAATTTAAAACATTTATTTATACAACGCGTGCCTTTCACTTTTTATGTCTGTCTTTCTCGCTCTTAGGCGGGCTAACCATGCCCGAGTGGAAGGGACGCGTGCCTCTCACTCGCTCTCATTGTGAGCGCATAACGTGAGCGGAGCGTAACGCAGTTTCTTGAAGTGTCACCCGGCAAACCAATTTATAAGACGTTGTCACGTCAAAATCAAAGTCCTATTTATTTTTATAAGAAAGAATTTAAGCAAATTATAACAATTCAATAAAAAAATATTTTATTTATACTTCGTTTATGACATCATTATGGTCATTTAGTTATGGTGGTGATTGTAAATCATACAATCAATACCCTTGCCAAATGCGGATCGCACTTTGTTCGACATGGGAATTGAAACCGGGTCCTCCGGATATCGAGTCAAGCACTTGACCACTCGGCCACTGAGGCGTTGACCTACATATTCTTAAAATTCGGTGAAATGTTACATCGGTTAAATGATGTGTCGGTTATATGGTCGCTGAAATGAACTTCGGTGATTGGTTTTTTGGTGAATCGTTACATCGGTAAATTAAAGCTTTGTACAAATAAGCAATCGTTCAATTAACTGATCGGTTAATAGTTTTCGTTGAAATGATAATCGGTAAAACGGCTTTCGGGATTAAATAGGGAACCCTTATTATGTTATTTTGTATACCTGTTGTTATGTTTATTGTAACGAAACGGTTTAACCCCTTGAGGATCGCAAAACCAGACACAATTAAAAATCAATTGTTTCGCGACCGCCGGCGGTCTTATGATCCTTGACCTATTAATCGGATTTACAACTTGCGTTTATATTATATACTATTTTACCCTAAAGTTTTAATACAAGTGTTTCATATAAATACATGAAACATTTTTTTTTTAAATTTCGACAAATACATACTAAATAGTACTTTTAATAAATATTTACAATTAATCTCGTTTTTGACGCCCAGTTAAGTAACTATTTAAGTGTGTTCTTAAATATCGCAAACATTTTCTAGTGTTCCCAACAATGATAATGTTTAAAATCTCATTGGTTTCCAACAACTAGTACATATTTTGATATACTCGTATTATTTAGACACCAATTAATGGGAAGAGTGTGCAAGAGTGTGGGCCGTTGGAGTCAACTCAAGCTCTTATTTAAATGTTATTGAATGTTTTTTTAATCTGTTTATTTAATTAGGTTTACCAGCGATTTTACATTAAATCTATAATAAATACAACAACACACTAAATTATTTACAATATTTTACAATATTTTCCGGCAACGCGCCTGCGATTCCTCTGGTTTTGCGGGTGTCCACGGGCGGCGGTGATTACTTTCCATCAGGTGACCCGCTTGTTCGTTTGCCTCCTTCTGCTAAAAAAAAATAATAATAACTAAATGAAAAAATGAAACATTCACATGCAATAAGAACAAATTTAAATAAATAAGTAAAAAAAGGGCAGTTATAATTTGTGTTTTTCAAATTTTTGCGGAAATCCTAATCATCACATTGCATGGTTACCTATTTCCGGAAGCTTCTAGGTTGTTCAAATAATTAATAACTTATGAGATTTCACTTCATATTTTGCAAGTCATGTTCACGGTCAATGGTTATGTTTCGTATTGTCTAATCTATCCACTTGTATGTCTGTATAAATAATTAAATGTTATATTTAAAATGTGATAAAAAAATCGTAAACTTAATAAAAACTAACTGTAGACTTAATTCACTACAGGCCCAGAAGGAGATTGCGGAATGAGCATCTGAATTATTTTGGAAGTGAAAGTGGAAGTGGCCTTTATCTAGCAGTGGGATAAACCGGGCTAAATAATAATATACATAATAAGATTTAGAAGCTTGGTTTTATTGCTTTTATAAAGTTACTAGCGGCCGCTCGCGGTTTCACCCGCGTGGTTTCCGTTCCCGTGGGAATATCGGAATAAAAAGTATTCTATGTGTTAATCCAGGTTATAAACTATCTGTATGCCGAATTTCATCAAAATCCATTTAGTAGTTTTTACATGAAAGAGTAACAAACATACACACTAACAAACTTTCGGTTTATAATATTAGTGTGAAGTGTGATGTGATAGTGTGATTATATTTAAGCAGAGTATGGTTGATCAATGTTAAATTTTTGCAGTAATAATACAAGCCGCATAAGGCAGTAGCATGATTAATACGAGTAAGTCGCTTTAACTTGACTTTGCACATAACATCCCAATAGATCGACGTGCTACTACCAGAAGGAGAGATTGGCATACCTCTCTGAGATATATAACTACAGACTAAAACTCACGCTTAAAAAGATACAAAATGAGATACTTATACTCGTATTCTTCTTTTGTTTTAATAAATAAATGTTATTCTTATATTTGACGATTCGAAATAGTAGAAAAAGACGAAGAGCAAAGTGCGTGTCATTAAATAATGTGTGATTACACCTATAATGCTCGCGTCCATAACAATCGGTAGTTATTGTAAGGTCATTGGCATTGTTTCGCAATTCGAATCTCATTTGTCTAATGCAACTATTTCAGACGTCACGATTGTAAGATTACGTCCTTAGCATACAATTAAAGGAAATATATTTAATTTTGTGTATTACTCGGTGGCAGAGTGGCAAAGCGCTCGGTTCAATATCCCCGGGTTCAATTCCCAGGTCGGACAAAATGTGTTTTGGATTTTTTGATGCGTAGCTTGGGTCTGTGATCGCTTTGTAATTTTTAAAAAGCATTTTATAAGTTATATATACCTATTATAATATTTTTTTTCTTGAAAAATCCCTATTTATTAGAAAAAAACACATACTTATTTTTCTTCATTAATTTCAAATTCTGCACGAAAACTGTTGGTCATGTGACATTTTGCCCTGTGACGTCACACTTCAATAAACAAACAAAGAAGAATGGGCAAAACGTCCCCCCTCCTTGTAACACTTATATCTATGCATCAAATAAAAGTGGTACTTGAAAATTGAAGCATTTTATTTTATGACAGCAAATCTGTCAGAGGTATTGCAGAAAAAAGTTATTGAGAAGAAGAAAATTAAAATAATAAATGATAATATAAAATTGAAGTCAAGATTTTTTCTTGATTTTAAACTCCTCCCTCGCAGATTCCTTTGATTTATATGAGTCGTATAAAATGAAAAAAAAAATGAATATTGAGGCGTAATTTAATTTTTTTTTTCATTATACAAGGGGTGAGACGGGTTTCATACAAAAACGCCCATTCTTCATTTATCTTGAAACAACAGATAGTTTTTGTTTATTTTGTGAAATGTGACGTCACACGAAGCTCAATCATGGCCGCCAGTGTTTCGGGTCTTGTAATCCACAGATAAAAAAATTGCAAATTTATTTTGTAAAAATAAGATATTTACAAATTATCTTAATAAAAAACCATTACCTAGATTTGTTAAAGTATTGGTAAACTACCATATCCGACATATTATTTCATATTTTTTTGTTACAACCTGTGAAATAGCCAATTGCAGTGGGATAGTATAGATAGTAGTTAATATAGTTTACTACTTTTTTACTTTTTACTTGTTTTGTGCGGTTTTTAATCAATGAATGAATGAATGAATGAATGAAATATTTAATTTGCGTTTGAGAAAGGTACATTTTGGTCTTATTCTACTTTTCTTCTCTTTCTTAGCTGACAATGTAGCATGCAAATAACTTTAACATTTTTATTTTCTAGATAACAATGACTATTCTAATTACATACAAAATACAAAATTAATAGGTATATATAACAATAATTGAAAAAATATCTTTTCTATTATTATAATACGATATAACTACATAATAATTACTTGAATAACAATTAATTTCACTTACTTGACAACTGAATTGTAGTAAACGTCTAGCTGTACACTTTGAAAAGAAATAAAACATTATTTTCGCCGCTCCGCACGCGCGTATGTCAAAGCCACACTAAAGCAAGGTGCCGAGTCGACTCCGCAGATGAGTGGAACATAGTGCGTGTTCGGAAGGGCCTATCTAGTGTAACGTATACTTATATCGTTGTTTAAAATCACTTTTTTATAAGTCAATATTATTTTTTTTGTCGATGAATTTAGATGTAGTACTTAGCCTTAACAGGTTAGAAGTACCACCCCTATAATATTGTATATAAGTATGTATGTAACTATTTACAATACAACTAATAAATACGAGCACAAAGCTTTAGCTTTTTGCGAGATTTTTTAATCACCGAACCGCATTTGGGCTTTGTGGTGGTAGCAATGACTGCATTTCAATGATTAGAGGTCATATAGGAGACCTTATACCTAGCATTTGGAAGATATACTCGTAAAGGCTTTTTTTATTTATACATACATATCACAACTATTATCCCCGAAGGGTTTTTTTTTTATTGTTTCTTATTTAAAATACAAAAATGCCTTACTGCTATACATAGTCCCGCAAAACTGTTTACACAGTTTGTCTGCAGGATCGGTTGGGTTTGAGTCTCGAATCTATATATCACAATAATATACTTACAAATTGCTTAGGTACCTAATTTTTAAATTAATGTTTTCAATTGGTCAGTCAGAGACTAGGCAATTAAGACAGCAAAACCAGTCCTCTGTCATAGTCCACTTTTCACCAAATAGCGGCTGTACATGTGCTTATTTTATTACTTACATTTATCCATTTTAGACACCGGTCTTAGACCCAGAGGTCCAGGGTTCGATTCCCGTGGGGCCTTATATTTATATTCTTGGTTTGGTTAGTGGTTAGGCTCGTTAAGTCCGCCTAGATAGCTACAACTATCTTATCTAAAGTCGGGTGCCATAAAAACAATGTTAATAGCGTTGTTGTGTTCCGACAGTTTAGAGATAACATAACCAGTTTCTCAGTGGTTGAGGATTCAGGGGAAATGCGGTTATACCTTAAGCCTTTTTATCACTGACCATCAGGTGAGATGAAGGGCAATTGCTTCCCATATTTGATAAAAAAATCAACAATATTTACTTTTAGCTGCACTGATTCGCCTTCAAACATTATGGTTATCTTTATCTTATTTTATGGTTGCAATAAATTGAAGCAACTTTCACAGTGCCAGGTTTATAGCTCGAGTGTCCGAGTGCTTCGGATGGCAAGTCCAGCGGTTAGTCCTGGTTGTTGCCGTAAGATGGCAGTAAAACCAACTAACTTGCATTAAACCAGAGCAGTGGGTTAAGGATCAGCTACTAGTGTATTCATTTAAAATAGGGGGTCAAAGTTGCTCGCGTCCGTAGGTTTACCCTTGAGACCCTACACGTGATCCCTGGGTGGTGCTAAATGAGTGACACAGACTGAGTGGTAGAGCCACGCTGCATTGCAGCACGCATTGGGCCGGCTCGCCCGGCGTAATACCACCCTCTCACTAATATTCGGCGTGAAATAATGGCACTTGGTGCTGTTGTGTTTCGTCCGACCAGTGAGGTTTCCGGAGGCCCCTTCCCCCCCCCCCCTCCTCCTAATTCCTATTCCTTCCTTAAACCTATTCCTCCCTTAAAGGCCGGCAACGCGTCTGCAATTCCTCTGGTTTTGCGGGTGTCCATGGGCGGCGGTGATTATGGAATAAAGATTTAGAAATTAAGTATATTTAAATAGTCACAAACTTTTTAGCAATCTGGCGACTGACTCATGGGTTGGCTTTATATATACTTTTATTTGTTAAGTTGTGTTCCAACAGTTAAACAAGTAGACAAGAAAGCGCCATCTAGGGCGCTCTACGAACACAAAATTTACTTATTCTCAATACAGGTTTACAACTTAAGCATAAAATTAGTCACTTGTACCTTGTACTAACAAGTACCCGCCTTCACAATGGTGAACGTCAAAGTAAGGAGGGCAAAACGTTAATACTAGTTGTACGAGATTATATAGTATGCTGCAGGAATTACACGTTATTATGAACCTCATTCTTCTGTGACAACAGCCGTGGGCAGTCAGGAAGGTGTCTTCATAAGAATAATGAGGCCTTGTAAATAAAAAATAAAAACGGTTGAATTTTAGTGTTAACAAACATTTAATAACACTAAAAACTTTCAATTTCACATAATTGGTTGGGATTTACCTGATAAAGTATCAAAAATACCGGTTTCTGGAGGCCCTGCTATTATTTAAGAGCCCTATTACATTTCGACTGTGATTTTTGCGTAAAATGGTCAATTTTGGCGTTCTTGATCTCAGAAACAAAAATAGGTACATTAATAATGTTCACTTATTGAATAGTGTAGAATAGCTATTGGCATAGTTCGTAGCGGGCTCGCTTTTTGAAGATTGATTTTAGATTTAGATTTTAGATTTTCATAAAATACGCGAAGGCACTTCCTAGATTGAACTAGAAACTGAAAAAAAATTTGAATGTTATCTCTTATTAGTCGTATAGTCTGTAGCGGCCTCGAAATTTTCAGATATTATTGACTTTATGTAGAAAAAAAATCGTATTCTAAACCAAAAAATTAACTGTGAATTTCTCCTATCTACGATAAAATTATTGAACAAAATTTATACCAGAATAATCGTTACTACATGATGAATAAAGATTTTATAATAAATTTATTATCCTATTTCGCGAACCCGAACTCGGCTTATTCTTGCAGAGTGGAGATTTGTAATATTAAGCATGAATTCATATATATCCTATTACGGTAAAAACAATAAATACAACTGTAAAATTGTTACAAAATGGGAAAATGGGCATTTTACGCAAAAATCACAGTCGAGATGTAATAGGCCTCTTAACTTTAATGACAATATCTCAACTTGCTACGTAATTCACCTTAAAAACAATTACAATTTATTAATATTTTATTACACTAAAACCATATTTTAATAATTATTGTGTCATCATCATCATTAGAATACAATGTTAGTACATTGTATCCATGACAATATATCAATGAAATCAAGTCGGACTGACTTGATTTTACTAGATGCGATTTGTGAGTATTATTTTTTTATGCTTGATCCATTTATCGGTAATTATTATTCTAGTGATGATTGAAATCATGCGATTGGTGATAACGAACCACCTTGTATCAAACATTTGACATAGATAGATAGATAAAACGCTTCATTTCACATACAGAAATATAGAAAACATAAACTAATCATATTAAAACTAATGTGGGCAAAGACGGTCTTATCACTTAAAGCAATATCTTCAAGACAACCTTTGAGGTATAGGGCAACAGCAAAAGAGCGACAAGCAGTGCACCAGAAACAAGCAAATATGAAATAAAAAAAATCATTAAGAGGTTAAATAAGTACTTCATTCTTATATTACAAGGCCACCAGAAAGAGTAAAATATGAGACGTCTGTCATTGTCATTGCAAGTTAGCTGCAATCCTGAGCTGAAATAATAACAATAATATTAAAATTAACTGTTGATAGATAGATTACATGTTGATACTGACAATGTCACTATAATCGTTGCTTGATAATATACATTAGCAATAATTATAATCAACTAAGTACTTTTTACTAATATTATAAACGCGAAAATTTGTAAGTATGGATGGATGTTTGTTACTCTTTCACGTAAAAACTACTAAATGGATTTGGATGAAATTTGGTATACAGATAGTTTATAACCTGGATTAACACATAGAATACTTTTTATCCCGATATTCTCACGGGAACGGGAACCACGCGGGTGAAACTGCGAGCGGCTGCTAGTATAACATAATATATTAATTAGGATTGTTGCAAATCTATTTCAATAGCCTAAAATGTTTGTACGCGAATCACTTCAGAACGACTACACAATTAGGCTAATTCTTTCTTATTTATATTAGATAGGTAATAATAGAAAAAAAAATCACTACAACTTGGTCTTTAAAAAAAATCTAACTTAAAACTAAAAACTATAAATAAAAAATGTCTACCAACTGTGGGCACGCAGGTAGGGTCCCAAGATTGCTGGCAACATTACCTCTTAGCTGCCAGCCTTCTTGTCACCCATTTAGTCCACATTTAACCCCTATAGTTTCAACCCCTGATAAAAATACCTACTCATTAGTCCGTATTCAACCCCTAAATGTTGTCTATTTTTGTATGTTTTTTAGTCCACATTCAACCCTTGATGGACAGTACCTAAAGCACAAAAGTTTACCGTAGGCCTCAACAAGACGTGCACTTAAATCTTTTACAAGATGCCTATAGCCTCCGGCCCCCACGTAACCTTGTACCTCTACCCTTCCCTTTCTTGTTGTGTTTGTGGTTGTCAGGACATGGCTTGTGTTTGACCATGCTAATGTTTGACCAAAAAACGGTTCCCAAAGTATAACTTCCCAAATTTAATTTCCTAAATTTTCATTTGGCAAAAAACATTTGTTAAAATAATTCCATGGCAAAGGGGTATGAAATATGAAGTATGAAAAAAAACCCAGGCCCGGCGCAAAAGAAAAGTAACTCAAAATATAGGGAAAAATATGTAATTAAATACTGCATAGGAGGCATCATCGAAATCGGTGGCTGTATGTGTGAAATTGCTATTCGAAGTTTTACAGGGGTAACAAAATGTTTCTGTAAAAGGAGCAGCAAACAGATACAGTTGCGGTTTAAAAGCGTATACATATTATAATTACACGTTTATGGCAATTTCTCTGCCACTCTACTACCTACTCTTACAAGTTAATCATTAAAAATAATGTCAGTTAAAAGAAAAAAACACTGTGTAAATGTTCTTTTTATTTAAACAATTACGCTTAAAAGTTAACGTCTAATACGACATGATCCAAAAATAATGCGGGATGCTCGAACTGTTCCTCATGTCTAGCCCACCCTAAGTAGTGTAAAACGCTCATGACGTTGGCGCAACAGCCCAATGTTCTCCTCCCGTAAATGCAGAAACAGTAATACATATCCGGATATGCCATTCCTGCCATTTACCCTTTTATAAAGAATGTAGGTGTAATAGGTATTGCTTTTGACGTATCTCGATTGTATGCGACATCTTATTATGACACAGTTTTCGTCATTTATAAGGATTAACTCAGGATGACGAAACACTTCAAGCTCATAAACACCTGTTTGCTTGATATTATGCTCACTGCAATAAGAGCGGGCGAGTTTCAGATAATACGTGCCAACAGCAATCAAAATCAAATCTTCATGTCTAAGGCTCATATTCTAAAAGCAAACTCAAAATCAAATCCATGCTTAAATACAGTTAGAAAGGGATGGCGATATATACGATGAATAGCGCCATCCCTTTCTAATTGTACTCAAGCAGAGATTTGAGTGTGAGTTTGATTTTAGAATACGAGCCTTAGTCTTGGGAAATCTGTCAATTCAAGAGCATCGGCTTGCATCGTTGTGTTCAAGCACGTAAACATTTAAATGATTGTGATTATTTACATTATTTATTATTTCAATGAATTGGTTTGTGTACGTGCTGTCCTCGTAGGGCTCTTGAAAGCAGTTGATGATGGCAGCGGCTATCTTAAAATCCTTCATGGTGTTTGGTAAATTACGATTAAATTCTTTGTGTCTAAATATTTTAAAGTCGAGCTTGAATCGACCGTTAATTGTCTCTACGACCCACCTGCATAATTATGTTACCCCTGTGTTAAACATAGAATAGCAATTTCACACATATAGCCATTGATTTCGATGACGCCTCCTATGCAGTATTTAATTACTTATTTTTACCTATAATTTGAGTTACTTTTCTTTTGCGCCGGGCCTGGGTTATTTTTGAGCATTGTCCTTTACAGTTACCAAAACCATTTTTGGCAAAGTTTTGTTTGGAAAATAATAACATGGCAATGATTCATTTTACCAATTATTATTTGGTCAAAATGGTAGAAATCTTAAAAACTATAAAAAATATGTTTTTGTATGGAGCTAAATTTCTGTTGTCAAATGAAAAAAAATCTCGTGACCTACAGGAGTAGGGAAGCTAGTATTTCTTTTATACGTACATTGTACAAACTGTTCGTTTATTTATGATAATAAATAAAATGCCATATGTCAAACTTACGTGTTTTAGGTTAAGTGTGTGCGAAGTAACAATTTGAACAAAAATTTTTTTGGAATTTAGTTGACAAAATAAAACGTTTGTTTAAATGTAAAGAAACGAAAATTTGCTAATGATTCATTTGGGAAATGAAACTTTGCTATTAGTTTTTTGGGAAGTGAAATTTGACGAAAAGTGTTTTGCGAAACGCTGGATACCGGTTTGTATGAAAGTATTTTTTTGAAAATTCTGTACGAGATACGGGGGTATTCACGGTAACGAAGTCGCGGGCGGCCGCTGTTGACTGATAGATTGCAAAGAACAATTAAAAATAAAATGTCCCGTGGTTTAGCCTATTTTAGTTGGACTATAGATAACATTTTAGGTACTATTGGAGTTAGTAAAATAATGGAAATCATCCCATGCTCTCTATAATGAGGTTGATAATGGTGATGCTCACGATGATATAATAATTAGGGTCCGTCAAACATCACTTACCAATAGACATTTATTCTCGGCTATTTTTAAGGTTTTTAAAATAATATATAACTAACCATGTCACGTAGCGGTGAAAGAATACCACAACCCCCTCTTTTCCCTTGAGTGCCGTAAAAGGCGACTAACGGACTAAAGACTGCACATACATCCAACAGTTCAGAGCGGCGATGGGCTCGCCATCTGTCATGCTGAGCACATGTGCAGTCGCTATTTGGTGAGAGCGCTGCTTTTGCTATCCTCATTGCCTAGTCTCTGACTAACCCTTCGGGGATAAATGTCTTGGTTATATGTATGTAATGTATGTACATAATTAATGTATTTACATGTTTCACTTTACAGTATCACAAGAGTTGTTTTATACATCTAGAAGTGACTCGAACGACCGGGCAACGTGTTAGCACGTAAAATTGCTAATTCAATATAAAATCTCGTTCATCATTTCGTTAGTACCGAAAATAGTTAAGTCAATAGGTACCCTTTTTAACACCCGTCGAAACGAAGCTGTAATAAGTAAATTGTATGGTATATCGTTTGAGTGATTTTTAACCTAATTTTAGGCAGCTTAGTTTTTCAGCACAAAGACACCTGATTATGTTTTGAAAAGCTTTTTCTTCGATCATCGTGTTTATATAATCGAATAGCTATTAAGTTGTTTAATTTGTCAGGAAATATGAATTAATTAGGAATGTTGTCAAAATGTTCATATTCCACAATCTCCCAATTTGCTGTTGTACATCTGAGAAGTGAACGTTTGAGGATAGCTGCTTTAATTTAAATTATGATTTGCTGTGATGTCTAGCGATCTGAATTATACTTAAATAATTTTAATTTTGAAATTTCCTTCTTGGTGTCGTAGTAGGTAAGTACATGATTGTTGTTTATTGCCCCCTTTATTCTGGAAAAAGGTTAAATAGTTGGTTAATTAAATAACAGTTGTGACAATTAAACATATTAATGAATTTGACTTAACCTTGCAAATGTCTCTTGGGATCGAACAAAGAATACTCGTTGCATTTCACAACTTCTGTATAACTACGATCAAAGTTCAAAGGCAATTAGATGCAAAACGTTTTGCATATTAACGATCGTTCCTAAAACAATGAGCTTCAATTGTGTTACGACATCTTTTCAAATGTTCAATGTCTAATTTGGTGACATTAAGTCAAGTTAAATTATTGATGCGGTGTTTACGAAAGTTTGAGCTCTAGATTTTTTTTTAATGGTATTCAAAAAACTTGTGCGTGAACACTATTTAAACTCCATCTACCTAGATGTCACACTATCTGATGTATTGTATTTATAGGTATACCTATGTATTTATGTATCTATGTAAAATCTTTATTTATTTATTATATTATATATTGAATCTTGTTATGTAAGTATATAAGTATTTTTGTAGATCTGTGTATTTTGTATATTCTATTTATGAAGTTGGTTGTAAGTAAGTAGTCGTTTATTATTCATTAATGTAACTTTTTTATTTATCGCCTTACCTAAGTCTTCCACATCCTTACCGGTTGACTGGTAGAGAATGCCTTGTGGCGTTAAGTCCGCCTTTTGCAGTTTTTTTATGTGCAATAAAGATTAAAGAAATAAAAATAAATAAATAAATACTTAGATCATTACTTAATATACTGTCTGTTTACGATTTTAAACTTTTGCGTTCCATTATAAACATGATACTTAAGTCAGAGACTAGGCAATGTCCACTATGGCTACCATAGTCCACTTTTCACCAAATAGCGACTACACATGTGCCCAGCGTGCCAGGTGGTGAGCCCATCGCCGATCTATGCTGTTGGATGTATGCGCAGTTTTTAGTCCGTTAGTCGCCTTTTACGACACCCAAGGGAAGGGAGGGGGTGGTAGTATTCTTTCACCGCTACGCGGCACGCGACACTTTTTTTAGTTTTTTATAGTTGGGTAAATTTCATAACATGTTCGCTGTCCAAGAATTATAACAATTCATAATCAATTGTTATGTATCACGTGTGATTCATGATACAAGAAAGGAACCCAGTTTAAAAAATACTTTCTCAGCTTCCCAGCCCATCCACGTAAAGCCCGATGGGGGGAGAGCTGGACTCCATCCATTTTTATTTATACAGATCTAGAACGGTCCACGATTTTGTTTCCGAGGACTTTCATCGTCAGAATGTAAACAGCACACTTTCTCAATTATGGGGACATTAGGTAAGTAACCTACCATACCAATCGATAGAGTGCAAATCGCGCTGATCGGTCAGTCAGTGAGTGACGAAATTAAGAAACTTTAACTAGTTATACTTTTTAAACTACTGGTTCAAATTGATTGAAATTTGAAATATTCCGTGACTATACGCTATCGTGCCCCCATATAAGCAAGTAATTTACATAAGTTTGCTCGTCAGTAAAAATGCCGGAATGAAGTGAATTTGTTGAGATTTAAGATTACATTACGATCATAATATTGAAAAGAAAATTAAACTGTTTCTGTAACTGTACCAAAAGTAATGTTATGGTATTCGTTAGGAATAGATTAAGTACTTCATTGAAATATTTTAAATTTGGTATTCGTTCGGAATAGAAAACTAATTCGATAATAAATAAAAAATAAATAAATAAAATAAATGGTATTTACCATTGGTATTAGTTTTTGGTATTAGAAAAGAATAGATCACCATACTGGTCTAATAATAAAAACCTACCAATCTATTGGGTTTTAACATTTACCACCTCAAGAAAACAACTGGGACCAACTCCTTGAGGCACTCAATTTCATTTACACAAGATCACCCATCTCGTGAACCGAAATTGCGAAAGTTGCTTAATTTCCAATATAACGACACGCACGCGCAAGCGCCATCAAGCTCCACTTAGAATAAACTAATAAGTCGTGAACAACCATACGTCATAGTTCTAATGAGCTTGCAAGAATTGTTTTGTTTTAAAAGTGATTAAGTAGAATCAAGATTCCAATACCCAAATGATGTTACATCCACTTTTGCTGCCTTTAGTAAGTAGTTTTGCGTTATATCCCCTTTAATAATATGTACTAGCGGCCGCTCGCGGTTTCACCCACGTGGTTTCCGTTCCCGTGGGAATATCGGGATTAAAAGTATCTTAGGTGTTAATCCAGGTTATAAACTGTCTGTATGCCGAATTCCATCCAAATCCATTTAGTAGTTTTTACGTGAAAGAGTAACAAAAATCCATCCATACTTACAAACTTTCGCGTATATAATATTAGTAGGTAGGATAGGATGTGTGCATAATCTTACATCGATTTGTTTATGCGTGTCAGTGACACTGACATAATTAGTGGCGCCTTTAACGGTACAAGTGCAAACACTTCCTTTTTTAGTAAGGAGCCATGATGAAAGATCCCGTGGCCTTGAGTTCCATGCGCTTGTACTCATCGTTTCAAAGTTCAAGGTCCCTAAGCCGGATTCGATTCCTTTTTTACTTTCAAAAATCTTTCGGAAGATTTCCTTAATTTAAGGTTTATTTTTTTCGACCCACGCGTATCGTTTTGTCGTAGTGCCTAATCGGTCGAAGCTTAAAAAACTTTAGTCACTTTTATGAAGTCACAGTTTTAATAAATATTTTCAATAAATAATAAATAAATAAATAACTTTCCTACACTCACACCAATTATCTAGCCCAAGACATGCTTCGTTATGAAACTCGTTAAATGGTTAATATACAACGGATAAACATACTTGAAATACTTAAAATACATACTTATTATAATCATTGAAAACACCCAGACCCGAGACAATTTAGAAAAACATTAATTAATGTTTTTCATATTTAGCGTTTTATTAACGCTTAAATATACTTAAGTAAATTTTTTTAAACACTGAAAAAAGACGACAAACTCAGGCGGCAATCGAACCACGCACCTTCCGCATTCCGGGCGGTAGCCTTAACCACTTGGCTACCGAGGTCTGGTTTTCACCCGTCGAAATTTGTCAGTACTTGATGCTTATGTTTTTAGTCAACATTGCTTTATCAAATCTTAGAAGTTTTTACCTCCGAGATCCGAAAGAAATATTTTTACAAATATTTAAACACGAAAAATTTTAAAACAATAATTTCTAAATTGACCCGACCGGAGATCGAACCCGGGACCTCAGAGATGGCGACACCATAAAAACCGATGTACAAACCAATCGACCAAGGAAGTCGTCAAATTTTGCCTACTTACCGAGGAGAATGCAAGAGGAAGACATATTGCGACAACGCCTTTGATCACATTTTTATATATTGTGATAGAAGGTCGACCCCAAATAATATGGAACAGGCAAATGTGCATAGCGGATATACATACATTATGTATTTTCTATTTATATATAAGTCAATTGCTACAAATGTATGTTCGCGCATCACATAATAACGGCTGCACCTATTTGGTTAATTATTTTTTTGTTATGTTGGTAATAATGATTCATTTATTTATTAAGGTAAGTTACACCCATACAAATTACAGTAAAAAAATCACATTAACAAAATAATCTAAAATCAGAATAAAAATAAAAAATAAATCAAAAGTTAAAATGTAAAATCAAAATTAAATTAAAGTCGATTAATATAAATTCAATCAAATAAGTAATTAATAAAATGTCACAGAGATTAAAAATATATGTACATATGCTACCTACCTACATATGCTTAAAACAATCAATTAATTGAGATATATATTTTTTTAATGAAAAGAAATAAAAAATAAATGAAAAATTTAAGTACCTATAAGTAATGGCTTAACAAGGTTTTTAAATAAGATTATTTTTGGAAATTTGTCACGCGCTACGGAGTAGGTATACACGTGGACGAAGGCGCGGGCGGGCTGATAGGGTGATATGAAGAATCAGAATTATCAATTTCATAATATTTTATTTATCAACATCACCCGACTTCGACCACTGCTGGGCAGGAAGGTATATAATCCATTTCAAATTCCTTCCATCCAGCACTAATTTAATCCACCGGTCTGGTGGCCCGACGTTACCTACTGATGCATAATTCCCTCCATCTTTAACTTTCTCAACAAATATTTCAGATCTTCCAAACTTTAACGCGATAAAACATGTCATTCTAATGACAGATTTTAATAGGTTACTTCCATGTATCGCAATGGACTCATCACCTGTCACGCCAAGCACATGTGCAGTCGCTATTTGTGTGATAGTGGACTATGGTAGCTCATTGCCTAGTCTCTGACTAACCCTTAGGGGATAATAGTCGTGATTATATTAATATTACACCTTCGATGACAAACACGAGTATGTGATCGGATTGTTACACCTAATTTTTTTACACAAATCGTATTTGGGCGATCAATTCATACAACAACAACAAAATCAACTTAATACCAGTATTATTAACACAATTGAAACCAACTAACTGATTCTACAACCATTGGTTCCTTCCAATTTGTCTTCGCAGTGACTAGTGTAGGCCTTATCACGGTAGCAACGAACAATTAAAGCTTCCATAAAGGTTGCATCACGCCTGCAATTGCTGTCCACTCCTATATTTAGCTGGATAGAGGTCTTCACCTCGAATTTGTACCACCTATAAATCGTGCTCGAGGACATGTGTCAATGAAAGCATATAAAATCTAGTTAGAAATTGAGGTGTTTAATCAAAAAAATGTTTAACCTCTCAGTGTTGGAATCGAAATGTCTAAAAATTTTGACAGCAGGTGCGATTTGGCGGGAATGGAAAAAAATAATAATTTGCGGAAATGAAAAAAAAATTTAAAAAAATCGAACGCGTTCATGTTAAATTTTGTGTTCACGATGCATAAAATGTACCATAGAACCGAAAAAATTGACCTTGTTCATACTAAAGTAGTCTGTAAGTGTATCAAAACACGGTACAAAGTCAAGTGGAGAGCGTGGCCGGATATGCTGCTTGGGGTCTGACGGAATAGAGAGTTTTTAAGGTGCGACCATATGGCCGCTTGAGGCTTGAGGGGTGAAGAAACGCATTTCGGTTTTCCATACAAACTTCCAAGTCGAAATTTTTAAAAACTATAAAGCCAATATTAATAAAACTTTGCATGTTAAAGTAAAATACAAGGATCTAAATAGTTTGTTTTAAACATTAAAAAAAAACGTTTATTTTGCTGAGTTATTGCGATTTAAAGTCTACAATAGAAAGTTTAAAATCGCAATAACTGAGATAAATAAACGTTTTTTTTTAAATATTTTCAACAAACTATTTAGATCCCTGAATGTTACTTTAGCATGCAAAGTTTCATTAAAGTTGGTTAATTAGATTTTAAAAATTTTGACTTGGAAGTTTGTATGGAAAACCGAAATGCGTAAACCCTCTTAATATCTTACATATACACTTACGAATATTATCTCTTAATGGTTAGTCAAAGACTAAGCAATGAGAACTGCTGCCATTGTCCACGTTTCACCAAAGTGACAACTGCACATGTGTTCAGCGTGACAGGTAGTGCCATCGCCACTCTATGCTGTTGAATATATGTGCAGTCTTTAGTCCGTTAGTCACCTATTGTGACCCAAGAGAAGAGATGACGTGTCGATGGTATTCTTTAAATGAATCGTCACCACTCAACTCAAGACACAGTGTATCTCCTAATACGACAATAAATTTTCTCTAATCTCTTCTCTTCTAAGTCGGGCACTCTTGACAGAGTGGTCGTGGTTATGACGGGTCTAGGTGAATGACGGCTCTCGTTATTCGTCTCCATTCGGCTCTGTTAGTGGCATTGTGTGAGCAGTCAGTCATGGTAGATTGAGTGAGGGATCTAATCAGGTCTACTCATGTGGTTGGAGAGCGTCCTCGGGATATTTTGCCCTCCATTCGGCCTTGAACTACAAGACGCTCCATTGAGTCTTCGTTGCGAGTTATGTAGTACACGACAACAAATACGTACACACAAATTGAAAACAAAAGAAGTGTAATGAAGCAAAGGATGTGTGATGAATGTGTTGTGATAAGTGTGGATCGTAGTAAATTGAACTTAATCTCTGCCACGCTCTGCGTACCCCTCCGGGAAATAGGCGTGATGTATTTGTACCTAGGTATGTACAAATTGGAAACCTCCTTGTTGAAGTCAGTAAAGAACAGTATTAAGGCAAGGTATTCCGAGCGCTTCTCTCTCGCTGTCTCGACGGTATGACGGTAAGGGACGGGTATAACAGCGAAGCGGCGCAAAATTGATAGATTAAAAAAAGAACGATCGGTTATAATCTCAAACAATAACTAATATTGTTCTGAGGTTATAATACCTCAAGTTATCTATGACCTTCATTTTAATAAATGACGCATAATATCAAATCACTTATTTTAGGAATGAAACCTAGAAAAGAAGATGAATGAAAATGATAAGATATGTAACTTTGTGAAATTATTCTATCGAGCCAACTTTATCAAATCGTGTTATAAAGCATCAACAATATTTCATAATTTTCGCAGATTTTAAATTTACTGATTACTACTTCAAAATTTAATTCTAAGAATGTTGTTTTAAGTTAATTTTTCACTAACACCTAGCCTTAACTAATTGTAATAATACATTTCAGTAAGTACCTACCTACTTTACAAATGATTTTTATTTTCTATTGTGAGTGTAAACACATTTTAAAATAGTCGATTTGCGAAATAGACGTTGTGCCACATGTTGTGCTATACAGACCATCTGAGAGTTGGACGTTTTGCTAATGGACCTTTTCCTAATTAGGCTTACTGCTCATTAGACGTTTCGCGCTGTAGGACGTTTAGCTGCTTAGATCTTCTGATCGTAAAGGTAATTAATAACCATGTCGCGTAGCGGTGAAAGAATACTACCACCCCCTCTCTTCCCTTAGATGTCGTAAAAGGCGACTAACGCACCAAAACTGCACATACATCCAACAACTTAGTGCGGCGATGGGCCCACCACATGTCACGCTGAGCACATGTGCAGTCGCTATTAGGAGAAAAGTGGACTATGGACTGCTAAGGACTGCTTTTACGGTCCTCATTGCCTAGTCTCTGACTAACCCTTCGGAGATAGTCGAGAGAGAGAGTGGTAATTATATTTAATAAATAATGTTATAGGTGTAATGTCTCTTTTCCTTATTATATTTTAATTTCGTGGTACCTGTTATTTTTTTTTTATATCTTCGACAGTTACTTAAATTTATAGTGTGACAACGTCATGCTGTGTATACTTACAGCAAAGATAAAGTCTAGCATTTTTTTATTGTTTCCACAAACTTTAAGACATCGATGAAAAAGTACAGACTCTGACATATTCAAATAATTAATATAAATACACAGCTTGTTGGTTGTAATAAAACATTTTACTCTTTATAGTTTTGTTGAAGCATTTTTATGTAGTAAGGCTTACACAAAATTTTAATAAACTACGCAAAATAAAAATTTTAACGGGAAACATTTTACTTCCGTCTTACCTTGAAATGAAACACTTTTTATGGATTAAATTCTCGTTTAATTTACTACATTACATACACTCACGCAAGTGAGAGCTAAGCGGCATGTTAAAACTAACCTCTTGCTATCAGAACACAATGATACTACTAACATAGTCCTATAGGTTTAACTGTACTGAGCTGCAGAGACAGTCAAAGTATTGTTTAAATTTATAGCTGTGTGTATGTCGTAAAAGGCGACTAATGGACTAAAGACTGCAAATACTTTCAACAGCATGAAGCGGCGATGGGCTCACCACCTGTCACTCTGAGCAAATATTTGGTGAAAAGTGGACTAGTGGTAAAGGACTGCTTTTGCTGTCCTCATTGCCGTCTCTGACTACCCCTTCGGGGATAATAGTCTTGATTATAATAGCTGTTTGGTGACGGCTCATTAAAAGAGGACTACCAACCTCTCTCGTTCCTCCGGTGTCTTCGTAAAAGGCTACTAAAGACTTCACTTACATGCAAAACATAGAGCAGCAATTGGCTCACCACCTGTCACGCTGAGCACATGTGCAGTTATTATTTGGTGAAAAGTGGACTACGGCAGAGGACTGACTAACCCTTTAGGGGATAGTAGTCGTGAGAGTACAAATATATGTTTTTATTGTAACTTCTAGACATGTTATACTGTAATATATGGGCAAGTATTGTCATTTCACAAAGATAAGATTTAAAATCATTGAAACATGTCTACAAAATCCACAGATGTAATTAACTGTACTCTGCTTAATGAATCGGAATCAAAACAAATTGCTACCTAAAAAGCTAATTAAATTGCAGACTGTGATCACACAAATTAGTTTAAAATTTCTTTGCCACTATTGCGCAGTTCATGACAATCATAATTGGTGTAAAAACCGCTAAACAATGCAGTTCCACTGATCTTTCTACATCGCCTGTCACAATGTTACAATCGGATCAGAAGTCCTATCAAGCGTTATTAAACCTTACCACTCGGTCCTTAATGACCGTTTTAGTTGAGACCGTCGCAGGGACAAAAGACTTTCAGGAATGTAGGCTGGCACTTTGCCGTGGGAACATGGCGAAGGTTACGAAAATATCAAAAACTTTTATAATAAACAAAAGTGTAACGAAATTTTAATTGGTTAGACAAAACAATTCACAAACATTCTTCAGCTTATAACATATTAGGTAAGTGAATCCACACTAATACATTATTGTACAATACAACACAATCTCAGATGTGAAAATCGGATTGTTAGTGGAAGCTGTTTCTTTTTTCAGCTTCCGATCCCAAGACCACCATCGCAGGGCACAGGGCGCAGGGCACACAAACACAACACAATAACCTTAATAAAAGCATGATACTCACCAACCACACCCACTAAAATAAGTTATTAAAATCTAAATTGTATGGGCGGCCGAAACTCAGTAATTCAGGTTCGCATAGCAGTGGTTTCGCTTCTTCACCATGGCAATTTTAATTAAGCATTAAAAATATTTTGTTTTTCTTGTTTTATGTTTGCTGACACGCATAAAATTGTAATAGCCATCATGGAAATAAATGATTTATTTATATATTATTTTTATTGTATGTGTTTTTGTATAATAAAAAGTATAATCATTACATATTATAAAGTAAAGCCGCTGTTTTCCTTTGTCTGTGGCACCGCACTATTATCCTAAACCAAGCAATGGATTTTTATGCGGTTTTCACTAAAAGATAGAGAGTTAACTGAGGATGGTTTTTGTTTATAATTCGTATATAATTTGTACATAATGACTGAAGTATGACGATGTTTCTAGGTTAGCGCGGACGAAGGCGCGGGCGGGCCGCTAGTGTTATTGAGGAGCGACGGAACAAAAATAGCTAACTACTCAAGAGGCAGAAAATTACATGACACATCTCATGTCCATTTTTTAAATCCTACTCGAAGTTGATTTAAGTCCAAACAAAATCAGTTTTTTTCCATACAAAAGTACCTCCAAATCCGACTGGCGGAACAAAAATGGTTATAAACAATTTTGTTTTGACAAAACTGGTTAATTGCTATACAAAATACAATCTATCAAAACTAGATAAGTGCTAATTGTTTGATCAAAATTAGCTAAGTACGATTTTGTAGTATCAAAATTGGTTAACTGCATTAAAAAAAAATCTAGATATACCTACTATATTTAAATAGCAATAATTTTTCTGAAGAGCTTCACTGCTATGCTTTTTTATATCATAAAGTAAAATTCTTCATTAGTATGGTATACAACTAACAGTTTTTTGCATTTTGTCACAATCTAGACATTTTGTACTTCTCTATTTTTGTTTCGTCGCTCCTCTATTATAAAAAAGTGAAGTTTTCACTGTCCGAAGAGATAAATGCTCGGCATTTATGCATTATCTTTACGTAAATGACATACGTTAAAAAGTCAAAACCTATCAATTGTAACGATAATTTGTTTTCAATGACGGACGCCTTTGCCCTGTTGTGGATACTGGGGGTTAAGGTTACTCGCGTCCGTAGGTTTACCCTCGAGACCCTAAACATGACCCCTGGGTGGTGCTAAATGAGTAATACTCACTGAGTGCTAGAGCCACGCTGCGTTGCAGCACGCATTGGGCCGGCTCGCCCGGCGTAATACCACCCTCTCACGAATATTCGGCGTGAAATAATGGCACTTGGTGCTGTTGTGTTTCGTCCGACCAGTGAGGGTTCCGGAGCCTCCCCTCCCCCCCCCCCCTCTTCCCAATTCCTATTCCTTCCTTAAACCTATGCCTCCTTTAAAGGTCGGCAACGCGTCTGCGATCCCTCTGGTTTTGCGGGTGTCCATGGGCGGTAGTGATTACTCTCCATCAGGTGACTCGCCTGCTCGTAAGCCTCCCTCTTTTATATAAAAAAAACTAACATGCAGGCTGTACTTCTTAATTTTAATAATCTTTACAAAAACAAAAACTATTAATATCGCTTCGAAATTTTGCAGGCAGATCTCTTTCGTGATAAAAGCAAGAGATAAGACAGAATTTTCCGGAATTTCCCCGCGATCACGGGGTACGGGCGATCACGGATGCGATCACGGGCGGTTGCTTCTTCTAAATCATCATCTTCATCACCATCATCCTATAAACGTCTCACTGCTGGGCATATAATGACCATTTTATTTACTGATTTATTTATTTATTCAATCATATGACACACCAACAGAACAGACATTATACATTTTTAATAAAAGTAGCATAAAAGTAAAAACATAGCAAATAATTATCTGCTCCAATTACAGGCGCGTACAACATTGATAATATTATAAAACTAAAAATTAAAAAATTAAAAATTAAAAAGACACGTTTGAATAAAATAACCATAACCTTTTTAAATATATTACAGTATTTCTTTAACACTCATTTCAGGCCCTGGATAACGTTAACTTGCGAGATATCATTTTTACCAGCCTTTTGCGAAGCTCATTGGAATCGAGTGCATGTATTTGGAATCCGCACGAGGCCAAATATATACTTATGTTAAAAAAGCTTTTTTTCGCTGCTATTATAAGCGGGTATACGGTTATTATTCCTTCATGTACCCAACGAAGTTCTTGCTGGGAATGTTGGGGATGAACTCTCTAGAGAGTAGGAGAGCTCGAATGGAGTTGTCAACTGCTGTAGCGATTTTGCGTGGAGGTGTGGACTCGCCCGAATGTGTTGAGCAGCTGTTGTCTCGCCTGTTTGTGCCTGATACCATCTGCGTATTCGATCCAGTCGAAGGCATCGATTGTTTGCGCCTCCGCCGGGTCGCACAGTCACGATCTCATTAAAATCTTCTACACCAACCTTCTTGCCATACGTATATTTATAAGAAAAATGTATTCAATATGTGTTTAATAAACTACCTGAATCCATAAAAACTCAGAAAGGGAATATTTTTAGGAAATGCTATGGCGCGCGCGCAATCCCCGCCGTATCGCACGCATCAGGCACTTAACTTACCCAGATTTTGACGTGTTTGTCGACAACCTTAACATTTTTGTAAACATAATAGATATTACAATCGTTATTAGTATTTGTGTTATTATGTTACAATAAAAGTATATTAAGTTAGTTAAACAGAAATAAAAAAAATATATACTAGAACAATAAATCTAAAACTAAAAACCTTAAAAAAATTAATATAACTAAAATATAGTATTAAAAGAAGTCCCTTTAGGCAAGGTTCCGAAGATACTGGTTCCCCCTTTGAATAGCTAGACTAATTCTAGATAATTATTTGTCACTAGTTCAGTGATTCAATACTTACTATTTGTTCATATATACTATAAACTATTCTTAATTATGTGATTGCGTTACGCCCGTTTAATTATGTAAAAAAATGTGTATATTAATTCGGTCGACCATTCAGGAACACGACCATTTGAAAGTTGCTTCATTTACACGACCGCAACACGACAACATTTTGAGTTCCAGTCACCAGTCGTTCCGAAACCGAACTTAATCGTATAAAAACATAGAACCACATATTTAACAGTACATAAAGAGAAAGGGCCATTACCAACGACACTGGCCCAATTCGAGTTGGTGGGCTTTAACGACTGCCATCTTACGACAACAATCAGGACTAATGGCATTACGTGCCTTCTGCAGTACGGAGAAGCTTTAGAAGTTTTATTAAATTAGGTCATACATACATACTTACACATAAACACGACTACCCCGAAGGGTTATTCAAAGACTAGGCAATGAGGACCGCAAAAGCAGTCCTCTGTCATAGTCCACTATTCACCAAATTGCGACTGCACATGTGCTCAGCGTGACATGAATGAGCCCATCGCCGTAATTTAGATCACCTATCCAGTGACCCGGCATTGGCAAGATGGCAAACCGAACGCAATAGCCCCTGCGCCATTTATAATAAGTTCTAAATAAACTTCTAAATTATCTTATCCTTCACCGATAATGTCTTGTGTTGGCCCTACTTATTCGAAACTATAAATCGGTTAATACGTTCTTACAGATATTATTATGTATAAATTATATATAGAACGTCATAACATAACATTGCGTCCTCCGTCATTATATTATTATTAAAATTGTTCCTTTATTTTAAGGTGTGTTATATAATCAGACTTAACATAAATTTTACATTATTAATAACAAGTTTTATCGCAATGTTGTTTAAAGCAGCTCTCAAGTTAAGTTTTTCTTAAATGTTTTCTTTTAGATTTTCCGCGTCGCCGGTTCCTGTAAATTCTCCTGTAATCTTATAAAGTCATAAAACCTTAGAGTATCAATAATACTCTAAACATAAAACACTAATAGAACTATCTAAATATCTTATAAATACAAATGAAATGCTGTTAGTCGCTTACCGCATCACGGGAGAACGACTGAATGGGTCTGGATAACATTTTGCATATAGACCGACCACAACCCGTTCTAGGACATAAGATAACTTTATGCTGGTAACAGTTCCCAGTGGGATAATAATGTCATCGCAAAAGAAGTCCCAGGCAATTACAGCTAGTCTATATAAATAAAAACATATAATCACGACTATTATCCCCGAAGGGCTAGTCAGAGACTAGGCAATGAGGACATCCCCTCTCCTTACATCGCTAATTTATTTGTACTGGTACCTCGAGACCAACCGTTAGGTTATGCAAGAAATGCCAGAATTTTGACGCCAAGTCAGTGCCCGCTGAAGCGCGCTTTTCATTCGGTACTCGTAAGACCAACGTCTCGGGAGAGTTTCCCGTGAACACGTGTAGTTCAATGCCTATTTTCCAGATAGGTAACCGGAGCTGTCAAGCTCGCTCACTTCTCGTTGCACGAAGGGCACAACTGGCAGTTGCCACTGCTTGGGTCGTCAACACTAAAATCAACTTTCAAGTGTCCACCTTGGTCGCGGAGCTGTAAGCACACTCACTTCTCGGAACCCATCCGGGGGCCTAGCCAGTTCCCACTTCCTACGCAGCTGGCTGGACCCTAGGCTACGGCATCTAGGGGCCGCCTCTACTAGTTCTCCAGATGCCGACAGCAATATCCAATGAGAACTACCGGACAAAGTTGCCAACTCAAATGAAAACTCATGTTCCCCGCGGGACTTTTTGATTCAGGCCCCACCGAGACCGCTACTAAGCCCTGCTCGCTGTTCACGAGATTGGAAGTCCTGGCACACAATACCTCGACAAAATGAACATTCCCAAGCTCTGCAGCTAACCACAAGCCACTACGAGTCCAACCCATGTCCAGATCCCGCCCGATGCGCCAGTAAGGGCACAACCAGCGGGGGGTACAAACCCGAATCCCCGTAGTACCCCTGAGTAACACAGCCGGACCGCAAAAGCAGTCTTTCTACCATAGTCATCTTTTCACCAAATAGCGACTGCACTTGACAGGTGGTGAGCCCATCGCCGCTCTATGCTTTTGGATGTATGTGCAGTCTTTAGTCCGTTAGTAGACATTAACGAGACCCAAGGGAAGATTAGGGGGTGTTAGTATTCTTTTACCGCTACGCGATACGTGATTAAAATCAATTTTCCGAAATGTGTCCTTTTTTGGAAATACATCATGGGAAGTGACGGGTGTTCAAGCAGATGAAGCCGCGGTAGGCAGCTAATACATACTTTATTTTATAATCACGACTATTATCCCCGAAGGGTTATTCAGAGACTAGGCAATGAGGACAGCACAAGCAAAACGAATATAAAAACATAAAAATGGAAGTGTGTCTACCTGTGACGGAAATGAAGCATAATGGCATAGATTCCGATGTTGTACAATGTCGCAGGCAAGTGTTAATTTGAAATTGCTCGATAATTAGTGCTATTTTCCGCAGCTTCATACGCGGTGATTAACCGCTGTTATAACACTTATTTATTAGTTGTGGAATTGTTAGTACGAGATTGTAGACGCAACATTGTGCAGTTTACGTGTTACGTGAATGTTTTGTTAATATGATGCGTTAAATTTGAATTTACTTGTGTTGTCTTAACTACAAGTTAGTTAACTGATTTTTTTATTATTATTAGTATTGACGTCAATACTCGTAAGTGCCTTTAAAGGTTCACATTGAATAAATAATTTGACTTTGACTTTGAAATGCATTATGCTGTTTAAAAATAAAAATATATACTTTTGTTACTGAGTATTATTTTCAAAATGTTGTCCTTATCTTAAGATTGTTATTTTAATGCTGTCTAAAAAAGTTATTAAGTACTATTATTTAATTTAGTCCTCCTACATAAACGACGAATTTATTTATAATAATATAATAAATGAAATATCACCTTAAATCTGCAATTGTCTCAAGCGGGACGCAAATCATTCCGGCATCTGATATTTCTATTTTTACGAAAAAGAAACTTTCAAAATATTATTATTCTACAGAAATCTACACAACCGTGTCAAGTAGCGGTGAAAGAATACTAACTCCCCCTTTCTTCCCTTGGGTGTCGTAAAAGGCGACTAACGCACTAAAGACTGCACATACATCCAACAGTCGCTTTGGTGAAAAGTGGACTAGAGTAGAGGACTGCATTGGCTTTATTTTTTTATTTTATTTTATTTTATTTGCTGTCCTCATTGCCTAGTGTTTGAATAACCCTTCGAGGATTTTAGTCGTTATTATATGTATCATTTTATGTATCAGGCATTTATTTAGGTCCATGTCCGGTTTCCTTGGTCAGTCGTCATCATTTTTTTTTAATTTTCTGCGATATCATCCTGACTGTATGAACCTCAGCATGAACGTTCACTGAAGATTTATATTGGTCATAAATAACTCAGTAAAAACGGAACGGAATTTTATAATTCACATACATTTTCTAAGCTCAAGGTCTTCCATACAGTATGATTCATTCAAGATTGTCCGATTCAGCCTGTGGGCAGAGGGCAACAAAATTGACTACTCATTTTCAACTTAGAACAGTTCCGCACAAGATATAATGTTATATTTCTGTAGTAGTTTGACAAAATAATACTAAGTAACAAATGTGTAATGTGTATACATATTAAACTTTATAGGCCTGCGTTATTGGACACCATAATTTTAAATAATGAAACGCAGGATCATTCAACACTTATTTTTTGTCTATCAAATAAGCCTACGTTACCTCACTGCTGAATACAATAAAATAATTCATTTCATAAGATTCTGTACATGTATTTATATAGTTCATTTAATTTCTTAAAACTAGTTCCAACAGCTTGCTCAGGTCGAACTTGTAATTTAAAAACATAACTATAACAATATACTGAGTCTCTCTAAATAACCTTTCTTTTCACGCCATATCTTTTCGACTTGTATCATCCTCCTTTATAATTGCTTATAAATTATCATAATAATCTTAACAAATGTCTTCGCGGTAATCGAATTCATGCAATTTTAAGTGGTAGGTATATTATTTTTTTATTTAGTACTTGTATTTAGGATTTTATGGTTCATTAGATTAAGTTGTTATTACAAAAAAAACCGGGTTAAACTCCTCATGCTAGCTTAAAGCTAATTTGAATAATCAATTTTGACTTTTGACTTTCACTGGCATTCGACAATTCAGACCAATTCGTACACAAAACGCAATCATGTTTATATTAGCTAACCAATTAATAATTTTAGTCAACTTGTTTTAATATGTTTTGTCATTAAACTAAATTACGGTATGGCGCTAAATTTACGACACGCATTAATTAAATAAAAATGTGGAAGTACCCGTTATGAATGAATGCATGGGTGACACAGCTACTAACTTGATTGTCCATCGGAATAGTCCATCAAATTTCATTTAGCTACGTATTTAATTTAATCATTAGTATGTTTATATATAAATAGATAAACTTACTTAGTTGTGATGAAATAGCCAATACGGTTCACGCATCAATAATCAACGCTACGGGTAGATATGGTTTTGGCTAGGGTTGGCTGTAGATATCTCTCCCAGAGATAAGCTTATCTTTACAATTATGTCTTGTTTAACAGGTGTTTAAATGTGCGTTTTATGTACAACAAAGGATTAACACACTAGTACATCAAAAAATAATCATTTAGGTAAATGACTTAGCAAAATAAAATCACAAATTGTGTCAATCCATACTTTACTAGGTTTTTCTGCAATGTTAAGATAGTTTTAAGGTTAAGAGCCATTCTTGCTTTGCTAATTACAATAATTTGTAATAATTGTTTCTGAATAAAATATATAAATACAAACTTCAACTATGAGAAATATTAAACACAATCTCCTCATGTTAACCTTGGAAGGCTTAGCCTAGCTGTGAGTGAAGAGGCATAGTATTGTAAAAAGCCTATAAACGTCTCATCATCAACAGATGATGGTAATAATATTTTTGTATCTACCGAAATTGTGACCTTCTTATCAAGTCATAGGGAAAAGGGCGACCATTTGAGTTAATAGTAAACAATATAATGGTTAGCAGTTACTATCGAAGCTGTGATTTTTAACACATGATCGTCAGTGTTTCTCACGAGTCAGTACGTCCTTGCGCTTGACACTTAGCCTTATTAGTATGAAAAGTTCAATGTTCGATGTATATTAGTTTAGACAAGCGACGCAACGGCTAAGGCAGTCCGTATGTGATATTGACAGTTAAGCACCTTTTGCAATGTCGAGTCACTGGATGGGTGGTCAAATTAAAACGTCTCGATCTTCTTCTTGCTTAGCTTCACGTGAAGACTGTGGTTCCGCTTGCCGTCATAAATATCCACATCAAGCCGGCGTAATGGGTTATTGCCTAATCGTCCATGTTGTGATATCCATATGGGAAAACCTGTGCCTATAAATGAGACGTTTATAAGATTATGATGATGACTATGTAAACTACTTTCAATATCATCCATTAGGTTATTAATTATTTTTTTGCTACACAAAAATTCTTTTTATTCTCTTTTTGTCATTTTTTATTTTACTGTGGTCAATTAAAGTTTTTCATTTCATTTACATACTTACATCATGGCTGTTTCCCAGATATTTTAGCCTACTTCAATATTTTTGCTACGATTCTGACTTATTTTTTAATTAATTATTTATCATTATTAAAATATTGTATAAACATCATATTTTTATTTACTAACAACTATTTATAATTAACAGTTGTTAGTTAACTTAATTAAAAATACCAATGTGGTACATTATTATTATTTATATTTATTTTAGTACGTTATTTATAATTGTTTAAATTAGTATAACTACCAGGCCGGTAGCTGTAGTTATGAAAATAGGTTTTAAATAATAACAATGATAATAATAAATATAAAGTTTGTTACTCTTCACAAATAAGGTTGTACAATTCATGGGTAGCTATTAAATTACATACAAATATAATTGTTACAAGAATAAATTAAACAATTTGGTAGTAATCTGAACGCGTTGATGTCTTTTTAAACTCAATGTAAAAATACTAATTAAAAGATGTTTTATAAGAATGAAAATCAACAGAACTGTTGATTTATGTTAGTTTTAATTTCTTTATTCAAACTTAGCTATAAAAATGTACACAATTAATATAATGCTGTAGAAAATATTAAGAGGAAACACTACGTGAAAGTAGCATGCAAAATTCTCTTACAAAGCACAGAAAAACGACGTTTCGTAGTCCCCTGTTTCCTCCTTCACAACTGGACCAATTTTTATTACTTTTTCAGCATCGGTTACAGAAAGAGATTTTCTACGTCTGTATGTTTGACTTTTTTGCATTAAGTCATTTATTTAATAACCAGGAGCCTTCAAAATTTAGCGAAAACACTCCGTTTTAAGGTGTTTCCAGAAACATTAAGTGCCAGCCACTTAAAAAAGATCAAACATACAGACATAGAAAATCTCTTTCTTTTACCGTTGCTAAAACGTAATAAAAATTGGTTCAGTTCTGAAAGAGGAAACAGGGGACTACGAAACGTCGTTTTTCAGTGTTTTGTATTAGAATTTTGCATGCCCATTCCACGTAGAGTTTCCTCTTAAACATTTTCGTTAAAATCGAGAAAAACGGACAATATTGTATTAAAATATAAAGCAATGTGAAATGTCAGAACCGGATCGCTAACAATTTATCATTAGGTGCGTCAATGGCATAATTAATTAGTTTAATAATTGTAAGTAAAAGTCAACATTACACTGTGAAGTGTTAATGGAGATCAGTTGTGACCAGGGAACTGCGCTATAAAGACACTCTAATTAACTAATATTTATTTAATACTAGACTGCGTGAGCGGCTTTGCCTGTGTTACAAAAAGACACATTGTTTCGTTCTGGTGTAAAGGATAAAAAAATAAAAAATTAAGAAAAAAGTGCGTGTTGTGTGTTGCAGGAAAAGGGAGTTAATTAAGCATCAGGTAAATATAGCCAGTCCTAGTAATTTGTAAATATTACGAACGAACTCCAAATTTGTAAATATTCGAAAAAAGTGACAGTTTCAGGTCTGACTCGAACCTGCTACCTTTCGCCATATGAGTGATTGTATTTGCTCTCCTTGAATCGACAGGGTAATAAAAGCTTTTCTTTCTTGTTATGTTATCAAATGTCTGACTTCTTGATTGTTCTTGTTAACCATTGGTGTTCAAAAGTTTATAATAAACTAGCGGCACGTCCACGACTTCTTCTGCGTGAACACAGCCCATACCCAGAAGAATTTAAAAAAAAACTATGCTTGCCCTGACAGTTACAAACACAACATAAAAAGAATTAGCCAAATACATGCAGCCGTTTTAAAGTGATACGCGTACATACATTTGTGGCAATAGATTTTTATAGACTAGCAGCCGCCCGTGACTTTGTTTGCGTATCCCATAATCCCCATGGATCTTTTGTTCTGCTTCTTCTGTTCTTTTGGTTTGGCTTATTTCTCATTACTCTTATTGTTTTTTTTTAATCAGGACCACTATAATTTGACCGGCATATCGCCGGATGATTCGTTTACACATAACAAAACAGTTCGTAGTCACTAAAATAACTAGTAAATTACAATGGACGTATAAAAAATATGTGGAAAAACAAAAAATATTTTTTTACTATTTTACGGGGCCCTTTGGCCATTGGTACCAGCACTTATGAGTTCCGTGTTTTGTATAATTTGATACAAAAACCAATTCGGTAATTCCAACTTACGATTACTGATTTACTCCAATATACGTTAATTTGTATGAACGTTGATTTTATTATCGCAAACAAAGCGAAAAGTATGACTAACACTTTGGGGATAAAAATCGTGAATTTATGCATTATGTATACGAATGTTACCTATTCTAATATGTTTTATTATTATAATGAGTATATTTTATTGCTATTTATGGTCTAAAGGTTCATATTTTTGTCCACAGGCGCTAACACCACATTTGAAATGTCCATCGTGGATTCATACAGAAGTTTTATGCAGAGAAATAGTGGTAAGTTTTATTTATAACACTTTTGTATTAACAAAAACTTAATAATAATAAAAAAACTTAATTAAGTAATTAAATAAAATTAAACTACCTAAACAAAAAAAAAACCTCGTAAAAAGACTCGTTGATTTTTTTCTAGTAGTTGATACGCTGCAAGCCAGCGGTATTAGCGGGTCTCGGTAGCTTAGCGGTTAGAGCAGTGGACCGGCAATCCAAAGGTCACGGGTTCGAATCCCGTTCGAGCTTTCCTGAGACTGGTTGTTTTTTTCTAGTAAACATTTTATCCGATAAGGCCGAAGTTGGAATCGCGCTTCACCCGGAATCCTAATAACCACTAAGGAACTAGCTATCTTATCTCTATTGTCGAAATACAATAATGCTATAGGCATCGTTGTTATGGTGATAGACTTATATAAGATGGTAGTAACATCCCTACCACCAACCAAACTGACTACTATTACTATTCATTTAATCTTATTGCTAATTACTTTGGGTCAGAGAAATACTATCAAGAAAAGATAATACTGCTAAAATGCTCTCTGGTTTTCAATTCCTTCATTTATAACTTACAAGCGGCCGCTCGCGGTTTCACCCGCGTGGTTCCCGTTTTCGGTGGGAATATCGAGATAAAAAGTATTCTATGTGTTAATCCAGGTTATAAACTATCTGTATGCCGAATTTCACCCAAATCCATTCAGTAGTTTTTAGGTGAAAGAGTAACAAACATCCATCTATACGTTCCCGTGGGAATATCGGGATAAAATGTATTATATGTGTTAATCCAAGTTATAAACTATCTGAATGCCGAAATTTATCCAAATACATTCAGTAGTTTTTACGTGAAAGAGTAACAAATATCCATACATTCTTACAAACTTTCGCGTTTAAAATATTAGTAGGATTGTAAAAAGACAAATGATCTTTTCCTTATTGAAAATTAAATGGTTTTGGTACAAATATTATATAATACGTTCAATAGTTTTTAAACCAGCTTAAACAAAAAAGGAATAGCTACGATGTGTCAGAAATGAAGTGAAGTGGTTCTTAGATATTTACAAATTGTTTGTCGTAGTGCAAACATTGATTTATTTATTTTTTACCAATGTTATCGGCTATCCATCAACATTGCATGACATTACGCAAGTCAGTTTTTGTAACATTCTCCGCCATTGGAATTTACGTTTGACGTCGGTAAATCACTGTTATGGTATTATTATGTTGTATATTTAGATTTAATAGGAGGTAAGGGTCATTGGCACTCAAAACAAAATACCCGTGGTACTTACAGACTTGTTTTTTTGCTTACACTAATTCATAACATCTTTCGATTTAACTGATGCGGCAAACAAGCAAACAGTCAGTCTGACAGTAAATTGGTATACGGTCATCGCTGACTACTGACGTTTCCAACATCATTATAAATGTGTAAAGCTCAGGGCGATTCTGTGGCCTTAGCAGTTTAAAATGGTTTTTGATCGGCAAAACTTATGGTCCCACAAACTAGTGTTAGGTTAATGGACACTATGACCAAAAACTGACTGGAAGTTTTCTAGTACTGGTATCTTACGCCCTATTCATCCCGCCCTCCATATCTTACTAAATTTCTACCGTAAGAATCGGATGGCCAAATTGGATAACCACTCCAAAAGTTACGTTTAAACCGAGTCGTTATATTTGGCAAAAAGTACGGTGTCTTAGACTTACTCTCATTTCATCCCGTCCCCCCATATCTTACTAGATTTCTGCGGTAAGAGTCGGATAACCCCAGGTCCTCTCCAAAAGCTACGTTTGAACCGGGTCGGCAAAAAGTACGGTATCTTGGACTAAACTTAGGTTGCAAGTTTCTAGTTGTATATGAAAATCTGAAATCACAGAAATTGGTATGATTCATTCCTTTTTGTGGTTTCTCTCTGGATAATCTTCTCTTCTCCTTTCTTTTTATAATTCTTCATACCGTAATAAGCCATCCAGACAAGTTTTGTATTTTGTTCGTCACAATCATCGTTATTGTCTATCTATTTCACAATTTGAATCGTAAATAGGTAGTTTGATTATACGAGTATTAGTATTGTCATGCTATGCGTAATTCCACAATTAGCGATAAGGCTATAAATGCTCGTTTGGTAGTTTTCACCAATAAAATAAGATTTATACACGTATAAAGCTATGTAGTGGCAGCTTGTTGACAAACATTCCCAGAGACGACTAAGGTGCAAACTGATGTGTTAATTACGACTTAAGAGTGTCAACAGTACGAGCTTATTCTGGCAACACTTGTATGGCTTATTTATCAGTGAGGACCTGTAATTGGCGTTCTGGCTTTTACTTTTAGTTTATCTTTAGGTTTTTTTTATAGCAGATGGAGGCAAAGTCTTTTACACCATGAAAACCGGTGTCCACCGCTCGACCAAAGAGGTCGTCAAATATGAATAGGCTCGTATCTTGAAGATCTTTAGGTTTCTACATTGTAACATGTTGGTTTTCTTATCAATAAATAAATAAAACGAAATGCCACATGGTAAGAATATAAAAGGGTCATCGTCATCTTCGGTCACACGGCTTGAGGAATCTGTAAGTTTTCACTGCACAAAGCTCAGTTACGTAGCAAAAGTCATCCGCGACATAAAGCAATTGCTTCAAAAAATCATTGTCAGCTTTAATGTACCACTGGGCCCAGGCCTTCCCACTTCAACATCATGTCGGGTGATTGGGCCGCAACCCAATAATTGTCATATCGCACCTTCGGTGGAACAAGGGCACAATGTGCAAAAATTGCAAAAATGACTTAAGTATGCCAAAATGCTTTAAAAGTACCCTTTCAACTGGAGGAACAAAGACACTTATTTAGTTCCTTCAAAAACCGCCAGAGAAAAGAAGTGACTTTGTCTTATTGGCGCCTTTTTTTCACTATCTTGGCGCGACAAAATCTCATTAGTCAGTTGCGTCGTCCGCGCCAATCCGTTGTCACATGGAGTGATAAAGTCGTAAAGGTAAATATGCCTTTTAACGGATTAGATTTCTGGAGTGACAAAGACACATCTAACACACTTGTGCCTAATTTATAATTACATAATTGGAGGGACAAAGCCGTTCAAATAGTTGTGACCTTGTCTGTCCAATATGTTTATGATTTTATTTATAAAATTTATAAATAAAATCATAAACATATTGGACAGACAAGATTTAAATTCACTGTGAAAGCGATGAAATTCGATTCGTTCTTTTTATAAGTTGTTATCTGATAATGTTAATTTGAACCTAAACAAAGATGTTGATGAAAAAACTTTCTAAATTACCGACAAGAAAGCGGTTTTTATTAAAGATTCAGAGACATACAAGAGCAGCTATAAATCAGAAATTTGGAAAGAAGCAAAAATTCAAACATTATTAAAATAATTAGAGTGAATGATTTAAAAAGATAATTATTTTCGCTAAGTTTAGGTTATCTTTATTTTTGGATAACTTTTAAGTGTTATTCCAAAGAATTTTGATAGTGAATAATATATATATATTTGCAAAAAGTTCCTAAACATGACTTAAAAATCTAATTGTTTTTATTCCAAAACCATCCTAAATGTAAGCTCAAATATGGTCATAACTTTAAAATAATTTACATTTTGAAACAACAAAGGCACAATTGTACCCTTTAAAAAAATATTAATTAAAAAAAACTAAACATTATTTTTTTTTGTTATCAACATGTTTGAAATAAATATAGTGTATAGTTTATTTCATACAAAGAAGAATTACATTAAAGTAATATCAAAGAAGTAATACCATACTGAATGCCAAAAAAATCTTAAAATGGCTCTCCTGTAAAATTGCAAATGTGCAATTTCTGCCCTTGTTCCACTGAGGGTGCGATATTACGACTACAACCGCAGCTGAAAGATTAACAAAGTAGCAGAGCACGTAGGAGATTAAGATTTTTCAATGCGGTCACCTATCATATGACCTGGCATTGCGAAAGTTGCCCAACTTGCAAAACATAATATTTACATATGTATCCTCAGTATGAGGTCAACCATTTCTAATATTTACCTTTTCAATTAAACTTAACACTATGGTAAAACAGGTTCTATAACTTTCAACCTTCACCATTGTGCGGCACAGAACTTGAACTTTCGTGTTTACGTAACTGATTTTTGGCATAGTATTTATATTGCCATTGAACTACAGTTAAAGTAAATGTTATGTTAATTTTTGTTTAACTAGAACACGAAGTAATTGTAAAGTAAATTATCATAAGCTTTTAAACGTCTAACTTGCTAGTGAGTCTTGCTATCGTCTTCCGGTGAGAAAGACAGAGGTCTTTCTCACCGGAACAATATCACAGGAGGTCATCAGCATTTAGTCAAAAACCAAGGTGCACTTTACATATTTTCAGTATCAAAACATGAGTAAAACCCCGCAACAATGTATGAATGTATGTGATATACTTTAACAAATTAAACATGCAAAACTCTTCACAACATATCTTCAGTCGAAGAAAACTTTTATCAAAATAATTGTCTTCCTAGATATCTAATTTACCCAAATCATTAAGAAAATGCATAAAAAGAGCTCGATGGAGGCTTTCGGCTAAGATGTTCGGTTTGCAAACATGCCAGTTAAGCAAGGTTCGAAATTACTCGGTACTGGAAGCGTGACCAAATTAAAACATCTCAAGGTAATATCCGTGCTTCGGAAGGCATGGGAAGCCATTGGTCCGTTTGTTTCAACGTTTGATCTCCATGTATAGCAAAGTCAGCCCGACATTCAAAGGTTCTGCTTTAAATTGTCAGAACGGATAAGATTGAGTTTCAGATTTTTGGATGCATAGACTGGGTTTATGATCACCTGGATAACAACTTCGTGGTGATCACAAAATCGAATTTGCGAATTGGATTCGATTTAACAATCCCATCAACCTTTCGACTGATAAGAGGGTTTTGCCCGTTTTTGAAAAGTATAATAATAATTATACTATTCCTTCACTATACTAATCAAAACAAAGTAAGGCACGGCAAACAGCAGGAACACTTTTTGTTTAACTAAAATAGGTGCTTACTAGTTCGTGTACAAATCATGTTATTAAATATGTAAACATAGCATTTGAAGTAGCAAAAAAACTTTATGTTAATGAACATTCAGCATACACAAAAAGACTAATATTTAATTTTGATGTGATGATAATAACAGAATGATGTGATGTGTCAAGTGCAAGTCACTTTGACCGGAGGTGGTTTATAGGTGCGAAATATAAAGGCTTTAACATTCACCCTTGGCTCAATCTAAACTGAAACCATAAACAATGTTGTTATATTCCATACATAGATGGATTCTATCTGGAAAGGGATCATAGACTAGGCAATGGAGACAACAAAAGCAGTCCTCTGCTCAAAAAATAACCACTTTTCAAAAAATAGCGACTGCACATGTGCTCAGCGTGACAAGTGGTTAGCCCATCGCCGCCCTATGCTGTCGCATATATTTATTATTTAGTTAGTTAGTTAATATAGTCCGTTAGTCGCCTTTTACGAAACCCAAAAGAAATGAGGGGTTTGTAGTATTATTACACTGACCCTCTACACACACGGCTCATGTAATATTAAAGTGAACCCAACTGAACTGTGAACTACATCTCAGAAAACTATAGATCTAGGCAGAAAAAATGGGAAGACGGTGCTACAAAGTAACACTAACACGATTAATTATTTTACATACATACGTCTAATCACGACTATTATCTCCGAAGGGTTAGTCAGAGACTAGGCAAAGAGGACAGCAAAAGCAGTCCTCTACTATAGTCCACTTTTCACCAAATAGCGACTGCACATGTGCTCAGCGTGACAGGTTGTGAGCTCATCGCCGCTCTATGCTGTTGAAGTATGTGCAATATTTAGGGTGGATTCGACACAACTGGAATAGGTCTTATACCTAGATTGGACCAAATTTGTATGGACTAATCTCGGAGTAAGTCTTATTCCAGTTTGGTCGAATCCACCCTTAGTCCGTTAGTCCCCTGTTACGACACCCAAGGGAAAAGAAAGGGTGGTCGTATTCTTTCACCGCTATGCGACACGGTTTTTATTCCCGGCCGAACCGCGACTTCGCGACCGTGAACACCCCATACCCGTGACGTATTTCCAATTTTTTTCTTTCATCAACCTCAACCAACAATCCTTACCCTGACAGTTACTAACACAACAAAATATAAAGAATTAGTCAAATTATTGCAGCCGTTCTGAAGTGATGCACAAACATAAATACTTAGCAATCGATTTAAAAAAAAATATCGAAAAATATATTAATAATAATCTAATCAACACAATACACAAATGGTTTTCTAAGGTTTAAGCGAGCACTGCACATTGAAATGAAACACTTTTTACGGATTAACTCGAGTTTAATATAATTAAATTATATAGTTTTTAGTTTCCTGACGTTTCTCCCTGCGACCACGGACCCTGTAAAGGTTCCTAAACGTCAGGAAACTAAAAAAACTATAATTATAATGACTAGTTAAAATAAACGCAAGTCAATCCGTAAAAAGTGTTTCAATACAATACACAAAATTACTTTGCAAGTTATATACATTAGTGTATTCTGTAATTTTGCTTTTGAGTCAACTAAAAGGCTACTATACTATTAATCATTATCAGAATATAATCGTCCTACTGTTGGACACAGGCATTTCGACATACACAACAGCATGTAACCGTGTCGTATAGCGGTGAAAGAATACTACCACCCCGTCCCTTCCCTTGGGTGTCGTAAAAGGTGACTAACGGACTAAAGACTGCACATACATCAAACAGCATAGAGCGACGATGGGATCACCACCTGTCACGCTGAGCACATGTTTTTTAATATTATTCTACAACGGGCAAGCGCTTGTCCTTCATCTCACCTGATGGTAAGTGACGATAAGGCCGAAGGTGGAAGCGCGCTTCACCCGGAATCTTCAACTACTGAGGAACTGGCTATCTTATCTCAACTGTCGAAATACAACAATGCTATAAACATCGTTGTTAGGGCGACAGACTTAGATAAGATGGTGGTAGCTAGCCAGGCGGACTTTACAGCCTTACCACCTACCAAATCGAGCACACAAAGTTCACCCCCGCTGGGAATTGAACCCAGGACCTGTGGGTCTGAGACCGGTGGCTTAGCCACTAGACCACAGAGGCGGTTAAAAATGTGCAGTCGATATTTGGTGAAAAATGGACTGTGGTAGAGGGCTGCTTTTGCTGTCCTCATGGCCTAGTCTCTGACTAACCCTTCGGGGATAATAGTCGTAATTATATGTATGTATGTACGTAGAGAGATTGGGTTATAACCCATCACGCTGATCCAATGTGATTTGTTGAGTTACTATACTAATACTAAGCTTAAATGTTTTATCTTAAATTTACCTGAGTGACAACAAGTGCAATAACACTTTACAAAAGGACTGCCTCAGGTGTGACTCAAACCCACGCACTTTTGCAACTTAACTGCCGAAACATTCAATCGCAAGGTCATATGAGTAAGTAATTTTATCTACAATTTTAATATGGCACATTGCATTGCACTGACAATACAAAGATACAAACTATTTCCACTGTGACCGACATAATAGTTAAAGGTTTTTTATATAATGTGTAACGTTGTCGTGTAGCGGTGAAGAAATACTACCACCCCTTTCTTTCCTTGGGTGTCGCAAAAGGCATCTAACGAACTAAAGACTGCACATACATATCCAATAGTAAAGAGCAGCGATGGGCTCACCACCTGTCACGCTGAGCACATGTGCATTCGCTATTTGGTGAAAACTGGACTATGGCAGAAGACTGATTTTGCTGTCCTCATTGCCTAGTCTCTGACTTCGGGGATAGTCGTGATTAAATATATATATATGTTATTCTAATGAACACTTGAAAAAGCAAGATTGGAATATATTATCAAGTATCAACAATACTGTCGATGAGATAGTTTCTAAATTTTATTCAGTAATTAGCGATGTGATAAAAAAAACAAGTTCCTTTAGCTTCACCTAATAAAAGAAGTATCTACCATGTTTGAATTAAAATCTGATAAGAGCTCTTAGAGAAAAGAATAAGATAAGATTGGGCTTCAAACATATCGTAACCCAAAGGATGGTATCGACCTTGATGTTCTCGGCAAACGATGCAATATATTAGTCTGTTACTCTCTGTTATAATTATCACATGAGTAAACTCTAAGAGGTCTCACTCAGAATCCAAAGTTCTTTTGGTCATTGCTTAAAAGTAATAGACGTGGTTCTACTAGATACCCAGTCTGCATGTCCGACGGAAACACGTCGACATCCGATAATATAAATATACCTATATGTGAAATATTTGCGAATTCGTTTTCGGCTGTTTACGAGGAGAACTGTGATTTATGACAACGATGGCTATATTATTTCTTTCTTTCTTTTACACTTAAACCAAATACTGCATGCCTGTATACCCCTGCGTTGAATCATGATACTGTGCTTGCAAAATTAAAATCAGTATACAATATAATAGTAAGGGTGCAGGGTCAGATGATTTGCGGATTTTTTTATCAAAACCTTGTGCATCTGAGTTAGGGTTCAAACCATTGCTCACTATATTTGATGCGTCTTTGACTGCGGGAGTTTTCCCGTCCATATGAAAAACTGCAAAACTTGACCCCGTTAATAAGTCTGGTCATGATGAACTCATTGCAAATTATACACCAATCTCAATCCTATCATCATTTGCAAAAAAATTTGAATGCCGTATCTGTCCGTATCTACAAAGACATTTTGCACTGTATCTGAGTGACTACCAGCATGGATTTGTAAGCTCTAGGTCTACTTGCACTAAACTTATGACTTTCACTGAGTCATTGGTGAAAGCCGTTGATGCTGGTAAGGAAGTGGATGTTATCTATACTGATCGAAGTAAAGTTTTCGACAGAGTTCCGCATGATATTCTGATCCAGAAACTGTCGGCTTACGGAATCACAGGATCTTTTCTGAATTGGCTTGCATCTTATCTCTTTGAGAGGAGTTTATGTAGTTCTTATCGGCTTTCGATCTGATACACGCGGTATAACATCAGGAATGCCGCAGGTATCTCACATGTGTCCTATCCTTTTGAACATATTTATTAACGAAGTAGAAATTGCTAACAGTTTTCTGATCCTTATTTGTATGCGGATGACCTAAAGCTTGCAAAGGTGGTTGGCTCTAACGATGATGTTGAACTACTGCAAAGAGATATCAATTCGCTGATAAAGTGGTGTAGCACAAATAAAATGCAACTCAACCATAAAAATTTTTTTACTTACATGAAATTCTCACGAAAGTCATCACGATTATAATATTCAAAATAATATTATTTAAGCGGTGGACATGATGAGGGATCTTGGTGTTGTATTCGATAAAAAACTAAGTTTTGTACCACAAGTAGAGAACATCAGTAATAAAGCTTTCAGAATGTTAGGTTTTGATCTTAGATACAGTAAATATTTAAAAAGTAGCAAGACCAAAATACTGTTGTTCAATAATTTGGCCCGTAGTATCCTAGAATACTGTATTGTAGTATGGCGACAGCATTACTCCGTGCATTCGCTACGTATGGAGCGCATACAAAGACGTTTTATGTGGCATCTTACACTTGCGGAAGTTAAAATTAAAAACTAGTCTCCTCCAAAAATAGACTTCAAAATTTTTAGTTACTATCATTAGAAAAACGTAGGGATCTTATTAATATAATGATCGATTACAATTTTTTTAACAACGTAATTGATTGTACGCATTTAATTAGTATATTAAATCTTCGCGATCCTTCCCAAATTCCGAAATTCCTCAATTACTCCTTTGTGTCCACCATTTAGGAGAACTGTACTAGGTAGCAGTTCTCCTGCAGTAAATTTATCAATTTACCCAGGATGTGTAAATTGATAAATTAAAGATGCTTCTAAATGGATTTGCGGTATGCATAAAAGGCGTCATTGTCCAAATCAATCATATTATGATGAATCATATATGATTTTTGAATGATACGATATGCATCTAATCATAATTGATTTGCACAATGACGCCTTATATGCATACCGCAAATCAATTTGGAAGCATCTTTCTGGCCCTGAGTTCTCTAACTTAGTTACGAGTTCTTTTTTCCCCTTAATTAATTTGTACAAGTTAATGTTAGTTTATAATTGTATTGTAAATGTTTAGTTATTAGCGTTAGTGTCGTTGTATAAAAGCATGCTGTGTTTACCTGTTATTAGTTGTTTCATTTAGCTTAAGTAATTTTGTAAGAATCTTAAATTGTATTTATCAGAATTTTTTTATCGGAATTTTTGATGAATTGCCCTGCCCGGGTTTCTGGAACTCAAAATATATTTATTCAATAAACTCAATTAATAAGTATTTTAAATCGTCCAAATCTTTTTTAACCTACCACCCATTCAGGACGTCATTTTTAGCTGTGGCAAAGAACGGGCGCAAGAAACCACAGCGCACAGAAGCAATGACATTTACAAAAAAAAATATATGTCGTTACCAGGTCAAAAAATACAAAATATGATTTTTAATTAATTTAAATTACATATTATCGTACCCTATATAAATTAATTATAAACAATTAGAAATAGCTGTTGGAATACTTGGAGCATTTCAGCCCAAGCTGTTCAGTATTCTGTGTAATCTGACACTGACACTTTATAATAAGCTTTTCTAGAAAGCTTTTCTTTGATCACTTTTTTTCTTTTCACTTACCCGCATTTGAGCGTGGTAATTAAGCCTATACCCGTCATATCAATAAAGGAGGCCTTTGCCCAGCCGTGGCACAGAATATAGGCTATATGCTTTTTTATATTATAATATTTTATCTATTTATGATTTTTATTATTTAGTATAAGTATTATTATTATTCTCAAGGACGTAATTGTACTAAGTAGGTACCATAAAAAAAGGAATAATAAATTCTAATGCTGGGGCCATAACTATCGCGCTAGCTCGATAATTTACATTAGCGCGCTATAAAACACGCAGTTTTTTAGCGCGCTAATGTGGCCGCGGCATGAGTAGCGTAGTGTTTTTCGTTGCAAGAATTATGTTCTCGTACAAACACGACCCTTTACGTGAATGGACTTGGAATCATTCATTTGTCTGTGGTAGGTCCGCGTAGTCGGTACTTGAATGGTAAACATAGGTAGCAGACGATATGCCTACTAGTATGGATAGGTATGCAAAAAATATTAAAGTATATTAACTGAACCTTTTGGTCTAGTCGTGAAGACACCGGTTTCGAACATCGGGCCTGGAGTGGTGGGTGAAAGGTAAAAAAAATATTTTGTCAGCAAACGTTCATTATAGATAGGATAATTAAATAAGATAATTTTGGTTTTGCGGGTGTCCATGGGCGGTGGTGATTACATTCCATCAGGTGACCCGCTTGCTCGTTTGCCTCCTTCTGCCATAAAAAAAAATAAGGTTCTACAAAAATGCCGTTAATACTTTTTGCGAGAATAGCAATGTGTGTGCGAGGCCTATGGTTGTTAACGTCCTTAGGGCACGGCACGGTAACGGCTAACAGCCAGGCCTGCTGTATACAATCATTACCACCGTCCGTGGCATAAAAAAAATGACACTCACATTTACGAATTCACAAACGATGACGCTGCAAGCACTTTTAGCATAACCATTAGTTAAAACCGTGTCGCAGCATTTTTGTTGCTAATTAGTATAAACTCACTGTATGGTGTTCAACACACAGAGATTAGTGTCACTATTAACTGAGAAGTGTTATAAAAACGGGCTGCTATATCTATCAACAATCGAACCGGCGCACGCGCGCTTCACAGCAGATAAATATCGTAATTATTATAATGAACCATCAGCCGTTGCAACATCTTCCGCGTTTCATACAGCATACCTGATATTTGTACACGGTGATGTTATTTGTTATGTTTGAACGTTTATTTGATTTGATTAATTTGTTTATGAGAACGGTGTTCCGTGGCGGTGAAAGAATACTACCATCCCTTCATCCCTTGGGTGTCTTAAAAGGCGACTAACCGACAAAAAGACTGCAAATATATCCAACAGCATAGAGCGGCGATGAGCTCACCACCTGTCACGCTGAGCACATGTGCAGTCGCTATTTGGTGAAAAGTGGACTAGGACAGAGGACTGTTTTAGCGGTCGATAATAGTCATGATTTATGTATGTTATTTGATAATTGAATTAAGGAGAATTAATGCGATGATATTTAGTTAGTTCCGTTTACAGTATACTGTGAGCTGTTTCTTTGGTTCTTCGAAGTTGTCTTCGAAGTTACCACACGAACAATGTCAACATGAACAGTGTTGCGGGAATGAACAGTAACAAAAAATATTTCAAATCAATTATAATTTAAAAACCTACTTAACCCAAGATGCGTTAGTAAAAATATTGCGTAAAGTTTTGTTAGTAAAATACATTTAGTAGAGCTACTGTGTGCTTTTTATCCCACATACAATATTAATGATTGATTTTCTTGTTGCAGCTACAAAACATGCACTGCAAATGTATTTTCTCAGGCAAATGTTAAACTTGTTTTGCATAATCCATTGTTGAATGTGCAGTTCATAGTTTGTTTCACAACCAATAAGAGAATTGTTAGTGATTTGTAAAAACATTTATTAAACGTTGAAACATTGGTGCATAATTAGTCCAACCTAGCAACTCGTATTGGGGTGGGTTATGGCTATCGCAAAGATGACCTAATAAATGACCTGATAGAAGACAACCTTTGATTATATACAACAAGCGGCCGCATGCGGTTTCACCCGCGTGGTTCCCGTTTCCGTGGAAATATAGGGATAAAAATATCCTATGTCTTAATCCAGGTTATAAACTATGTGTATGCCGAATTTCATCTAAATACATTCAGCAGTTTTGACGTGAAAGAGTAACAAACATACACACTCACAAACTTTCGCCTTTAGAATATTAGTGTGATGTACTTTATTTTTGTTATAACATAATGAAAAAATACTTTATTGGCAACCCTAGTTATGGCCCTATGTCCCCATTTGCCGTTCTCCATGTGGAGAGGACTGTGCCCAGACTGCCCAGCTGTGGGACGTTTATACATGATGATGATGATATCACGAATATTATCCCCGAAGGGTTAGTCAGAGACTAGGCAATGAGGACAGCAAAAGCAGTCCTCTACCATACTTCACTTTTCACCAAATATCAACTGCACATTTGCTCAGCGTGACAGGTTGTGAGCACATCGCCGCTCTATGCTGTTGGATGAATGTGCAATTTTTAGTCCGTTATACGCCTTTTACGACACCCAAGGGAAGGGAGTTAATGGTAGTAGTCTTTCACCGGTACGCGACATAGTTACTTATTATTATGATGATAGTTTAACTGATGATGATAGTTTAACTTAATCTGATGGCCTAGCCTATTAAACCTAGGCTTTACTTACAGCTGTGCTAATACCTCCATCATTAAGGCTGGGATTCCCGAAATTCCCGAAAATGGGGTTTTTTAAATTATGGATTACTCGTAAATCACAAGTACTCAAAATTTGGAAAAAATATATGTTATTCCACAGTCTTTTGCCTAGTCATTCCGACCATTAAATACTCTATTATAGATACTTTACTGAATCAAATAAAATTTCAAACATCTGTCTAATCGTAATTCAAATATCGTATGACTTGCATTATTCTTGGTTTTAGTTAACTAAAAAATTTACAAAAATAATTGTCTTTGAATAGGTGAGACATTCCAGCCGTTTTATGTTAAAAAATTTAAAAATAATTCTTGTTTTCAAAATTACCTATCTATTTTGCTAAGTTGACGGTCGCGAACCGCGATGTGCAATCAATCAGTCCCCTACTAGTTTCTGCGCTCGGGAATCCTAGCTTTAAAATCAAGTCATCGCTACAATAAATTAAATAAAACAAACATTTCACAAGTCTACGAAACACAGGATATACGTACTAACGTACTGTCATTGTATTTAATGACCTTAATCTTATTATGTGGCTCGTATTAGTGACGATTACTGTAACGAATCAATAGGATGATAGATTAACATAAAAACACAAATCGCTAATCTACTCATTAGATGTACTTTGTGTTTTCGATGACAACATAATCACCAGACTTAACACCCAACAACGTACATTAATGTTACGTTTTTGCTACACAGATGCGTAATACGAACACCATAGTTTCCATAAAATTTGTACATATATATAAACACGACTATTATCCCCGAAGAGTTAATCAGAGACTAGGCAATGAGGACCGCAAAAGTAGTCCTCTGCCATAGTCCCCTTTTCACCAAATAGCGACTGCATATTCATGTTATGTGCTCATCGTGACAGGTGATGAACCTACGCCGGTCTATGCTGTTGGAAGTATGTGCGGTCTTTAGTCCGTTAGTCGCCTGTTACGACACCCAAGGAAAGGGAGAGGGATTTTTTAAGCACGTTTACGTACGTTACGTTATATTATATTATTGTTAGAAGTTGAAGTTCACAACCGACCCTCGTACGGAACATAATTATAGTTTCACGGAAAAGTCAGTAATTGATTATAATATATAGACATTTCTAAGCTTCACGATAGATTATGTGATCGAGGACGATACACTACAAAATATAAGAAAGGCTATCCATGAAATGGCACCAAGTTGACTAAATTTGCAAATACATATTAAAATAATAGTAATAACGCATATAACATGACGGTTCGTTTTAATTTTAGTAGAAACTCAAATACAAAATATAGTGGACGTCTTTCGACTAATGACAATGATCATCGTATCTTAAAGGTTCTAAAAGACAAAGGGAATAAAAAAAATATCTAATCTTACGAACACATTTTTTGTAAGGAAGTGCTCTAATAGTATGTTATTTGGTACATAGTTTAATTGCCTTTATTAACACGCGTCGTGATAAAACAAATTATAAACAGACAGTGTGATAATGATTTCCGGATGAATCAATAACTATTACGACAAAGCAAAGCAAAAGGTACTTTGGCTCATGACGACATGGTACCTACAATTAAATCTGGCGATTACATTCCATGAATTGGTATTGTTTGCACGTTCAAGCTCAAGCTTTAAGGTATGTTATGGTGCCTCTTATAGGGCATTTTCAACAGATAGCCTGGTAGTAGGATATACGACTTTATCCTTGGAAAAGAAATCTTAACCTGGATTACAATTCAGTACCAAATCTGAGACACACATGCACATACATCCAATAGTATAAAGCGGCGATGGGCTCACCATCTCTCACGCTGAGCACATGTGCAGTCGCTATTTAGTGAAATGTTGACTAAGGCAGAGGACTGCTTCTGCTATCCTTATTGCCTGGTCCCTGACTAACCCCTCAGGGATAATAGTCGTAATTATATGTATGTTGAAATCATAACCTGGATTTCAATGCAGTACCTACCAAGTCTGAGACAGGTGATCTTGTGGGACAATGATCATGCTAAACCGCTGAACCAAATATAATAAACCAGAAGACGAGGCAACGCGTGTACCTCTGCCTTTGATGAATTGTTTGTAGGCGGTTTGGTTGGTAGACTTGTTTTAAGTTTGCTTGGCTTGCTACCTACCAATATTTTAAAATAATATCGCCATAACATCAAATTTACTAGTATTGTATCACCTCCTTAGTAGTTGAGGAATGTTAGTGAAGTGGGCTTCCACCATCGGCCTAGGTAAGGCCAATCAATTGAGATGAAGGCCAAGTGTATAAACGTACTAAAAAAAAGAAAAAAATCTTAATTCAACTCTTTGTTCAAAATGTTTACTTAACATCCAATCATTATTTTACAGATCCGCGAACAGAGAAATGGCTGTTCATGTCAGGCCCGGGCCCGCTGATCACCCTCCTGGCGACGTACCTTTACTTCTGCACCTCCGTCGGCCCTCGGTACATGAGGGACAAGAAGCCTTATGACCTGAAGAATGTCATGATCATTTACAACGTCTCCCAGATCCTGATGAGCATTTATTTGGTTTATGAGGTTGGTATTTTAGTTCAGATTTGTAATTTACCCTTCCCACCTGAAGTAGTACCTAGTTCCTAACTAGTTTTTTTAAGGTTATTAATTTTAAATGTATTTAATTTTTCGAAGATAACGTGTGGTAACCGGATAACCTTAAAAGGTCAAGGATTATAAGACCGCCGGCGGTCGCGAAACAAATATTTTTTAATTACGTCTGGTTTGACGATCCTCAAGGGGTTAACATAATACAAAAGCTTGCGACTTTCACGGAGTCCATCACATATCCATCTTCACACATCAGGCTTAAGCAGATAATATTAAACTTTAACATAATAACTAATGTCATAGTACGAATAGGTAATCGAGTAATTCTATTTATTTAAGGTAGTAATTTCATATATGAAATTACTTTTATATTATATTTAAAATCATACGTTTTAAATACTCGAGAGATCGAAATAATGATAATGTGAAATCGCTTTGTAACCAAAAATATGTTTGTATTGTGGAATAGGCTTTAAGTTCGAAGCTAATCCACAATTAGTAATTAGTATACATCTTTGTATCGAATCTATTATGTAAATGTCATGTGAGTAATGATTGCAACATGCACTTATTCACATTTTATTTCATTCATTTTAATGAATTGAAGCGACAAATGAGGATGACCAGACGTCCATAGTACTGAAACAAACCTTGAAAGAACATGTCAAGATCAAGATGCAAGACTATAGACTCAAAGAAAATGCCGAGGTCAGCCGTGGAACAATATTTGCAACATCGTCGATTGATTGTCGCACTTTGACATATAATTTTACCGTTAATATAAATTGCTAAATAATTGATTATTAGTCTCGATTGTGTTGTCTAATGTTTACGCTTTTTATAAGGTTGGGAAAACAAATGCAAGTGGCTTTAGAAACAAAATAATAAATAATATTGATGTTAAACCACAGTCTAACCGATAGTTCAAACTGTCAAATCTTAGTATTAAAATGTTTATATACTAAGCAACGATAGTGGAAAATCCTCAATACATTGTAGGCATAGCGAAAACGCTGGACATTACCACAGTGACACAACTTTGTGACATAGTTCGGCTATGTGGCACCCCTGATAGGTGCTGTGTGGCACCCCTAATAGGTGCTCCTCTGGGTTGGTAGGGGTCCGATGCGGGTGTGACTTGTAATAATAATAATAAAATAAATCACCACTCTACTTTTTTCCAATAAAATTAAATACAGACAGAAATTGATGAATAAATACAAGAAATGAATAAGTGCAAAAACAGATTGATAGGAGAGGAAAAGCAAGAAATGAGGACCATGTCAATACGAAAACCAGCGATATATACGTTACGAAAACAATATTATATTTTTAAAAGTTAACCCTCGGCGATACATTGTATAGCGACAGAGTAGGGATGGAGTACAATATCATTGGTGGAGTTATGGTGGAGTAGTGTCATTATGGCGTAGTTTGACATTTTGTAGTCGTCCATTTTTCCATTGTTGCGGTAATGTGGGTTTGGTTTATGATATGAAGTTGTGAATTTAATATTTCAATAAAAGTCGTAACTGATAGCCAAAATTAAAATCATTGTTTCAATTATAGATATTACATCGGACTGTTAGGTGGGGATTATTATATTGTAACGGGTGTCATCTTAGATTAAAACAAAAAGGGAAGATACGGCATACTCCTACTTGTAGTCATTCAAAATATAGTCCTACTCAACTACTTAAACAAACGCTCACACACGCACACCTATAAAGTGTAATCGAGCGAGCGAGACAAAGCGGTAAGTTTCAACGTCAGCGCGAGGGAGTCAGCGAGTAGTGCGTTGACGTCTCGGTCGCTTCGCAACAGACGAGTACGTACGACCGATTCCGACGCCACTGCGGAGTAGCGTCTTTCTCTTTTTCACACAGGAGAAAATCCCCAATAGTGCGATGTAGCCTGTTCGCTCGGCAAATTGTGACTGAAGTGAAATTGTGCCTTTAGGCCTAATTTTGGCGGCTCACTCACGAGACGCTAATGCCGTATCTTCCCTTTTTGTTTTAGTCTAAGGGTGTCATTCAGGTCGGCCGCGAGGCCATTCGTTGTCATGACAACGCAGAAATATTAATAGCTCTAAATGTCAAAATTATGTCAATTAACGTGAAGTTAATTCAAAACTCATTCTTTTTTACTTGTTAGCTTTAAGAGTTGCCATTGAAAACACGTTAGTCCCTGCGTAAGGAATGACTACAAGTCATTCCTTACGTCATGTCAGTCCAAGCTCACTCCATGTTTTGTCTATTTATTAGAATAGTAACGATGCAAATTCAAACTAACTAGGTAGGTACTTGCCTAATCTGGATTAATAAGACAGTCGTCTTCGCATTCATCAAAAATGATTTATGATATAATATTGAGGAGCTCGTTGTCGCTGCGACTAGCGTGGTCGGCTTACGATCTTGCCCGCTAAGTAAGTTTCGCAATGCCGGGTCGCTGGATGGGTGACCAAATTAAAAACATTTTGAGCTCCTTCGTGCTTCGGAAGGCACGTTAAGTCGTTGGTCTCGGTTGTTGTCGTAAGATGATAGTCGTTAAAACCCAAAAACCCGCATTGGGCCAGCGTGGTGGGTTATGACCCAATATCCCCACGTGCTATTATCCACGTGGGAGGCCTGCCCAGCAGTGGGACGTTTATAGGCTGTTAATGATATAATATTAAGTTTATCAAATTAAAGAGTGTAATTGGATAAGTTTAGGTTTATGGTACTGACATGTAATTTATATAAATTATTGTTAAGTCAAAAAACCATAAACTAAATGAGGAGCGACGAAACAAAAGTAGTTAAGTACAAAATGTCTAGATTGTAGCAAAATGCAAAAAAAAACTGTTAGTTGTATACCATACTAATGAAGAATTTTACTTTATGATAAGCAAAATATTAGAAAAAAGCATTGTACGTAAAGCTCTTCGAAAAAAAATTGCGATTTAAATATAGTAAGTATATCCATATTTTTTTTAAATGCATTTAACTAATTTTGATACGACAAAATCGTACTTAACTAATTTTGATCTAACAATTAGCACTTAACTAGGTTTGATAGATAGTATTTTGTGTAGGAATTAACCAGTTTTGTTAAAACAAAATCGTTTTTAACCATTTTTGTTCCGTCAGTCGGATTTTGAGGTACTTTTGTATCGAAAATAACTGATTTTGTTTGAACCTAAATCAACATCGGTTAGGATTTAAAAAATTGACGCCTTAACATGATTGTGTCATGTCATTTTCTGCCTCTTAAATAGTTAATTACTTCTGTTCCGTCGGTCCTCAAATAAAAGTAGAAAGCCAGAAACTAGTAAAGTTCATATCGACTCAATAATAAATAGAAAAAAAAATTCTTACCAAACAGATCAGGCTTGAATTCATTTAAAGTACAAGGATTAATCGTGCGTGTCATAAACCACCTATCTGTAGAAATAATAATATTGGTATATGCAAAGTCGTCATAAGAACTACATATTTAATCTCTGTGTCTCACCAGGACGTGTAATTAGTTGCTCATCTTTAAAAATAACTGTTTGTATAGCATAATGTATCAGACTGAACGTTCAAACGTAGGATCAAACTAAGCAATTTCTGGCAAACATGACACTCTATTAAGTAAACAGTTTGCTAATGTTACAAGATGTGTATTTAACCCCTACATGCCATTTACGCGTGTATTCGTAGAAGTATGAAGTCTGCAAGTTGTTATTTTATTAGTCTAATTTTGTACAAATATTTCTTTTTTAAAGCTCGATGGCGCAGCTGCTATCGCGTTCGGCTTACGATCTTGACCGTTGAGCAACTTTCGTAATGCCAGGTCGCTGGATGGGTGACCAAATTAAAAACATCTCGAGCTCCTCCGTGCTTCGGAAGGCACGTTAATCCTGGTTGTTAATCCCCGTTGGTCCCGGTTGTTGTCGTAAGATGACAGGCGTTAAAACCCACCAACCCGCATTGGGCCAGCGTGGTGGGTTATGGCCCAATATCCCCACATGCTTTTGTCCACGTGGGAGGCCTGTGCCCAGCAATGGGACGTTTGTAGGCTGATGATGGTGATGATGATTTCTTTTTAAAAGTGTTGTTAAAAAGTTATTCTTTTAACAGGGTTTAGTTTCCGGATGGTGGAATGACTACAACTTATCTTGCCAACCAGTTGATTATTCCGACGGACCTAAGGCGAATAGGGTGAGTTTAATAATAATATTTTTTAAACTAATCAATAATTTATAATAAAGAGAAATCATTAATTTGAATTTATTTATTAACATCACTATGTCTAAGCGCTCTAATGAGCCTTATTCTCTAAGCGCTTGCAAAACTTCGTTGTCCTGCAATTCGTCGTACACTGCTGTGTGTGTATGTATTGTGTCAATCGCTTGTGAAAAAACCGGCCAAGTGCGAGTCGGACTCGCGCACGAAGTGTTCCGTACCATTATCTATAAAACTTTGATCGATGTTTTACTAATAGTGTATTTTTTAAAATTAATTAATTTATGACGTATTAAAAAAACTACTTACTAGATCTCGTTGAAACTCATTTTTGGTGGAAGTTTGCATGGTAATGTACTTACATCATTTATTTTTTTAGTTTTATCATTCTCTTATTTTAGTAGTTACAGGGGGGGGGGGGGACGACACATTTTACCACTTTGGAAGTGTCTGCAAACTATTCAGTTTAGAAAAAAAATTAGAAACCTCAATATCATTTTTAAAGACCTATCTATACACGTATGTATGAAAAAAAAATGTTGAGTTTCAGTTTTAAGTACGGAGAACCCCCAAAATTTATTGTTTTTTTTTATTTTTGTGTGAAAATTTTAATGATGTTCACAGAATACATCTACTTACCAAGTTTCAACAGTACTGTTCTTATAGTTTCGGAAAAAAAGTTACTGTGACATACGGACGGACAGACAGACAGACAGACATGACGAATCCGGGTTCCGTTTTTTGCCATTTGGCTACGGAACCCTAAAAACAGCAGCGCGGGCGCATTGTATGACAAATTACGGCCCAACGATGTTTCGAATGCGCTTGTGAGGCCCTAGCAACGATGTTCTTCGGACGAGTTTTAATTGTTTTTGTGTTCTCTTTTTCTCTTCTCCATTTTATTCCTAACCAGGAATAAAATCAATCAATGCCTAAACAGGGTTTATCGTAAAACTACTTTGTGAAGGCATTTTATGCATACCTTTTTATACCCAACTATTCGTCAAACGTTGAGTACGAAAATGTTTGAGTAGGAGGTTTTTACTATGTATGATGATGTTATTTTTGGTTTACGTTACACCACGTTCGAATATTTATTTGTAATGGAACATAAAAGTAAAATAATTGTATACAGCTAATAATAATCAATTTCTTTCAGATGGCATCAGCCGTCTTTTGGTATTTCATGGCGAAGATCATCGAGCTTTTGGATACGATCTTCTTCGTGCTTCGCAAGAAGAATAGGCAGATTTCCTTCCTACACTTGTATCACCACACAATGATGCCCATATGCGCCTGGATCGGAGTCAAATTCTTAGCAGGTAATTTTTATTTAGTAGGTAGTTCGGCTTGCGATCTTGCTATCTTGCTCGCTAAGCAACTTTCGCAATGCCAGGTCGCTGGATGGGTGACCAAATTATAAACATCTCGAGCTCCTCCTTGCTTTAGAAGGAACGTTAACCCTTTGGTTGTTGTCGTAAGATGACAGTCGTTAAAACCCACCAACCCGCATTGGGCCAACGTGGTGGGTTAAGGCCAAATATTCCCACGTGCTATTGTTGGCATGGGATGCCTGTGCTCAGCATTGGGACGTTTAAAAGCTGATGATGATGATGATGCAAATTGAAGATGCTATTAATTGTAATATGTATTGGTACGGATCTTTAATGTTTGATTTTACATTTTATTTATGAATCTACGACGATATACTCGTAAGTACGAGTACTATTTTGATTTTAGTACCCTTTCGCCTATCTAACCTAATAGACTGAAGTTGAAGTTATCTTTGCTAGATTAACATCAACCAACAAAGCAATCAAAGTTATCAATAATGTGTATAATACAAAACTTCAATTCTTTAGCTAGAAATAAATGTTCATGATGAAACAGTATAGAAGAGATTCAACTCCGTTCAATGAATTTGTTTATGCTAAAGTTTAAAAGTGTAAACACTCAAAAATTTCTTTACCACAGCAAGTGGACGATGTCATTCTAAAGAAACTTTTGAAACACTTCTCTTTGTAAAACACAACAATGTGTTTTCGTTTTCTTCCAGGTGGTCATGGCACACTTCTTGGCGTCATAAACTCCTTCATCCACATCATAATGTACACCTACTACCTGATCGCTGGTCTCGGACCCCAGTACCAGAAGTTCCTGTGGTGGAAACAGCACCTTACTACAATGCAGCTGGTAAGATTACATCTTAAATAATTGTATTCATCAATACTTTACTTATTAACTACCGTATAAAGAACAATAAAAATTTACTATGTGCGGCGACCTTAAAATTTTAAAAATGATTTAGTGTTTACTATTTATATTTAATGTCTAACGAAATTTTAAAGAAGCAACCGTTATAGCGCCTTTCCTGCTGATTGCTCCAGTAATAAGAGTATTCACACGATGGCATTTAAACGCATTAAGAAACGTAATGCTGCAAATGTAACCGCTCAAGCGATCTGGCTCCCAAATGGAACCACATCCGTCAAGCGATCATAGTCCCATAAGGAACCAATAAAAAAATATTGAAACATACGCGACGCGATAAGGAACGTTAACATGTGTGCGCTCAAGTAAAAAAAAATGCGATAGGTGGGCCCGCTCGAGCGGTTAATTTCTAGTGCAATCTCTTACTACCAAATTCTATAGACATACGCACACATTCGTTAATTGTGTCTTGCGTCTAAAATAACAAACTATTTGATTTTTTTTGCCTTACTGTAAATATATTTATACTTTAGCAATTTAACAAGAATTGTTGATGCCGAATATGTAATCAGCTATTTTGTCTTTCAGGTCCAGTTCTGCATAATCTTCTACCACAACTTTCCCCTCATGTTCGGCGATTGCAACTACCCGAAGTTCATCAACTTCCTTCTGTCCCTCAACGCTAGCATTTTCCTTTACATGTTCGGTAAATTCTACTACAGGAGCTATATCAATGTCAACAAAATCAATGACAAAACACATAAAGAAATCACAGCAAACGGCAAAGCGAAGGAGTGTTAGCCAAAAGACTTTGTAAAGTATAGTTTAGCTAGCATAATTCTTAGTTTTGTATACTAGTTGGTTAAGGCAATATAATGTGATAGCTGTTGTACTTAATTTTTATTTTCCAGACAGCATAGTAGTGGCATTGTAGGAAGTAATTCCAAACTGGCTCTTTTTTGTATGTATGTACTTTTACATGAACAAGACCGTGTTTTGTATGGCCCTACAATATATCAACCGAGACCATCATCACAGGAGATCTTTACACTCCTTTAAATGGATAACAGTGGTAGCAGGAGCGGTAGCGGGGAGCAACGGGGTGATGCGGGGAACAGTAACAGTAGTGAACGACGCGGAAACCGTGGCCCGTTCTCTTAAGCCCGAAATTAATAACGTATCGAGAGATAGTTTAGCCTTTTCAATTCAATTTTTTTACTTAAGAGGAAACACTACGTGAAAGTGGCATGCACAATTCTCATACAAAACACAGAAAAACGACATTTCGTAGTCTCCTGTTTCCTCCTTCAGAACTGGATTAATTTTCATGTTTTTTTCGGCATCCGATAAAGAAAGAGATTTTCTACGTTTGTATATTTAACTTTTTTGCATCAAGTCATTTGTTTGACAACCAGGAGCCTTCAAAATATAGCGAAATCACTCCGTTTTAAGGCGTCTTCAGAAACATAAAATAACCGGTTTAAAAATAAAATCAAACATACGGACATAGAAAATCTTTTTCTTTAACCGATTCTGAAAAAGTAATAAAATTGGTCCAGTTCTGAAGGAGGAAATAGGTGACTACGAAACGTCGTTTTTCTGTGTTTCGTATTTGAATTTTGGATGACACTTCCACGTAGTGTTTCCTGTTAAGCTTCATACAAATTATGTAAAATTTCTCGCTCAGATAGATAAAAAAAATCTAAAGATACGTTATGAATTTTCAGGCACCGTTCTCTCCTCTTTCATCAAAAAAATACATAATACAGCACTGCATTTAGTATTTGAGGCTACTGCCGCTGCCTCCGTTATTCAGTTTAGTGGTTAATGAGTTGATATTGGGCTTGTTATATCTGAATTACCTTCATTTCCAGACATGGAACTCCTTTTGGATTGTGATAGACAAAAACAAAGTGCACGTTGTTATTTTTTTCTGAAGATTTTTGTTTAATTACTAAATGACATCTTTAAATAATAATTGTCAGTATGTTTTATTATTATAATTTTCTTAACACACAAAGTTTCAATGTGTCAATCATTTACCAATGTGCCATTAAACAGAATATTTAACAATTTATAAATAAATATGTAATAGTAATCTCGTCGTAATGTAAGCTTCATAAATCCAATTACCTATATGAATCAGGTTATTCATTTTACATACGACAAATTAAAGATTTATTTTTATTCGTCTGTTTTTTATATAATTTCCTATGACATCTGTCGGGCAAGAACGCACACAAATTGAATACCTAAGCTATGGGAGTTAATATTGACGAGTTTTTTTTTTATATTTATATATTTTTATACAATTAAATAATTTTAAAAATATAAATTTATTCGTGTAATGAAAAATAGTAGTTTGGATGGATTATTAAGAATTTGAGTTTAATAAATTATATAACGGGAAGAAATTGCATATCTTTAGTAGGTAGTATACCTAACGTTTTGACCGACTTGGACTGACATACAAAGTTCACGGGTTATTTTACGATAAACCATGTTAAACTTTTTTTTTTATTATAAATGTTTTATTTTTCAAAACTCGACAACTATAATATATTACCTATGTGATCAATTTGTTCATCAAAAAATCTTTCTTTTGCATTATTGCGTCAACCGTTCTTTTTTTATATATATTTTTGTGATAATTGTTATATTTATTTTGAAAATGAATGTTGAACTGCAGAAACCACGTTTTGTATATTATATTACTCACGCATACAAGCGCCACATAAGACTTTGTTATACCTACTGCTACTTCGTTTAATGTAAGTTAAGATAAAATTTATGCATATAAAATAAATATGGGTAATTTTTTAAACAAGAGTATTTATTATTGAATATTACACCTTAACTACATAATTACTTAACTACTAATTATTATAATCTGTGTTGCGACGGCTCATTAATCTATACTAATATTATAAAAAGGAAACATTGGATTGTTTGTTTGTATTGAATAGGCTCCGAAACTACTAGACTGATTTAAAAAATTCTTTCACCGTTGGGAAGCTACACTATCTCCGGGTGACATAGGCTATATTACATATTTAAAAACAAATTAGGGATCCTTACTAAAACTCAAATAAATTCCTTAAATCGCGTGCCGTAATAAAACTATTGATGATAGAATAAAATAATGTACTATAATGTGCTTTGCAGAACACACCATTATCTACAGAAAGTGTAGCGATAGCATTTGTTTAAATATTTTAGTTACGTCACATCACAATAGGTGTTCTTGGGAGGGGAGTCATTTTAAAAATTCGTCACGGGGTACGGGGTCCACGCGAACGAAGTCGCCGGGTGGTCTGTTAGTATAAGGATAAAACTAAAGACTAAAGCACATATATCCAACGGCAAGCGGGGAAAGGTTCACCGCCTACGAGTATCACACTGAGCACATGTGCAGTAGTAATTTGGTGAAAGGTGGTGTGTGGCGGTGTTTTTGCGGTCCTCATTGTCTAGTCTCTGTCTAACCCTCTTGTACCTCGGGGGATAACAGTCCTGAGTGTATGTACGAGTATACAGGGCGTCCCACGGATATGCCACATGGAGGGAAAGTACCTTGAATATTGTAGAAGGAACATTTTACTGAAAGAAGACATTATTTGAATTTAAAAATAATTTAAACTGCATTCATAGATATTTAAATAATTACATGGTTAAACCGGGAATCGAACCCGTTACATGAGAAAAATAATCACCTGTAGCTTTAACACACCGATCGAAAGGATCCTATGGATCATTTTTTGCTAAATAACATAGTGTCACAAATAAAAGGAAGACCATGAATTTTAACATTTTTAATACAAAATTAATCAATTTATGTATGTATTTATTTCAACGTCAGTTGTATGTCCTTACGGCAATGTCAGCTTTTCATTTTTCTGAACAAAATTTCACATCAAATGTTAAAATTCATGGTCTTCCTTTTATTTGTGACCCTAAGTTATTAAACAAAAAATAATCCTTATGATGAAGCCTTTCGATCAGTATGATAAAGCTACAGGATGATTATTTTTCTCATGTAACGGGTTCGATTCCCGGTTCAACCATGTAATTATTTAAATATCTATGAATGCAGATTAAATTGTTTTTTAAATTCAAATAATGTCTTCTTTCAGTAAAATGTTCCATCTACAATATTCAAGGTACTTTCCCTCAATGTGGCATATCCGTGGGACGCCCTGTATATGTAACTAATATAACTGAGCTTGGAAATATGTGATGAACCATGAAGCGCTGCTTTAAAGCCATACAATTGGCTATTTGACAGTTGTAACAATAAAATATGAAATATGTCGGATATGGTAGTTTTTAACAATAATTATCCAATAGTTTTTTTTCTTTTTAAGATAATTTGTAAATATTTTAATTTTACAGAATAAATTTAATTTTTTTTTGCGGATTACAATACCCGAAACTCGGGCGGCCATGATTGACCTTCGTGTGACGTCACATTTCACAAAATAAACAAAAACTATCTGTCAGCTTTCAAGATAAAATTCGTTTGTTTATTGAAGTGTGATGTCACAGGGCAAAATGTCACGTGACCACCCGTCTTTGCGCAAAATATGAAATTAATGGAGAAAAATATGTTTTTTTCTATTAAATAAAGCTTTTTCAAGAAAAAAAATATTGTAAGAGGTATAAAATAAGTGTTTGTAATTTTTAAAATACTCTTCCGAGAACTGTCAAGAAGCGAATTCGGTAGCACTGTCAATCCGAGCCGATCTCTATTCTATTTATCTTAATTACCTTCTCCACTATGCCTTTCCGGTTTCCCGGTTTACCTTACCGGTTTAGCCGGTTTTCCAGTGAGGTGTTACCGATAATATTTGAACTAACATCGCTCCCACATTCATATAAGTTAATATAATTTGGTACCTTGTCATTTTCAGAGAAGCTGTCTTATCTTATCTTATCTTATCTAGTGGGGCCTGCAGATGTCTCCCTCTCGCAGTAGCACGTCGACCCATTGGGATCTTTATGCAACCCCGTCCTATCACTCTGCCTCCTCAGTGAGGATAATTGCCATAAGCTTGGTAATGTCCTTGAGGGCGAATAGAAATCGTCTGGTTTCGGGTAGGCCGATACCAGAAGATTCATTATTTTCATTTCATCTCCACATGCACTGCACAGGTTGTCTGTTGCTAGTAGAATTTTGTGGAGCATTTGTTTTGTGGCATAGTGCCCAGTCAGGACACCGGTGATTAATCGGGCCTGCCTTCTGCTACCTCCGCATATGATCTTACTCCGTCCTAGGGCGCCTTCGCCTATGAAAGATTTTGAGTGTCTTATGCCGGGTAGCTCTTACCATTCGGTTTTATGCCTGTTTTGGATGTGGTCCTTGAAGGCTTTGTTGGTGGTACTCGATGCTAGTGCCACAAACGGCTCAGGACTAATATATGGGGTCTCTGAGCCCTTCCTAGCAAGTGCATCGGCCATCTCTTTGCCTTGGATTCCCATGTAGGCTGGTACCCAGATCAACCTCACCTTGTTGTGCCTACCTAGCTTGTTTAAGGCTTTCGTGGTTTCAAGCACAAGGCTGGAGTTGATTCGAGGCGATATAAGTGACTTGAGCGCGGCTTGGCTGTCACTCAGGATGAATATGTTACGTTTCTTGGGAGCGAGTTCTAAATTCTTTTTTAGCGCATAGGAGAATTGAGATAGTTTCTGCATGTTATACAGTAGCGAACTTTCCCAGTCTCTGACTGTGCTTAAAGTCATTGCTAAAGATACCTGCTCCAGTGCCTGACTCCATTTTAGATCCGTCGTACCAGATCAGGCTGTCTTTCTCTGGAGACGGTGGCTGTTTCCATTGGTCCTGAGTTGGGACATGTATACTGAATTTCTTTTCGAACATGTTCTTCGGGGCAATCTTGTCGCACCTCATTTCCATGATCCTATCAAGGGTATCATTAGGTTCCTATTTTGTGTCTGGTCAGAAGCAAAGATGCGTCCCACAGCCCAGCCACTTTTAGTCTGTGCAGCGCTTTCCTTGCCTCCGTCTCTATGACACTGTGCAAGGGTGGAAGGTCCGTGAGGACCTCCAGCGCTGCTGTCGGTGTGGTTCTAAATGCCCGTGTAATCGCCAGGCATACTGTTGTCTGTAGTTTGCTCAGAGCATTCTTACAGATCTTCAGCCTGGTCCTGGGCCACCAGACAATGCTGCCGTATGTAAGAATCGGCCGCACCATCAGCATGTAGATCCATTTTATGATTTTGGGGTTGAGTCCCCACATTTTGCCATAAGTGGACCGGCACATACTAGAAACCCTATAGGCTTTGACGACAGTCGTAACCACGTGCTGTTTCCAGGTGAGTTCCTTATCTAGTGTTAAGCCTAGATATTTCACTTCTCTGGACCAAGGAAACTGGGTGCCGTAAAGCGTTAGGTTTCCCAGTTTCGTAAGGTTTTTCATTCTAGTAAAGGAGATGGCGGTCGTTTTTCCTGGGTTTACAGATAGATGATTGGTATTACATCAACCTTCCAGCAAACCCAGGGTTGCATTAGCTCCAATACCGTGGAGGGAAATTGTTACCATTCGTGACCATTCTTTACGGTTGGTGAGAAGGGTAACCAACCGTAAAGAATGGTCCATGGTTCAGCTTTGCTATGATTGAATCAACCACAAGGCTCCATAGCAAAGGAGAGAGAACCCCCCGTTGCACCCTCTACCTTACTTGCTCAGAAACTGAGCAAGTAAGCTGTCCCCTAGTTTATTTATTTATTTATTTATTTATTAGGTACACAAAACAGATAGAATATAAAAAATAACAAAAAAGCATCACAATTTGTATAAGAGCTAAATTCCTATCTAAAACATGTGTACACAGCACGATTAATAATAAGCGTCCATATTAAAGTTTATCTAATCTAAAACTAACATTCAATTAAAAACTAATTATATACATAGTATGAAGAATAATAAAAATCAGTAGTTCCGAGTAGATGATTCTACGCTTTAGCATACATTCAATCCATTTGCAGATCGGTTGTGGCACGCCACATGATCCCTGGCTGCCACTTTAATGGAGTCAAAGGTAGTGCGATCGAATGCACCTTCAATATCTACGAATGTGAAGGTGAAAAGGTGAAAAAGGTGAAGAGCAGTTTCTGTTGACTTCTCTGGTTGATAAGCGCATTGAAGTCCATGAAGTGAGATTTTTTTCAATGGTCCCGCTCTGATATATTTGTCTACCATCTTCTCCAAGGTCTTGAGGAGAAAAGGTTGAAGAGACTTATTGGCATAAAAGCTTTGGGTTCTTTGTAATCCAGTTTACCCGTTTTTGGTACATAAATTACTTTAACACGCCTCCATATTCGGGGTATATAACCGAACGCAATGCAGTGCAGTGCTCTGTACAGTCTGCAGAGGTGGGGGGCCAGTATAGAGGCGCCCTGCTGTAGCAGGATGGGGTAAATGTTATCAGGCCCTGGTGCTTTAAATGGTTGAAAGCTCCCTAGCGCCCATTTAACTTTAGATTTATCTACTACTCGTACCTTTTTAGCTATTGTCCAGTTATACTTGGAAGTTCTACTATGCAGCTCCTTCCAGCTGATTAGGTCACATTCGTTCTGGATGATACTCGATGAAGTAAGTATCAAACATAACCTTTAGTGTATCACCACCAGTTTCTGTTCGAGTTCCATTTGCCTTCGTAACTGTGGACAATGGAATCTCCTTTGTTGTAGAAGTTGCCTTGGTTAGTCTCATTGCTTCAGGAACAGATTGTATCTGTTCACAATGCTTTCTCCAAGCTGATCTCTTTGCTTTACGAACCTCATTGATGTAGCGAGTTAAAGCCTTATTGTATTCACCAAAATCGTTCTTAGCCTTCGTTTCATTGAACGCCTGTCGTATCGCTTTTCTAATTTGAGCAACCTTTGAAGTTCACTATGGTAGTTTCTTTGCCACTGATTTTGTTTCTGGGCGATTGTTTGGCCAGGCCGTCATCAGTGCTTCTGTAAGTCTGTCAGCTTCAAACTCTATGTCCACAGCTGAGTTGAGTTTGTCACTTTGACTATCTAGATTCCTCCTGAGATCCTTCCTGAAGCCCTTCCAGTTGGTGTTTCGAGGGTTCTTCCTTTGCTCAGTTCCTATGATCTTACCTAGTATGTACCTAAAATATAAGTAGTTGTGGTGAGAAAGTGATACCTCGTCCGACACATGCCAGTTTCTGATGTTATTTACCGCTGTGTTACTAGCAATGGTTATATCAATCACCTGAGCCCTCCGGACATTGAAAAAGGTGAACTTATTTAATTATTAAGCATTTGCATGAGTGAACTCACCAGATACTCCATCAGTCTCTCCCCTCTCTCATTGGTGTCTGAACTGCCCCAGATCACATGTTGCGCGTTGGTGTCGCAACCGATGATGACATCTTGGTTTTCTCGGCCAATGCAGGTTACCAGTTCCCGCTTCTCCTTTGATACGGGATCCGCCTTCTCGAAGGGGAGGTAAGCTGACGCTAAAATCACCGTCCACCTATCACCCCCTTCCCCCGTAAGGAACTTGACAGCCGTCAGATCCCTGCAACAGAACTTCATTAGAGGCATTGCGTGTAGGTCATTTCTGACATAGACAAAAGTACATGTCATTAGTAGAACAGTTGTAGAATAATGTACCAGAAGTTCCACCTAAACCTTTAATCTGGCCCCTATAAAGATAAAGTTCCTGGATCAAGGCAATATTGAATTTATTCATTGCAAGCTTGCGTGCCAGAAAGGCTATTGCGGCCTTGCAATTATGTAAATTGATTTGTACGCACCTTAGCTCTTTAAAGCTGCTTAGAGCCCGTCCTCTGAGCGGAGTTCGCCATCCGATGCCGTATGCACAGTCAACGGAGACGACCCTCCCAGAAGCAGCTTGTCCAGGGCGAGCTCCCCCAAATTGTCCTCGGATCTAGGAGAGAAGATCCCCCCACACTCCATTGGTGTGATCTCCTCCCCAACACCCTCGGCTACCGCTACCGGTGCGCCAATTCCCGGCTGCACCAACGCCTCTAAAGCGCTTTGGGAGCCCTCACCTTCAGTCACTCCCGCCACGTTCACAACCCCGCCACTGCCTTGGGCATCGACAAGCTCGTCCGTAGGCCTCTCCTCTATAAGCTTAAAAACGCTCCTGTCGATGCCGGTATTATGGCAGTAGCCGCCTTGATAAATGATGCAGAGGCGCCATCCATCAACACGATGCTGCGGACTGTCAGACCCTCGACCTTAGTGTCGACAATCTTCCAGCCCGCAGTCTGCAAGCCAGGATGTTACCTCTGCATCATCCTCAACACCCTACCAGCATCAAAGCGGCTGACGTTACGGAATTTCCAAGCCATTTTAACCGGCTTCGGAAGATCCTTCGCGTCAACCACCATGAGCACTACACCCTCTACGGTAAGGCCCTGTATGGATATTGATTTATCCGTAGAGCAACAGAACATAATTATAGCATTGTGTACGAGAACCTTTAGTAAAAAAATGAAATTGTTGTCAATTTTGACGGTTCGCCATTTTTTTTGCATAGGTTTTTTTTGTGCTAAAATGTTGTTATTACTCTTCGTAATCATCGTTCTTCCTAATAATGAGCACATCAAAACAATCGTTATGGTTTTAGCTATCGAACATGGTATGATTCTTATAGTTTCAAACAGTGACTTCTAAGTAATAATAACTTCTAAATGTCGATATAATATGTTTACGTATTTTTTTTGTCTTAGAATGTTTATTTTTGTAATTTTTGTTATAGCTTTTCGTAATTAATCGTTAATTTATTAAAATACTGCGTTTTCTAAGCATTCCGTACGTATATTAAGTTTTGATATAACCTGAGTAGTTGTTTAGTTCTAAGCTTTTTGTCAGCTCAGTCAGGGTTCGTAGTCTTCTGTACACTCTTCGAGCAGCTCTGGAAACAGCTGGACGTTAGCCGCCATGTTTTTTTTATTAACGAACGCTTTAGTGGCTACTCCCCTCACTATATAGTGAAGAGAATAGTACCCGACGAGATGCCTCCGATATTGCCCACTGGCAGAGGGTCAGGCGCAGCCTCCAGCAGGTCCCAAATAGTCCCTTGGATCGCCTCGTAGTAACCCTCCCCCAGCGTAGTCGCTGGGTAGTCATCAGCAATGATAGCCATCTTGTAGGCGCTCACTGCCCCCGCGTAAGACCCGTGAGTCTTAACGCGTTTGGCATCAAGCGCCTCCTGACTCTCATTGCTGATTTCCTTCAGCCTTTTAGTTCGTACCACCGCAGCCACCGCCACAGCTTGGCCAGACGCCTGCGGTGGCCCGAACCTGGCCTCGGCTTTTTGCCCACGCCCTCCCTGTATCAGACCTGGAGTCGCCAGGTTGGTTCCTATGAGGGCCCAGTTCCTGCGGCCGCGATGGTCCGGCATAGGCGGCAGGACGGATCCCAGCAGGACCCAAATCCCGTAGCCCCACCATTTCACGGTCCTCCACATGAGGTTGTTGGGCAGGTGCTGACGCATTCCCACTACCGAGCATCAGATCTTCGACCGCTTGGTCCCCGCGCGTGGTTCCCGGTAGGTTGGGCCACCTAAGGTTCCCACTCCCACCAGGCCCCCGCATGGAGCCCGACTGCAGCGGATGCCGTGCCGGTGCACCCGAAGCCGAGCGTTTACCCACGTGCCTACCACATCCAGTTGATAGCGTTGGTCCCCGAAGGTGTCCATCCCCACTATGTTTCGCGGTAGGTCCCGCCGTATACGAAGAAGTATGGCACGCCTGGGTTCCTTGCGGGACAGAAGAAAGGCTGCCCGAGGCAGCTTTAAAAATAGGCATATTTATTGCCCCCCCCCTCCCCTTCAGATACAAGGGGCAGCCTGAGCCCGAAGACCCAGGGAGGGGTTCTCCGGCCTTGCACGTATCCTCCTGGGGTAAATTTGTTTTGAAATATGCCATTATTTTTACAAAAGTGACAATGTTGTGGTCGAGGTTGTCATCCCTCCTAGTATGGGATGAAAAAGGATTAAGTAAAAAAGGGATGGAAAATGGTAAGGAGGGAAGTTGTTGTGGATGGGATCATGGGATTAAGGGTAAGGGAATGGCCCAACCGTGCGGGATATCACTGGCGGGTCAGCCCTGCTGAACGTCGCAAGGTAAGTGGTAGCCCAAGTAACACAGACGTGCTGAATAAAGATTGATTAAGAGCACTCTTCAAGAGCATAAGCTGAATACTAAGCTGAATAACGCCTGAGTACCGTCTATTCAGCTGTTATTCAAGCAAAAAGGGCCCCAATTTTGAATGCTTGACGCTGAATAACATCTGAGTAACAATTGAGTAGGAGCTTAATAATGTTTCAATTAGCTTAATAACTTTTGAATAACTGCACACATTGCTTTTATAAAGCTTTTACAACTCAGTTATTCAGCTACGTCGAATTGGTTAGAGTATTCAGAATTTATTAAGCATTTAATTTATTGTTGACATTTATGCAAGCAATATTAAATATTAATCATAGAAATTGGGAAAAGAAGAAATAAATTGGGTTCAATAATTTAATGTCGATACCTTTATTTGACATGACGTGAACTTTAAGTTATTCGGTAAGTAAATTTTAATTTACGAGTTAGCGGTCTGCTACATGTTATTTATTAGTGAGCAAGTAATTTTGTCGTGAATAGTACGTGTTTTGTATTCATTTTTATGACGCGCCTCGCTAATAATCAAGATAATTAGTTGTAAATAGTATTTTCATACATACATACTAAGTCTGACAAAAGTGCTTGTGATGAATTATCTAAATCTAGCAATTTTATCCAACAAAATAACATGATTTGAGTTGGAAATGTTGTAGTTGTAAGATTAATAAGCATTTTGGTGATCTCGTAAATTCCTAGTAAGAGTTAATTACAAAGATTTCAATGGCGATCGATGTTTTGTATTATAATGCTGAATAAAAGTGCACACATGTTTTGTTACTAAACTATAACTTGAAAAAGAGTAGTCTCTTTACACTTACTTATGAATAACATTTATATAGTTGACCACATTTCTATATTAGTTACTCACATTTTTAGGGTTCTCTAATCGAACGAACAAAAACCTTTTATAATGTGTAACTTTCCCATCAGGCTTTCACTAAATTGATTACTTACTTTTAAAATCACAGCATCTTTGTTATTTTTTTTTTCGTGAAAAAGACTATTATATTAATAGTATCTATTATGTTTAAAAAAATTTCAGGTTTCGTGTGTGTTGTGTGCACTGGGCCCTAGTTTATTTAATCTTTATTGCACAACAATAGGATGTACAAATGGCGGACTTATTATTATATTATTAATTATAATTTATATTTCGTTTCAGAAAAATGACGTTTAAAATAATTTCAACACGTTGTAAGGGTCATTCAGATTTGTGTACTGTGCCGACCCAGTGGGAGAACAAAGAACAACTTCGATGGCCCAGATATAATGCGTATATACCATACGTATGTACGTATATACTGAAATAAGCTTATTAAAAACACAAATAATATTGTTTATTCAGCAGCTAAATAATTAGTAAACCATAGAATCTTATACAGTTTAAAGATAAAGTAAAAACAATTATTCAGTATCAAGCTGTATACCAGAATTATGTAAACAATATTATTCAGAAGGTATACTTTATTCAGCTATTAGCTGTTTCAAACGCTACAAGCTTAGTACTGCTTTAATAATAACAGTATAGATTATTGTTAATCAGATAAATGCTGCCGAAGGCACTGTTTTTCAGATTTAAGCCACCTGGAATGCGTAATGCTTAATAACGTCTGTCTAATAATCTTACGGAGATTGGTTATTAAGCGTAAAGAAGGAAAGGACAGAAATACAGAATTTATTAAGCGTTAAGTCCGTACTCAACCTTATTCAGTCTTTGGCTATTCCTAAAGCTCTTACACAAACCATATTCATCTTTGAACTGTTAAAAGTTCTAAGTGTGTACTGTTATCTTGCTTATGTGTTACTTGGGAGGTGTGCGGTGCTTGCTTAGTGACGACAGCATTATCCAGAACCGACGACTCACTCTAGAGTGGGTCCGCCGCCTGTCTGTACGTGTGTGAATAGGACTTGACGGCAGACGCTGCTACTTCAACGTCGCACACTTGAGCATACGGATGTATGCTCCGCCCTTCGGCCCCTCAGACAAACTAAATACAATACACACAAATACATAGATTCCCTATTATTATCCCCTAAAGGTTAGTTAAATAATAGAGAATGAGGACCGCAAAGGCAGTGTACTGCCACAGTCCACGCTTCCGCTTCCGCTTCTATGCAAGCCGAACACGCTAGCCGCTGCGCCATCGAGCTCCTCACGTCTTACATAGTCGTACCAAGTCTAACATAGTATTTGTGTATTCTTTTCAATCACGATGACAATGCTTTGACGGTTAATGAATATTCTTAATTAATTACGTTTTCATTGATTACAACAATGCATAGTATTGAGTTAATTTAGTTCATTTGCTTTTATCGTATAGAAAAGTTGTTTTGTTGTAGGATAAGGTTGTTTTTTACCGTACCTCAGCGGGGAATATTTTTTTGAAAAATTTTGTTTTAGGAGACTATTATAAAGAGACAATGGAAATTTTACGAAAAATTTCGTATGGATATCAAATTGTGTTCGAAGAGTGGCCTGGTAAGTCTACCAAGAATATTCAAGCTTGTTTGTAGGCAACTCTTACTCCAGTCTATTCTATCTATACTAATATATACCTTTTTTAATTTATTAAATAATATTACAATGAGATTAATCAGAGACTAGGCAATGCAGTCCTCTGCCACAGTCCACTTTTCACCAAATAGCGACTGCACTTGCGCTCAGCGTGACAGGTGGTAAGCCCATCGCTGCTCTATTCTGTTAGATGTATGTGCAGTCTTTAGTCCGTTAGTCGCCTTTTACGATACCCAAGGGTAGTGAGGGGGTGGTAGAATTCTTTTACCGCTACGCTATTTAGAGTGGCAGACAAGTTCATGGTTTTATGTCAGGTATTTAAATGAAGGCGTAATCCCATGTCAACAAGTCAAGTCAAATCATGGGCATATTAAGTCCATGAGTCAAATCAAGTAGGTACCTATGTATCTTGAGCTTGACAACATGGACGTATTACGTTCATGCTTGACAAGGACACGCTATGTACAGTCACGAGCAAAAATATGTAAATAATTGTAGCTCTTAATACAATGGAATAAGAGTCAAAGTGTATACATATTGGTGCTCGTGACTGTAAATAAAGTCAATGGGGTTCATGAAACTGCTTTTGTGGTCTACAAATTTAGAGGCCTATTAGATCTCGACTGTGATTTTTGCGTAAAATGGCCAATTTTGGCGTTATGGATCTCAGAAACAAAAATACATTAACAATTATGACTTATTGAATAGTGTAGAATAGCTATTGGAATAGTGCGTAGCGGCCTCGCTTTTTGTAAATTTTGCTTAACTTTTTAATTAAACCCAAAATTGCAGAGAATGATTTTCATAAAGTGCGCGAAGGCACTTTTGAGCTCATCGATTGAACTACTGTTCTAAACAAGGGAAATAAAAAGTATGATGTTATCTCTTATATAGTCGAATAGTGCGTAGCGGCCTCGGAATTTTTAGATATCATTGATTTTATATAGGAAAAAAATCTTATTCTTAACCAAAAAACTTTGAAAATCGCTATAAGTTAACTGTGTATATCTCCTATCTACGATAATATTATTGAGCAAAATTTATACCAGAGTAATTGATACTTCAAGAGGAATAAAGATTTTATAATAAATTTATTATCATATTTCGATAAAAACGATAAATACAACTGCAAAATAACTACCTACAAAATGCGATGCGCCGGCCGTCCGAATTCAACTTATGCTCACAGAATGGAGATTCGTAATATTATGCACAAATTTATTATCCTATTTCGATAAAAACTATAAATACAACTGCAAAATTACTACAAAATTCGAAAATGTGCATTTTACGCAAAAATCACATTCGAGATGTAATAGGCCTCTTAATTACCATTTAGTTTATGCTACAATAATTGAGCACTTGTGATTGCCACTCGTAAGTCTGTAGGGCGCCGGGCGGGAGACCTTGCAGGTTATGTCAAGAGGGGGCAAGAAACTTAGCAATGGCATTTACTGAGATGACCTCCGTGATCGAGAGGGTAGCACGCCGGGTCTGGCATCGCGCCATCTCTGAGGTCCCGGGTTCAATTGCCGGTCGGGTCAATTTGATTCGATTTAGGGTCTAGGTGTATTTATGTATATTTATCCGTTATCAAGTTTACCTTATTAACGATTTTCAAAAGAAACTAAGGTATCTTGGGTGTTCAAATGCGTATACAATTTTATTATTATTATTTATTTTCTTCCTTTCTTATTGATTTAAACACAGTTATAGTAAATTAAACTTTAAAATGATATGTAATTACGTCTTAAGACATTTTGTAAGCAAGTTTAAAAATAAATATACTTATTTGTTTTAACGCCTTTTAAAAACATTTGAGCAATGTGGTCGTAGTGCAACATATTTGTTACATGCCTTAGGCGTTACTGATTCTTGGGTTACGTAGGTACATAAACTTAGAGCGTTGTAACTTACAGCGCGTTGTTGTTAATTTCTATTATTATTTACTTAGCAACAGTCATCATCATCATCATCATCAGCCTATAAACGTCATACTGCTGCGCATAGGCCTCCCACGTGGACAACAGAACGTGGGGATATTGGGCCATAACCCACCACGCTGGCCCAATGCGGGTTGGTGGGTTTTAACGACTGTCATCTTACTGTCAACAACCGGATCCAATGGCTTAACTTGCCTTCCGAAGCACGGAGGAGCTCAAAATGTTTTTTTTTAATTTGGTCACCCATCCAGCGACCCGGCATTGCAAAAGTTGCTTAGCGAGCAAGATCGCATGTCGAACGTGCTAGCCGTTGCGCCATCGAGCTCCGCTTAACAACAGTAACTGCAATAATTACATTTTTTTAAATATTCTAAACTAAGCTTAGCTTAACTAATATGCTAGGAAACTATTTCCCTCCATCATTCTATTACTTGACAGCCATCCTACAATATGATTGTGACTGTGCCTACCTACTTACAAAGGTCTCAGTTATAATAAATTATTATTTAAGTAACACAACAACGAAGTACCTAGTAGTACCTAGCTATACTCGTAGAAACCTGTAGGTACCTAATAGTAATTTACCTGTGTTGTGTTATAAGTAACATATTTTGCTGTGTATTGTTTTTGTATCAAATAAACATTGTTTATTTCTATTTCGTGTAAGCGTAAATAAATATATAAATAAATTTCTTTATTTTACATAACTCGACATTAGTTGTTGTTTGTAGGTTTTCTACTCAAAATCACAACAGTTTCGCATGAAATTACCTACTTATATTAATAAATTGACAACCATTCAATCACCCCTTTCACCATAACGCATACATTCTAGCAAATAAATCTTGGCAACAAGTTTTGGCAAGAAGAGAGTTGAGCACGGGAAAGGAACGCGGTACCCAACAGGTAAATGATAGGTACTAAACCTACGTGTCATGCGTCATGCGTACTTATAAAATAATTCAATTCCAGATCCGAGAACTAAATCCTGGCCGCTGGTAGCGAAGCCCTATCAAGTGCTGTCTCTATTGGCCATCTACCTGATGTTCGTGTTCAAATGGGGCCCGCATTGGATGAAACACCGTCAACCTTTCGACCTAGATAAATTATTAATAGTGTACAACTTCTTACAAGTAGTCAGCTGCATCTACATATTTGTGAGCGTAAGTCATTGTAATTCATTTGCATGGTCAATTAATTTCATTACATGTGACAGTGTAGGTACAATATGTAAAAGGGTTCAATTGAACGAAATAAAAGAACTTTGTATTAAAAAATAGGTAAGTATAAAATGAACCACACCTCTTAAACACCTTTTTTTCAAGTGTTTTCTTTCTATACTTACTAATTTTATTTGGCATTATAATATTTTGACATTGGTAATTGTTTACTCTTTCAGTAAGCACGTTACTCACCCGTCCATGGTGAGTATAATCACCGAGCGCAAAAATTTCGCATATTTCCCGGGTAACTATGTCACCGAGAATTTTGTACTCTCAAACGCCCAGTCCCAAAAAGATAGTTCAAAGCACGTAGTACGTAGATCCGTCAAAAATTTGAGGTGGTTCTGTGGTTACTAATTCATTATAAAAGTAAAAGAAATCTATCTAATGGCAAACATAATTTTACAGAAAAAAATAATGAAATTGACAGTTCGCCAAAACGGAATTTTGCAGCGTAAGCGTCTTTAAAAATGTCGAAATATTCTTTTACTCACCTTATTTCCTAAATAAGCGCACATCAAATCAATTGCAAACTAATTAATGTTAAGGATTAGTTATGTTTGTTTACATTTGTAGACAGTGACATTCCAATAAAAAAAAATTCTGACCAAGCGCCATAAAACGGCAACGTTATTTGTTAAGGTTGTTGCTCACTGCACCTAGTTCGTACCCAAGTAACAAGGTTCTCCTGTAGTGCACAGTTTACAGGCTTACAGCACTAGTACCTCTCTTTTAGTGGTTCTAGGTTTTACTACCAAGCTTATAACAGGTTACACGGAGTTCGTTTGGGTTTATAGTACACCTGTTCTTATAAGTTGAATTATAGCCGTGTATAGAACGAAACTATAGGTGCAGTAAAGGCTAAGATGGCCTATAAAAGTGTTGCATAGGTGTAAATACACTTGAGAAAACTTGCTCCAGTAAGTTACACTTATAATCGCCTACAAGAAGTAATTATAAATCCGCTATAAGTGTCATACGCCAGTAATAGTAATTTATAGACTTAGAACTATTTGTACTGTTACTTGACTTTATAGGGGTGTATAAGTCAACTATATGTGCCAGTTATAAGTGAATTAGTTCCACATGGGTATCTTCTAAGAGTAAGTATACTTGGTATTATTGTGTTATCCACTCTCCCGTCCACGGTTACTTCTGTAACCCAGTGACATATAACCCCTTCCGTCCACAGTTACTTCTGTAACCGAGAATTTTGCAATTTTGCAAACTTGCATTACGACCACGGTGAGTGTAATTACTCAAAACACGTATTACGTAGGCCCATTAAAATATTTGAGATGATTCTGTGGTTACTAATTCAGTATAAAAGTAAAAGAAATCTATTTAATGACAAACATAATTTCACAGAAAAAAATAATGAAATTGGCGAGAATGGACAGTTCGCCAAAACGGAATTTTGCAACGTAAGCGTTTTTAAAAATGTTGAAATACTCTTCTATTCACCGTATTTCCTAAATAAGTGCACATCAAAACAATCGCATACTAATTATTGTTAAGGATTATTATGGTTTGTTTACATTTGTAGACAGTGACATTCCAATATATTTTTTTTTCTGACCAAGCGCCATAAACACGGCAACGTTCTTTGTTAAAGTTGTTGCTCACTACACCTAGTTCGTAGTTCCGCAAGAAAATTTGAGGTGGCTCTATGGATATCAATTGATCCGTAGAGCAATTGAAACTATGGCATAGTGTACGAGTACCTTTAGTAAAAAAATGAAATTGTTGTAAATTTTGACGGTTCGCCATTTTTTTTGCATAGGATTTTTTTGTGCTAATAATGTGTTAATTACTCTTCGTAATCATCGTTCTTCCTAATAATGTGCACATCAAAACAATCGTTATGGTTTTAGCTATCGAAAATGATATGATTCTTTATAGTTTGAAACAGTGACTTCCAAGTAATAACGACTTCTAAATGTCGATATAAAAAAAATATTTTTGTTTTTTGTCTTGGAATCTTCATTTTTGTCATTTTTGTTGTAGCTTTTCGTAATTAATTAACTTTTAACTTATTAAAATACTGAGTTTTCTAAGCATTTGGTACGTAGTTTAGGTTTTGATATAGCTTTAGCAATGGGTTAGCACTAAGCTTTTTTGTCAGCTCGGGTAGTCTCGGGTCAGCGTCGGCCAACTTTCGGACAGCTGTCAGATTGAGTGGACGGTAGGAGCCATATTGTATATACGGTCGTGGACTGGTGAGTGGAAGTCTTAATTTCTATATAAAGGTTTCTTGTAAAACTATTAGTATCCAAAGATATCTTCGTGAAGACAATTTAAGAAGACATTTGCTTTTAATATTTATCGCATCTTCACGGCCATTTTGATTTCGTTTGAGTCATTTGGTTTTTATGAAATTATTACAAAAATGGATATAAACAAATTGAAATATAACCATGATAGTTCGATCAAAGTCACAACTAAAACATAAAAATAATAAACACTTAATTATTAAAATTAAGCATAAGACATTTGTATGCGTAACCCTAATTTGTCACAATATGGCGCGACAATGCTGTTAGGACTAATATTATTATTAAACACAACTTAGTAAATACGCCGTGTTCAAAAGGCGAACAAAAATTGAGATGTAAAACACAATATATTTCACCAAAAATACATACTTACGCGTTTGCCGTGCAAACATGTATGCACGTATAATATTACGTGCGAAATACTTGTTAATACATTTTATATAAAACAGATGAAGTTAAGCTTTTATTTTTTTTATTAGTCTTCTCAACCGCACACAAAACATCAATTCACAAATGTTTGAAGTAGCTAATATTAGAAGCGCGGAGTACGTTACAAGCCTGCCTGGTTCTATTAGATGCTCATAGTTGGCTTCGCGGGAGCAGATGGTTCTGCGTAGTCCACCTATAAGTGTATTATTGGTCTAAGTGGTGCTCGCCAAGTCTACTATAAAAGTTTTATTAGCAAAAGTACGCGTATAAAATGGGCATTTTTCCGTGGTTATAAACTTTTACTAGCCTGTTATAGACCTGGCTCTGGAACCACTACAAGACACATTTTGTTACTTGGGTAGTTCCGCAAGAAAATTTGAGGTGGCTGTATGGATATTAATTTATCCGTAGAGCAACAGAAACTATGGCATAGTGTACGAGTACTTTTAGTACAAAAATGAAATTTTTGACAATTTTGACAGTTTGCCATTTTTTTTGCATAGGATTTTTTTTGTGCTAAAAATGGTTTAATTACTCTTCGTAATTATCGTTTTTCCTAATAATGTGCACATCAAAACAATCGTTATGGTTTTAGCTGTCGAAAATGATATGATTCTTTCTAGTTTTAAACAGTGAGTTCCAAGTAACGTCCACGGTAGGTTTTGTCACCGAGAAAAAATAAGTGCGATACGTCCACGGTACTTTTACTCACCGAGAGTTTAAACCTCCAACAGTCCACGGTAGGTTTAGTCACCCGTATAATAAGTCAAAGCACGTAGTACGTAGGTCCGTGAAAAAATTTGAGGTGGTTCTGTAATTACTAATTCATCATACAAGTAAAAGAAATCTATATATTGCCACAGAAAATTTCACAGAAAAAAATAATGAAATTGACGAAATTGACAGTTCGCCATAACGAAATTTTGCAGCGTAAGCATCTTTAAAAATGTAGAAATACTCTTCTATTCACCATATTTCCTAAATAAGTGCACATCAAAACAATCGCAAACTAATTATCGTTGAAGATTGGTTAAGTTTGTTTACATTCGTAGACAGTGACATTGCAACAAAATTTTTTTTCTGACCAAGCGCCATAAACACGGCAACGTTCTTTGATAAGGTTGTTGCCCACTGCACCTAGTTCGTAGTTCCGCAAGAAAATTTGAGGTGGCTGTATGGATATCAATTGATCCGTAGAGCAATTGAAACTATGGCATAGTGTACGAGAACTTTTAGTAAAAAAATGAAATTGTTGACAATTTTGACGGTTCGCCATTTTTTTGTACAAATCTGACCTACTAAGAATAAACTTCCTAACCTACTAAAAATCTGACCTCTTCAGAAAAAGGCCAAGTATGAATTTTGTGCAAATAGTATGAGGCATATCCAGAGACTGACCAACTCCGAATCCAACCCAGTAAAAACCTGATTTGCCCAGAAGCTGACTAAATAAGAAACTAGAAAAGTTTGTTTGCGCAACGAATAACAACCGTCTCTGCGCCGGCGGCATTAGAGTGCATATTGGACTGCACTACCGCGTCGCACGGACATTTTTTGCCTGCCGGCGCCCACGCAGAGCTAGTGCCTTTTGAGATCTCAAGACGAAACCACGCGTTGCGCGCCCTTGAAATCAGCCTTCGAAATAAAGCAATAGCAATAATAGCATATGTGTAAAGTTACGCCTAACGCCTAACGAACTGCCCCTAGTGAATAGTTTCGTGTAGTGACTGTGCGCCAGGAAACCAACCTACCTCGCCGCCCGTGGTCAGCTCGTCCCCCGGTTCCTGTGACTCATCATCCCTGTAAGTACTTTACTCCCTTATACCTCCTGCCTAACCCTTATTTCGTCGCTGTTACTGCGAACGCCTTTCGCCGTAACATTCTGGTCATCTTCGAACCGGTAATATTAATGCCGGCGACCTTCCCGTAACCAGTATTCTTTTACCATTTCACCATAACTTGGTCTCACGTTCCATCAGCTCCTTTAATTACAGTCCACTAAAAAATAATTGTTTCCGCCCATAATCTAATTTGTGCCATCATTTCGAAATTCATTTGTTCACATAACTTTACCCTGCCCCAATAAAAATTTGGTGAGGTAGTTATAATTTGTTTGTGGTAGGATTGCGACCACACAACATTCGAATTATCTTGACGCAATTATTTCTGCATGTTGTTTTGATGTTGATTTCGTGTATGCATCCGATTGTCTGATCCAGGATCACAGATCTATGGTGTCATACAATGTTTTTGTGATTTGAGCGAGCTAGTGTACTACTTGTGTAATACTTGTACCTACCTATACGATCGTTGTCTAATGATACATTAAGTTTAATTAGTAGTTAAATTATTACGTTACGTTTGCGTTACGTTCATCGGTTGCACATATAATTTTAGTTACGTATAACACACCCGCGTCTAGACGACGATATTGTTGTTTTTCCTGTTTTATTTTTTAATGTGGGACACAATTATCCCAATTTTTTTTATAATTAAGTTTTAATTATTTGTTCTTTTGTTTATTTTGTTTACTTATTTTTTCTGCGACCGACTCATTCTTCGCGCTAGGATCCGCTACAGGTCTCCCCGACTGTGAGCGCCTTGCCCAATAGTGGGCTACGGATGACGTGATTTCCTTTGTTGTTTTGTTTGTTGTTTGTTTTGCGGTCGGCTAATATTGCGTACGCGCGTTCAATATACACAGACATACACATACACGCGTTTGCCCACCCGTAGGCCATATACAAGGCGCGGAATTTAACGTGCGTTTCGCACAGATACAGGGCATAAAGGAGAAGCTGGACTCAGTGTACTACAACATTCTCGACGAAGAGAACTTAGACGAGGGGGTTGAGAGGACATACACTGAGAACCACACAAAAGCCTCCGGGGCATACCTGGGGATACTTATGGCGAGAGAGGAAATCTCACCCTCTTCCACGTCGTCCCCAACCCATAGCGCTCAACCCAGTTTCGGCGTCAATACGCCCACAGCCGTCCTCCCCAAGATAGCGCTGCCCAGGTTCAGCTCAAAAGTGGAGGACTGGCCTTCCTTCATTGCGCTGTTTAGGAGTTTGACTGACGACATGGCGACCCTGTCGGACGCAGTCAAGCTCCACTACCTGTTCTCAAGTCTCAGCGGTGAGGCATTAAGTATGGTGTCCCACTTAAAGGTCACCAATGAAAATTTTGCCGTGGCCATGGACATCCTCACCAAGCGGTACGAGAACCGCCGGGTTCTCATCGATAGTTTCGTCGACATAATCCTGGGGCTGCCGAGCATCCACACGCGCTCAAACATACGCACGCTTTTCCTCACTCCGCTGGTGTCCGCCCAGTGTGCCCTTAGTAATTTGGATCTGCCCATAGGAGACGACTACGTGTTTGTGTCGATAGTGGTGCGAAAGCTTAAGGGTGAGCTCCGCACGTTATTTGAACGCAGACACGGGTCTAGCAGCTCCCTGCCCACGTTGAGTGACCTCATCTCCTACCTCGAGGAGCACGCGCGCTGTGTGGAGACAGAGTTCTCCAACATAGCCCAGCCGCAGCCCATTCACGCCCTGCCCGGCCCTTCTCGTAGCCGCGCGCTTCCTCAGTTGCCCCATCGCACTTATGCTCAGGTGGCTCAGCAACAGCCCGACCATTACCGTGGCCGCTCCTCAGCTCCAGCGCCTCACCGCGCCTATGATCAGCCTACTCTCCAACCATCTCGCCCAGCGCAGCAAATGCGTCACCGCCCATCCACCTCTCCGGCTCGCAGTCAGCCCTTCCCCGTCTACTCGGCCTTCCAGCAAAGATGCTCCTCATCATCGTCTTCGTCCTCTTCCTCACGCTCGACGCCCTACTGTCCCTATTGTGCCACTAGGGGACATACGCTCATGATGTGCAGATGGTACAATGCCCAGCCAACACAGGGCCGTTGGGACTTTGTACAGGCACGCGAGCGCTGCCAGCGTTGTCTCGGCCGTCACTACGAAAGCGAGTGCAGGTCAAGGGGGGCATGCAAGGACTGTGGGAGCACGAACCACCACACGTCCCTCCATCGACCAGACGGCCCAACGCACTCAGCTCATTCGTCGTCTGTACATGTGCCCCCACCACAGCTGACAGAGCACTCGAGGGAGCGTCCCAGACACAGCAGGCGGCACGAACCCGCACAGGCTAAACAGGTGCGACCCAGCTCTGCTCACAGAGCCAGCCCGCCCAGGTCCGGTTCGCCAGGTAGGCCCCGCGAACGCCGCCAGCAATTATGACTCCCAACTATCACAGAGCACCCTAGCGAAGAGGTAGATTTAGCCTATGCCCAGTCAACCCATGCCCACACAGCTGATACATACTCAGCTCATACAATTTCAGCTGATACTCAATCAGCTCACTCACCTTCTGTGCCCACTGGCACACCCATTTTGTTGCCAACCGTCTCACTAAGAGTCGCGGACGTACATGGCCATCTTCACACAGCTAGAGCTTTATTGGACTGTGGCAGTATGCTGACGTTAATAACGTCACGCATGGCACGACTTTTGAACCTGCCATCAAAACCCACTTCTTTAAAAATTACAGGAGTTGGGAATCAGCACAAACATGAGTCAAAGGCGGCAATAACAATAGTATGCCGACCCACTCACAATGATACTCCTACAATAACTGCCACAGCTCACATTTTAAAAAACGTCACTGGCTACCTTCCCTTAGAGAAGGTACCAAACATTTCCCACGTACTAGGCCAGCCACCCGTGCCATTGGCTGACCAGCTTTACCACACACCAGCCCCGATCGACCTCTTATTGGGGTCGGACGTTCTTGGCCAGGTGTTGGACGGGACTAAGGTCTCGTTGGGCCCGGGCAAGCATAGCAAGTAGTTATAAAGAAATTCTATTCTATTCTATTTTAAAAGGGCTCGGTTTGATTCTACCTAGCTACATTGTAGTTAGTATTCAATTCAATTTAATTCAAGCCAATTCATTTATTTCCGAGAATACGGTGTACATTTAGGGTGTAATTTATTATTCTGAGATGTAAAACATTACAGTGAAAGGTTTATACTGCCATCGTCGGCGTTAATGTATAATTTATGTTCGAATCTATTTGCAGGCAATTCTTTTAATTCAACAGGCAATTATTATACATCTTAATAGCCATGCAAAATGTATTATTACTGTATACTTTCAGTCTCTCTAACGTTTTCAGTTTGGAATAAAAAGCGATGTATCGTATTATATTGATGTTTGGAGTATTGGCACTAAGTATATCGAGTCAGCCATGCATGCATAATATTAATAGGTATGTTTGTACATATTATAAATATTTTGGTCACAAACCTTTAATTCACTGGCTGAATGCACTGAACTCTCAACACCCAACTCATATTAAAAAATGATACTTAATATTAATGTCCAAAACGTTCTTTTTATTATTAGTTACTTGTCTAGAAGTGTTGGCCAAAATCTAAATACTGTTATCTGTCGTAAAAAATAAGCTAAGAATTATCATGTATGTCTGTTTGTGTTGGTTCTTAGGCTAACTTCAACAATGTCCTTTCGACGGTTGAAAGCCAGATAATTTGAACTTAAACATAAATAAAACTAAATACATAAACTTTTTTAATATCAAACCTAAATCAAATATTTTAACTGTGCTAATAAATGATGAGCCTAAAACGGAATCAAAGTCACTTACTTTTTTAGGAATGGAGATCGAGAATCAATGCTCATGGAAATTTCACATTAAAAAAATTTGTAACAGGATTAATAGATTTGCTTATGCATTGTGGAGATTAAATGTCCAAGTAAACCAAAACGTAGCTTTAATGGCCTATCACGGATATGTCGCATCCAATCTCAAATATGGTATACTCCTGTGAGGAAACTCGTGCCGAAGGCTATATACCATAGCCTTCGGCACGATTTTCGACTTCGCGTTGATAGGACCCATTGAGGACTTGTATGCGCAGCCGGCGCAGCAGGTTAACTCAGCTCACGTCGTCAGCTCACAACCAGACTCAGCTGAATCAGCCCAGGACATACGTCAGAGTCTGGAAAGGTTCTGGGAGTCTGAGGAGCCCCTCCCTCAATCTCACACTCATAATGATCCCCTGGAGGAACAATGCGAGGAAATCTTCCGCTCTACCACTACACGCGATCCCTCAGGCAGATATACGGTCGCTCTGCCTTTTCTAAAGGACGCCCCTCAAATAGGTAAAACTCACCCTATCGCATTACGTAGATTCCTCAATATTGAGAAGAAGCTAATGGCGAACCCGTCTCTGCGTTCTAAATACGTCGACTTCATGGCCGAATACATCGACTTAGGGCACATGGCTCCCTGTCACCCAAATACATTCGCCCATAAACCTCACTTCTACATTCCTCACCATGGCGTATTTAAGTCAGGGTCAGACAAGCTGCGCATTGTTTTTGATGGTAACTGCAAAAGCTCCAATGGTGTCAGCATAAATGAATGCCTACACACAGGCCCCGCCCTTCAACAGGACATTATGGACATCATCATGTCCTTCAGAACGCATCCAGTCGTTTTCAGCACTGACATTCAGAGGATGTTCAGAAATGTGCTGGTTGCCCCAGACCAGAGACGGTATCAGCTGATACTATGGCGGTCCTCACCAGATCACCCTCTGCTCACCTACGCCCTCAATACAGTCACCTACGGCTTAAGATCAAGCCCATACCATGCAATCCGCACTCTGCTTCAGCTGGCTGATGATGAAGGCCATCGCTACCCTGGAGCCGCTCAGGTTCTTCGCAAGTCTATCTTCGTTGATGACATCTTGTGTGGTCATGACACAGTTGAATCCGCCCAAGCACTTCAGGACGAGTTGATAAGTCTGCTAGACCTAGGCGGCTTTCAGCTCAGTAAGTGGACATCTAACTCGCCTAAGCTGCTCGAGAGATTTCCCGACAACCAATGCGACATGCCCAAGGACTTCGACATGAACCCAGAGTCCACGTCCATTAAGGTCTTGGGTATACAGTGGAGCCCTCAGTCAGACGAGTTCACCTACCGCATCTCTCTGCCCCCCATCACATATGTCACAAAGCGGTCTATTTTAAGTACCGTAGCCTCACTTTATGACCCAAACGGCTGGGTTTCTCCCGTTATTTTCCGCGCAAAGCTGCTGCTTCAGCAATTGTGGCTACTGAAGCTGGAATGGGATGAGCCCACTCCCTCTGAAGTGCAAACGGAGTGGCACCACATCTCAGAGGATCTGCCGCTGTTGTCTAGCATTCGCTTCCCTCGGCACGTTTGTGCAAACAAAGGCTCAGCTGCATACTCGCTTCACGGGTTTGCAGATGCCTCTGAGGCCGGGTTTGCCGCCGTTGTTTATCTCCATGAGCTCAATGCCTCCGGAGATACTTTGGTACACTTGATTGTCGCCAAGTCGCGAGTCGCACCAATCAAGAATCGCCTCACAATCCCCAAGTTAGAGTTGTCGGCCGCCACCCTACTCTCCCAGCTCATGATCCGTGTGTCGGTTCAGTTATCGGCCCATATCAGTATACAACAACACATATGTTGGTCAGACAGTACGATAGTCCTGGCCTGGCTCAATACACCGCCTCACCGTCTTCAACCCTTTGAAGCCAACAGGGTAGTCAAAATCAGCTCAGGCTCACCAGAATGTACCTGGCGACACGTACCTTCTGAGCTCAACCCGGCAGATTGCGCAAGCAGAGGAATGTCTGCGCAATCCCTGTCAGCCCACGACCTATGGTGGTCTCCCACGTGGCTTGGACAGCCTTGTGAGTCTTGGCCTGCGATGCCCTTAGCTCTGGGCCATCACGCCCTGCCCGGCCTTAAGCCCAAACACGTCCCGTCACTGGTCACAGTGCCCGGTCTTGACTTTGACCTGCTCACTCGGTTCAGTTCACTAGACAAGCTCGTCGGAGTGACAGCTTGTCTAAAACGCTTTCTGCACAACTGCAGACACCACCCAGATTCGCGACGCTCAGGCCCCTTGTACGTCAGTGAACGAAGAGAGGCCCTACTTTACTGGGTGCGTAGTGTCCAGCACAATGAGTTTGCGGAGGACATCCACCGCCTTCAAACTGGCAAAATCTGCTCCGTCAGACTCCAGCGGCTGTCACCTCTCATTAAAGATGAGCTCCTTAGAGTTGGTGGACGACTGTCCCATGCGTCTATCCGATATGACGCGCAGCACCCGCTCATACTTCCCAGCTCTAGCCCACTTGTAGACCTTATCATTGACCACTACCACAAAATACACTGCCATCCTGGCGCTGACACTTTACACGCTATTCTACGCCAACAATTTTGGATATTGTCCGCGCGCCGCATTATTAGAGACCGAGTTTTCAAATGCATTAGATGCTTTCGATGCCGGGCCCAGCCGCAAGCGCCCTTCATGGCCGACCTGCCAGCCGATAGAGTTACGCCTCAGCCAGTATTTAGTCAAGTCACGACCGATTTTGCCGGACCATTCCTCGTTAAATCTAGTACCCTACGTAATGTTAAACTCTTAAAAGCGTACTTTTGTATATTCGTGTGCCTCTCGACTAAGGCGGTTCATTTGGAACCGGTCTCGGACCTCAGCACGGAAGCGTTCCTCGCGGCATTACAGCGTTTTATAGCACGCCGCGGTGCCCCGGTTCTCATCCGCTCGGACTGCGGTACAAATTATGTAGGCGCTAAAAATCAGCTCATCGAAGTACAAAACTTTCTTGCCTTAAACAATGACACGATTGCGCACAAGCTCGCCGGTCAGCACATTACTTGGTTGTTGAACGTCCCTAAGGGACCATGGTTCGGTGCGTTACATGAGATCAACGTAAAATCAACAAAGCAACTTTTATATCGCGTAATTGGCGAACAACACATTCGAGGAATTCTCCACACTTTTAGCTCGAATTGAAGCGGTCCTCAACTCAAGACCTCTCTGCCCACTTTCGTCTGATCCTTCAGACTTTGAGCCGCTTACAGCCGGACATTTCCTTATAGGCCGCCCACTAACGGCCCTTCCCGAACTATCCGTGGAAGATAGGCCGATCTCCACACGTAGGCGATTCCAGATGGTACAGGCCCTTTCCCAGCGCTTCTGGACGCTGTGGACCCAGTCCTACCTGCATACCCTTCAAACCCGCTCCAAATGGTTGTCCCCATCCTCCCCTCCCCGAGTTGGCGAGCTCGTCCTCATCAAGGAGGACAACCTGCCTGCCCTTCAATGGAGACTGGGGCGCATTACTCGCACCCTGCCTGGGAAGGCTGGCGTCGTGCGGGTGGTGGACCTGGACACCGCCAATGGACACCTCCGGAGGCCTGTGTTCAAGATTGCCAGGCTCCCTCTGGATGAGCCAACCCTGGGCCCCGGGAAGATGTTTGCGCCACAGCGCAACGAATAACAACCGTCTCTGCGCCGGCGGAATTAGTGTGCATATTGGACTGCACTACCGCGTCGCACGGACATTTTTTGCCTGCCGGCGCCCGCGCAGAGCTAGTGCCTTTTGAGATCTCAAGACGAAACCACGCGTCGCGCGCCCTTGAAATCAGCCTTCGAAATAAATATATAATAGCAATAATAGCATATGTGTAAAGTTACGCCTAACGCCTAACGAACTGCCCCTAGTGAATAGTTTCGTGTAGTGACTGTGCGCCAGGAAACCAACCTACCTCGCCGCCCGTGGTCAGCTCGTCCCCCGGTTCCTGTGACTCATCATCCCTGTAAGTACTTTACTCCCTTATACCTCCTGCCTAACCCTTATTTCGTCGCTGTTACTGCGAACGCCTTTCGCCGTTACAAAGTTAGTAATGAACCTAATCCAAATTTGGCAACCTCTGCCCAAAGGTGGATAACGACTTCTACATGTCGATACAAAAAAAATATTTTTGTTTTTTGTCTTGGAATCTTCATTTTTGTCTTAGGTTTATAGCTTTTTGTAATTGACTGTTAACTTATTAAAGTACTGCGTTTTCTAAGCATTTCGTATGTATTTTAGGTTTTGATATAGATAGCTATAATAATGGTTTAGTTCTAAGCTTTTTTGTCAGCTCGGGTAGTTTCGGCCAGCTTTGGTCTACTTTCTGACAGCTGTCAGAATGGCCGGACGTTAGACGCCATATCGTATGTACGCCTCGTATGGGGCTCGACGTTTAAGTGTTTAGGCTATTAGACAAGACAGAAGGTGAGGTTGTAGTTTTAAAATCCGCTCTAAATTGGATTGGTTTTTTGTCAGGATTTGACTTTGCATCATTTTTTATTTTGGATCTGAAAAACAAAAAGTAGATATTCGGTATGTCAAAATTAACTTGGGTACTATATTGTAATAGTAGGTTAGAGTGCGGCGGGGGTAGTCCTTGGGCACCCCTAAGTCGCCAAAATGTTTATGTTAAACAAACCAACATACTAAATATCTATGTTTATTTTATACATACATAGATACACATAACAACTCACACACCCAATAAAAGTTACCTATTATGTTTTTAACACTTCAGGATGTAATTATTCGGCGTATTTTACTATGTCTATAAAAGTTATGCCTAAATATCATTATGCGTGAGCATATTTAGGCTTTAAAATAGTATCACGTTGACTGCCACAAAACCAGACACAATTGAAATTTAATTGTAGCATTTTAATTGGCTATGCTTGCAGTAGTTATGTTAAAAAATGTGCTTAATAGGTTATGCCAAATTAATATTGTGCGTAACTATTATTATGTTAAATTATGACATAAAATTGTATACAAAAAAATAGGGAACCGTGACTAGCTTCCGAACCAGAAGTTACGGGTGCGACTTCTGCCAGTAAAATAAATTTTGAGGATTAGAACACTTTTATATTCCATTTCGTATAGTTAAGTAAATAATAAAAATAACTTTTCCATTCTAACACCAATTATCTAGACCAAGTTTTGCTTTTTTTGAAACTGGTTCTTGTTGGTTAATTAACGGATAAACATACCTACGTGTAAGTATTATACATTGAAAATTCCCAGACCCTAGATCAATTTTGAAAAACAGTTATGTCTAAATTGATCCGACCGAGAATTAGATCAAGCTAACCACTCGACCACGGAGGTCTTCAAAGTGAGTTGCGTGACTGCAGCAGCACTTAGAAGCAGTGCTGTCACACGGCTGGGGTTCCATACATATTCAAATAGCGCGACAGCTACAGCGCTACAGAATTGCAAGTGCAGAGTCAAATTCAAATAACTAAATCTGTATAACTTTTACAGGCACTTATTAACGTTAAAAACTAATAAAATAACAATTAACTAACTTATAGTTCAATCGGAAAACTAATCTAACTAACTAATATACGTACCCAACTAAATTTACCACCAGTTCGGATTTTAGGAGAGCCTTCGACTGAGATGAAGCTGGCAAGAAACTCAGGAGGTCTTTCTTTTTCTCCCTCTAAGTAACAAGTATAAGCAATTTCAATCGAATACAATAGGTAACTGATAAGTTATACTCGTTTGCGCCATGTCCAGATCATACGAATCACTCATCCCCATTGAGGTATTCCGTCTATTTGTAATTCTTCGTACACTGCTGTCCTGTGCCAATTGCTGGTCAAAAATACAGCAGCGCGTGCGCATTGGACGACGAATTACAAATAGATAGGGGGTGACCGTTTGTCAATTGTCCAGGGGCCCAAGTCTGCTAATTTACGAATGGCATAATTGAATCGCAATTGGATCGCATTGTAATTGTTTGACACATCTGTACACATTCATAAATGAGTAAGAGAATACCAAATCTGTCAAACAATTACAATGCGATCCAATTGCGATTCAATTATGCCATTCGTAAATTAGCAGACTTGGGCCCCAGGGGGGCAGTGCTGCGACATAGTACCATAGTGGCGCATATCGATATGACAGCTGCTAGCAGCAGCTCAGCGAGTTTGCTATGCTGCTGTAATTTGAACGGGTTCCTAATAAAACTCTTTTTCATAACAACACCTTTTTTTTGACTTGGTAAAACTCATTAGTGCCACCCCTGCGGTGCGTTTCTCTAAAGGCCAATTTACATCAGACAAGAGAATGCATATTCTATCCCCACTCAATTAAAATTATCTAATGTAAACAAACTCCGAGCATTCTTTCGTTGTTCTATTGCATTCTATGAAATGGACGGTCCCTACGTATAATCCCATAGGTGAAAATCGAAAATTTTTAAGGAGAGCAGTTTGAAAGTGCCTTTATCAGTAACTTTAAAAGTATACAAGCTGTAATTACCAAATTAGGCAAGTAAATAGTGGGTTAAGTTAAGAATGTACTGAACATTATATTAACTTGATTTATAATATTGTATATGTTATTTTACACTTACTGAACTTTACGTCGGAACATACAAATCATTTAACAAATCAAATGGCACTTACTGAATTTTACATGGGGAGTTGCTCTACGTCAAATTTTGTATGTGGTATTTAATGATTTTGTTTACGGAAAACCTATTGGTTTAATTTAATATAGGGTATTAGACAAATAAAATAAATTATAATGTAGGTATATGTTAAAATTAACTTTTATTAATTTACATAATTAGTTCCAAATCACTTAAACATTAAACGCAACTGACACTAGGGTACATAAACGAGAGGCCCCTCGCGCAGTGACGCTCCGACGTATCATTCAAGTTGTGGCACTTCAGTCATACTACGGCGGAGAATTTAATTTAAATTGCAATTATAGTATTTGACATACTTCGAAATCTAGATAACTATTGAACTTTTTCACTTGTTTGTTTCATAGACCAATAGAGTTAAATCAGTAGAAGACAATTAAAGAAAAAACTGAAAATCACGGCTGTGCCACATCTCGGATTATACTTAGGGACCGTCGAAATATTCTAAAGGCCGATTTACATCAGACGAGCGAATGCTCATTCTATCCCCACACTATTAAATTTTTCTAATGTAAACAGACTCCGAGCATTATTTTGTTGTTCTATTGCGTTCTATGGAATATTCTAAGAATGCTCGCTCGCTTGATTATACGGCACTAGTGCGTGCGAACAGTTGCTTAGAGCGATCTTGCGTGTTCGGACTTGTTCGCTCCCCGTAGCGGTCTCTTCAAAGCGTTCTAATGTTCTAATGGTACATTTCCACGCTTGCTAAGCCTCGGCAAGCGTATAAACGTACCATAACGATTTGAATACATACCTACTATCCCTTTCGGTTGGCGATGACTACTTCCTGATATGACCACATCCCGATATGTCCGTTCCTGATATGACCACTTCCCGTTATGGCAACTTCCCGATATGACCACTTCTTGATATATCTGTTCCCTGTAGGTCCGTTCCCGATATGCTTGATATATCAGTTCATATCCGTCATTGTTTCACCTACATTATCCAGTATCCTTCGTTGCATTAAATTGGTCACCCACCAACGTCTATTCCTTCTTTTCTTTGTGAGTGTTTGAGAGAAAATGTTAAATGCAGCACTTGCAATTATAATATTGCTGTCAGAGTTTGACATAACAAAGAAACCACCACCTACCACAGAAAATTGACAAAAATGAGCAATGAGCATTCGGCTGATCTAAACGTCTAGCTAGCGTCTAGAGCATTCTAGTTCTTGGTTCTCATTCAATTGCTCGTTGATATGTTGGTGTAAACGCTGTTACCGAGCTTTCGTTTACACTAAAAAATCAAGAAATAATGCTCTTGTTCTGGCTCTAGTTCTACGTTCGTTTGGTCTAAATGCACCTCTAGAATGCTCGCTCGCTTGATGTAAACGGCACTATAAAGCGTGCGTACAATTAGTACTTAGAGCGTTCTTGCGTGTTCGGAAGTACTCGCTCCCCGGAGCGATCTTTTCAAAGCATTCTAGTGTTCTATCGATTTGAATATATACTTAGCGATTTAGTTATGGTTTGGTCTTAAGAAAAATGTATATAAATGTTAAAAGCCTACCAAAAATTCAGATGTCTGTATGGGTTTCGACTTTTGAACACTATAAAATATAACTCGCAAAAACTTGGCAGGAAATTGCTAGAATCGACTAGAATGATGTAATTAATGTACATGCCATATTTCTTTTTGAGTATTTAAGACAAAATTATAAAATTTAATGCAGCACTTGCAATTATAATATTGCTGTACGACACGAATGAGCAATGAGCATTCGGTCAGCTGATCTATCCATTGTGCAAGCATTCTGGTTCTTGGTTCTCATTCTTTCATTTACACTAAAAGATCAAGAAAGGATGCTCTTGTTCTAGCTCTAGTTCTATGTTCGTTTGGTCTAAATCCACCTTTATGCTCGATCGTAAGCTCGCGCTCGCTTGGACTCCCATGTTCCGATCAAAAGTGACCTTTTGGACGTACGGGTAGGATCGAAATTTAGAAAAAACACCGCATTCTCCAAATTTCGACTCTACGCTAACGTCATCATAGATTCACGAAAGAGTAATAAAATGATACTTTTTTTGGATGCTTAATCTTTTTATATTGATTTTCATAATATTATACTAATTTAAAAAAATAATTTATTTTTTCAGTCTATAACATTGGCGTGGGGATGGGACTACCAGTGGGTGTGCGAGCCAGTGGACTATTCAGTCAACGAGAAGTCCATGACCATCGCCCGCCTGGTCTACTATTACTTTTTGTTGAAAATAGTCGACCTTCTAGACACGGTAATACAGTGATAAATAAAACTCATTATACAGATACATACATAGTTACCTATATAACGCTCGTCTATATATCGTCAGCCCATAGCCCATAGGCTGACCTCGGAGACCTTTCATATGCTGAAAGAAATGCCTCAGAGACTTTGAGTGTTCCAAGCGATTGTGGAACTAGCCGACGCAAATACGTGCGCAAAAAGTTGTGTCTAGTTATAATTTTTTTAATAAAAGATGGAGGCAAACGAGCAGGCGGGTCACCTGATGGAGAGCAATCACCGCCGCCCATGGACACCCGTAAAACCAGAGGTGTCGCAGATGCGTTGCCGATCTTTAAGAAAGGAATAGGGTTAAGGAAGGAATAAGAGTTGTGAGGAAGGGGGGGAAAGGGTCTCCGGAACTATCACAGGCCAGACGAAAAACAACAGCACCAAGTGCCATTATTTCAAGCTGGATATTCGTGGGAGGGTGGTGTTACTTTGGGCGAGCCGGCCCAATGCGTGCAGCAACGCAGCGTGGCTCTACCACTTAATATAATACCTCAACAGTAGGCAGAAATGTTTCTTTTGCTTCATTTTTTATCACTATCATACATACATATAATCACGACTATTATTCCCGAAGAGTTAGTCAGAGACTAGGCAATGAGGACAGCAAAAGCAGTCCTCTACAATAGTTCACTTTTCACCAAATAGCGACTGCACATTTGTTCAGCGTGACAGGTGGTGAGCCCGTCGCCGCTCTATGCTGTTGGATATTGTGTGCAGTCTTTAGTCCGTTAGTCGGCTTTTACGACACCCAATGGCAGAGAGGGGGTGGTAGTATTCTTTTACCGCCACGCGACACGGTTAATCTTCGGTTTATCTCATAACCAACCGTTATTATAAGAATCACTTCATAAGTTATTTCACAATAACGAATTTAACTGTTAGCTATGTTCATGGTCACGAAGGCTCTAGGATGTTATGTACATCTTAAAAACATCCAACAACTTCACCGAAATATACAAAAAAATACTGATGTATTCGTTACCCTGCCAGGAGGCCCAGTGGCGAAGCACTCGGCTCTACATCCAGACGTCCTGGGTTCTATTCCCGGGTTGGACAGTGGGTTTCAGATGGTTCGATACACAACCTGGGTTTGTGCTTATGAGCCCGCATTAGACAAGCGGAGTGCTCAAATCAATGCCCTTCGAGTAGTTCCACCTGTAGCGATGATTTAATTTCAATGACGGAGGTCTTTGCTTAGTAATGGAAAAGTATATACTATATAGTGTCGTGTAGCGGTGAAAGAATACTACCACCCTCTCTCTTCCCTTGGGTGTCGTGAAAGGTGACTGGCGGACTAAAGACTGCACATACATCCAACAGCATAGAGCGGCGATGGGCTCACCACATGTCACGCTGAGCACATTGGGTTGCGATTAAAACGGATGGTTATTTTTCACTCTGACAGCTATTTGACGTATATAGGTATCATTGTTCTATAGTGCCAAGTTTGCAATTTATGTCAAAACGTCTCTTAAAATTCCGCCTGTTTTCGTATTGTTTTACTTTTTAATAATTTTGATAAATATGGTATTAAAGTGGAAAAAATGGAGACAGAAGAAGAATTTTCTCTCGTTTTGGACAGGAATACTTCAGAACAGGTTATAAAAATAACTCGATCGTTCCATGGCTCGGTTGCAACTCAAACGGGGTAAACTTTAACCAAACAACTACACCCAAAAAGAAGGAACGCACCCTAGCAGTCGCTATTTGATGAAAAGTGGACTATGGTAGAGGACCGCTTTTGCTGTCCTCATCGCATAGTCTCTGACTAACCCTTCGGGGATAACAGATGTGATTATTATGTATGTATGTATATATCCTATTACTCTAATTTTTTAAATAATTTTTAGGTATTTTTTGTGTTACGCAAGAAGCACAGTCAAAGGTCGTTTCTGCACATCTACCATCACACTGGCATGGTGGGTCTTATTTGGGGCGCTGTGACATATTTACCAGGTAAACAACATACATACGTATAATCAAGACTATTATCCCCGATGGGTAAGTCAGAGACTAGGCAATGAAGACCGCAAAAGCAGTTTTCTACCATAGTCCACTTTTCACTAAATAGCGACTGCACATGTGCCCAGGGTGACAGGTGGTGAGCCCATGGCCACTCTAAGCTGTTGGATGTATATGCAGTCTTTAGTCCGTTAGTCGCCTTTTATGATACCCAAATAAAGAGATGGGGTGGTAGTATTCTTACACCGTTACGCGACTCGGTTATTAAGTTACATTACTATGTTTTTCACTTATATGACGGTCTAACTAAAGGTATGTATTTATTACCAAATTTATTTTTTACTTTATTTTAATCTTCATTAACGTTTTCTTCTTTGCAGGAGGCCACGGAACAATGATCGGCGTCATAAATTCCTTTGTTCACATTGTCATGTACTTTTACTACTTGCTGACAGTTGCCAAGCCCAGTCTCAAAAACTCAATTTGGTGGAAAAAGCATATCACGCAACTGCAAATAGTAAGTTAATGTTAAAAAAAAATATTACAAGGAGCTGTGTGGTAATGGCTAAATAATAGAGACTAGGCAATGAAGACAGCAGAAGCAGTCCTTTACCATAGTTCACTTTTCACCAAATAGCGAAATAGCGACTGCACATGTGCTCAGCGTGACAGGTAGTGATCACTGCTCTATGCTGTTGGATGTCTGTGCAGTCTTTAGTACGTTAGTCGCCTTTTACGACACCCAAAGGTAAAAAGCGGGTGATAGTATTCTTTCACCGCTACTCGAAACGGTTAATCTTCAGTTAATCGCAAAACCAACCGTCTTTATAAGAATTTACAATTCATACTTATGTTATTTCACATTAACGAATCTAACTGTTAGCTATGTTCATAGTCACAAAGGATCTATAGGATGTCTTACAATTAATTCGTTCCATGCCTATTAATCGTCGCCATATTCATCTTAAAAACATCCAACGACTGAAATATACAAAAAAACTAATGTTTTCGTTTACCCCGCCAGGAGGTCGCATGGCAAAGCACTCGGCTTTACATCCAGACATCCTGGTTTCAATTTCCGGGTCTTTGCTTAGCAATGCTACCAACCTATATATTTCTTTGGGTGACGCTAAAGGCGACTAACGGATTAAAGACTGCACATACATCCAACATCATAGACGGGCGATGAGCTCATCACCTGTCACGCTGAGCACATGTACAGTTGTTTTTTGGTAAAACGTGGACTGGGGCAATGAACTGCTTTTGCAGTGCTCATTGACTAGTCTCTGAATAACCCTTCTGGGATAATAGTCGCGAGTATCTGTGTACAAGACAAGTTCTTCCTAAGACCTTGTCCAAAGGGGCGAATTCGCCGCGAATCGTTTCGCGGGAACTCCGCGTTGTCGAGGTACTGGGTGCCGAGTGTGGCGATGACTTTCCGAAAATCGAATTTTACTGCAAGCGATTTTTGCATTCGCATAATTTCCCAATCGAATCGTTTCCTGATATATTTTTTTTTCAGAGGTTGATTTTTTTAAAAGCTTTTTTTCTTTTCGCTTTATTTCCCAATCTTATCTTTTTCTGATAGTATTTTTCCGGACGTTGATAAAAAAAATATATTATTAAATATTTTTTAATGTTACCTACTTTTTATAAATAGCATAGAAATTAGATAGGAAAAAGTAATTTTTCGTAGTGATCACGTAAGCGAATGTGTAAATTACGTGACTAGGAATATTAGAGAATGGATACATTACTTTAAGTTAAAAAAAATAGATTAATGTTTTATATTTTAGCGTTTTATTAACGCTTAAATAAACTTAAGTAAAATTTAAACACTGAAAAAAGACGACAACCTCAGGCGGGAATTAAGCGTTAATAAAACGCTAAAATATAAAACATTAATCTATAAACGCAGCTTCATCTTAACCGAATGTTTAAATATTCGTAAAAATATTTCTTTCGGATCTCAGAGGTGAAAACTTCTAAGATTTGATGAAACAATGTTAACTAAAAACATAAGCATCAAGCACTGACAAAATTCGACGGTTGAAAGCCAGACCTTGGTAACCAAGTGGTTAAGGCAGCCGCCCGGAATGCGGAAGGTGCGTGGTTCGATTCCCGCCTGAGGTTGTCGTCTTTTTTCAGTGTTTAAAATTTTACTTAAGTATATTTAAGCGTTAATAAAACGCTAAAATATAAAACATTAATCTATAAACGCAGCTTCATCTTAACCGAATGTTTAAATGTTTGTAAAAATATTTCTTTCGGATCTCAGAGGTGAAAACTTCTAAGATTTGATGAAGCAATGTTGACTAAAAACATAAGCATCAAGCACTGACAAAATTCGACGGTTGAAAGCCAGACCTCGGTAGCCATGTGGTTAAGGCAGCCGCCCGGAATGCGGAAGGTGCGTGGTTCGATTCCCGCCTGAGGTTGTCTTCTTTTTTCAGTGTTTAAAATTTTACCTAAGTATATTTAAGCGTTAATAAAACGCTAACATATAAAACATTAATCTATAAACGCAGCTTCATCTTAACCAAATGTTTAAATATTTGTAAAAATATTTCTTTCGGATCTCAGAGGTGAAAACTTCTAAGATTTGATGAAGCAATGTTGACTAAAAACATAAGCATCAAGCACTGACAAAATTCGATAGTTGAAAGCCAGACCTCGGTAGCCAAGTGGTTAAGGCAGCCACCTGGAATGCGGAAGGTGCGTGGTTCGATTCCCGCCTGAGGTTGTCGTCTTTTTTCAGTGTTTATAATTTTACTTAAAAAAAATATTCAGAATACCCTCCGGGAAAACAACGCACAGAAAATAAAAATTTGGGAAATTATGCGAATGCACAAATCGCTTGCAGTAAAATTGGATTTTCGGAAAGTCATCGCCACACTCTGGGTCCCAATACATTGCGTCCACAAGCATCGCGCGATTTACTCGCGAATATTCACCGATTCGCGACGAATTCGACCTCTTCTGGACAATGTCTAAGCGCATTGGGACGGAGTTTTTACTGGTGCTCTGACAGCACTATGCCACAAAACGAATGCTATACAAAATGCAAATGTCAATGCGTGGTCGAATTGCTACTGTAAGAGGTTGGTTTGTGCTTCCGTAAAGTTTTAATTGAACAACTCTTATAAAATGGCCGTTTGAGCGTACCGAAATGTAGAATCGCTTTTCTACCGCTACGAACAAACTTACAAGTTAAGGCTGAAAGGTCGCAGCCCAAACGCGCAGATAATATGTTCATTATCATAAGCCTTAACGTCCCAATGTAGGGCGTTCCTAACTGAACATCAGCACAAAGGTACATTGTTCCATAACCTAAAAAGCTGGCCCAATGCAGGTTGTTGAGTTTTGACCACTGTCATCTTACGAAAACACTTGGGACCTTAGGCTTCCGAAGCACGAAGGAGCTCGAGATATTTTTTTTATTTGATAACTAGCGACCTGCCCCGGCTTCGCATGGGTTACTACCCGTATTCGTACCTAAAGAAAATATTGCCTATAATCTTCCTCGATAAATGGGCTATCTAACACTGCAAGAATTTTTTAAATCGGACCAGTAGTTCCTGAGATTAGCGCGTTCAAGCAAACAAACTCTTCAGCTTTACGAGTATAATATTAGTATAGATTTTTGCTTATAAAACCACAGCTAAGATTGGCTGGAAGAGATCTCTTTTAGAGATAAGCTCACTCTTGTATATGTCTTGTGTAACGTGTGTGTAAAAGTTGTTTATTTGTACAATAAATGATTATAACTCGTCCATTGACAATCCGGCATTGCTAATTATGCAACACTGCTTCAATTACATAAAAGGTGATCGAAGCTTCGCTGGGAAAATCCAATTCGTACGCCCAAAGGCCGAAATTAATATATATCTAAGTAAAAAAACTATTGAGTTAATATAAATTATGTCAAAATTTATAGCTCTAGTAGGCAAAACGTAAAGTGATTATTAATTTCGACCGTAAGCCGCTATGCCATCGAGTTTCATGAGATATAAAGTTACTTGAAGTAATAAAACCATTTTCTTTCCAGCTCCAATTTCTGCTGTGCGTGGTTCACATGGGGACCATAGTCTTCATTCCCGACTGCGCCTTTCCCCGATGGACCGCAGCCCTGTTTCTTCCACAAAATTTGTTTATGTTAGTCCTCTTTTTAGACTTCTATATCAAAACATATATCAAGAAGAAACCGATTAAACCGAACGACGATGAGAAAGAGAATGATTCTAACAAAATTCAAACACATTCCGAATAAAACTATTTACCGACTGAAGAAAACACACTAAGTAGTAGAAAATAATTATCTAATTATCAGTTGGCAGTTCTTTGGGTCGGTGCCATATTATTATCAAGCTTAATTCTGCTGAATTTAACATACATTATTTTGTTAACAATTTTTGGCTTGCCACTGAGTTTGTAATTTTGTACAAGATTTTATTCGCATCATCAAAATTTATTAGGTTTTATACTAATTCGATCACTTTTTACATACAAGATGTGAATGAAGGTTTTTTAATTTGTTTTTCAATGATTGTTGATTGCATGGAAAGTAATATAGACAATTTTACAGTTGAAACATGAATCCTGTTGAAGGATTCCAATTTTATATAAGTATCTACATATTATATAAATATCTATTAATTGATCACTGTTATTATTATTATTGTTATGTCACCGTGAACAGAAAAAAGAACAAAATACATATTATTATTATTATTTTTATCCGATTTACGAGTTTAAACAGTATAAAGTTTCTATAAATTAAAATTCAATATTCAGTAAATTTACACTGACATAATTTTTAATACTTCATATAAAAAAACAGCAGATTGTAGTTGCTCTCCTAATAAGTATTGTTTAATATGTTTCAGTTATCTGTTTTGATAATTTAATATACGTATATATCTTTATTACACTGACATTATCGACCTTTACCGCATAAATTTAAATAAGAATTTGGCAGAGCTTATTTATTTTTGTATCGTAAATATTATTTTTAGATACTTAACTATTACTATGTATTATAATTAATGTGAAATTTATGTAAGTATTTTTATTTTACCATTTTATAAGCATTAGAAGTATTTGCATACTGTAAACAACTGTTAACTGTTCGTGTAAATCGTTTTATTTGCTAGTTTTGATATAATATTATTTTTGACTTTGACTATGACCTATACAAATTACGTATTTTTTTTGCGTGTTTTATACCCCTTTGGACCTCTATTAAAAAGTATTTTCATGACTTGGTGTAAAACACGTGAAACGCATACTACTCATGTGACATGTGACGGTAATAATATAGGAAAAACGAAGATGACAAAATAAAATTAAAATTATTCGTACCTAGATACGTAAATAATATAATTATGACTAATTATCCCCGAAGGGCTATTCACAGATTAGGCAATGATGAATTGAGGACAGCAAAAGCAACACGGTTAAAATAATAATTATTTGTTGTGTTTATATTATTCATAATGAGATTTGTTTTTATGTTTCGACTTTAAGATTTACTAAAGGTTTAAATAACGGGTCAATACATAAACGTTTTCTTTGTTAGTTCTTAACGCGTAGTTATCCAAAAGGAGTTCAAAAACCTTCTAAATAGGGATTTGGGGATCATAATATAAAAATGTATTATTGTTTCAAAGTTATATTGACTCTGTGGCCGGAACACGTTTCACACTTAATTATGTACGTTGTCTTTATATGGTTGACAAAACCGTAACATAAACAATGTAAAAAGAAAGAAATAACGTATTGTAAGGCGAGGTAAGTACTTACATGCCATTATTTAAGCATTGACCGTTAAGAGAAGCAATTTCTAAGACGACCAAGTGACGGTTTGACTTTTTGATTAAATGAGTACTTACCTTAGTTAATGACTTATTAGTTATGAAATGGCATCTTGTTTTATACTTGTTAGTCAGTGACTGTTGTCACAGACCACAAAGTAGAGTCATTCTAACTCATTCATATTTTATGCAAGAAGTGGCAAGCAAACGAGCAAAGATTGTACTCCTATTCCATAGAATGACATTGTTGCATTGCATTAAAACTATTATAACGGGACCTAACTCGATTAATTCTTGTAAGTAAGTAGATATTATCTACTTACTGCTTGACGTTTCGGCCGCGATGTCGCGGCCGTTGTCACAAGCGAACTGGCGGTGCGCGGCATCGTCGGCTCAGGCGGGTATTTGTTTCTTCATCCACCCTCACACGTTTACTTAAATTGCCACAGTGCAATGCATCGTCAGCAACTCGACACAACAGTTCGCTTGTAACCACGGCCGCAGCATCGCGGCCGAAACGTCAAGAAGTAAGAGATATGTACTTACTTACAAAAATTAATCGTGATAGGTCCCGTTAAAATAGTTTTAAATCACATTGTGGAAAGCCATAAGTAGAAAGAAACATTGAATTGAAAGTTGTTTTTTATAAACCCATACTAAGGTATAATCACGACTATTATCACCGAGGGGTTAGTCAGATACTAGGCAAAGAGGATCGCAAAAGCAGTCTTCTACCATAGTCCACTTTTCACCCAATAGCGACTGCACATGCGCTTAGCGTGACAGTTCACCACCCTATCGCCGCTCTTTGCTATTGGATGTATATACAGTTTTAGTCGCTTTTTACAACACCCAAAAGAAGAGAGGGGGTAGTAGTTTTCTTTGACCGCTACGCCACATGGCATAAAGTACATTAGGTATTTTATTATTATAAACCAGTAGGTACCGAAAAATAAAACGCAAAACTTATAACGTGCCGCTTTGTTGTTGACGCACGCGGCACGACCGATGCAGTTTGTTCTTTATATTCGTTTTGGTATAGAGTAGCTACATTCAGACACGGTGATAACCAGTAAACCAGTAGACTAGGAATGAAATTACCGGACAGAGCACAAGCGATGTGCTGGCAAACCACTGACCAGATGGGTTAGAGGCAAAGCTGAGCGCTGTAAAAACCTAGATGAACCTCAAAACAGAAGGAATGTCATGGAGGAGGCCTAGCTATGTCCAGCAAAGGGTGGATATTGGCTGAAAATGAATGAAGTGCATGTATTAACCGCTCACTCTTGGATTTTTTTTAACAGTTTTTTGACACTAACTGTCAACGTCAAATTTGACAGAATCGAGCATAGACTATGCTATATTTTGCGATAACAATACATAAGATGAACTACAGAACCGAAATAACCAAACTTGTTCATACTAAAGTAGTCTGTAAATATATGACAACACGGTACAAAGTCAAGTGTGTTTTTATAGATGCGCATGAGACCGCTTGGGGTTTGAGGGGTTTCAAGACTAAGAGTTAGTCAGGATATATGAGGACCGCAAAATCAGTCCTATAGTTCACGTTTCATCAATTAACAACTGCACATGTGCTCAGCGTGACAGGTGATGAGACCATCGCCGCTCTTTGCTGTTCAATGTGTGTGCAGTCTTCGTTAGTCGCCTTTTACGACACCCAAGGGAAAAAAGATGATTCGGGGACGTCCAAGGGAATGCTGCATTGACGACATCGTCAAGGTCGCTGGAAGCACCTGGATGAGATCGGCACAGGTCTCTATTAAAATCCCGTTTTTTTTAAACTGTTTCATTTCACCGGAAAACAATTCCACGATTTTTATATATTTTTTTTTTGATCAACCTAATAACCAAACCTAACCGTTTTATCCAATTGAATATTGTTTCTTCTAATAAATGTTTCAAACGTGCTTTGGTTACCCGAATAACGGTACGCAACGACACCCAAGGGAAAAGGGGGAGTAGTAGTATTCTTCCACCGCTAATCGACACGGTTATTATATAGGTACTCATAAAATAAAGATGATTTAATTTTAATTTAATCAAATCAATCAGTTGAAATCAAAGATATATACCTACATAGAATAGACTAATCTATCACTTACTGGGCCATTGCCGAGTTGTGGGATAAGTATAAAAGCTATTTACATATCACCCTAGTGAGTGATATAATAGTTTATTAACCGTGTCGCGTAACGGTGAAAGAATACTACCACCCCATCTCTTCCCTTTGGTGTCGTAAAAGGCGACTAACGGACTAAAGACTGCACATACATCCAACAGCATAGGGCGGTGATAGGCTTACCACCTGTAATGCTGAGCACGTGAGGTTTTGGTGAAAAGTGGACTATGGCAGAGGACTGCTTTTATGGTCCTCATTGGCTAGACTAGTGTCAGTCTCAGTGTCTGACTAAGCCTTCGGGGATAGAGTCTGTCTAACGAAAGCTGAACCAGAAACGCGGCAAATTCAAAAAATCATGACTGTGTAACACAGGGTCACTCAGACAGCAGCAATTTTCTCAGAAAAATTTCAATTTGACATACGATATGACACCTTCGATAGACACACATAGAGACAAAGTGTTACCAATCAAATTACTACGAGGTTCAGCTTTTGTTGGCCAGACTTTTTCTAATAGTCGTGATTATATGTATACTTATGTAAAATAGTTTATTCTATGCGAATATCTTTTTAATACGGTTTATTAATGATTACCGATCATATTAGTATTCTTACAAATTGTGGCGAAGGCGTATCTATTAGTTTATGTCGTGAAGCCGTAAAGGATTTGTAATGATTCTGTAATCAATAATTTATTAGGTTAGCGGGACAGTTTTTTTTAATGAATCTTATGTGACATGATGGGAAGTGGCTAGCCATAATAATATTTAAATTAACAAATAATGTTAAACAAAATACAGTCATTATAATAATGATTGTATTTTGTAATGTCATATTATACATACATATACATTTATAATCAAATAGGGACAAGGGCAAGGTAATGATGATGATGATGATGATACATTTATAATCACGACTATCATCCCCGAAGGGTTAGTCAGAGACTAGGCAATGAGGACAGCAAAAGCAGTCCTATACCATAGTCCACTTTTCACGAAATAGCGACTGCACATGTGCTTAGCGTGACAGGTGGTGAGCCCATCGCCGTTCTATGCTGTTGGACGTACGTGAAGTCTCTAGTCCTTTAGTTACCTTTTACGACACCCAAGGGAAGGGAGGTCGTGGTAGTATTCTTTCACCGGTACCCGACTTCGTCACCGTCAGTGTCATACTAAGATGTCTTAATTGTCAAAAAATGCAAAATCAGATTAAACTAGAACCGTCGTCAAGCGCACAGAATTTTCCGCGGACACCGATGACATGAGCATACGTTAATGTCGTAGCGAACGCTTCTGTCACCGTAGTAAGGTGACCTCAAACGGCGGCGTTCACACACACCGCGGTGAATCCTTAACAGTTTCGACCCTAACACTTTACTATAATCAGGTGAGGCATTTCTGCAATATAGGGCGACAGACGTCTTGAAGAGCTTAGCTTACATCGCGTGCTTCGTTCGTTTACGTCCGCCGGTCGATAGTACTGCAGTGGTGGACTAAGTTTCGAGACTGGCGCACGGTCCCTCGGTGTGGCGAAACAGCCGGCGTTTTGAAATTGAAACGGTGAGTTTGGATAATATAAACTTTTTTGGAATTAGAAATTGTTTATTTTTTATCACTGTTTGCGTATAAAATATTTAAGTTTGTATTTAAAAACGCTGAAGTAGATGTACGGATCAGTTAATTATGTAGATGTTTGGTAACAACAAAATATGGATGTTTTTTTTTGGTATTTATTATACCTTTTGTGGTATTATTGTGATAGTTTTAGTTTTCTTATGTAGACTATTTGGTTTGGATCTCCATTTGAGGTGTATCCTCAAACAGTAACGTTGTGCCAGTGATCGGTTGCGTAATAAGCATTTTCCGACATGAACATAATTATCGTTTACTATTAATAAATTTAACTATTTTCATTATATTTATAGGTTTGTTTACGTATTTTATGTTTAGTAGATGGTAACGTGGTCATAATTAAAATAATTAGTTATGTACGGCCACCAATTAGTCGAAAAGCTTTTGACATGGTTTTATTTTGTACGAACGCACGCAAAAGTTAAGTGAAAATCTTTCATATTATGTTAAGATCAATACAAGTTTCAACTGTGACCATTCACTTTAAGAACTTTAGTTCATTAGTTGAAAACATTCTGTAACTATAATTTTAGGCTTCATTTTAGGGAGAACAATGATCAAGTTTGTATGGGTGCCACGCAAAATAATAACTTTAATGTCTAAACGGTCGGCTAGTCTGACAAATTAAACATGCGTCATCGGTATGTTTGTACTCTAATTCTATTCATACTCTAATTCTATATACAGTGTCCTGAAAATCAAAAACAAGCCGGAAACGGATGCCATGAACATAAGCTTGTGGCAGATCCCAGAAAACAATTGAGGTTATTTATATAAAAATTGGTAGTGTCAATTTGATTTTGTTTACCACTAACTTTAATTAGTTTAATCAAGGTTATAAGTACATAAACCAAAATTAATTAGTAATGAATATTCGTATTTACAGTACTTACAAGCAGTTAAAAGAATAAATTTATTCCTATTTCTACTTACTTGTAACTGAAAGTAGGTATATGACATAGATATTTTTTTATTATTCTGGTTACCTGTACTCAAACTAACCTGTCATCCTAATGTTACCGGCATAGCGTTAATTTTTGACACACCTGTATAATTTTCAAAATTTTCTTGACAATTACGTTGTATCCTACTAATATTATAAATGCGAAAGTTTGTAAGCATGGATGGATATTTGTTACTCTTTCACGTGAAAACTACTGAATGGATTTGGATGAAATTTGGCATACAGATAGTTTATAACCTGGATTAACACAAAGAATACTTTTTATCCAGATATTCCCACGGGAACATGAACCACACGGGTGAAACCGCGAGCGGCCGCTAGTCATTTATATTTGTGCCGTTGGTCCCATTTGCTGCTAAAAGATGACAGTCGTTATAACCCGCCATCCGCATTAGACTAGCATTGTGCGATAATAAGATCTTTACAAATAAACACTAAATACTGTTCATGTGTCGTTTAGCCAGTGCCCAGTAGTGGGAAACTTTAATAAATTATCTCTACATGACGACTCAGAACTTGAAACAGCGGACCATGTCAGCCCTTGTTAATAACTTGTTCATAATTTTTCTCTTGCTACGTATATAAAGATAGTACCTAGTTAAGTATATTATGTCGTGTGGCAAACCATAAGGTTATTTCAAACGTAGGCACAATACAGGCTTTCCCACATCAGTATTATTGATTAGAGACAAACTTAGTTTTATTATAAAATGAATTAGGTATACGACTTTACTTGAAGAGTCACAGATGGACATGTTGGTCTCTCCCCCCTGCCCCGGTAGCGTACCCACCAAAACTCCTGTTCCCTACTGTCCTGTCCTCAAGTGACGCTAGAGTGTTCAACGTAGTTTACTCTAGCAAACATGACCTACTACCTATATCACAACCGTAGTAGCTTACCAGAGGATTACGAGACTATGTTTGATGTGTTATTTTGTAACAATAATAATATTATTACTTTATTTCAATCTAATAGCACAGTATGTACACAGACAATGTATTTTATTTTATTATAACAGTAACGATTATGATTATGTTTTTATTTACTGAAACTTAACTTAGATCGATATTCGAAGGTCTATAATGTTGATAGCAGTTGAGAGCGAGTTTTTCAACATTTCTTATAGGTCGGGCTAAGCTAAGTGCGTTCGTAGTTTCAGTATGCGTAGACCCGGTTTGAGAATGGTTTGTGACTGACAACCCCATTTGGCAAGCGTTGTCTAGATTTCAATGATAGATGACTAGAAGTGGAACAGTACAAAAATTCACAGATCTCGTGCTCTACACGACTTGAAAGGGCATTGAAAATGAACCTAGCTATTATAGATAATTAATTTTTTTTTTTTTCAAAAAAAATATCGGCTTTTCTAAAATTTGTTTATACTATCCTAAAGCCCTTAATTTTCCGCGTCTATTAAGTCCTAATAGATCTTCGTATAAAACATAAATTTTTTTATTTTATTTATTTTCAAAATAACTAATCGAAATTTCCAAAATTTGTTTATATTATCCTAAAGCCTTTAATTTTCCGCGTCTATTAAGTCCTAATAGATCTTCGTATCTCAAAGCTGCGAAGTTCCACAGTCAGGGCTATGACGCCCGAGTAATACCGCACGGCGACGCTCCACACGCCGCTAAGGGGGAGCATACCGTCCCCTCTATCACTCCCATAAAAAAAAGTATAATTCATAAAATGTTCCCCGTCTCAATATCTCTAGGCGTCTCTCTCAGTTTTTTGATTTTCAACCTCATTCACGAGATACCAAAGATATTCCGAGGGAAGGTGTTAAAAAACATTTTTTTTTGTGTTTTTTTACAATTTTCGAAAAAAGTTTTCGACTTTAAAAAAAATATTTTTTCACTATATGAAAGCCATTCAAATTCTGCGTCTTTTGAATCTGTATACGTCTTCATGGCCCTAAACCACTATATACCACGGGGCAACACACTTTCAGCGAAAATGGGGCCCTACCGGAGCGATCGAAAAAACATTTTCAATGTTAAAACTAATTACTTCAACTACTCTTTGTTCCACGTGTTTGCGTTCAACTCTGATAAAAACTGTTTGCCTAATTTTGTAATAGAGTTGAATGATTACCTATTCTTCTTTATACCCAATCCTTTTGCAAAGCACAAAAGCCAGAGGAAGTAACGGAGGTCAATATTATTTTCAAATGAATTATATTTGTTCGCGGATTCAGTTGGTAAGTATTGTGCCACCAATAAAACTCTACGCCGGCCGTATAATTAATGTTCCAATGTATAATTAATTGATTGGCCGTATTTAAATGTGTTGATTGTGTCAATCCTGTGAGTTACTGAAACTTTTAAAAAAATTACAAAATATTTAGTGTGTCTGTTTGCTATAGATAGTCTACATCAAGATAATAATGCTGGGCTCATTTAATTACTACTTAATTATACTAAACAAAAATGACTTACGTACTAGTCTTCCCTTGAGAAGTACTGCGCCGCTCAGCCCGGTGCAGTCCGCCGCGCCCAGGCCGCTGCTGGCTGCTGTGGTGATGGTAGCTCGCCTCCCCGGCGACTGCTCTGGCTGCTGCTGTGGTGGGTGGAAGGCCCTAAGCGTCCTGTCTATCCCAAGAGCTCTCAACCCCAGAAAAATACCTACCACTGATGCACAACAACACATAGTCTACTTAGTTTAAACTTATTAAAGTTCACACTCCAACGCGAGTACACTGCGTGGGTCTCTTAACCAAAGGGGCCAAAATGCCTCGTGCTTGACGACCGCTGTCGAAGCTCCAATCAATTAATTGTTTGTCAACAGCCCGCCCTGGTACTAATGTTTTACACTGTTTATATATTACGGACCCCCGAATCAAAACAATATGTGCCCCTCACAACAAATTATCAATTCAATATTTTTCTACGCGACCCCGCGATATTAAAACTTAACCCTAAGTTCAACGTGTGTGTCACACTGACATTGACAGTCGTCTGTCAATTACAAATCACAGTGTTGCCGTTCGGAAACGGTCGTTTAATTCCATCCAGTGTTGATCCGACAGAAAGACTTTTTAAATCCAACCTTTTCTTATAGAGTTCATAGTTCTTGTACTAAAATAGCATTCGTCAAATCCTAAATTAACCGTAATGTCAACGTGGTGGCTTAAGGCTCGATATTCCTTTGCTACTATTGATGTGGGAAGGTTAGCAATAGCTTGGCATGGAAGAAAACTGACTTTGCGGTCCTCATTTTCTAGTCTCTGAATAATCTTTTGGGGTCGTTTTGGGTTCGGTTAATAGTCGTGAGGGTTTGTATGTACTATAAAATGCGGAAATGTGAGGGTAGGTAAACCTTCACAGTGACGTAATACCGCTGGCTTGCAGCGTAAATCATCAACTACTGGAAAGAATTCAACGAGTCTTCTAGGGTCTCGGTAGCTTAGCGGTTAGAGCAGTGGACCGGCAATCCAAATGTCATTGCTTCGAATCCCATTCCAGCTTCCGAGACTGGTTGATTTTTTTTCTAGTAAACATTTTATCCAGTGTGTTTGTGCCTTTTTTTTCGTCAGAACGATGGAACAGTTCGACGGGTTTATTAGATAGTAGGAGGGCCCGGTAGTATTTACCTCGAACACCTGCGAACTGTAGTACTGGTATTGGCATAATTTAGTCATCTCCCATATTTCGCGATGGTTTCGTAAAATATTTACTAAGTCATTATGTCAAAGAAGACTGATTTAAATAATATTTTTCTTATGTGTCCTATTAAATTAATCTTTCTACCTTTTTAAACATCGAATTGATTATGTCATTATAAAAGTAATTTCAAAAAAATTAAAACATTTTTATTAAGCTCTCAAAGTTAAGTCATATATCCTGAATAAATAACAGAATTCTAATTTAATTACAGTCCAATTAGCCATAAAGCAACTTGGCTTGGCACCGTCATTAGAAAAACTTATTAGCAATGTTTGAAAGTCATATAATTTTCTTTACAATGATATTGACCTCGTAAAATCTTTAATTGGCGATAAAGAGTTGGGACGTTCAATTTCATACTTATGATATTTTTCCAAAAAGATCGGAATTTTGTTTATTAATAGGTAAAGGATCATAAAGACCGCCGGCGGTCGCGAAGCAATTGATTATTAATAATTGTGTCTGGTTTTACGATCCTCAAGGGGTTAAACTGGTGAACCATTTTCTTGGCATAATATGTGTGCAATGTTTTTTTCTGAGTCAGCCGTCTCTTCATCACTTTATTAAATTAACTGCTGACCTATACAGTAATGCTAGACTATGTCTAGATCTTGTGCTAATGCATACCGTTTAAAGCATTCAATTTGTATTTTTTTTAAATGTTATTAGCAGTTACTATTGCAAGCTATGATATGATTTTGATTTACTGTAAATGTGGTCAGCTTGATTCCTTTTACGACCTTCTTTTATTTTTTTTAATGCGTAACACGAAAGAGTATGGCGTTTATTTTAGCTACTGATAAGACACGATTAGGCCGTAAGGGAGGGCACACTTCACACACTGGGAATCGAAGCCTTTATATCGTCGCCTCCGTGCTTGTTTTACAAGAGTTTTATGCTCTGTTTCTTTATGAAAGCTATAGTTTAAAGATTTAAAGGTTTTTCTTAATACATGGGTCACTAATTCTCATCCACTTAACTACTACACCATGTAGGTGAACGTTGTCTTTACAAATTAACAACTTTACTAACTTAGTAGCGAATAAAATAACTTAGCAACGCGTCTGCGATTCCTCTGGGTTTGCGGGTGTCCATGGGCGGCGGTGATTACTTTCCATCAGGTGACCCGCTTGCTCGTTTGCCTCCTTCTGCTATAAAATAAAAGTATTTTTATCAAGATCTCCTTTTTAAAAAAAAATTGAATCTCCCCCCGTTTTGTTCCCGGTAACTTAGAAGCACTGGAAAGTTAAGATGGGGCATTAAGGCCAACTACCAGATCCCTTGGTGCTACGCAAAAATGATCTTAGGAGACCTTTCTCAACTTTTTGAGTGATGACAATCGACATTTACAGATTTTTGATAAAATGTACAGTCAGCGAGAAAATCGTCAGAATTGAGTATTTTTTATTATGCCAACCGATCCCATTCCTATAAAGAATTAAAACATTTTTTGACACCAACTGAGGTAAGAGTATTAGAACACCCACAAATCAACGAAAACTTTTTCCATACATTCGATGAGATTTTTAAAAATGTTTTGAATAACTTTTCTAGTCGGGGTAACTTGCTTGTCGGATATTTATTCCCGAACCACTCCAGAGCAAGAGACAAGTTTTAGTTATTTACAAAATAGGCTTCTAACAAATCTAATTTTCTTGATTTTAATCCATTTTTCACTTACGAACACTAAACAGAACGTTCCAGAGAAGAACAAAAATTGAAATAAAACATCAGATAATCATCACTGTTCTAAATTCAAAATTTAAGTTTTCTTTATACATTATTTATTTAATTATTAAGCTTTTTCGATTTCGGATCGGATCGGCTACAAGGCAAAATGTCTATTGACTAAGACTACAGGTAGCATATTGGCTACGAAGCAAACCGTCTACAATACATAATATAACTATTGTTGAATGACAATCGGGAACAGTGTGTCCTATCCTATATAGGACTAATTGCACCTAACTACCTACATAATGCTTTAAGGGTAATGTACACCCTTACATTGTCATTCAGATAATGCTTTATTAGTGAGCGGTAAATAATTTGAAAACAGTCGACTAATCACATCATCATGAATCGATGGCATCGATCGACTAACGTCGATGAGTATACAAAGGAGATTTGTGGCATAGTGCTATCAACTCATAGTTATCGATCGATAGATTAGTGAAATAGCACCATAACGAGAGGGCAAGATAGGAAGATGTGTAAACAACAAATCCATTCATTGTAGTAATATCTTAGAGAATTTAATGCTCTAAGGGACGATTTTTCAATCCCCGGATATTACACGACCAATCTAAAATGTCACTTGTAAAAAAAGAAAAGACATGTTAAGACAATACATTTTTAAAATGGTTGTTTATTACTTTAACCACCAAATAAGTTTTATCTGACTATTGAAAAACCGGCTCTAACAGGAATATTATGTAATCATTTATTTATTAAATTCTTTTAAAGACATACTTAAAAATAAGGTATATTGCAATGCAACTTAGGCTTACTTATATATTAAGTTTCACAAAAAAATAATCATTTTATTTTCTAATAAAATTAACAAAAAACAAAATAATTAAAAAATAATTTAAATTTTTAATTAATTATAACAGAAAATGTATGCACATATTTATCTATTAAATATTTTTATTAGTCTGTAGGAATTAATGCTAACATAATGCATCATGAACGATTTGTCTACGGGCAGTTTTCATTTATAGACTACTTGACTTATGGATATTTAAATTGTGGACGATTTGTAACCAGGACAATCTCTTCATGTGGTCAAGATTAGTTATATACACCTTTTACTTGAGAAAACCAAAAGCATATATGAACATTTGGCTTTGTAGCCGATCCGATCCGAAATCGCTTTTTCACCCATGACGGCTAGGTAGCAAAATGTTTGTATCTTATTTAGTGGTTTTTTATTTGTAAGAATACCGATTTTTGTCATTTTTAATGTCCTAATGGTCTCCATAAAAATTAATGATCTTTAAGCTTAAGAAAATTTAACTTGGCTTTTACCCTACTTAAATGTATAGAAAAAGTTTTCTTTGATTTTTGGGTGTTCTAGTACTCTAACCTCAGTTGGTTTCAAAGAGTGTTTTAATTCTTTATAGGCCTCCCACGTAGGCAATAGCACGTGGGGATATTGAGCCATAACCCACCACGCTGGCCCAATGCGGGTTGGTTAGTTTTAACGACTACCATCTTACGACATCAACCGGGACCAACGGCTTAACGTGCCTGCCAAAGGACGAAGGAGCTCGAGATGTTTTTGATTTAGTCACCCATCCAGCGACCGGACATTGCGAAAGTTGCTTAGCGGGCAAGATCGCAAGCCGAACGCGCCATCGAGCTCTTCATGTATGTATGTATTATTTATTAAAAGAAGCAATATACATTTTGATACAATAAATAAAAAACGAATCGGTTTATTAAACCTTAGTGTGAACAGTGTTACAAAACCGCCTCATATGCATTGAATGAGTAAATCGTATTGCACAAACTATTGTTAAATACTTATACTTACTTACAAATTAATAAGTAATTTTAGAGTTGTTCCCTTACCTACTAATAGTTATACTTTGCACTTGCCAGTTGCGTTATTATATACCTATTTTACCAAACATTCATTGTAATGAAACAAACTATCTATCCGTTGACCTTTCGCGAAAGCAGACTAAAGCTAACATCATGGCTAAAGACTTTGGAGTAGGTATGATGAAACTGAAAAACTTCTAAAAATTTACACCTGACAAACACACACATATAAACACACACACACACACGCACACAAAATTTTGTTTTACTTACGTTCCGTACCTTCGTAAAAATGTAAGTATTTTAAGGAAGAGCGACCCCCTTTGTTCAGGTGCAATAAGCACTTAATAGAGGTAGTCGATCACTTGTGTGATAAGTAAAATAGTTTAATAACATAATAAAGGGTTTTTGATTTTTTATTTTTTTTATTTGAATGAAACAAACTATGTATCAACAAAGCTCCGCGGTTCTAATTTTTGATCCACATACATGGCTTCCCTTTCGCGTTATAATGGCCTGTCTAACAGCGCTGCCCCCTTCGTGAGCTACATCCATATAATCAGGACTATTATCCCCGAAGGGTTAGTCAGAGACTAGGCAATAAGGACAGCAACAGCAGTCTTCTACGATAGTCCACTTTTCACCAAACAGCGACTGCACATATGCTTAGCGTGACAGGTGGTGATCCCATCGCCGCTCTATGCTGTTGGATGTATGTGCAGTCTTTAGTCCGATGGTCGCCTTTTACGTCACCCAAAGGAAGAAAGGGGGTGGTACACGCTACGGGCGCTACGTGACACGGTTTGAATTTTTATTATATCACTATATATTAAGTAGTTATGACATTAAAACTGTGTAATATTTATTGATATTATAGATTATTATTACCAAATAAAATAAGTTAACATCATGTTAGTATTAAAATATCATGCTTGAAGTAAACGAAAAACAACCGGAAAATGCGTTACAAACGATTATTGTAAAGCTCTACACTATTGTTCAGACGCTGCGAAAAAGAACTTGGCAGAATACGAGTGTAGCACGCAAAGGCCATTGTAACATACCGAATCACAATTACCACAAAGGTCAGGAAAATAGTCTACTAGGTCTGTCGCTTAGTGGGTTAGCCTGTTCAATTTTCTCTTTTACTGATTTGATATTATGTTTATTCAGATTTACATGGCAATTTTACTGATGTGATATTATGTATTTCCAGATTTACATACCTATACAGATATGTAGTGTGTGTATAGTGTTTAGTAGTTCTGTTAAAACAAATATTATATTCGTAGCAGCTATATTTTTCAGCAGCTATAAGATGTAAAGTTTTATGTTGAAAATAAGATTTACTTATTGTTTTCTAAGGCTTACGCAGCAGCGAACATTGGACATTAAAAAGAAACACTTTTTTACGGATGAAACTCATTTGGAGATTTTGTTGTTTACTTAGAACGCAGCGCCACTAGATACAATAGAATTTATATTCGTTGAACACTAATCAGTGCGCGGCCGCAGTTGAAAGGTTAATAGATCAGCAGGGTGACTTATCCTATATGGGAAAGAAAAATGGGCTGTTTATTAGGATATTTGAGGAGCTCGATGGCGCAGCGGCTAGCGCGTTCGGCTTGCGATCTTGCCCGCTATGCAAATTTCGCAATGCCGGGTCGCCTGATGGGTGACCAATTAAAACATTTCGAGCTTCCTCCGTGCTTCGGAAAGCCTGTTAAACCGTTGGTACTGGTTGTTATCGTAACATGGCAGTGTTTAAACCCACCAACCCGCATTGGGCCAGCGTGGTGGGTTATGGCCCAATATCCCCACGTGATATTGTTCACGTGGGAGGCTTGTGCCCAGCAGTGGGACGGTTATAGGCTGATGATGATTAGGTTATTTGTAAAATAACATCTACATTAAAATTATGCCAGGTGCGGCGTGGGTTTGTGTACCCGGACATAACCCAAGTGTGAGAGTTCGACGCCATTTTTAAGCCTATAAACGAACCACTGCTGGGCTCAAGCCTTCCCACATAGACAACAATACATGGATATATTGGGCCATAACCCCCCACGTTGGCCCAAAACTGGTGGATGTGTTTTTTTATAACATTGTCAAATTTTATTTCGTTTATTTTTAGAGTAAGGGTGGAAAATGTTTTGTTTTCAATTCAATTATCAAACACGATAAGTAAAGCCTCTGTACACTTATAAGTTTATGACTTGCGTGTTAGTTTTACTGACCTATTAATGAATATACGGAAATACCTTTAACATTTCGAGGATACCGATTAATAAAGTTATTACACACAACGTTTAACTTCTAAATATATTTTGGTTGACGGCGGCACGGCGTGCCCATTCATGACATAAATCGGTTTAAATTAATACTTAATGTACTTATGGTAATGAGGTTTGAGCACAAATCGATGTCTGCGTGCCACCAATTTGTTATTCAGCTCGTAATCATGCCTATAAAACTTTGATTCGATATTGGTTTTCTAGCACGTTATGCCACTCGGCGACCGAGGTGTTGATATTAATATATTATATATTCTACATAAGTGCACTATTTATACTACACGAATTGTGCCTGGCGATGTAATGCCCCTTTTTGCCAGAAACTCTCGTGGGCGTCCCCAGAACACCTTACCAAAGTTTCATCACAATCTAATCGATGGTTTCGGAATACATAGAGGACAAACATACAAAAATAGTTTTTTGTTTATGTAGATTTAAACTACTCTTTTTTTTAATCCTTTCGATGTTTGGAACCTTGTAGTTGCGGTCACAAGGATATGATATTATGTAAAATAACAATGATATGAGAAAAAATGCATTCAGGGTTTATCAAAACAGACTTGTACAGACTTTAAAGAGAATTAACAATTCTTCACAACATCGCTTTTCGTGATAAAGCCGCCCATTTGCAAAATTAATCGATTATAAGGTGTTTGTTTTTTGTGTACAAGAAAGTAGATTACTTATACGACTTCAAACCGCTTATCATAAGGTAGGCCGTAGATATACCTGCCTGATTGCCACCCTAGTGGTATAATACAAATAGGAAATAAAGAGAGTTAATGCCTCCACGGTCTTAGTTATTTTAGTCTCAGAATACATTAACGTTGTTTTCTCGGGTTAGTATCAAATGGTCAAAATCGAAAGTGGTCTACCGCATCAACTCACCTAAAAATCATTTGGGTACATTTGCAGATAGTCGAATACGTAATTGGTCTATGAAGCAACTCGTCGCAAAATTATTTCGTCGACTGTCATAGTATCAACTCGTCATAATTGCATGTGGTACAAATAAGAGGGCCCCAATTCTCATTTTTCGAGATGTAGTCTCGAATCGAGTTTTGATTTCGATCTCTATCTCGATAATCGACATTTTGTTCACGAATCTCCTATTCTCAGCGCTAATCGAAATAGACTTCGAGTTTTTTAAATATTGCCATTATTTTTAATGCAATCAACTCGGTATGCGTTCCGTTTGACACGTTTCATCCGGTTTTAAACCGGTTGCAACTATGTACCTCAAATATTTTTACTGTAAAGGTATTTAAATGTATTGAACTTGCTTTTTAATTAAAGAAGTAAATTTTTAAAAAGTATCGAAAAATCATTATATTTGATGTGTTGTGATCAAATTTAATTTTCTTAGACAACTTGTATTGTTTAAAACGTGACGTATCGTCGATAAATTTTATGTTTTTTGTTTGTGGTTGTGTGCTTGTTTGGTGACGAAACGATCATTTTAGTATTCACAAGACACACACAATGTCACAATGTCAACAAAAAATACCCAACGCCACAGCAGAAGCAGCTTCTTCTACAAATGTTGGAAGCCGATATACAGTTAAGGAGTGGAAAGTTTTCTTCCACCTTTTAAGAAAAAAGAGAGTGAGCTCTCTCAATATTTTAAATCACTTCCACGACAAAATTGGAAATTAACTCCTCCATATCCACCGTAATTTCGCCGCTATTTGACGTTTCATTAGCTTCTCGTAGTCGAAATTACGTCTCGACCACTGCCGACCACTCGAAGCAATTCGAGCGGCTCTCCTTCGAGAAATGTCGAGTTCGAGATGTTCAGAATAACTAAATTGGATTACCACTCGATAAAGTTCGAATTCGAATCAAACTCGAAGTCGATTAGCGCTGAGAATAGGAGATTCGTGAACAAAATGTTAATAACGAGATTTTATGATCGGGATAGAGATCGAAATCAAAACTCGATTCGAGACTACATCTCGAAAAATGAGAATTGGCCCCTGGTCGCCGACAAAGCAATTCGTCGCAAATGCATGTGATCTAAATTGCTGGTGGCTTACGAAGCAACTCGTCTTAAATCCAAGGAGTGCCCTTCCATAAGTGGCCTGTTATTTCGATGTAGCAAACCTCTTTCGAGTGTAAACGCTGCATGAAATTTGTGACGAGTTGCTTTATTGACTAATTACTTTTTAACCTATTTGAAAATTCGTCTAGATGATCTTATAACAAGTAGCTAAAAATACCAGTTACATGTCGGACAAACCACTTATTTGTCCGGTTGATTTTAGACGAGTTGCTTCAAAGTCTACATGTCGTCGATCCAGGACTTCTAAAGAGCGTTTATTTTGCACTGTGCCAATCACTAATTACGTACAGTATAGTAGCCTGGGGTGTTACCAATAAAACCTTTATAAAATCAGTTGAAGTGGCACAGCGTACAGTATTAAAAGTTGGAACTTTCCGGCCATACTACTTTTCCACCTCACAATTGTATAACTCATGTGAAGTCTTGACCGTTAGACAACTTGCCATCCTTGCGCTTGTAATTAAACAACACCAAGAAGTAAAATATGATCCACAACTTGATAACAAACGTAGGAAATATAAAGTGTGTATCCAAACACTCCGATTTAGGACCAAATTTGCTCAGAGGACATTTGCCTTCCTAGGACCCTATCTATATAACAAAATAAATAAATTGATAAGTATACACAATCTTAATGTAATACGATGTAAAAAGAAACTAAGGGCTTGGTTACTTAGCTTATCATATAACCAAACAGAGGATTTACTGGGGATCATTTGTTAGCTGTACTCAGTGGTTAATAACCGAACCCAAGACAATGTCGTAGGGCTAAGTAAGTTAACTATCCATATTGATAAAATTATTTGTAGTTTATATATATAAAATACATCCATTTACAAAACAATCATAAGTGTTTTGTACTTTTTTTTTTTTTACACACACATAACACATAAATAAACGCATACATTTACGTACTTGATGCGAATTCTCTATTTTTCTTGTTAGTTAGAAATAAATCCAGGTAACTGGAATCATACATTATTTTTCACACACCGAATCTATATGTAATATATATACATATATATACATTTTATAGTTGTGTTGTTAATACCTGTTATTGAGAGGGAACCTGGTGTCCTGAATACAGGCATTGATGCCTAGCTTAGCCATCAGTCATTGATGCCTAGCTTAGGCATCAGTCTCTCACAGTGAAAAGTACTGTTAATATTAATTGTATTTTGTATTTCTGGAACCTGTAAAATCTTTGTGGTGAGAAAAAATAAACGAATTTATTATATTTATTATTATATTAAAGACCAATTATGTATTCGACTATCTGCAAATGTACCCAAATGATTTTTAGGCGAGTTGATCCGGTAGACCACTTGCGTTTTTGACCTCTTGATACTAACCCGTTTTCTCTACGTCACACAAACGTCATTTTAAATTTGAGCAAAAGAGCCAATCAATGTTTAACTAAATAATTATAAAATAAGGCTCCGAGTATATTATATCTGTTTTTAACCGACGAACCGCCCTCAGGTGTAACTTGCTAAAATTTTTAACTGTCATTTACGAGGGAGCATACGACATTGAGAATTCGAACGCTTTCATGAAATTCAGCAGCACGATAAACTTTCTACAATGTTTTCAGGTGGCATCGTTTAGGTTTAACATGCTACATTATAAAGTAGGTTAGGTTTGTAAGGTTTCCGAACTACTCGTAAAAGGCTGCAAAAGCAGGTCAGAGCGTAGGCAACGTAATTGGTAGCCACTGGTAGGTTTGTTTGTTTTAGAACTGAATCCGTATTAAAAATATATCCCGGATTATATTAAAACGGTTGTTTCTGAATATTCTTAAAAATATGAACTTAATTAGTTATTTAAATTATTAGATATTATGTAAAAAATGCTGAAAAAAATCTGATCTGAATATATGACAGTAGCATAAATTTGTAGTAAAATATTGCATAAGAATACGCAGAAAAACTTAAGTTTTAAGACATAATTATTATCTCCTCCTGCAAAAGTGTTCCTCTGAAGAAATTGTCAAAAACATGATAAGATAAGATATATCTTTTCCACGTGAAGGCTTGACAGCTTTTCAGCTAGTAGGTTGTAGTAATTTTATCGACAGATGAAAATCCTAAAAACCTTGCATTTAACGTAGGCCTAATTTTGGTATATTTGTTGTTTTCTATATTTGCCTGTGGTATATTTGCTTTCAAAATCCAATTATCACATAAGTACATACAGACATCAAGGTGTCTAAAAATTAAAACGAATCGATCCTACCCATTGCATAGCAGAATACTGTAGTAGTACTAGATAATATTGTCCTCTGGATTTTTGAAATCTTGTCGGAATATGTACTTATTTAATAAGTTAAAGAAATATGAAGTCATAAAGTTACCAAACCACTTGATGGGTATCTTGGAGAGGTCCTTGCGCAGAAGGTCATTCTACAGCTTTTACCAAGTCCTGTCGAAGCAAAGGTACGCCTAAGTTTAGCTGGAGGACGGTATCCTCGGCCTGAATATTTATTTCTGCAGGTATAAGCAATACTTTTCTCGGCAAATGGTTCAAGGTACCATTCTTTTCGTCCTATAAATCTTCATCAGTGTGTCAATCACGATTTACAGAAAAAGAGAAAAGACCTCTCGTGTCGTCCTCATCATCAGAATAGTAAGCGTCTAGAAATGTATCAGCCGCTAACTATACGTGAAAAAAACAGTACTCTGTATTATCCTTGTGTCCTAAATGTAGGACAATGTTTACAAGCCAATTTTAATAATTTATTTATATACTTTTTTCCTAACAAATAATAAAAATAAACATTGGAACTGGATTGTGTAACAACAACATTAATTAACTTTATATAAAAATAAGTTGTTTACTGCTTTATTTATTACTCATAAATACAACATACTTTACAATCAAATAGGTATCTTAATTTTATTTTGACAGAATATCCAACTTTGTATTTTTTATTTGGTAAAAAAGTTTCAAATCTACTCAAGACGCCAAATGATTAAAGTATTTAATGTAGGTACGTGGATACGTGGGTACGTTTTTTCTTTCAAGCGACCTATATTTTTAGGACAGTAGGCTTATCTGGGATATTAAAGGTGTATGTTAGAATGTTAGGTAAAGTGAGCTTCCAATTTTGGCATTATCATCCTTACCATCAGGTTAGATGTCATTCCAGTACTTCTTACAGGGTGTTTGCTAAAACATACCATTCCGCAACTAAACCATCTCATTGAGAGAAAAGAACAACTATTTGTAATGAATGCTAAAAGCGGACTGAGAAGGAAGGAATTTGCGAAAAAAAATCAGCTAGTCCATACTGTTCAGTATGCATGCAAATTCTATTCGAAAATAAATGTATGTATAAATGTATATTCGAGGTGAATATATGGAACAGCTGGTTCGTTTTCATAATTTGTCTTAGGCAGACATTTGAAAGATACGTCACCGGTACTGGACCGTGCGATCGGCAAAAGTTATCCAGATTCATTAAAATTAACGACTTCGGACGCGAGGCCCTCCGTCGAAAGCGTTGTATTCACCCAATTGCAATAATCGCGGGGAAGCTTTGGCAAAATGTGAAGACTTCAGTTTAACTAGCACAGGATTTGGATGTTCAAGCGGATGAAGTCGCGGGTAACCGGTAGTTTTAGAAATTCGGTAGGTGGTATACCACCAAATTTCCAAAACTATAGGGCTGTTAAGTCTGCCAGGCTAGCTACTACCATCGTATCTAAGTCTGTCGCTATAACAATGATGTTTAAAGCACTGTTGTGTTCCGAAAATTTAGAGATAAGATAGCTAGTTTGCTGCTTTGCGTTGCTTTTGCTTGCTTTAGTTGCTTTGTGCGCTGTGGTTTCTTGCGCCCTTTCTTTGCCACAGCAAACAAATGACGTCCTGAATGGGTGTTAGGTTAAAAAAGATTTGGACGATCAAAGTACCTATTAGTTGAGTTAATTGAATAAGTATATTTTGAGTATGAGTTTGAATGTAGCGCCTTTTCACCTTCGGCCTTATTGTCACGTTATACAATAAAAAAAAATACTAAGTACACTCATTATTGGATAGCTAATCTGCGGAAGTGTTTTGTTTTAGAAATTAGCTTCGTATCTATATTTTGCAGGTCTTCTTTGCTTCTGATTTATAAACTTTAGGGGTTTCACATTTCATCCAGATTACTAGAGACCACGGAGGACAGATAGTCTTTGCTAGACACAGACAGACAAGACATTACAAACTCAAATATTTTAAAACAATAAAATGTACTTTTGCTGTTTGGTGTTGTAACTTTTAAGAATTCAAATTAGTTAAACCCTTTACTTTGATGTCCAGTTAGTAGGGTTAACAGCGACTATCTGCTACTGCAAGCAATTATTTTAAAAATAGCCACTATATTTAAATATAGGTATAATTGGTACTTATTTCAACGACCTTTATAGCGCCTCGGTTGGTAACAAAGCACTTAGCCTGATACGGGGCCTCCGTAACTTCACCGGCCCGGCATAAGTATGTTTCGGATTTTTCGACGCATAGCCTGGGTTTGTGATCCTGACCCATATTTTGCAAGCGTGTAGATTATGCCAACACCATTACCAATCAATTGTAGCTATTACTTAGTTTTAATGATGCAGTCAATAACATTATGTTTTTCATTATAATAATTGTTTTTTTTACTGTTCGTTAAATGCAACACTTGGGTAAACTCTGCTTTAGGGCATACTATTTTTCTCCGTATTTCGGACACTTTACAGAATCGGACTCTGTGCTAAAAGGGACTGTCTACCGGATACAATTAATCCTGAATTTCAATGTGTAATGTATTGTGAGCTTTAGAAACCATTAGGTGTTTGTGTTTTCTACACAAAACGTAAACGAGCGAGACACGAGAACGCCCATTGAACGCGGTCCATCTCAGCCTATCCCACGTCTAACGGCGATTTCCATTATAATACCATCTGACAATGAATCGGAGCGCATTGACACAGAAACTGGACAACGCGAATCACATCCTACCTACCACCTGACCTTACACCAACAAAAACTCTTCACAAACTTTCTTCCATCTGAAAGGACCCTATTGCGTTTGCTTTAGAGCACGCTTTCTCTTGCCCTTCACCGTCGTTGGAGTGACACTTTAACAAGTGACGATCGTCTGGGTTTTATGTGTGTTGATAGTAAGGCGAATTCTTGTCTGGAATAACGAATGGCCGATAAATTGCTGCGTAGGAAGGTACTGTCGCGAGCCGGTGCCTCTGCCGACCGCCGCGATGTGACAGTGACGCAGTGACGTAAGCGCGTTAGGTCGATTCTTCACCCTATTTCCCTAGTTCAAATGGCAATGTTACAACAGAGCTCGATTCTGACATCTTAGGTAGGTATAACAGTTGACTTGTTATAACTTAGAAGCTTAGTTTGGTTGTACTGTGCAACTTTTGTTAAGTAGGTTGTAACCCTTAACTTGTACATTTTTGTAAGCGAATAGGTATTATAGTTACTTACATTTTCGATATTTTCGTAAGTGTAATGAAGTTAGGTCCCTAATTTCATTCCGTTCATTTAAATTATAAACTAAATACTAAATTAGAACGGGCAAATGAAATAAGTGATTGTCACGTGAGGTTCCTCAATTAATTATTGTTAAATCTCTTATAATAAATGACAATATAAATGCATTATGCTTGTTAGCAAACATGACTTGACAATTTCAGTTTCAATGGTGTCTTCGACTGCATTGTCACCGAGTATATATTTAGACCTAAGAATACAGTTGGAAGGAAAATCAATAGAACAACAATGAACCATTTTAAACAACAAAATGTTTTGGATATCAATGGTGCGGCGGCAAAGACGTGCGCTTTTAGATCGGGTCGGTTAAGCAATTTTCGAAATGTCCTGCCACTGGATGGGTGACCAGGAAGGATCGTAAAGCCGTTAGTCCTGATTGTTGTCGTAAGATGGCAGTTGTCAATACTCACTAGCCCGCATTGGGTCAGCATAGAGGGATATAATAAAAATTAAAACCGCCTTATAAATTTACTTTTGAAAAAGCTACCTACGTTAAAAATAAATTAACAAAACAATAGCTATTTGCGCACAAGTTCGTTCTGTTTGTGTGTGTATGAGTGTAGTGTGTGTTTTGTGTTTTTAGAAGCATAGCGCAACAGTTAGAGCACTAACTTAACGTAGGTAGCTTTTTCAAAAGTAAAGGAGATCATTCGGGCTCCATACATTTTTAGGACTTTTCTGAAAGTGCCGGCCAAAAAAAAAAAATAGTACGTATTGTTAGAACTAGCCATTTGGAGTAATAGTTAATATGACACAAAAGTTGTAGGATTGCTCTGAGCCAAGTTATACAAGTTCGATGATTCATCATTTTCATACATTTATTATTTTATTGATTTCTGAAAGTGCTGGGACTGGGAAACATACAATAATTATAGATATTGCTAGAACTAATGATCTGAAGCAATTGTTATTGCAGCTCAAAAGCATCATATATGATGACCTTACAGCTTTTGAGGACATCTATGTCCTGTTTATACAAATAAAAATTTAGGAATCATTAAATGTATGAAAATGATTAATCTTCGAACTTGTATAACTTGGCAAGGAGCAATCCTACAACTTTTGTGCCATATTAACTATTTTTTCAAATGGCTAGTTCTATTAGTACGTACCATTTTTTGTTGGCCGACACTTTCAGAAAAGGCCCAAAAAAAATTATGTCCTTTAAAAGTCGGTTTTAATTTTAATTATGTAATGGTGCCATAAAAGGGCGGTGCTTTCTATAACAAGCAAAATGTTTTGCTTAAAAGGATGCTCCAACTACTTACTTGTTATTGTTACTAAATTGTTCCTGAGAACAAATAATTTAAATATTTATTTTTAATCATGTAGCATCTACGGAAGTTGTCTACAGAACCACGATGGGTAACCAAAATTAAATTAGAAGTTTCTTTCGTTTGGTCCACCAAGCATGAGTACATCTTTGCAGCGTCTAAAATCTCATGTTGAAAATTGCTTAATGGCAAGCTCGCACTCCGGATGTAGGAAAGTTTTTAATGTAACTATAAGCGTCGTCGTCGTAAGGATAGGAATAATATTGAATATTACAATAACTAGTGATTCGCTGCTGCGATATCGAGCTCCTCAGCAAAGGGTTACAAAAATAAAAATCCATTTGCGTCTATTTCTGGTTTAATAACCATCGATTTTCCCATTAACTGTGTCGCGTAGCTGTGAAAGAATACTACCACCACCTCTCTTCCCTTGGGTGTCGTAAAAGGCGACTAACTGACTAAATACTGCTGCACATACATCCAACAGAATATAGCCGCGATGGGCTCGCCACCTGTCACGATGAGCACATGTGCAGTTGTTATTTGGTGGAAAGTGGACTATGGTAAAGGACTGCTGTCTTGCTGTCCTCATTGCCTAGTCTCTGACTAACCCTTCGGGGATAATAGTCGTGATTATATGTAAGTATGATTTTCCCATTAAGCTATCAGTTTCTATTATTTTATTATTATTATTTATATATAGCTATTTTAACCACCTCTGTAAGACACCTTTATAACACATTTGCTCGTAAAGTGGCTCTTATTACACCGATTTCAGCATCGTAATGTAGCTTATTACACACTAGTGCGGTAATGTAAAATTAGTAATAACGCACTAGTGCGGTAATGTAAAATTAGTAATAATTTGAATCTATGGACAACACAGACCACGCCCACACAGTCTACGCTTCAGCAAGAAACAACTGCACAGTCTGCACAAGTGCTTAGATGGTGAGCCTTTAGCCCGTTAGTCGCTTTTACGACACCCAAGAGAAGAGAGGTGTTGGTACCTATTATTATTATGAAGAGCCCATCACCGCTCTATGCCGTTAGATGTATGTGCAGTCTTTAGTCCGTTAGTCGCCTTTTATGACACCGAAGGGAAGAAAGGGGTTGGTAGTATTATTTTGATGAGCCCATCGCCGTTCAATGCTGTTGAATGAATGTGCAGTCTTTAGTCCGTTAGTCGCCTTTTACGACACCGAAGCGAAGAGAGGGGTTGGTAGTATTATTTTGATGAGCCCATCGCCGCTCTATGCTGTTGGCTGTATGTGCAATCTTTAGTCCGTTAGTCGCCTTTTACGAAACCCAAGAAAAGATAGGGGTTGGTAGTATTATTTTGAAGAGCCCATCGCCGCTCTGTGCTGTATTATGTATGTGCAGTCTTTAGTCCGTTAGTCGCCTTTTACGACACCGAAGAGAAGGGAGCGGTTGGTAGTATTATTTTGATGAGCCCATCGCCGTTCTATGCTGTTGAATGTATGTGTAGTCTTTAGTCCATTAGTCGCCTTTTACGACACCGAAGGGAAGGGAGGGGTTGGTAGTATTATTTTGATGAGCCCGTCGCCGCTCTATGCTGTTAGAGGTATGTGCAGTCTTTAGTCTGTTAGTCGCCTTTTACCTTGAAAGTTTAAAAATAATTATGTCTAGTTTAAGTAATGAAGAACTAAATTTACAGTCTACACCACCGGAAATAATAAGTGAAGCACAAAATGTTATTGACAGCCTATTACCATCTAAGTCCAAAGAAAAATACATGTTGGCTTACCAAAGATTTATACACTAGAAAAACAATAAAAACACGCAGTCATTTTGAGAAAATGTGTTTTCCTCGCAAATATGTTATAAAACGTCGTATGACATACGTGCGCTTTGATAATTACAGCCTCTGCTTTCTTGTAGCCCTCGCCTACGGCTCGGGCCACCAATATCGCCTCTGCTGTAATTTTCAACTTACCGCACTAATATCATAATGTACTATTGTGTGGCAGAAATTATTTAGAGAACCTATTGTTAAGTATGTAATAAAATATTGTATCTCCCCTAGCACACGAGACAAATCTCCGTGATTTTTTGTGTGTTTAAAATGTTTTTTAAGCTTATATTTTGTTTAATAAAGAAAAAAAAAAGACCATTAGTCTCAGACCCAGAGGTCACGGGTTCGATTCCCAGCAGGGGGTACATTTTAGCACCAGTTAAGTTGTAATCACTTTGATTGGTAGTAAGACTGGATAAAATATTTACTAGAAAAAAACAACCAGTCTCAGGAAAGCTCGTACGGGACTCGAACCCGTGACCTTTGGATTGCCGCTCCACTGCTCTAACCGCTAAGCTACCGAGACCCTAGAAGACTCGTTGAATTTTTTCTAGTAGTTGATTTACGCTGCAAGCTCGCGCTATTACGTCACTGCGAAGTCTACCCTCACATACGAAAGAAATACTATTGCAGGTATTTAACAGCACACCGGACCGGAGCACCGGACACTGGTGTTGAAGTTAAATTACTATGGTCTCAAAGGTCTTGCGCGTTTTTTGATACAGTCGTATCTTAGTTCTAGAACACAAACTGTCGACGTTAATGAAACTAAGTCATCCAGTTCTCATGTAAAAATGGGAGTTCCACAAGGGTCAATTCTTGGCCCTTTTTTATTTTTGTATATCAATGACCTGCCACTCTTTGTAGAAAACTTCTGTGATATTGTATTATTTGCAAATGATACTTCACTCATTTTTAATGTGAATAGATGTAAGAATAATTATGACGATGTTAACAATGCTCTCTCAGAGGTACTCAGTTGGTTTAGTGCGAATAATTTATAGCTAAACGCAAAAAAAACGAAATGTATTAAATTTATACTACCAAATGTCAAGACCAAACAAACCTATGTTAGAATGAATGGTGTTAAATTAGATTTGGTAGACTCGACAGTTTTCCTAGGGATAACCCTTGACTCAAAACTCCAATGGAATCCGCATATATCGAATTTGGCCGGCAAACTCAGTTCAGCAGCATATGCGATTAGAAAAATTAGACAATTAACAGATGTTGAAACTGCTAGGACTGTTTACTTTAGTTATTTTCATAGTGTCATGTCGTATGGCGTCCTTTTGTGGGGAACAGCGGCTGATGTTAAAACTATATTTATTTTACAGAAACGAGCAATAAAACCATTTATAGACTGGGATCGCGAAATTCTTTGAAAAATATTTTTAAGGAAGTTGGTGTTCATAATGTTGCATCGCAGTATATTTATGATTGTATAGTTTTTGTGCGTTGCAACATTAACACTTTTTCTAAACACGGTGATGTACACAATTTCAATACTAGAAATAAATCAAAACTAGTAATGCCACTGTTTAGGTTACAAAAGGTTCTCGGCTCTTTCTTAGGACAAGGTATACACTATTATAATAAAATAGATAGATAGATAGACAATACTTTTATTGTAACATAACACAAACATTTACATTAGACATAAAAGAGCAAAAATACAAAGTTACAATGTGGCGGTCTTATCGCTTAAAAGCGATTTCTGCCAGACAACCAGTCGGATGGAGAGAACTTATACACTCTATGTTCGGAGGTGCAAACATTCAAAACATGGTTACAGAATTAAATGCAAAAATAAGTAATTAAATAAAATAACATTACTTATAAAATAAATAAATAATAAGGTGTAATATGTGTATATTTCACCATAGTTATTTTATCATATACATACTTAAACATAATTGTCTCAGGTAGGAAGTAGCGGACAACGACAGCTATGCAGCAGGATAGGGTTAAAGGTAAAAGGTAAAAGGTAAAGGAAAGGAAGAAATTCTTCACGAGCTAAAGAATAAAGGAAACTGAAGCGTTCCTTTAGATACGAAGGATACTTGGGATTGAACAATATGTTATATAGAAGGGAGAGGATGTGAGTATTCCGGCGAAGACGAATAGGAAGCCACTTGAGTTTAAAGCGGTACTTAGAGACATGATCATACTTGCGCAAGCCAAATATGAAACGAATACACAGGTTTTGAAGGCGCTCAAGTTTATTTAGCTGGTCCTCCGAGAGATCAAGATAGCAGGCGTCAGCGTAGTCTAAAACGGGAAGAAGCAGCGAATGCGCTAGCGCAATTTTAGTAGCAGTGGGTAAAAAGTTGCGTAGTCTTCTTAAAGAAGCCGAGGATGCGTAAAGCTTGCGACTGACAGCTTGCAGTTGCGGCCCCCAACTCAAGCAACTATCAATAATAACACCCAAGTTAGTAACTGATTTGCTGAAAGGGATGTCCACTCCATCAAATGTAACCTTAGGGAGGGTTTCCCAGTTTATTTTAGAAAGCAACCTGGAGCTGCCGACCATAATGGCCTGCGTTTTGCTTGGGTTGACTTTAAGTCCGTAGGCTCGGCTCCAATTAACAATTTGTTTTAGATTGACGTTGGTAGTTTCTATAGCTACGGCGAGATTACCAAGTGGTGCCTGGCAATAAATTTGTAAATCGTCTGCATATAGGTGGTAGGAAGAAGAAAGGTTTTGAGATATAGAAGTGATAAATATAGCAAAGAGGAGAGGAGATAAAACGCCACCCTGCAGGACACCAGCCGTCGAGTCACACCACGCAGAGAATTTCTCTCCAAGGCGAACCCGCTGCCTGCGTCCGTACAGGTAGCTGTGAAACCACTCAATTACCGTTGGAGATATGTTAAATGAGCGCATCAAAGATAACAGTATGTCAAAGTCGACTGTGTTGAAGGCATTGCTGAAGTCCAGCAAAGTTAGCAAAGTTAAGTGACCGTTTTCCATGCCAAGGCGGATGTCGTCAGTGATTTTGACTAAAGTAGTCACAGTGCTGTGGCCAGGGCGAAAGCCGGATTGGAGTGGGTTTAGAAGATTATGATGGGAAAGGAACCTGCTGATTTGATTGTGGACAAGACGCTCGAGGACTTTGGATAGAAAAGGGAGAATGGAAATAGGTCGATATTCAGCAAATGATTTAGGATTATTTTTCTTAGGCAAAGGAATTATTTGAGCGTCTTTCCATGAGGAAGGGAATACAGCATTAGAGATGGAGTTGTTAAAAATAAAAGTGAGGACTGGGAGGATGACATCAAGGATCGGTACTAACATATTACGGCTAATACCGTCTCCACCTACGGCATTGGAAGTAATTGACAGCAAGCTCTTTTTAACATCACAATCTGATAATTGGTCAAATGCAAAGGGAGAAAGATCAGGGATTGATACAGAAGACAATTTGTCTAATGTAGTCGCTTTATCAGCATCATTGATACATGATGAAGAAGAGAAATGGAGATTTAGTGAGTCAATATTAATATCGGGTGAAATAGAGTTTTGTTTTAATTTTCCAATTCCAAGCGACTTGAGGAATTTCCAAGCTTTAGATAGATCTACATTTTCGACTGAATTATGGATGTGACGGCGTAGCGCATCCCTACACGCCCTATTGCAGCGATTACGAGCCTTGACATACCTTTCCCTGTTGTGGTCAGTAGGTCAAAGTTTAAAGCGGCTTTTCGCTGCCACTTTTTTGTTCATTAACGCTTTTATGTCGTCTGTCAGCCATGGCGCTGGTTGATGCTTTATCTTAACAGCTCGAAATGGCGCATGCTTGTCATACAATGTTGTTACAACGGAGTTAAAAACAGCAACTTGTTCATTAACAGACTGAGCGACAAAAACAGGAGTCCAATCGATTTTACAAGCGTCATCACGAAACGCATGTTGATCCATACCACTAAAATTTCGCTGAAGAATGACTTTGGGTTTAGCTTTAGGAGGACGAACTTTATATGACAAAAATAAAAGATCATGGTACGAAAAAGCGTCGGCTGGGCACTGACCGTGCTTCGCAACATGCTGGGGAGATGACACTATTAATAAGTCTAGAAGAGATGGAGTCGAGCTTGGGAAATGATGGGTGGCAGTAAGAGGGAGAATATTTAAGTTGCTAGAACTGATAACTGATTGAAGCGAAGAAGTACGAGAATCGTTCTTAAGAAGGCAGGTGTTGAAGTCACCCATGATAATTGAATGGCTGTAGGAAGGAATTACGTCATCGAGTAGTTTTTCAAATGACGTGAAAAAATTGACGAGTAAAGAAGGGCTGTAGTAAACTCCGAGAAGGATTTTATTGTGAGCAAGAACAACTTCAACCAATAAATGCTCGCCGGCGTTAGCAGGAGGTGGTTGTGCCGAGGTGCTAATTACGGAGTAGGGAATATGAGCACGTAGGCATATAGCAACCCCGCCACCCCTGGAGCCAGTGCGATCGTTGCGTATAAGGTGGAAGCCAGGCAGAGCATAAGAGGTAGAAGGTAAGCACGGTTTAAGCCAAGACCCGAAGATTAATACAGCATGAATATTTTTTTGATCGAGTGACGCCAGCATTTCTGAATGATGAGCCGGAATACTTTGCGCGTTTATGTGAACGACGTTAAAGTTTTTTGGTACATCAGAAAACTGACACTCAAGTGTGTCGGAAAGGGACGGGATGCTAACAAAACTGTCTTCATCACTACTAGAAGATATAGAAAGGTAGTTCAGATCATCACCTGAGGTTGACATAAATATAAGATATATAAATATTAATATTAAATTATACGAAATAAAATATTATGAAACTATCAATAACTTTTAAAAGTGAAGCTAACTCCACCCGCCGGTTCGTGCTGTACATTAAAAATAAGAATTTAAAAGAAAAACAATTAAAAAGCAAATAAGAAAAAAAAAATTAAAAACATTGACAATTAATAAGTGGACCCATTACACATACAAACAAAATAAAATAATAATAAAAAAAGATCGTTGAATTAAAAGTCTGAAACGGAACGTAGTAAAAAAAAAAAGTCAAATGTCAAGTCTGTCGGGCTGTCAGTCGTATGTCACTGTCATAGAAAAGAAAAGGGAAACAATAAAATTTGCAAAGAAACAAAGTTAAAAGTAAAAATAGCAACGTGCGTGAGGGTAAATTAATTATTAAATAATGTACCTTGTCCTTGGAACGGCGTAACTGGGTCCACAAACAATGTCCGCTGAACATAACAACACAGAACTTATCAAAACAAAATTGTTACTTCTTATTGCTGACTCCGGCTCGCCTTGTTTTCGGCACCGTAGGTTCCAGTACTTTGGTCGCAACAGACACCGGCTTGGGTACATCCACAACCGCAATCTTATGAAGCTCTGCAAGTGAACTTATGCGGCTACGTTTCCCGTCAGAACTGACTACGAAGATGTATCCCTGGCGCGTGAAGCAACTAGTGACGCCAAATTTCTTACGCGCTGCCATAAAAGTGTCATGCCGCGGTTTCGTCAGGAACTCTGAGATTGTAATACCGGTGCCCTTCAATGCGGTCTTGGCATGCCAAATCTTGTCCCTAAATACCAAGTACTATACTAGATTTACCTTTAGATAAGTTTAAGAATCATGTAAAATCTTGTTTACTTAGGAAAGCTTATTACACAGTCAAGGAATATTTAGAAGACAAAACAGCCTGGTTATAATAATAAAGGGTCCGCCAAATAACTTTTTTTTTTGAAAATGCTATAAAAAAAAAACTACTGAATATTTTCTCAAATTTCTTTTTTTATTTATAAGTACAATCCTTCCGGTTAATAATGGAAAATAATTTCATTCAAATGGCTGCCTCGGCTGGCCATGCAGTAGCCTACACGATCGGTCCAATTTTTAAGCACATTATCGATTGTGTGCAGCTGTATTTCACCAATGGCTTCACGAATATTGTCCTTTAAAGCGTCAATTGTCTCTGGCTTGTCGGCGTAACATTTATCTTTGAGGGCACCCCACAAATAATAGTCCAACGGTGTCAAATCGCAGCTCCGAGGTGGCCAAACGACATCAGCTCTGCGGCTGATAATGCGATCTTCAAAAACAGGGCGCAAAACATCGAGTGTAGCTTCGGCTGTGTGGCACGTAGCGCCGTCCTGTTGAAACCAAATGTTGCCAATATCCTCCTCTTCAATTTTTGTGAACAAATGCTTGTTTACATACCCGCCAAGATCAAAATGAGCTTCATCCGAAAAGATGATTTTTTTGGCAAAATCGGCATCTTCTGTAAGTCGATCGCAGGCCCACTCAGCGAAGCGAAAACGCATTGGATGGTCAGTTGGCTTCAACTCCTGATTTTCCATTATTAACCGGAAGGATTGTACTTATAAATAAAAAAAGAAATTTGAGAAAATATTCAGTAGTTTTTTTTTTATAGCATTTTCAAAAAAAAAAGTTATTTGGCGGACCCTTTATATTTACATTATTTTTTTCTTAATCCAATATCTTTATAACTGATTGTATAATTTGGTAACGACATGTTGTTTTGTAAATGTCGTTATTTCTATGTTATTTTAAAGCAGTGGAGTTTCTTGTGCCCGTTCTTCTCCACAGCTAAAAGACTTCCTGAATGGGTAAGGTGGGTGGGCGGGTGCCTATCTATCCAAATAAATTTAGACGATCAAAATACTTATTTTAAGTTTATTGAATAAAGAAATTTTGAGTTTGAGACAAAGTCGTAATTGCTTATAAATAGCTTATTTTTTTTAAATTTTGCTTTCACAATGCTATAAAGATATAGGATAAAATGTTTACTAAAAAAAAACAACCAGTCTTAGGAAAACTCGAACGGGACTCGAACCCGTGACCTTTGGATTGCCGGTCCACTGCTCTAACCGCTAAGCTACCTAGACCCCAGAAGACTCGTAGATTTTTTTCTAGTAGTTAATTAACGCTGCAAGCCAGCGCACGGTGATTCATTCATAGGCCATAAATCCAAAAAAGTCACTTGCGCCTACCGATTTCAAACTATTGATAATGGATTCATTAGTAAACTACTCTTTAAAAACTGTTATTAGTCCAATTACCTCAAAGTACCATTCACTTTGCTACGTCGGAAGTGAGAGCATTTTGAGTTTGGTTACCCGGTCGTGTGTGTTACCGAAATTTGTTGTTTTGTTTTCGTATCTCATTTATTTACAATTAAGTTTTTTGTTAATATTACAATATGTAGGTTCAAGAACAAGATATATACTTTGATTATTTATATATTCTGGATACAAATTCTGATATTTCAATTTTATACGAATTTTTAATTCAAGGTAGATTTTTTTATATTTTTTTTTCCAAACTTTTAAAAGATTGAGAGCTATAACTTTTCGCCGACCTCAGCTGTACTTGAGAAATATGTTACCTACTTCAATAGGGAGTATGTCTAGATTATAGCATGCAAATTTCAGCTGCATGACGCTGCCCGTTCTTAGGTTTCAGGAGTATCAAAGTGTAGGTGTCCACAGAACAAAATAAAAAGTATTTTCATATGCTGTTTTAGGTACATTTTTAAAATGTTCAGTAAAGAGAATGATTGTTTTCGACATTTGGCATTCTTCGGTGGGCAGAATTAAGGAAAAAGCGCAATATACTCTCAATAATTTGGTTGAAACGTCGTGTCTTTGAAACAACTTGGACAGTATTGATTTGACGTCATTCAATAACAAAGTTGGAAATGTATTTAAAAGAATATCGCATTACTGGAAGAAATCAAATCGTGCAAAATTAAATCTACTAGAAAAGTACTCAAACTGGCTTAGTGTAACCGAAAATGTTGCACCTTAAGCAATTTAGACGCGATCAAACGCGGAAAATGAATCGTGTTTTGACCAATACAGATTTAATTAACATGCTTCTTGATAATTTAGATCCACTAATTACAGTTTATTGTCAAAATATTTATGAGATTTGATAATTGTGTAAAGGTACTTGTTACGTTTGAACGTCACTTTGTATGGATTTATTAAATATTGTTATACCCGTATTACCCAGTATTTTATTTTGTTTCTTTAAAATTAGAGTTGTAATTACCACAAACAAGCTTTATTTATTCCAATTTACCCGTAAATGTCACTCTATAACAATGTTTTAGCAGTCATAGTTAAAATCAAAATTACTGAGTGAAAATAATTAATAAAAATACAGGTTTATGTATAGATATTGGTTAAAACTAAGAGCTTATACTATGAGCTGCTTAATTCATATTCATACAATCTTAATAAGTTGTAAAAATTAAAAAAATTGCGGTTATTTCGGAGTTACGTATTTATGGCCGCCTTTGTATGGAGGGTGAATCACTGTGCAGCGGTATTACGTCACAGTGAAGTCTACCCTCACATTCGAAAGAAATACTTTTGCAAGTATTTAACAGTCGAAAAAGTCATAATTGCTTATAAATATCTTAATTTTAGAAATTTTGCGTTCACAATGATGTATAGATATAGGATAAAATGTTTACTAGAAAAAAACAACCAGTCTCATGAAAGCTCGAAACGTGACTTAAAACCGTGACCTTGGGATTGCCGGTCCACTGCTCTAACCGCTAAGCTATCGAGACCCCAGGAGACTCGTTGAATTTTTTCTAGTAGTTGATGTACGCTGCAAGCTCGCGCTATTACGTCACTGCGAAGTGCGAAGTCTAGCCTCACATTCGAAAGAAATACTATAGCAGGTATTTAACAGCACACCGGACCGGAGCACCGGACACTGGTGATGAATGTGAGGCTAGACTTCACAGTGACGTACCGCTTGCTTGCATGCCTCAGGCGATTTGCATCTGATAACCGTTTTCAATATAAAAACCCTTCGATCAACTACACAAACTAGATAACGCGTCACGTACAAAATCAAAGGTAAATTCTGTCCACGTGAATAAATACTTTTTCAAAGCAATAAATTACTGCTGTCACTTAAAAAGGAAAAGACGTCAATAACATTTAGTGGTGAAATCAACCTTAAGGGGCAACAAATAAAGTACTTTTTCCTGTTATGCCTTGCGAGAAAATATGAGCTCACTTCTCAAGTGCGCTCTTATTTACCTAGACGCATTTTTAGCGCCGACCTGACATCTAGTTGTATTGTTGATCGAAGGTAAAACCACAGATGTGGATATCTGTGGGTAAAACAAATGTTTTTATTTTTACTCGCTACTATAGTGGAGTTTAGCGAGTCAGTACGTTATACTACAATTGTTTTCTAATCTCGAGGATAAAGCTCAAAGTATAATTAATTGTAAGTGTATGTAAAATAAATCCAGCTTTCTATTCTAATTATGTTAAAAAAGGTTTTGCTCCATGAACTGTTATACTTTTTAATAGTTGTCATAGTTGACAATACTGTCAAACGAATATCCGTCAAAATGCCTTCCACCCGGTTAGATTAATTTGTGACACTATTTAATTTTGAAACTTTCTATCTTTCCAGATTTTGAAGGCAGCTATTCAAAATGAGCTACTTGGAGAAAGTTGATAGATATTTAGACTCACTGAAAGTGGGTAAAAGTAAGTATCGTAGACCTGTACCCTAAACTCCATCAACGAACTCATGATTAAATTCTCAAATATTTAGCTCGCTGAATTCATCAATCAATTTTAAAATGGTGTTGTGTTTCGTAACATTTTGCCAACATTTCGATGCTTTCACTTAGAAAGTAATACTATTATGATGTAGAGAAGTTAATTCGATTCTGAAACTTACCTCCTACAAACGTTTTTCTGCCGAATTTGCCGTCGACAGAATGTTTCGTTTATGTGTTGTTCAACGATAGAACCTTTCAACTACGAACAATTTGTTGACAGTACGATTCATTCATGAGCGAATCGACGACAGACTCTTTCACCAAAGAAGGATACGTCGATAAAGCTTATTTAGGCATGCTGTGACACTACTAGTGATTAAAATGAATCGAGTCACCTGAATTTAAAAAAACTAACACTGTGGGGTTTTTAAATAAAGGTTTATTAACATTTTAGCTGCCGCTGTTGGGTTAAAATATAAAAAACCACTTGAAAGTTTTGTGAAAATCGGCCATAAACACGAAAAATGACGTTTTTAGGTTGTATAGTATGGAGGAGGAGGGGGTCGACCCCTCCCCCCTGGGGGGGGGGAAGCCCCCCGCCACGGAAAAAGTCTAAAGAGTTAATTAGGCTAGGTTAGTACCAATAACGCGCAAGCCGAGCGAGCGAAGCGAGCGTGCCGCGGAAGCGGCCGGCGGCCAGAAACGACGTTTTTGTACGTGCGACGTTTTTTTACATACTTCCTCCCCTTTCCCCACCTAAAGGGGGGTTGCCCTTCCCCCCTCCCCTCCCTCAAATTTTGGTAACGCGGTTGTACAGTTTTACCAAAATCTCAATTACGTACGATACATAACCTCAAAATACAAAAATTAACATAACTTAAAAACTACTTGTTTGCGGCAGGGGGTAAGTAGAGGTTACTACTGCTTCCCCCTCCCTTCTGCCCCCCCTCACTTCTGCCCCCTCCCCTCCCCCAATTCAGGCGACTCGATTCAAAAGTTTTAGCAAATTATTAGCTAAAATTTAAATCTTTCTCAATATATATTATCACACAGTGTATCACTAAAAATGAATTGTCTTCCTTTTTTGTCATTATTTTTAATATGCCTAAAGAGCAGTGGACCGGCAATCCAAAGATCGTGGGTTCGAATCCCACTCGAGCTTCCTGAGACTGGTTGATTTTATTCTAGTAAACATTTTATCCGTTATCTATAATAATATAGCATTGTGAATGCAAAATTTTAATAATAAAGGCCTAATAGGCTTAATAGGCCTGTGAAAATGGAACATTTTTAACACAATAGTGGAGTTCCAGTCCAGAAAGAACAAAAGCACACTGAATGTACTATCGAACTCATTAATTCCTCGGAACTAACGCGTACGAGAAAAATATTAAACTATCAAGACAGGATTACTCAGCTTTTGTCAGAAAAGGATGATAATGGACTTAAAAACCTACTTAAATGCGCGAGCGCACATTTCTCATTTAATGAATACAAAATAATGTGTCCTATGAGTTTTAGAATGGTTTTTATTAACCATAGTTGATTTGTTGTGTTTTTGTTTTAGCAATAATCATGTAATTTATGTAATTGTTAAATTATACTTACTTAGGTTATTTTCATTTGCAAATATTTTTTATTTAACTTTTCAAAACGTATAATCTTAAGGTTTGGTCTCTAGTAGTGACACACCATGCCTAAATAAGCTTTGTCGACGAATCCTTCTTTGGTGAGAGAGTCTGTCGTCGATTCGCTTATGAATGAATCGTTCTGTTGGCGAAACGTTCGTAGTGGGAAAGGTTCTGACTTCTGTCGTCGATTCGCTTATGAATAAATCGTTATGTCGGCAAATGGTTCGTAGTTGAAAAGGTTCTGTCGTTGAAAAACTCATAAACGCAACATTCTGTCGACAGCACATTCGGCAGAGAGACGTTTGTCGGAGGTAAGTTTCAGAATCAGTAAATACTGACGTCGTTGTACAGTAAATGCCAAATTGTTCGGTGAACTTACATGATATCGCATTTAAGAAAAAACGAAGCTTAATATAATGTAATTAGAGTCTGTTTTAACTAACTCATTCAAGATTTTTGATTAACCCCTTTAACCAGACACAATGAAAAATATTTTTTTCGCGACCGCCGGCGGTCTTATGATCCTTGACCTATTAAGGGCCAATTTCACCGTTCCGAATAGAAACTTTCTTGCATTACTTTTTCGGGTCGGTAGCGGATTCCCTAAATCGCAATTCGACCAGTTTTTCACTTTGTACACATCGCAAATAGTCTTAGTAGCAAAATGTCTAAATTCTAAATTATCAGTTCCTCACTTCGTACACATTGCAAATCGTCATAGTCGCAAAATGTCTAAATTACCAGTTTCTCACTTTGTACACATCGCAAATCGTCATAGTCGCATAATGTCTAAATTTTAAAATAAGTATAGATCGGGTCCGGTCGGGCGTGGATTACCCAAAACCTAATTTTCTGAATTATTTGATTCATATTTCGATTTTTGAAGTGTTTTTTTTGAACGGCGGAAACTCATCGAGTTTGGGTTCGTTGGATTTGTCTTTTAGAGCACTTTAGTGCTAGATGACTCTAAATACAATACTAAAAAGAAAAAAATAAATTAAAATTAAAAACCTTTTAAAAAAAAGCTTTTATTTAAATGCGCAAAAAAGAAAAAAAATTAACTTTTACTATCAACTTATAACGTTGTTACACAATTTATATGATATAAACGGTTGTCGCGAGATTTACTTGTGTAAATAAAAAAGTAAATTATATAACTTTTAAATCATATAAATTGTGTAACGACGTTTTAAGTTGATAGTAAAAGTTTATTTTTTTCTTTTTAGCGCATTTAAATAAAAGCTTCTTTAAAAGAGGTTTCATAATTTTACTGGAAAAAGTCGAAATATAAGCCAAATATAATTCAGAAAATTAGGTTTTGGGTAATCCACGCTTGACCCGAGCCGATCCATACCTACTTACTTATTTTTAAATTAAGACATTTTGCGACTAAGACGATTTGCGATGTGTACGAAGTGAGAAACTGGTAATTTAGACATTTTGCGACTAAGTCGATTTGCAATGTGTACGAAATGAGATACTGGTAATTTAGCTACTCAGACGAATTGCGATTTAGGGAATCCGCGCCCGACCCACTTTTTCATGTAAGAATTTATTGTTTCATACGTATAATAAGAAAGTTTTCGAAAAAATATGTTTAAGATGTCATTAGATTTATGTACTGTTTGTTAATTTTAAAGAATTTGTTTCAAATTTCAACAAGGCCATGACCTTGTGCAATGATCAGGCTAATTCACATATGTAATTTTAATGTATTTAAACTAATTCAGCAATACGTAAATTTTTCACAATTTCGTGCAGGATCCCTTTAATAAAACCAGGTTCTAACTAATCGAGTTCAAAACTTATTCTTGATTGCGGTTTACGTCGCACCAATTTCACCGGCTTTGTTTTGATCCCGTTTATTAAAACGTAGTTTAGCTTTGAAAAAAAAAATGAATTAATAACCATGTCATCAAGTAAACGTTTTTTTAATTTATTTTTTATTTTGGCTTGAAACTAAACGAATTGCGTTCAAAGTGTTGCAATTAAAGAAATTGTTCCTTCGCAAAAGGGTTAATAAATTTAAAATTATGAATTCAAATCACGTTAATCTTCAACAAATGTTCAGAATGTAATGTGTATTAGAAATTTTATATATATTTTGTCGAAAATTTCAAAACATATAAACATTGTATAGTAAAATGTCAAAACCTCTTATTTATGGGGACTTTTTATCAACATTTTCGTCAAAGGCAAGAGCTCAAGTGCCAGGGTTCTTCTCATATTTGTTTGAGAAGCAAATCACAAACAAAAATATTATGTTTTTCTTTAAAAATATGTAAACAACTCCCCCATACACCACACAATCATAACATGCCAATTTCAGCTCTTAAACGAGACTTCTTAACGGGAAAGTGAAGCGCCATGTCTGTAGTTTAAAATTTGTGTTTTGTCGAATATTAATGTGAAATTATGGTGGTATAATAACCGTTAAGTGTTCGTGAACGTGCATATGTGTTGGCAAATAAAACAAAACAGTGCTACATCACTTTTCAAATTCTCTCGAGAAGTCCGTATGAGATCTCAGTAAAATCCAACATCTTTACTGAAACTCAAAGGGTTTGGGGATTATCATTTACCATGGTATATTTATTATCACTTTCACGTTCATATTATCACTTATTTTACTATCATCCACTACATGCAAAGAAAAAAAGAAATAAAAACTAATGACTAGGCAGTATGGTCTCTGACCTTAGCCTGTTCCTTCAAGGAACAAATAATAAAAGAGCTCTTAAAAACGAGTTTAGCCCATAGAATAATAACTAAAGCTATTATTCTGAAGTTTAGCCTAAGCTGAACGTCGAAAATCAGCCGTTTAGAAACTGAACCAAGTTTAACTTAAACCACGTTTAGTTTATGCCGGTGAAACGCAAACTTGAGAGCGGAACTCAGTTTAAGCGCGTAATCTGAGCTTAGCTTGAATCGATCGCGTTTAATTTCAGCGGTGAAATCGGCCCTAAGAGAAAAAGAAACAAGAACTACGCTTTAAATCATTTTTGTCTGTTGTAGTTACTATAGTTTGACCAATTTGATGTGTACAGGAAGTCGCAACCACCTCCCTGGATTAGTGGTTAGATTAATTGTCTGTCTCAGACTCAAGAGTTCACGGGTTCGATTCCCAGTGGGGGAAAAATGATATCCGTTGTTACAAGGGTTCTTTTAAACACAACAAGGCATTGTTAACGTCAGGATAAAATAACAATGTGTAAAATTAACGCGTCTATATTTTTATAAAAGCATAAAATGGACGCGAGTATATTTTTATAAAGTGTTTTATTTATAGGCTATGCTTATTCCAGGTGCAATAGTCGACTCATGGTTCATGATGTCCAGTCCCACCCCAATACTGTGCGTCGTGGTCGCCTACCTGCTGGTGATCAAAGTGATACCGGTTCTGATGAAGAACCGGCCCCCATTGAGGATGAACAAGCTGATTGCCTATTACAATGCCGCACAAGTGTTCTTGGCGAGCATGATTTGTAGCAAGGTATGATGTAGGTATACTTTCGATCATCTAAACGCCAGATACACGATTAGCACTCTACAAGTGTCGCCTCGATCTAATGCAACCAGAGGGAGCATTGGATTGGTGTTACTTGCCATTTGACATTGCCGTCCAAATTTAACACCTATATAGGGCCAAGTATCAAAATTAGATATGATAATTCGAAAACAAAATTGTATAAAATAATTTGAACCACCTTTACGTATTTAATATTGGATTGTGAATCTAGTGTTTAGATGATCAAAGAGGTACACGAACAGGTAGTTACTGCCCGGCGTACGTTTTGCTGCGCGGATTAATATTTCTACTTTGTTGTGTAACGGTAACAATAGAAAGAACGCAACGAATATGCAACGCACGGACAATCCGCTCGCCGCGCCGCAAGACACCCGCGGTAGTAGCCGGGTCGTTAGTGTCGTTTTCTTTCATTCTTTATCAGCCTGGTCCTTATGTCCCACTGCTGAGATTGTTAGAAGGCGAGTCCATTAGGAAGCGGGCACTGAATTAGCGGAATCAGAGAGATAGTGACTGTACAGCGTGCTTCGCGATCAAGCGATATCGCCCCGCCCCGCTCTCGCCCGTTCCGCGCGCGTCACTGTAAAACGCTACTGGCCTTACTTATTAAGCCATTTTATTTTGCTAAACATTGTTTTGTCTACGTCACACAATCGACATTTTGAATGTGAGCAAAAGAGAGAAACTAATTTTAACTAAATAAAGTTTAAATAGTGCTAAATAAGGCCCACTATGCTTTTTTTTTACGTCGCGCGTCGCACAATCTCAGGCCACAAGTTCTTGTTGGTTTTAGACGAGTGATTTAGTCGAGTAGCTAATAGGTATATTGCTTCGCTACTGTGCTTAATTAAAGGGATGTATTTTAATAAATCAAACTATCGCAGTAATTTAATCGCTACTCTTTAAATTACTGGCCTTGTGAAAAGGTTGGCCTACTAGGGCGAGTTGATGAGTTTGAACGTCTGTTACACGGACTTATTTTTTCGCTTGCTAGAATTTTCTTTTGAAGGGTCTTTGATCTTTACTTGTTATATCATATTATAAATATGGCTATAACACTGTCATGGATATGTTTTTGTTTAGTTTATGAACTTGAAATTTTACGAAACTATTTTAACTGTGATTGTCAGACATACTATTGATGCTGTTCTATACAATAGAAAAACACTCTTCAGTAATATTCACGAACAACAATTCTTTCTGTAAATGTCTGTATTCAGTAAAATGTAGCTTTATTGCAACAAATGAGCCTATATTTCCACTTGAAATGCCTACCAAAACAATACTTATGTAAACCAAAAAAACGCCTTGTTCTTTTGCAGACACAAAATTGTAGGCGTTTAATAAGATAATCGCACATCGCACTGCAAGTCGTCGTTTCTTGGTTATAACACAAAAATTCATTACTAGAATCTAGTGAAATATTTATAATATTAAATTAGTGAAAATGACAAAAAAATATTTATTGGTGCATTCAAAAAATGTTGAAGTGACTAATAAAAAATGTGCGTGCCAAATTTTTGCTAATGTAATGCCGAGACATGAGTATGCTAATGCGTTTTCTGTAGAGCCATTTAATGACAGATAACAACGTACACATATTTTTACCAAAATTGAAATAAAAACTTGCGGTATTACTATTTATTTATTTATTTGTTTATTAGGACAACCAACAAGACAAACACTGATACAAGCAAAAATTGTAGAAACAAACATAAACTTAAAGCTAAGTGTCATCTTCCTTACATTTTGCCACGGCATGCAAAGTAGACTATAATTTACATTAAAAAACAATTCATTTATGTAAAGGAAGCATTATATAAAAGTATATAATGCTTCCCTTCCAGGGCCAAGAAATGCTACAAAAAGACAAAATTAATAATTGAGTACTTATTTAAATATCATCCATCCAGTGATTAGCCAAATAGGAACAGCCGCTAGCCGTTCTGAAGTGAAGCATGAACATTCATTCGGGACATGCAATTGATTTTAATTTATATAGATTTACCACCTAACCGTGTGGCGCAGCGGTGAAAGAATACTACCACCCCCTCTCTTCCCATGGGTGTCGTAAAAGGCGACTAACGGACTAGAGACTGCACATACATTCAACAGCATAGAGTCGTAAAAGGCGACTAACGGACTAAAGACTGCACATACATCCAACAGCATAGAGCGGCGATGGGCTCACCACCTGTCACGCTGAGAACATGTGCAGTCGCTATTTGCTGAAAAGTGGACTGTGGCAGAGGACTGCTTTTGCGGTCCTCATTGTCTAGTCTCTGACTAACCCTTCGGGGATAATAGACGTGATTATATGTACGTACTCACAGCACCGGTGTCAGACTGTCAGTCAGAGACTGTCAACGTGTTAAAAATTCAGTAAATAGTAGTACAAATATTTTATGTTTTCTATTTTCAGGTACTCAGGTTAAATCTATTCAAAGATGGCATATTGTATGCAGGGTGTCGTTATCCGTCCCATACACAAAATCCAATGGTAAAGACAACAATTAATTTATAATTGGTAGGACTTACGTTCGTTTAAAAATATAAAAATAAATGCAAAATAAAATATATTTTATGTACTTATATCAACCGTGTTGCATAGCAGTGAAAGAATACTACTAGGGGACCATCCCCTCTCTTCCCTTGGGTGTCGTAAAAGGCGACTAACTGAAGACTGCACATTCATTCAACAGCATAGAGCGGCGATGGGCTCGCCACCTGTCTCGCTGTGCACATGTGCAGTCGCTATTTGGTAAAAAGTGGACTATGGTAGAGGACTGCTTTTGCATAGTCTGTGACTAACCCTTCGGGGATAATAGTCGTGATATGTATGTATGTATGTTATATATACTATTCGTGAATGCCACTGAATGGCACCAGGCAGACCCAATGAATGCGGATTGGTGGGTTTTAACGACTGCCATCTTACGACAGCAACCGCAGAACAATCGAGCTTTTTTTAAGTCACCCATCCAGTGACTGGCAATTGCGAAAGTTGCTTAACAGACCAGGGGGGTTACTCTCGAACGCAAACTCAATCCTAATACAATTCCAATGCGATTAATATGTATCGATATTGGGATAAGTAAAGATAATTCCGGAACGCCATCTCGATAATAATTTGTTCAATCAATTTCCAAGCAATTTAATTCCAATGTGGCGCTATTGTCGCTTACAACAGTGCTATTTGACATTTTTTAGATTTGTGATTGGAAATTGATTAATGCAATTCTGTTTCAAGAGTAGCCTACCTGATCGCAAACCTAATGCTGCACCACACAGTCGAACTACTTCAATTGAGCTATTATGGCATAATTGAATAAATACCTACTTAATTGTTCCTTACTATTGCAGTTACTTGATTTGGGCTGGTGGTACTTCTTTGCGAAGTTCACAGAGCTTTTGGATACAGTCTTCTTCGTATTAAGAAAGAAAAATAGCCAGGTAATAATCAATTTATTTATTTATACTATTACAAGATTACATAAACAATTACTTTTTGTATCTAAATTTTATTTAGTGATATTCTTGAACATCAACGGTCTGAAGTCTTAATGTTTATAGTACTTAAGCTCATTGTATTTCAATATTTTCGCACAGCAAATGGTTTCTATATTAAGAACATTAGACATATTGTTTAAGTTTAGATTTGAGCAATTTTAAATTAGTGGCATTTTCTCTCTTATAATATTTCTACTACTTTTAGGTGACGTTCTTGCACGTATACCACCACGTTATAATGGCTTTCTATTCCTGGAGTTACTTGAAGTTTGCAGCTGGTGGTGAAGGTGCCATTTTGGCACTTTTGAACTCAGCAGTACATGTTGTTATGTACACATACTACTTGCTCTCGGGACTTGGCCCAAGGTTCCAGAAATATTTATGGTGGAAGAAATACGTGACGACAATGCAATTGGTAAGATAACAGTACAGAGTGATAATTAGCTTATATCTCTACTTCTCAATAAAGGAAGTATATTTATAATGGATAAAATAAAGAAGTCACTTACCTAGAGGCAACGTAATTAATTTTAATGCAAAAATATGTAAAGCGATTTTAGTGTAAAAAAATGTCGGAGAAGCATTAGCATTTTCTGAATTGTATAATTAAAATTTTTATTGTAATAACTTTAATTTTATACTCATTTCTTCTTCTCTACAGATACAATTTATTTTGATGCTACTCTATTGCGCATGGACCCACTTTTCGCCGCGCTGCCAGTACGCTTCCGGCTTCACCTACTTTATCAGTGCCAACGTTATCATTTTCCTTTTCCTATTTCTGAATTTCTATTCAAAAAGCTACAAAGCAAAGAGAAATGTTGAGAGAGAAATCAAAGAGGAGTATGAAAAGGCACGTAATGGTGTAAAATCGAATGGAACCACTAAACCTATAGATATTACGACTTCGAAATGCAAGAAAGTAGAAAATGGAATACATCGAAATAATGGAAAGAGTGTTTCAACAAATTTTGAAGAAAACAATGAACCACATGAAGTTAAAGCTTGTGGAGATTACGCGAATGTGTTACTAACAAGGCGTACGGCCAAAGCAGCTTTTGGTCCGGAATACGACTTTGATAGTATAATAAAGAAATGATTTAATTTTATAGACTGTGGTTAGGAAGCTTCTGTTGAGACTGATGTTTGTGATGATGACACAGATGAAAGTTTTATTTTAAATAAGGCAATAAGAATAAAGGGAATTTTAGTTGTAAAGTATGCTTAGATTGTAATTTATTGGCAAAGCTAAGTTATAGTAGAGCTCTTTGAAATAAGACAGAAATATTTTTAGGCTTCTTAAATTAGCGATTAAGTTCTTTTCATAGTAACACATAATTTTTGGTTGGAAGACATACCTATTGAAACTGTTGATTTTCGTTTTATTTGAAAGAGTTCTGTCCAAAATACGTAAGTTAATAAATCTTCTCTGTGAGACAAATTCTAAAGTTTCAGCATATCGTAGATTATAATTGCAAAAGAATTATTGCTATCGTTTTAAATTATAGAATCTTTACAGTGAGAAGATACGCTTTAATATTTGAAATATTTACAATATTCAAGCCAACCGCACAATTATTGTTAATTAGATTTTAAGACCAGCTGGATTGCAACTGATGTGTTAATAAGCGTGGCTTTCAAATTGGTAAAATTCCGAGTTGTCGAAAACATAAGGTCATTGTTGATAACGTGGAACGAAGTCTTATGAATTCATAGAATAGTGGATTATTTAACTCTTTTTTGAAATAGGATATCGGTATATTTTTTTCTTTATAGAATACTTCTGTAAATTCTTTTCAGCACGTTCGTTCCGTTTTCAGTATTAAGATAATAAATTGTCTAACAAAGCTATTATTATTTCACCATAGGTGATAGTTGTCTACAGGGTTTGGAATAATTAAATACATTGTTTTGCGTAAAATCGCGCTTTAATGCGTATTTTTCTTTTGTGTTTTAGATAAATGCTGTATAATTTATTTAACATTATTTGTGAGGACTAAAACTCTTTTAGTGAATGATTCCATTCAATTATAAGAGCGTTTCTTAGAAAGTTATGTTATTTTATTTGCTTTACATTGTTTAGGCTATTTTTATTTGTAATACCCTTTTTAACAAACTTGCTTTTAATAAAACTCAATAATTCGAAAGGGCCCAATGTGAATGTAATTGTAGTGAACAATATGACTTTACTATTCGCTTGTAGTAAACTTTACTATTTGGGTATACTAGACCAATATTGTTGAAATAGTTCTTTTATGGTGGTCTTTTATATTTAATAACGCATCACGCGCAGTAAGGGTTTGGTTAAGATTACTGTTGTATGTCGATAAGATATAGGTACCTATGCGTTACGAACTTGAACTAAGAGAGATTGGCTATCCAGAAGTTGAATGTGCTTAAACAGTCCATATTTGTTAACTTTCGACATTATTTTTAATAACTACAAAAATTGTTACTTTCAGTGATTGAAAATAAACGATGTGTTTTAAATTGTTTTTTGTTCTGATTACTCCGGTCTCCCGTTTAACTGTTAAAGTGTCGAGTATAAACTTAGACCGTGAAGATAAAAGATTTTTCACACCACCTGCTCGACAATGTCAAATTATATGACATGCACACCTAACCTAAAGTCAGTCATTAAAGACCTGAGGTCACAGACCACAATGAGGAGCGTCTGTTCAAAAGGAGATAATTCCACCTTATAGCAATTTTCAGAAAACACGAAAAACTAATATCATGCTGAGTTTAGCTTATAGTTTATTCTTTTTAAGGTGATAGATAGGTATTACCACAATAGTTCAGAAAAAAGACAAAAAATATTTTTTTATTGATAATGGTATTTTTAAAAAAATTTTGAAGTTTGGAAATATCTCCTTTTGATCAGAATTTTAGATTATAACTCTTTTTGTTCAGGACGCTTTGGAAATATCTCCTTTTGAACCAGATTAATATCTTTTCCCTCTTTTAAAATTGATATCTTTGACAGATTAAAGAAAAAGAGAAACAACGTTTCTTTACGGTTCTTTCAAAATAAGGGTTTTTTAGTAGATTTGATATGATCCGGTAAATGATTAAAGATATTTATCACACTAATCACAGTACTTTTGCTTTGCCATACATATTTACCATAATGTTGTATGATACACACATCATAAGCATATTGGGAGCGTATATTATTTTTGAATTGATTTTTAGGACAAAAATGATTTCTATTTTCCCTTACAAATACAGAAATTTATAGTATATAAATACACATTAGGGTTCGATATTTAAAATCTTTAAAAATATTCCTTAATGATCCACAATTATTAATATTATACATAGTTCTGAGGCATTTTTTTTGTATTATAAAGGTGGATTGATTATATACTGAGTTGCCACAGAATATTTTGCCTTGTTTGACATCACAAATCAATTAAAAAGATAATAATTGAAACAGAAATAAAATATCTCCTATTGTACAGATCATTTTGGCACGGTGGTCATTTTGTATGAAATATTTGTTCAAAACATTTTATTGTGTTATTTTTCTGTTAATATTCTTTGGAAATGTCTCTCTTTGATTGAAACTGTGAGTTTGAACGTCATTTTTCTATTAGAAATAACCCCTTTTGAAGCCAATTTTAAGCACTAAGTTGTGTATATGAACATAGAGAGCAATAATACCAAAAAAAAACAAAAAAATGGAAAGTGGATTTATCTCTTTTTGAACAGACGCTCCTCCTTAACGGCGCTCGCCTACAACATCGCCGCCAAGGAGGTAAAGACCGTGGTCAGTATCCGCCTGCTCACTATGCAACTCTCTTCATAATCTCTGTGCCCGAGGTCTAGCAGGGCATTAATATTGTGCTGAATTTCAATATAACCCGCTGGTCAATAATGTGATTTGAATTTGGAACATAAATAGAAATCGCATACGTACATCCTACTAATCACGGACCTGAAATCAGGTCCGTGCTACTAATATTAAAACCGCGAAAGTTTGTAAGAATGTATGGATATTTGTTACTCTATCACGTAAAAACTACTAAATGGATTTGGATGAAATTCGGCATACAGATAGTATATAACCTGGAATAACACATAGGATACTTTTTATCCCAAAATGCCACGGGAACGTATGGATGGATGTTTGTTACTCTTTTACGTAAAAACTACTAAATGGATTTGGATGAAATTCGGCATACACATAGTTTATAACCTGGATTAACACATAGGATACCTTTTATCTTGATATTCCCACGGGAACGGGAACCAAGCGGGTGAAACCGCGAGCGACCGCTAGTTAACTATAATATAGGTAGTGGTAGGTGTGCAGTCTTTAGTCCGTAAACGCCTTTTACGACACCCAAGGGACGAAAAGGGGTTGGTAGTATTATTTTGATGATCCCATCGCCGCTCTATGCTGTTGGATACACATATGCAGTCTTTAGTCCGTTAGTAGCCTTTTACGACACCCAAGAGAAGGGAGGGGTTGGTAATATTATTTTGATGAGCCCATCGCCGCTTTCTGCATGTGCAGTATTTATTTAGTTCTTTAATCGCCTTTTACGAAACTGAAGAGAAGATAGGGGTTGGTAGTATTATTTTGATTAACCCATCGCCGCACAGTGTGAGAAAAACGCAATCTAGCGGGATTTAATTTCTAATCGCGCTAACCTAATGGTTTATGTAATAAAACGTGTTATTTAGTGCTCCAATTAAATAATAATACTAGGAAGTTACAAACCATGTTATCTTATTATATTACAAAAAACGTATGCATTAGGTACAAATTTATTTTTATTTAAATTAATCAGTTAATTTACCATCGATCACATTTGAGCTGGATTCTGTTAATGTTACCCATTTAATCTTGGCCTCTTTTATTTGATCGTAAGATGGTTATAGCTTTTTTGCAAATTTATTTACTCTGTGTCGTATTACTTCATATTGATTTGTTGATATGCTAACATCTATTATCAATTTATCATGGTTTAAGCTTCATCGGCAGATAAAGTCACCGGATCAATTTGACTACCAATTTCCTTACGTACCTACCTACGTTTTTTATGACAGTATCTCTCTTTGGTGAACACATTAAAAGTTCTCTTACGATAGCAGCAGAATCTCTTTAACCAGATTTTCGAAGATTACATTCAGTCGGAATTATAATTTCTTCAGGGCTAGTGGATTGTAAAAGATTTTATAACACATTTGCTCGTAAAGTGGCTCTTATTACACCGATTTCAGCATCGTAATGTAGCTTATTACACACTAGTGCGGTAATGTAAAATTAGTTATAACACACTAGTGCGGTAATGTAAAATTAGTAATAATTTGAATCTATGGACAACACAGACCACGCCCACACAGTCCACGCTTCAGCAAGAAACAACTGCACAGTCTGCAGAAGTGCTTAGATGGTGAGTCTTTAGCCCGTTAGTCGCTTTTACGACACCCAAGAGAAGAGAGGGGTTGGTACCTATTATTATTTTGAAGAGCCCATCACCGCTGTATGCTGTTAGATGTATGTGCAATCTTTAGTCCGTTAGTCGCCTTTTACGAAACCCAAGAAAAGAAAGGGGTTGGTAGTATTATTTTGATGAACCCATCGCCGCTCTATGCTGCAGCATGTATGTGCAGTCTTTAGTCCGTTAGTCGCCTTTTACGACACCGAAGAGAAAGGAGGGGTTGGTAGTATTATTTTGATGAGCCCATCGCCGTTCTATGCTGTTGAATGTATGTGCAGTCTTTAGTCCGTTAGTCGCCTTTTACGACACCGAAGATAAGGGAGGGGTTGGTACCTATTATTATTTTGAAGAGCCCATCACCGCTGTATGCTGTTAGATGTATGTGCAATCTTTAGTCCGTTAGTCGCCTTTTACGAAACCCAAGAAAAGAAAGGGGTTGGTAGTATTATTTTGATGAACCCATCGCCGCTCTATGCTGCAGCATGTATGTGCAGTCTTTAGTCCGTTAGTCGCCTTTTACGACACCGAAGAGAAAGGAGGGGTTGGTAGTATTATTTTGATGAGCCCGTCGCCGCTCTATGCTGTTGGAGGTATGTGCAGTCTTTAGTCCGTTAGTCGCCTTTTACCTTGAAAGGTTAAAAATAAATATGTCTAGTTTTAGTAATGAAGAACTAAATTTACAGTCTACACCACCGGAAATAATAAGTGAAGCACAAAATGTTATTGACAGCCTATTACCATCTATGTACAAAGAAAAATACATGTTGGCTTACCAAAGATTTATACACTAGAAAAACAACAAAAACACGTAGTCATTTTCAGAAAATGTGTTTTCCTCGCAAATATGTTATAAAACGTCGTATGACATACGTGCGCTTTGATAATTACAGCCTCTGCTTTCTTGTAGCCCTCGCCTACGGCTCGGGCCAGCAATATCGCCTCTGCTGTAATTTTCAACTTACCGCACTTATATCATAATGTACTATTATAACACATTTGCTCGTAAAGTAGCTCTTATTACACCGATTTCAGCATCGTAATGTAATAAGTTTCGCACTAGTGCGGTAATGTACTTTAAAAATTAGTAATCATTGGAATCTATGGACAACATAGGCCTTTAGCCCGTTAGTACCTTCTACGACACCCAACGGAAGAGAGAGGTTGGTAGTATTATTTTGATGAGCCCATCGCCGTTCTATGATGTTGGATATATGTGCAGTCTTTAGTCCGTTAGTCTCCTTTAACGACACCCAAGGGAAGAGAGGGGTTGGTAGTATTATTTTGATGAGCCCATCGCCGCTCTAAGCTGTTGGATGTATGTGCAGTCTTTAGTCCGTTAGTCAATTTTAACGACACCGTAGGGAAGAGAGGGGTTGGTGGTATTATTTTGATGAGCCCATCACCGCTCTATGCTGTTGGATGTATGTGCAGTCTTTAGTCCGTTAGTCGCCTTTTATGACACCGAAGGGAAGAGAGGGGTTTGTAGTATTATTTTGATGAGCCCATCGCCGCTCTATGCTGTTGGATGTATATGCAGTCTTTAGTCCGTTAGTCGCCTTTTACGACAACCAAGGGAAGAAAGGGGTTGGTAGTATTATTTTGATGAGCCCATCGCCGCTCTATGCTGTTAGATGTATGTGCAGTCTTTAGTCCGTTAGCCGCCTTTTACGACACCCAAGGAAAGACAGGGGTTGGTAGTATTATTTTGATGAGCCCATCGCCGGCTTATGCTGTTGGATGTATGTGCAGTCTTTAGTCCGTTAGTCGCCTTTTACGACACCCAAGGGAAGAGAGGGGTTGGTGGTATTATTTTGATGAGCCCATCTACGCTCTATGTTGTTGGACAAAGAAAAATATATGCTGGCTTACCAAAGATTCATGCACTAGAAAAACAACAAAAAAACGCAGTCACTTTCGGAATTTTTTTTTTCCTCACAAATATGTTATAAAACGTCGTATGGCATACGTGCGCTTTGATAATTACAGCCTCTGCTTTCTTGTAGCCCTCGCCTACGGCATGGCTAGCAATATCGCCTCGGCTGTAATTTTCATCTTACCGCACTTATATCATAATGTACTATTATAACACATTTGCTCGTAAAGTGGCTCTTATTACACCGATTTCAGCATCGTAATGTAGCTTATTACACACTAGTGCGGTAATGTAAAATTAGTAATAACACACTAGTACGGTAATGTAAAATTAGTAATAATTTGCATCTATGGACAACACAGACCACGCCCACACAGTCCACGCTTCAGCAAGAAACAACTGCACAGTCTGCACACGTGCTTAGATGGTGAGCCTTTAGCCTGTTAGTCGCTTTTACGACACCGAAGAGAAAGGAGGGGTTTAGTAGTATTATTTTGATGAGCCCATCGCCGTTCTATGCTGTTGAATGTATGTGCAGTCTTTAGTCCGTTAGTCGCCTTTTACGACACCGAAGGGAAGAAAGGGGTTGGCAGTATTATTTTGATGAGCCCATTGCCGTTCTATGCTGTTGAATGAATGTGCAGTCTTTAGTCCGTTAGTCGCCTTTTACGACACCGAAGGAAAGAGAGGGGTTGGTAGTATTATTTTGATGAGCCCATCGCCGCTCTATGCTGCTGGATGTATGTGCAGTCTTTAGTCCGTTAGTCGCCTTTTACAACACCCAAGGGAAGAAAGGGGTTGGTAGTATTATTTTTATGAGCCCATCGCCGCTCTATGCTGTAGGATGTATGTGCAGTATTTAGTCCGTTAGTCGCCATTTACGACACCCAATGGGTTTGATGGAAAGACTTCCTACCTTTCACATACCTATATTTTGTCGATTCAAACAGCGGCTTCTTGTTCAATAATTACTTTGAAAGTTTAAAAATAAATATGTTTAGTTTAAGTAATGAAGAACTAAACTTCAGTCTACACCACCGGAAATAATAAGTGAAGCACAAAATGTTATTGACAGCCTATTACCATCTAAGTCCAAAGAAAAATATGTTGGCTTACCAAAAATTATACACTAGAAAAACAACAAAAACACGCAGTCATTTTCAGAAAATGTGTTTTCCTCGCAAATATGTTATAAAACGTCGTATGACATACGTGCGCTTTGATAATTACAGCCTCTGCTGTAATTTTCAACTTACCGCACTAATATCATAATGTACTATTATAACACATTTGCTCGTAAAGAAGCTCTTATTACACCGATTTCAGTATCGTAATGTAATAAGTTTCGCACTAGTGCGGTAATGTAATTTAAAAATTAGTAATCATTTGATTCTATGGACAACATAGGCCTTTAGCCCGTTAGTAGCTTTTACGACACCCACGGGAAGAGAAGGATTGGTAGTATTATTTTGATGAGCCCATCGCCGCTCTATGCTGTTGGGTGTATGTGCAGTCTTTAGTCCGTTAGTCTCCTTTTACGACACCCAAGGGAAGAGAGGGGTTGGTAGTATTATTTTGATGAGCCCATCGCCGCTCTATGCTGTTGGATGTATGTGCAGTCTTTAGTCCGTTAGTCGCCTTTTACGACACCGAAGGGAAGAGAGGGGTTTGTAGTATTATTTTGATGAGCCCATCGCCGCTCTATGCTGTTGGATGTATATGCAGTCTTTAGTCCGTTAGTCGCCTTTTACGACAACCAAGGGAAGAAAGGGGTTGGTAGTATTATTTTGATGAGCCCATCGCCGCTCTATGCTGTTGGATGTATGTGCAGTCTTTAGTCCGTTAGTCGCCTTTTACGACACCCAAGGAAAGACAGGGGTTGGTAGTATTATTTTGATGAGCCCATCGCCGCTCTATGCTGTTGGATGTATGTTTAGTCTTTAGTCCGTTAGTCGCCTTGTACGACACCCAAGGGAAGAGAGTGGTTGGTGGTATTATTTTGATGAGTCCATCTACGCTCTATGCTGTTGGACAAAGAAAAATATATGTTGGCTTACCAAAGATTCATGCACTAGAAAAACAACAAAAAAACGCAGTCATTTCGGAATATTTTTTTTCCTCACAAATATGTTATAAAACGTCGTATGGCATACGTGCGCTTTGATAATTACAGCCTCTGCTTTCTTGTAGCCCTCGCCTATGGCTCGGGCTGGCAATATCGCCTCGGCTGTAATTTTCATCTTACCGCACTTATATCATAATGTACTATTGAACTTTTTTGTTTTTTTGTTTTTATCGCAACATTCCATAAAACATTTTTGTGGTCTTCCTGGTGAGACGGTACACCTCGCAAAACACTATCTGGCAAGTTAATGTAATTTAACCATGTTATATTTTTATTCAACAAGCGTTCAGGATGTCTACCGCTTGCTGCCTCTTTTTCTTTAAATCTGCTGCACAACTTTCTTAAAAAGTCCTTAATTTCCTTCACAGCATCTTTAGAAAACTCACTTGACCTTTTACAAACGCAAAAATAGCATTAAATCGCTCGTTTTTTGCGTTTGCAGTCCAAATATCTAAAATTTTTGGTATTTTTGTAGGCATTCTGAAAAACGAAAAAAAATGTATGGGTGTCGCAAAAAAGCGCAAAATGTATCAACTGTACTTTAAAGTTAAGCCTCTGTATTATTAAGTAAACCAAAAAAAATACAGAATAATACGGGCGTTTGATATAGGTATGCACAAATTGGTTTACAAATCCTCTCTTAAAAAAATGTTTACCTCAGCTTTGAAATGATGTTATTTAATCATAGTTTCATTATTAGTTCCAAAAAATATACTTGAACTTACCTCAAAGATATACACAATCCAACAATAAACCAAAACACTATCTTGTGTCTATAAGTAATCAGAAATCGTAATAACAGTTGATGCTTTAAAAATATCGCTTGAAATGTAAATGTACAACGAATATTGTTTACCCACTTTAACATTTTTTATTTTTTATTTTGAGTTACTTATAAAAAAAATCTTAAATGCAAAAGTGACTAGTAGGGTCTTATAATAGGCCGGCCATGGGCAGAAAATACAAAATCTCGTATGTAAGTTTTGTAAATACCTACAACAGGTATGGATGTGTTCGGAGTATCCTCCAGATATCGAAACTGCTTGTTGTATAGTTCTAAAGTGGTGGAGGGGGCAGCAGTGACGTCATAAAGATGGCCGCCGACGGTTTTGTTTTTCGTCAATTGTGGCGCACCTATGCAGTCAAGTTGCTTGTGCAAGGTGTCATTTGAAAGCGCATTAAATGTACTTTAATCACTTTATAGACATCTATAACGAAAACATGATATTTACTTTTTTCATGATATTTGCTTTTCACACCAGCGTAAGCAGGTGATGAAAAAAAATATCACTGTTGTGCCAAAAACTGTAGGTCGGCTGGAACGCTTTAAGCAATCTAGACACAATTAAATAATTTAGAATACAGTGAGAACCCTAATGTATTTTATAATGATTTCTTTAACACATATTGTTCAGAATTTAATAAATCTTTTGTTCCAAAAAAGATCTCAGTTAGTGGTACTGTAACTTTTAATGAGTGGGCTACAATTGGTATTCACAAAAGTAGAAAACGCCTTTATGAACTTTATGGTGAACGCAACTTTAACACCAGTGACGATTTCAAATTATATGTTAAAAATTATTCAAAGTTATTCAAAAGAGTATGTCGATTAGCTAAGGCAAACTATCTGAGTTCTAAGATTAAGAATAGTAATAACAAAATAAAAATGACATGGAATATTATAAATAGTGAAACAGGAAATGTCAAAAGTCGTAATAATGAGTACAATTTGAATTGTGATAATAAAACCTTGACTTCTGAAGCTGATGTTGCTGCAGCATTTGGGAGGTTTTTACTGACATTCCAGTTTCAACTACAAAAGTTTTGATTTCCTCCCCCACTGTAGCCGAATCTGTTTTGAAGGAGAATGTTAAAGTTTGTGAAAGTAATTTGAGTTTTCAAAAATTTGCTCTGCAGATATATTAAAGACATTTAACACTCTCAATAAAAAGAAGACCGCTGATCTGTGGGGTAATTCCGTGGACGTCGATAAATCAGTAATTATGACAATAGCTCCAGTTTTAGCTTGCATTTTTAATGAATGCATTGACTGTGGTGTTTTTCCTGACCTAATGAAACATAGTAAAATAATTCCATTGTTTAAATCAGGTAGCACTTCTGACCCCACTAATTATAGACCTATTTCTGTGCTACCCACATTTAGTAAAATTTTTTAAAAGTTGATGCTAGAATAAATTCAAATTCATTTTTATAGAAATAAACTTTTACATTCTAAACAGTATGGTTTTACCAGGGGTCGATCAACAACTGACGCCGGTGTTGAGCTTTTATTTCAAATATTTGATGCCTGGGAGGATTCACAGGATGCCCTAGGGGTATTTTGTGATTTATCCAAGGCTTTTGATTGTGTTTTACATAAAACATTGGTCAGGAAGCTTAACCACTATGGAATTAGAGATGCTTCTTTGAATCTTCTCATCTCATACTTAAGTAACAGGATTCAGAAGGTCGACATTAACGGTAAAAGATCTCCGGGATCAGTGGTAAAAATGGGAGTTCCGCAGAGTTCAATACTTGGTCCATTCTTGTTTTTGGTTTATATTAATGACTTACCTTATTTTGTAAAAAACAGTCATGAGATAGTATTGTTTGCTGATGATCCTTCACTTTTATTCAAAGTGAAACGACGACACTCAAATTGTGACGATGTGAATAATGCGGTCTCACAGATTGTTCACCGGTTTAGTGTAAATAACTTGCTATTAAACGAGGGAAAAACCAAATGTATAAGATTTGTATTGCCTAATGTTAAGCAGGTAATAACTAGTGTACAAATTGAAGATAAGAATGTGAATCCTGTGGACACCACTGTGTTTCTAGGCATCACTTTGGATGCCAAGCTTCAGTGGGGCCCACATATAGCTAAATTGTCGAATAGACTTAGCTCTGCGGCTTATGCAGTAATGAAGATCCGTCAATTAACTGACGTTTAGTAGTAGCTAGATTAGTTTATTTCAGTTACTTTCATAGTGTAATGTCGTACGGCATTTTACTGTGGGGAAATGCTGCCGACATTCAAACTATCGTTGTGCTGCAGAAGAGGGCTATTCGAGCAATATATAACCTAAAGGCTGGTGACTCTCTCAGAGAGAGATTTAAAGATATAAGTATGATGACAGTTGAATCACAATATATTTATGAAAATCTCATGTATGTTCATAAAAATATTTATATGTTTTTAAAAAACAGTGATATTCACAATTTAAATACTAGAAGTAAGAACAAATTAGCAGTACCTTATACTAGGCTTTATAAAATAAATAATTCTTTTAAGGGTCTGTGTGTACGATTTTACAACAAAGTACCAATTGATATTTAGAAATTAGATCTTGATAAATTTAAAATCCATATCAAAGAAAAGCTTTATAAAAAAGCTTATTATAAAGTGTCAGATTACACAGAAGACAAAACAGCTTGGCTTTGAACTAAAATGCTCCAAGTACTCCAAAAGCTATTTCTAATAGTATGTATATATTTTTTATTTATAGTACCGTATATTTTACATTCAAATTATTATTTTGTATTTTATGACCTGGTAACGACATATCTTTTTTTTTTGTAAATGTCGTTACTTCTGTGCGCTGTGGTTTCTTGCGCCCGTTTTTTGCCACAATTAAAAAATGACGTCCTGAATGGGTGGTAGGTTAAATATTTGGACGATTCAAAGTACTTATTAATTGAGTTTATTGAATAAATATAAATTTTGAATTTGAATTTGAATTTATTCTCTCAGAACTGCGAAATGTTCCATAGTTAGTGCTTTTCATTCGGTGACCTAAAACTTCATGTAAACATTAGTCAATACAATTGAAATGGTTCGTGAAAACATTGCACACAGTTTGCCCGGTTTACTAGAAGTTGGCAGGGTGCACTTCGTGCGATGAATAAAGATTTTTAGATGAATAATGCCGGATGAAAATGCTTTTTTTACAATATGCACTAGGCGGTCAGGCACTTGACCTGATGGGAAGTGACGATACGGCCAAAGGTGGAGAATGCCTGTCTACTTAGAAACAGCTTATTCAATATGGCCTTGAAGGAGTCCAGGTTTTACCTACTGTTAGAGGAACATACTAGCATGCAAAGCGTTCTATTCCATAGCCATTAGATAGGTCGAGCCAAAGCAGTTTGTGCGGGTAGCTGGTATATATATTATATAGGTAAGGGTGGAACGCCTGCCCGCCTCTTGTGCCCCAAAGGCGGAAAGGGAATCTAAAACAATTTAATAGTTTTATCAATATTTATTTCTTGCAAACTCTTTTAAACAAACGCTTGTTAGTTGCATGCAAAGTTAAATTAAATGAGTTCATGTGGATCACCAAATTATACTGATTTAAGAATACCTATTCCCCAATATGGCAAACACCCTGTATGCATAATTTTTGATTTTTATAAACGCAGCCGCATCTCGCAGTACGACTGACAGTTTTGCATTGGCAAGATATTAATTCCCTAATCATTCAGAGACATGCATGGCTTTGGTGTTGTATTGGAGACAATTGGGGGTCATTTAATGTCCAACCCTGTTCTGTAGGTGGTGGTAAACTTTGGATTGCCACATCTGCAGTTGCCCAAATGTAATATAATTTAACTTTGCATGCAACTTACAAGTGTTTGTTTGAAAGGGTTTGCAAGAATAAATATTAATAAAACTATTAAATTGTTTTAGATTCTCTTTCCGCCTTTGGGGCACAAGAGGCGGGCAGGCGATATATCAGCTATCCGCACAAATCGCCAGGGAACATCTTGAATGAACTATAGACCAATGGCTATAGTTCGTTCAAGATGTTTCCTCGCGGATTGGTCTGGCTTCGCGATGAGCTACGGTCAGTTCTGGACGTTGTGGTCCTGTTGCTGGCTTTTGAGGTCATAAGTTATGTTCACGAAGTCTTCTTCTCACCGTACTGTCACTTATATGGCTCTAGGTGACAGTACGGTAAGTGCGGGGTGGCCACACCCCTTCACGTAGCCGTCGCTGGAGATCTACACCAGAAAGATGGCGATTTCTTAAAGCCGATGTCACAATAAAGGAGTCATCTCGTTCTCTTCAAAGGAGCAGTCTTTAGTCCGTTAGTCGCCTTTTTACGACATTCAAAGGGAAGAGAGGGATTTGTAGTATTATTTTGATAAGCCCATCGCCGCTCTACGCTGTTGGATGTATGTGCAGTCTTTAGTCCGTTAGTGGCCTTTTACGACACCTAAAAGAAGAGAGGTGTTGGTAGTATTATTTTGATGAGCAACCAACCAACAGCTTAAAGCGGCGTTATCGCCGCCGTATGTGCAGTTTTTGTCCGTTAGTCGCCTTTTGCGAAACCAAGTAGAAGAGTGGGTTCTTATAGTATTATTTTGATGACCCCCATCGCCGCTCTATGCTGTTGGATGTATGTGCAGCCTTTAGTCCGTTAGTCGCCTTTTACAACACCCAAGGGAAAGGAAAAAGGTTGGTAGTATTATTTTGATGAGCCCAACGCCACTCTTTGCTGCAGGATGTATGTGCAGTCTTTGATCCGTTAGTCGCCTTTTACGAGTACCACACCCAAGGGAAGAGATGTGTTGTAAGTATTATTTTAATAATTAGTCACAATTACACATGTCAGAAAAACGATTCTCCCTAGGGAAGAAAAGTACTACTTTCCTCTCACTCCTCAGGCAACTTCAGACCTACTTACCGTGTATGAGGAATGAAAAATACATTGACTGTTCAGTAGAAGAGCTCGATGGCGCAGCGGCTAGCGCGTTCGATATGCGATCTTGCCCGCTAAGCAAGTTCGCAATGTCAGGTCCATAAAGCATAAATACTTACATAATATTGATACTCTAAGGCTTCGACCAACAATACCAACCTCTAAGGTCAGGTCGCTGGATGAGTGACCAAATTAAAAATATTTCGAGTTTCCCCGAGCTTCGGAAGGCCAAGCCTTTCCTTGTGGCCAAACCATAAAGTTACTATACCTACTAGGTATAGTAACTTTATGGGCCAAACCGTAGTCATACTTTAAAAATAACACACACTCGGACCAAATATCACAATGGACAGAGTCTTTGGATTTTTAGCATGTCCGTCATTTGTTAGTGTGCAGCTTTCTATTTGTACATGTGTGCGTGACTAAGGATGTGACTAGTATATCGATATAATCACTTTAATGTGGTGTGTACCTAGTTCGTTATTATAATTGGGGGTTAAAGTTACTCGCGTCCGTAGGTTTACCCTTAAGTCCCTCTACGCTTAGAGCATTCAATGCTCTAAGCCTCTACGTGACCCCTGGGTGGTGCTAAATGAGTGACACTGACTGAGTGGTAGAGCCACGCTGAGTTGCAGCACGCATTGGGCCGGCTCGCCCGGAGTAATACATTTATATTTTATTATCCGGCGTGAAATAATAGCCCTTGGTGCTGTTGTTTCGTTCGGTCAGTGAGGGTTCCGGAGGCCTTCCCCCCCCCCCCCCCCCAGCCCCCCACACAATTCCTATTCCTTTCTAAAACCTATTCCTTCCCTAAAGGCCGGCAACGCATCTGGGATTCCTCAGGTGGTGCTCTCCATCAGGTGATCCGCCTGCGCGTTTGCCTCCTTCTATTATAGAAAAGAAATTGATAAAATGGCAATAACAATCTAAAATTTACAGTCTTTCAAACTTCAGGATCAATACAACATCATAATTAAGTGCCCATTCGGAAGAAGGCCTATTTCCATTAGTAAACATTAACGGGCAACAGTGTTGTAGTAATGACATCAACTAATCTTACCGATTGATAGTAAGATGGAAAACCTTCAAAAATGGTCGGCACTGCATCAGTATTAAGTTTTTTAACATTGAAAATGTTTTTTCGTTCGCTCCAGTAGGGCCCCCATATTCCCTGAAAGTTCTACTCGCCCGTGATACCCTGAGGTTTAAGGCCACGAGGACGTATGAAGGCTCAAAAGACGCGGAATTCCGAAGGGGTTTAAAATTATGTAAAAATATTTTGGAAAAGTCAAAAACTGTTTTTGGAAATTGAAAAAACCGACTTTTTTTGACCGATAAATCGTGTTTTCATAGAAAATTTCCGATATCTCGAGAACGGGGCTGAATTAAAAAAAATTAAAAAAACATCTCGGTATTGAACTAAGGCACATTTTACATTATGACACTTTTTTGATATTAGTGACGGTTGAGGCAGTAGAGGTGCCCTTAGCCGCGAGTTTGCACGGCGCAAGGTGCGATATAACGCGGCGGGCGGCTCGCGTGCGGCCACGAGGGTTTTAAGATGATCTAAAAAAGTAGATTGTTATACAAGGGGCTAAAATTACCCATTATATACGAGGTAGTTTTACTCCCGAGCTTTAGCGATGGAGTAAATAAAAACCGAGTTTAATGGGTTTATAGCGCAGTCTTTATTCATGATTATTCTACTTAAGATTAAAAACTTTTTCGTTTTTGTAGGCTCATTGTCATTTAACAGACAAAAATTTTAAAAAAAATACTTTTTTGATTTTGGTCGTGTAGAGCACGAGATCTGTGGATTTTTATTAAACCGTAAAAAAAGCAGGATTTTTAAAAATGTTTGGCCTTGAATAGACCGAGTAGTCGGTCATGAAATGACACGTCTCACACCGACAGTGCGTCGCTGCCAAACGTACATTCACTATCTCTTTTACTTATATCACACTACAGTCATACAGACAGAGATACAAATACTTTACTTTGATACACGTATGTAAAAGCGGCAACGTCGTAAGACTCTGTATTTGGTCCGAGAACACACATGTATTTCAACCACAGACGTATAATTTCAACACGTTTTCAAAGCAGCAAAACTTTTTATATTTTAATATTGAAACTTATTTTTTTTTCGTCAAAACAAAAATTTTTTTTGTCTGGTAGTTTTTTATTTCTCCGTGATTTGGCTATTACATGAAGTTTTTCGTGGGCCGAAGCCACGTAAAACGGTTAGTCCCGGTTGTCGTCGAAAGATGGCAGTCGTTAAAACCAACCAACCCGCATTGGGCCATTGTGGTGGGTTATGACCTGACCTCCCCATGCGATGTTGTCCATGTGGGAAGGCCTATGCCCAGCAGTGGGACGTTTATAGACTGATGATGATGATGGTGATGATGAACTGTTCAGTATGGCTCGGACAGTCAGTACAAACGTTCCATACATGTCAATGAAATCTATCAATATGAAGTTTCTCTTACAGCAACCAATGTCAATCTTTTTACACTTTACCAAGTTCCATACAAATTTATATTTTCTTTATCATTTTTATTAAATGATAATCTTTGATTAAAATGTTTTAATCTAAGATGATAATACTCTTCTTTGACCTACATTGACATACATAAATATAAAAACACATCGTTAAGGTAAATATCTTTATCAATACAATCCCGCAAAGTTAAATCGTTTAATCGTTTTAAGATAATTCTAATCATCACCACTTCTTACTAGGTAAGTGTACTCGTACTTTAAAAGTTTAATTTGGACAAAACGTAACAAAAATAACAATTACAATTTTGACAAAAAACTAGTTTAAGTACAATGTAAAAGAAGACGATAAAAACGATATAGCCTAGATTTTGCTTGTAAGTTTGTGTAGAGAGCACATACTGGCACGCAACCACCATAGTTTGCGCTCTCTTCGTTTCCTATCAAAGCACCAGATCGATTTGAGTTTTTGCACAGAGAAAGTTGGAGAAAAGGTTTCGATTCCGATTTTTAAGAGTGAAATATACCTAACGACATAAAGTTACTACAATAAAGTATCGTAAAGTAAAATAAATTAAAAATAAGACTTTAAACTATCGCGTTGCATTGCATTAAAACTAGTTGGTTTATATTTAAATTAGTAAGTACCCTTTCATAACTTAGTAGGACCTGCCGAGGACCCATCGGGATCTTTGGTGCAAGTACCTATATAGAGTTGCCACCTTTTTTAGGACGAGTAGGTAAAGTATTTTTTCATTTTGTTAGAATAAAAATAATGTAAGTACATAGCATAAAAAAGAGTATTTCATTTTATTGATTTATCCTTAAAAACGTATTTTTTGATGCTCTTTGCGACATTTAACAAATATTTATCTTTTACGTAAATAGTTTAACGTAAATAGAGTATTTAAACGTACTTTATCTGTGTCGTAGATTATAAAGTACGCCTACATGAAAAAGTAGACAAACTCTATTTTAGAGTACGGGTGGCAACCATGAGTATCTACCCAAAGCCGACGAGCATATTATTATACGAGAGCACGTTATTATGATACATATAATAATAAAGATAAAAATGTCCTCCTAATTGTTTTCAATTACGGCAAACCCTTTGCATGCCTAGTCCTTATCATGAGCCCTAAAAAAATTGGCTTGCAGAACCAAATTTTGTTTTAAATTATTTGTGACCTGCCGAACAATAAAATTGACCAGCACTATAAACGTGCACTTAATTAAAATTTATGAAAATAAACAATGATTTTCTCTGCAGACGTTTCTACCGTTAAGAGTAGCAAAGCGTGCGTCCTCAAATAATTTTACGCCCTTATGAATGGTTGAAAGCCATCCAGAGCGTTCAGCAGCAAAAACTTCCCAGGTACGTTCTATTCTGCAAGCCTTTAGTTAGGACATCTTTGTAGGGAAGGTATTGCCCGCCAGGTTAACGCTTGCCGTCTGACAGCTCCGAACAGAATACTGCTTTCAAGTCAAGTCAAGTCAAAATATATTTATTCAATAAACTCAATTAATAAGTACTTTGAATCGTCCAAATCTTTTTAACCTATCACCCATTCAGGACATAATTGTTTAACTGTGGCAAAGAATCGGCGCAAGAAACCACAGCGCACAAAAGCAACGACATTTACAAACAAAAAAAAAATATGTCGTTACCAGGTCAAAAAAAAAAAAAATAATAAATGAATTTAAATAATAATAAATGATGCAATACAAAACTACAATACAATGTTGTATAAATTAGATAAAGATAATTAGAAATAGCTGTTGGAGTGTTTAGAGCATTTCAAATCCAAGCTGTTTAGCTTCTGTGTAATCTGACACTTTATAATAAGCTTTTTTATAAAGCTTTTCTTTGATTTTAATTTTAAATTTATTAAGATCTTCTAAGAATCTAAGAAGATTTCGGCAGCCTATCATCGTTCGTACGATAAACATGACCACACCACCATAGTTAAGCTTTTGTGAGTAAAGCTTCATACCCAGCATGCCAGACCTGCGTAAGACCTCGGTCTTAGATTCCGGTCATGCCACTTGTTTCCTAAAATATTACGAATACATTTTAAGTGAAAACTATTTAGCCTCCATCAGTTTTGTGGATACACCAAGACTCAGCAGCGAATAAGGGCTTAATGTATTTTATAAGTTTTAGCGTTTTATTAACGCTTAAATATACTTAAATAAATTTTAAACACTGAAAAAAGACGACAAACTTAGACGGGAATCGCAGGCAAAAGGCAGCCGCCCGGAATGCGGAAGGTGCGTGGTTCGATTCCCGCCTGAGATTGTCGTCTTTTTTCAGTGTTTAAAATTTTAATAGATGGGCTTTGTAGCTGTCAAACTTAATGTGTAGCTTAATATCCTGGAACCTCTAAAGGCGGTCATTCAAGCGCCCATAAGTAGGTAGTATCTGCTTTAGAAATCAGACCTGGTATCTCAGACGACAACAAAGACAAAGTTGTCGTTTTTGATGAGTCTTTCTATAGTCAGAGAGCAGAGTGTAAGTTTGTAAATGTGCATCGGTACTATCGCGTTTGAGTTAAGTTTTGACAGATAGATCTTAATGCTAAGTAAATAAGATCGAGAATCAAAACTCTTAACTCAAACGCGATAGTAACTAAATTAAAAATAGTAAATTCAACGCGAGTTAATCCGTAAAAAAGTGTTTCATTTCAACGCGATAGTAACGTTTGATTAGTAACGTTTCAACTTACATTTAGCGTTCTGTCTATCAAAAGTAGTCCCTGGACATTTTAGCAAACTTTATACATGGTAATGCCAAATACAAATGTCAACATCAATTTCCCAAGTAGTGTTGTTGCAATAGCGATAGTTTCACAATCGATAGTTGACCTTGAAAAATAGTCGATAGCGCGAATAGTCCTATCGGAAAAATCCTAATGCTGCGATGCTATCGATACTATCGATTCTATTGATACTCTCGAGATACAATTCTATTGATAGTATCGATCCTATCTTTAAACTATCGACGCGTTTCGATAGTATCGATAGTTTTGCTTTAGTAACTATCGACGAATTTTCGATACTATCGAGTGAGTATTGTAAATCTAATGAATTATATGAAGTGATAGATGACCTATGTAATTACCAGCTATATAACCTTTTATGAGTAAGCAATAGTATCGAAAAACTTTCGACTATCGATATTGAACAACTATCGATTCTATTTATTGGTTTTTTGCTGATACTATCGATAGTATCGATACTATTGATCTTTAGCAGTAGTATTACTTATTTTTATCAACCGATACTATCGATAGTATTGATAGTATCATCAAGGGTAGGTAGTTTCGATAAGACTATCGATAGTATGACTGTTTTTCGAAGTCACTATCGTGATTTCGAATATAGTATCGTGATGCTATCGTATCACGATATTATCGATAGACTATCGCTATCGCAACAACACTATTCCCAAGTTGTCAATTGGTCGTCAATAGTTTTACGTGATCTTGTTTTAACGATTTACGGGTGTAAAAATGAATAAAATTATTAAAAGGGGAGTGCAGAAGATGTTGTTTTGCATGATTTCAAAGTTTCAAGAAAAACTACAAGATAGACGCCAAATTCAATCAAAAACAAGATTGTTTACGTGTGGTGCTTGATTTCTTATGTAGTATGACGCAATTCTTTTGATACTTGGATTTTATTAATATTTTGAGAACAGTGAATAAAAAAAAAATATTATGGAATAAGTTATGTCTTTTTGTTTAACTATTCTTACTTAATTCCTAACATATAAGATAACAGGCGTTAGATTCATCCTAATATTAGTAAATGATAATAATTTAAAAAAAATCTCATTTTCACACCTTTGCTCTTGCGAATTAAAGTATACCGGCGATTCGCCCCAGCTTCGCACGGACGCAATCTCTGATCTTCCCGTCATATTTTTTTTATAACAAATTATGTCTTCACAAATGACGAACACAGCAAAACAAACATTATTAATGCGACAATTATTGAATTATTATTGCGACAATTATTGCATTATTATTGTAGATATGAGCTCGCAACTTTTTAAAACTGAAATTGATTTAATTTTGATTTTATATAATAAAAATAATAGTATCAACTTCGTTAATTTAGTGTATAGCCATTATTACCAGCAGCAGATTTTTTGAAATTGCCGCCATTTCTCAGGGACAGCTTTCCTTAACCAGAATCTACATGCATACATACATACATACACACATTCAGCTCGCTTCCTGCGAGGGGTAGGCAGGGACCACATCTTTACATTTGCTACGATCCTGAAACACATCCTTTGATTAACTTACTCTCATAACATTCTTCATCCATGCTTGTCGGTTTAGAGTACTCTTGACCTGACATAACGTTCTTCATCCATACTTGTCGGTTAAGGATTCTCTTGACCTGACCTTAACGAGAAAGTCACCGATCTGATTTAAGTACCTTCGACGAGGTCTTCCCATTCCAACTATCACATTCACTCCCGCGTCATGCACCTTTTTTGTAATTCTTTTGTCATCCATCCTATTACCAAACCATATTAGCAATGCCTTTCTCAATGTTTGTCACTACATCTTCATTCATTTCACACTTTCTAAATATTTGAAACAATTAAGCTCTTCAAAAGACTTACCTTATTAAGGGAATCTTTCCTGATTTTATGAAGTTTAGTAAAGTTATACCTTTATTTAAATCGGGAAATAAAGATGACCCCAGTAACTATCGACTTATTTCAATACTGCCAGCACTTAGTAAAATTTATGAAATAATTATTTTCGAACAATTAGTGGAATACATTAAATTTTCTTTTACAAAGTAAGCAATTCGGTTTAACTAAGGGTCGTTCCGCTACTGATGCAGATATTGCTCTAATAAAACATATATTTGATGCCTGTGGGATGCAATGTCTCAAAACGCTCTTGGAGTTTTCTGCGACCTGTTTAAGGCTTTCGATTGCGTTGAGCACCGGACTCTGGTGATGAAGTTAAATTATTATGCACTCAAAGGTTTTGCGCTTAATTTAATACAGTCGTATCTTAGTTCTCGAACACAAACTGTCGTTGTTAATGGAATTAATTCACCCGGTTCTCATGTAAAAATGTTAGTTCCACAAGGGTCAATTCTTGACCTTTCTTATTTTTGATATATATATCAATGACTTGCCATTCTTTGTAGAAAACTTCTGTGATATTGTATGGTTTGCAGATGATACTTCACTCATTTTTAATGTGACTAGGTGTAAGAATAATTATGACGATGTATACAATGCTCTCTCAGAGGTACTCAGTTGGTTTACTGCTAAATAATTTACAGTTAAACGCTAAAAAAACAAAATGTATTAAATTTACTCTACCAAATGTCAAGACCGAACAAACCGATGTTAGAATGAATAGTGACAAATTAGACTTGACAGTTTTTCTAGGGATAACCCTTGACTCAAAACTACAAATGGAACCCGCATATATCGAATTTGACCGGCAAACTCAGCTCTGCAGCCTAGGCGATTAGGTTTAGACAATTAACAGATGTTGAAACTGCTGGGACTGTTTACATTATTTATTTTCACAATGTCATGTCGTATGGCGTCCTTTTGTGGGGAACAGCGGTTAATGTAAAAATATATTTATTTTACAGAAACGAGCAATAAGTTTTTTGAGAAATATTTTTAAGGAAGTTTGTGTTCATACTGTTGCATCTCAATATATTTATAATTATTGTATACTTTTGGTGCGTTGCAATATTAGCTCATTTTTAAAACACGGTGATTGTACACAATTTCAATACTAGAAGTAAGTCAAAACTAGTAATGCCACTGTTTAGGTTACAAAATATTCTCAGTTTTTCTTGGGGCAAGATATACACTATTATAATAAAATACCAAGTACTGTACTAGATTTACCTTTAGATAAGTTTAAAAATCATGTAAAATCTTGTTTACTTAACAAAGGTATATATATTTATTGTATATATTATTAATTACTTAATAAAGGTATATATTATTAATTACTTAATATACAGCCTGGTTGTAATAAAAAATTCACATTATATTTTTTTAGTCCATTTTCTTTATATCTAATTAATTTTACGCTGGTATGATAGCCTTTAGCGGCAGTGTCTTACAGACAATAAGTACCTACTCATTTAAAATGCGTGTAACGTTGTCTTTAAGTTTTCTTGCTTTTGTTGGAGTTGCTCTAGTGTGTCATGCACTCTTAAAGTGTCTCTGCGGTGGTGGCATGTGCGTCGGGTCGTTAAGTTCCCTAAAAGATGGTTGAGCGAAGCGATGGCTTATTCACATGTCATACTCGTGAACGGGTGACGCCTGTGGAGGCTGGTCTTAAAATCACATTTTTTGGTAGTATTTATTAGTCTTTCTTTCTCTTTTTTCCAAGATACTGTAAGACGTTGTTTAGATTATTTTAAATTGAGGAATATCTGTTATTTTTTATTAGATATTCTTTTCTATGTTATTGTGTTGTCTTGTAATCGTACTAAATATTTATTAATTATGTAATGGTAAATGTCCTTCTATGATAGGGAGGACATTTTCTAATTTGTATTGACGCTGTCAAAGAAAGGGAGAAAAGAAATGCCCTTGCTGAGTTTGTTGCCGGTTCTTATCAGTACAAGGCTCCCGCCCCATAGTTAGACTTACGAATCGATGGCATAGTGACATTCATAAGTGCTCAATTATTGTAGCCTAAATTGACTAAACAATTTTGAATTTTAAATTTTTTGAATTTTGAATTCAATCTCAAAAAAAACAATATTGTTTGAAACTACATTACATTAAACATAATCACGAATACTATCCTCGAAGGGTTAGTGAAAGACTAGGCAATGAGGACAGCAAAAGCAGTTAAAAGCAGTCCTCTACCATAGTCCACTTTTCACCAAATAGCGACTGCACATGTGCTTAGCGTGACAGGTGGTGAACCCATCGCCGCTCTAAGCTGTTAGAAGTATGTGCATTCTTTAGTCCGTTAGTCGCCTTTTATGACACCCAAGGGAAGAGAGGGAGTAGTAGTATTCCTTCAGCGCTATGCGACACGGTTCATATGTTTGAAATCTATATCTATATATAATATTATCAACCTGAAAAGTTTGTTTGCTTGAACGCGCTAATCTCAGGAACTACTAGTCGATTTGAAAAATTCTTTCAGTGTTAGATAGCACATTTATCGAGGAAGGCTATAGGCTATAATTTGTTTAGGTACGGGTAGTAACCCGCGCGAAGCCGGGGCGGGTCGCTAGTTAAAAATAAATTAAGGCCACCACCGCCCGCGACTTCATCCGCGTAACGTATCACGTAACAATATTCCAAAAAAAAAACATATTTTATTGAAACCTTGTGCAGACAATTACAGACACAACAAAAAATATTCAAGGTAATTGATTTTAATTTATATAGACCATAATAATTTAATTTTGTTTCCAAAATCCTATGCTATTATAAGGTGTTATTAGAACAAAAATAATTTCTTCCTGATGTCTAATACGCAAGCAACGTCTAAAATAATGATGAGTTACTACATCATAAAACTTAACTCAGACTGACAATTCATTCATTATGTTAATTACTTAAAACAATATTACACAGGATAATGTCTTGGGTATTGACCTAGCTTATAACCTTACGCAGTCTAAAAGAAAGTCCTCTATAAATTCCCCGTTAAAGGACAGATTTTGCTCAGTTCAGATCGATCTTATGCACGTTTGGACGTCTCAGTGTAGTGTCCGTGTTGTGTTCCTAAAGAAACCCGTTGGCAGTTGAAGTATATATCTAGTAATCGTCAATTTACATTAATGCGGATACATAAATTAAGGATATCAAACATAAGAAAAGTGACAACGAGCTAAGGAAATGTACAATGAAGACAGCTGATAGAAGTCTGAAGTCTTCCAATTAACCAGACATTTCCTTAGACAAAATGGAACATCTGAAAGGTACTATTTTGAGTAATTTTCTCCATCATAGGGTTTACGAAAACTAATTTGTTTTTATTGAAATTGCAATAAGTTTGAAACGTCAGAGTTAAATAATTATGTAATAATTAAACGGAAGTTAATCCAATTTTTTATTCATTTTATATTGTAAAAAGTGTTGGCGTAGATAACAATTTTTATGTTAAATAAACCGTTTGTTTTATGCTGTTGGATATGTGCAGTCCGTCAGTCGCCTCTAACGATACCCAAGGGTCAATTGTTGATTAATCGGTCGAAGAGATGGGTTGGTAGTATTAATTAAATTAAAATTAATGAATCATAATCATACTTTTCCCTTTTAGGAAATAAACTGGTTGAACAATGGTGGCTGGTGGGATCCCCCATACCGCTGTTAGCCATAACAGTGACATACATTCTGTTTGTCGTTAAAGTTGGACCTGATTGTATGAAGTCAAGGCCGGCGATGAGCCTGAACAAGGTTCTTGTACTGTATAACGCTGTGCAAGTTATCGTCTCTTTTCAACTTTTTGTAAAGGTGAGTACTGTTAATGTTATCTACATTATATACATATGTACAATCAGGGCTGTTATCCCCGAAAGATTAGTCAGAGACTAGACAATGAGGGCTGCAAAAGCAGTGCCCTGCCACAGTCAGCCTTTCAAAGTGTCAGATTACACAGAAGACAAAACAGCTTGGGTCTGAAATGCTCCAAGTACTCCGACAGCTATTTCTAATTGTCTATTTGTATTATAGTATTGTATTGTATTATTTATCATTTTATATTATATTTTGTATTTTATGACATAGTAACGACATATATTTTTTCTGTAAATGTCGTTGCTTCTGTGCGCTGTGGTTTCTTGCGCCCGTACTTATTAATTGAGTTTATTGAATAAATATATTTTGAGTTTGAGTTTTAATAAATAACAACTGCACATGTGCTCAGCTTGAGCACATCGCTGCTTTATGATGTAGGGTGTATGAGCAGTCGTTAGTCCGTTAGTCGTGTTTTACGAAACCTTTAACAGAAGAGATTGGTTGATATATAGCTTTCTTGTAATATTTTGCCACCCACCACCAGTTGAATATTGTTTTTATTGTTAATTTTTCTACCGTCCGAACTTCGTCCGCGTGAACATCTATACTTTGTATCCCGTAATGGGTTCACTTATATACAGTATAGGTACTATTATCTATTCTGTGGTATAGCTTTCGCTAGCTTTCGGCAATCGATTTAATAGACTTTGTATATCAATTCTGTTTGTCGATTGATACAGCCTCCCTCCCCAATTAAATTGTGGGGGTAGGTAGTTAAAATGTCGATAGGTTATTTGTTATTTGAGAAAAGTTAATGTTTACAAAGAGGAAATAGAAAAGTACCTATGTACAGCATATAGCCAAACACCCGGGATAGGTAGGCATAGACTTAAGTATGTACCTACCTATAATCCAAGTGCATTGTTTTATAGTGACAATTAGTTTAACAGACAAGTACAAATTCACTACAAAGGCAAATTACTTATGTACCTACATAGTAAAGATTTAGAATATAAGCTACTCAAAGCAAGTAAAATTTGTAAATTCCGTTTTGTTTATGGTCGGTCTGTTTATATTCCATCATAATGTAAACTTTGAGCACTGAACTATGTAAAACCGCTACGCAAGTTCTGACAACATGTCACACGCCATGAATTGTTTAGCTATTGATTAACTATTAATTGGCAGCTATTTTAAATAATATAAAATTTCTAGAATTTAGTATTATTGTCCATTAGCAAATTAATTATTAAAATAACTAGTACGTAGAATATAGTAAATATGAAGTGATAAGTTAAAGGACCGCGCTGCGGCGGGCACTGATTTGGCGTCAAGACCTAACGCATATGGTCTGCTGCGCGAGTGTTCTACTGGCGCAGGGACGTCTGGCACTTCTTGCAATAACCTAACGGTTGGTGTCGAGGTGCCAGTATAAATAAACTTAGCGATGTAAGGAGAGGGGTCCTTTCATACATACATAAAATTAGGGCGAAAGTCATTTGTGCGACGCCAGATAATCGAAGTGCCATATGAAGCCGATGAGCCATTTAATCGAAAAGACAAATATGCGAAAGCCATAAGATCGAATGCAGGTACAGTTGTTAATCACGACTATTATCCCTAAAGGGTAGTCAGACCAATGAGAACTTCCTCCTCAGCATCCCCTCTCCTTACTACACTAAGTTTTATTTGTACTGGCACCCGAGACCAACCGTTAGGTTATGCAAGAAGTGCCAGACGTCCCTGCGCCAGTAGAACACTCGCGCAGGAGACCATCTGCGTTAGGTCTTGACGCCAAATCAGTGCCCGCCGCAGCGCGCTCTTCATTCGGTACTCATAAGACTAGTGTCTCTTGAGAGTATCCCCGTGAACACGTGTAGTTCACTGCCTATTGTCCAGATAGGTAACCGGAGCTGTCGAGCTCGCTCACTTCTCGTTGCACGAAGGGCACAACTCGCAGTTGCCACTGCTAGGGTCGTCGACTCTAAAGTCGACTCCCAAGTGTCCACCTTGGTAGCGGAGTAGTAATTATTATAAGATACAGTGAGAACTGCAGTAGTAGTCGACTCCCATAGCCTCCACGTTTTACCAAACTACAACTGCACATGTGCTCAGCGTGATAAGTGGTGAGCCCATCGCCGCTTTATGCTGTTAAATGTATGTACAGTCTTTAGCCCGGTAGTCGCCACACAGGGGAAGAAAGGGTTGTTTTAGTGAGCCACTATTAGACACGGCTCAAAGTAAAGTTGAATTTATGAATCAGAATTAAGTAAAATGAAAATCAATAAAGATTATTATTCATTACTTATCTTATTGTATTTGTATTATTTTGGGTAAAGATGGTATCTCGGTGTCGTGTCGTTTCGATAGTCTTGTTACTGATCCGGCCGGCCAACAATAATTGTTGTTGTTGCCAACAAGTAATTATTACTTGTTTTAAAATCTTACTAAGTACCTATCTATTTCATGTGATGTTTGTTTTTCATATGGATTGTTAAAGTTTAATTAAGGAAATGTGAATCGTTCTAAATGTATGTTTTGTCACAAGGCAATAATGTTTTTAGAATAATCTCATTAAGTAAATCCTGTATTCTTATGAAAATAAAGTTTCAATAAACCCGTTGCATATCTATTGCATACCGCGTCACGTGGCGGTGAAACAATACTACCAGCCTCTTTCTTTCCTTGGGTGTCGTAAAAGGCGACTAACGGACTAAAGACTGCACAAACATCTAACAGCACAGAGCGGCGATGGGCTCACCACCTGTCACGCTGAGCACATGTGCTGCGGCTATTTGGTAAAAAGTGGACTATGGTAGAGGACTGCTTTTGCTGTCATCATTGTCTACTCACTGACTAACCCTTCGGGGAAAAAGTCGTGATTATATTTTATGATATTATATATTCTTTGATCTTAAAATATTTGTGAACTTTCACAAATATTTTATGATCAAAATTTACCAAATCGGTTCGGCCATTCTCGAGTTTTTGCGAGACAAACGAACAGCAATTTATTTTTATATTGAAATATGTAAAATAAGTCAATAATATATTGAGTTGGATCATTGCTTGTGCTATATTGTTGATTTAGAAGTGGTAGACACAGTTTGACAGACACATTATTTTTCTCATAATAATTTATTTCTCTAAGATATACAAATAGTTTATGTCAATTGTTATTTCTAAAGACGTGTAACATATTGCTGCGATTTAGTTCATGCTATTCTGTAGGTACATAGCGTTTGTGGCAATATTTATACAAAACATGTTAATTCTCTTCTTATTACGCACATGTCATAACAAATAGTGAACTAAGTGTCAAGAGGTTTCTTGATTGCTATAGTAATACGGAACACAAAAAAAGCTGTCATAAGTTTGCTTTAAATTATTACAATAATGTTCCTCTTGATTTTCGAGAAGACGTTTTCCGATAATATGTTTAATTATTAGTATTTTTACTCAATACTCCATACTTTGCTATATTCCTTAATATTCATAATATAAAAGATCCGGAGTCAATTATGGGCCCTGTGGGGAACAGCACAGCTTAAAATAAGGCTCATTTTAATGTTTTTAGCATTTATTATTTCATTTTAAATTACACTTACATACTTACTTTTATTTAAATGTTATTAGATCGAGTAGGTATATAATAGTTTAAACTTAAACATTAAAGAATAAAATAAATACTTACTTTATTATTTATTTATTTTGTAAATCAATATTTTAAAAAGCTTTTCAATTTCAGGGTGTCACCATGCTAGCACAAAATGGTTTGGTCAATTCGGATTGCAAAACAGAGCAGCTGTTGTCGCAGGTTAGTAAAATGAACTTCAGAACTAAGAAAAGCTCCTCAGTTCTAAAAAGCACCCGAACGCGCGTTGAAATTGCAATTTAACAAGTTAAGCGATGTTTAGCGACCCTTCGCGCTTTGGTAGTCACGTTAATCCGTTGATCCCGGTTGTTGTCGTAAGATAATTACCTATACTTACTCACTATGAGGACGCAGCCACCCAAAGTGTGTATTGGCCTTCGATAATACCTAAGAGTCGCCATTTCTGCCTGCCGTGTGCTTACGCCCTCCAATTTACCCCGGAGCTCGTGCTAATCCGCAGGACCTGGTCTTCCCAGCGACTCCCAGCACGATCACTTCCCATTCTCTACAGATAACCAAGCCAGCAGAGTGTATCGTGAGATACCATTCGTTAAAAAAACGTACCACGAGGCATTGAACCAACGAGGCGAATCGCCTCATGAATCACTCATGTAAGAAGAAGTGAATAGTTTCTTAGCTAAAACTTATTAAATGATAATAAACATAAAAATAATAATAAATTCTTCATGTTCCTATGAACAGAAATTAGGTGCTGCTGAAACATCATAGACTTAGTATCTAATTTGAGAATACTAGAATTATTTCCGTCACCAAGTATAGCATAGCTTGTACTTACATTTAGCGAGACTCGAATTATTCAAAGCAACAACCAACTCTGTGGTGTAGTGGCTAAGCCTCTAGTCTCAGATCCAGAGGTCTCGGGTTCGATTCTCAGCGGGGGGTACATCCTTGTGTACTAGGTTTGGTTAGTGGTGGGGCTGTTCAGTTCAGTCAACCTGGCTACCTACCACCACCTTATCCAAGTCTGTCACCTCAACAACGATCTTTGTAGCATTTTTGTGTACTGACAGTTTAGAGATAAGAACGACAGTTCCTCAGTGGTTGTGGATTCCGGGTGAAGCGCGCTTTCACCTTCGGCCTTATCGTCACTTACCATCAGGTGAGATAAAGGCCAAGCGCTTACCCATTGTAGAATTTTAAAAAAAGCCGCTTCCAGTTCCTACAGTCGTAAATAATTTCCTCATGTTATGTTACTCTCATTCTCAGATCAGTGAAGGCATATACCAATATCACCTCGTCAAAATTACCGAGCTGCTCGACACAGTCTTCTTTGTACTTCGAAAGAAGCAGAATCAGGTGACCTTCCTCCACGTGTACCACCACGCGGTGATGATGTGGACCACGTGGATCGGCCTGAAGTACGACACCTCCTACACGCTGATATTTCTCGGAACTGTAAACAGTTTCATACACGTCATCATGTACACTTACTACGGTCTTTCCGCCTTTCCATCTTTGACAAAGTATTTGTGGTGGAAGAAGTATTTGACGAGAATGCAACTGGTGAGTAAGGGCTTTTTTCAGTTCTCCATTTTGTCTCATAAATCTTTCATCCATAATCTAGCGTGTCATAATGTTTTGTGACATAATCATCATGTGTCCAAATGATAACTTGCTCCAATTTAATGTTCATAATATCAAATGCCATAAAATTTAAATCTCTAAATACAGAAGGTATGCCCTAAAGGAGACGGCCGACCTTCGATAGAACCTTGGGCTTGAGGTGAAGTTGAGGTGTAACACAATGAAAGTAGTGTTATTTGAAAGATATTATGAAATTAAAGGATTCCTGAAAATTTGGCTAACATTGGCAGTATGAGACCTGAGAAATAGAAGATTATGTAATGTGAGGTTAAGAATAGCCTACGCCGAAATAGTTATTTTTTACAAATAATAACCTCTAAAAGCATTTCTTTTTAAAGTACAAAGTACAAGGAACATTTTGTGTTAATACAGATAAGTGCATTGTTGTTACTAGCTATTTTTGTCCACATTGGGTAAAAATATTTAGGTAGGTAGGTACCTAATCTCAACAATGAACAATCTATCTACACCAGTGGGTAGGTAGGTAAATAGACATAACCAGGCAGCATGTAATGCATAAATACCTACCTACTCCTTTTTTTTCATCATTTAATAGCTTACTATTATCACACGAGTAAAGAATTAAATGAAATGACGAGCGTGAAGTCCAAAATGAGAGGTACAAAGTCTTTGTGTGTTAGCTAGTTTTCGGTGTTCGTGGTGAAAGCAAAGGTCGATCAAGAAAAAGAAGATAACTTTTTTTTTTTTTTTTTTATAGCAGAAGGAGGCAAACGAGCAAGCGGGTCACCTGATGGAAAGTAATCACCGCCGCCCATGGACACCCGCAAAACCAGAGGAATCGCAGGCGCGTTGCCGGCCTTTAAGGAAGGAATAGGCTCGTTTCTTGAAGATAATAACTGTAGTCAATAATGAATGCCAAGGTCCAAGAAAAATCCAAAAACAGTAAGAGCACACTTAAAACGCAGCGAAGAAAACAAAGCAAACGAGACGAGTGACATTTTTCTTTTCTCCAACAATGTCAATTTTTCTGTCACGGCTTTGGCACCAAAGGATTTTTAGAAGTATATGAATAATCGATTACAGTTATTATTAATTAAAAAAAACAAGATTGCTAACATCTATTTTAAAATGATTTATGTGTTTTATGCATGCGTTTATATGTTTTTGGTATTATTTAATATAATTGACCTGCAGTGAAACGATTAATTAACAAATCAAACAACTTGATTGTATTGTGATAATTCGATTCATTTCATTCGATAACAGTAACTTCTTTCTTACGTCGTTTTCTTTTTTCCCAGACTGTAGATAAAGCTGATTTTTTATATTAATCTTACCTATTCAATATGTGTTTAAATGAACAATATTAATTAATCTTGTTACCTGCTTGTTAAACTTAGGCCCATGACGAGCTGTCTCCTTTGTTTGCTATAAATATTACAATCCATAATATTTAAAAGACATAAACCGCTTTTCTATAATAGTAATAAGTCCTAAGCCAAAAGTCCTAAAGCTAGATTCCTGTTGTCTAATAAAAAAATAACCTTAATTTTCTAAACTATCACGTGACTTACAGGAGTATAAACCATCGATTTGTTCCGGATTTGTCGTATTCCTGATTCGTCGTATTCCAGATTGGTCGTATTCCAGATTCGCCGTATTCTAGATTCGTCGTAATACGTACAGTCGAGTAGGCACATAAATATATGTATATCGATCGAATCTTTTCACAAAGTTCTTAAAAACGTTTAAAACATACACGTAAATGTATTTTGTTATGGTACCTAATTATTACATATTTTTACAACTTGAATGTACAATCTTAGAAAAATAACTCTTACAAATTATATAGTGTGCCTTTCTAGACTTTGTGAATTATGAGTTTAATTGTTTCATTTTATGAATTTATTGAGTTAGTAACAAACTGTTTTTTGTTCTATCGAGGAGAGTTTTTTTGTTCCAATACATTTATTATATAATTGTTTATTTAAATAAGTAACAAGTTATATTTGGTTTATTTTATAACAAATATGACAAGTACCTACTAAGGTGGGTATTACGACGAATCTGGAATACGTCGAATCAGGAATATGACCAATCAGGAACACGACGAATCCGGAACAAATCTAAACCATTACCTGATGATGTTTTATAATAATATTGTTACGACAAACCATTTGGACTAACATAGATTATACAATATAACACTTAGGACATGTGACTTTATAGCAAGAAAAATTAGGTTATCTAATTATTTTAGCACCCAATATTATTACACAAAAGCTTTAGAATTAAAGACGATTAATTATGGATAGTGATGATTATAGCAAACGCGTCAGGGATTTTGATTTTCGGACGAACGATATTCGGAGAAGGAAGGGACTACCGTTTTTTTCTTATTATACAACTGGGGAGCCTTTATCCCAGATGATGCTAAGTGATGATAAAGCCAAATATATGCATGCAACTTCAATCACCACTATTATCAATGATATTATGTTAACATCATTGACTATTATCCCCGAAGGGTTAGTCAGAGACTAGACAATGAGGATAACAAAAGCAGTCCTCTGGCCACACTCAACCTTTCACCAAATGTCAACTACACATGTGCTTGTTTTCGTCGCACTGAATTGTCGTCAATGTGTGTATGTATTGTATTTCAACCCTTTCAACCAATATTAGATAGATAGATAGATAGACAATACTTTTATTGTAACTTTACACCACAAACATTTACATAACACATGACAATGAGCACAAATACAAAGTTACAATTTGGCGGTCTTATCGCTTTAAAGCGATCTCTGCCAGACAACCATTCGGATGGAGAGAACTTATACACTCAAAGATCGGAGGTGCATACCACAGTAAAACAATTAAAAACAAAAGCAAATTAAAAAGAACCAAAACATAATACATAACATTATAAAATAAATAAATAATAGGGTGTAACAATTATATATACATACATATAAATACTTAAATATAATAGTCTCAGGTAGGATGTGGCGGACAATGACAGCTATGCAGCAGGATAGGGTTAAAGGGAAAGGTAGAAATTCTTCACGTGCACCTTAAATGCGTGAATTGTTTTAGCACGCCTGATCGTAACTGGAAGCGAGTTCCAGACACGAACAGCTTCAACGGTGAATGAACAATCGTAAAAGGTAGTGTTGTGAAGAGGGGTTTTAAGGGATAGATTTTCTGATGACCGTAAGGAGCGCGAGGATGAACAATAAAGGAAACTGAAGCGTTCCTTTAGATAGGAAGGATAGGTGGGATTAAACAATATGTTATATAGAAGGGAGAGGATGTGAGTATTCCGGCGAAGACGAATAGGAAGCCACTTGAGTTTAGCGCGGTATTCTGAAACATGATCATACTTGCGTAAGCCAAATATGAATCGAATACAAAAATTTTGAAGGCGCTCAAGTTTATTTAGCTGGTCCTCCGAGAGATCAAGATAGCAGGCGTCAGCATAGTCTAAAACGGGAAGAAGCAGCGAATGTGCTAGCGCAATTTTAGTGGCAGTGGGTAAAAAGTTGCGCAGTCTTCTTAAAGAAGCTGAAGAGGCGTAGAGCTTGCGACTGACAGCTTGTAGTTGCGGCCCCCAACTCAAGCAGCTATCAATAATAACGCCCAAGTTAGCAACTGATTTACTGAAAGGGATGTCCACTCCATCAAATGTAACCTTAGGGAGGGTTTCCCAGTTTACCTTGGAAAGCAACCTGGAGCTGCCGACCACAATAGCCTGCGTTTTGCTTGGATTGACTTTAAGTCCGTAGGCTCGGCTCCAATCTACAATATGTTTCAAATTTACGTTGGTAGTTAATATAGCCTCGGCGAGATTACCAAGTGGTGCCTGGCAATAAATTTGTAAATCGTCTGCATATAGGTGGTAGGAGGAAGAAATGTTTTCGGAAATAGAAGTGATAAAAATAGCAAAGAGGAGAGGAGATAAAACGCCACCCTGCGGGACACCAGCTGTCGAGTCACACCACGCAGAGAATTTCTCTTCAAGGCGAACCCTTTGCCTGCGTCCGTACAGGTAGCTGGGAAACCACTCAATTACCGTTGGAGATATGTTAAGTGAGCGCATCAAAGATAAAAGGATGTCAAAGTCAACTGTGTTAAAGGCATTGCTGAAGTCCAGCAACGTAAGCACAGTTAGGTGACCGTTTTCCATGCCAAGGCGAATGTCGTCGGTGATCTTGACTAAAGTAGTCACAGTGCTGTGGCCTGGACGGAAGCCGGATTGGAGTGGGTTTAGAAGATTATGATGGGAAAGGAACTTACTTATTTGATTGTGGACCAGACGCTCGAGGACTTTGGATAGGAAAGGGAGAATGGAAATAGGTCGGTATTCAGCAAACGATTTAGGATTACATTTTTTAGGCAAAGGAATTATCTGAGCGTCTTTCCATGAGGATGGGAATATAGCATTGGAGATGGAGCTGTTGAAAATAAAAGTGAGGACTGGAAGGACGATATCAAGGATTGGCACTAACATATTGCGACTAATACCGTCACCGCCTACCGCATTGGAAGTAATTGACAGCAAGCTCTTTTTAACATCACAATCCGATAATTGGTCAAATGCAAAGGGAGCAAGATCAGGAACTGGTACAGTAGACAGTTTGTCTAATGTAGTCGCTTTTTCAGCATCATTGATACATGATGAGGAAGAGAAATGGAGATTTAGTGAGTCAATATTAATATTAGGTGAAATAGAATTTTGTTTTAATTTTCCAATTCCTAGCGACTTAAGGAACTTCCAAACTTTGGATAAATCTACGTTTTCAACTGAATTGTGAATGTGGCGGCGAAGCGCATCCCTACACGCCCTATTGCAGCGATTACGAACCTTGACATACCTTTCCCTGTTGTGGTCAGTAGGTCGAAGTTTAAATCGTCTTTTCGCTGCTGATTTTTTATTCATTAACATTTTGAAGTCGTCAGTTAGCCATGGCGCCGGGTGATGCTTTATCTTAACAGCTCTAAATGGTGCATGCTTGTCGTATAATGTGGTTAAAAGGGAGTTAAAAACATTAACTTGTTCATCGACAGACAGAGCTAGAAAAACAGGAGACCAGTCGATCTTACCTGCGTCATCAAGGAACGCGCGTTGATCCATACCACTAAAATTGCGCTGAAGAATGACTTTGGGTTTAGCTTTAGGAGGACGAACTTTATAGGACAAAAATATGAGATCATGATACGAAAAGCCATCGGCCGAGCATTGACCGTGCTTCGCAACATGCTGGGGAGATGACACTATTAACAAGTCAAGAAGAGATGGAGTAGAATTTGGAAAATGATGGGTGGCAGTAAGTGGGAGAATATATAAGTTACTAGAATTGATGACGGATTGAAGTGAAACGGTGCGAGAATCATTCTTTAAGAGGCAAGTATTAAAGTCACCCATGATAATTGAATGGCTGTAGGAAGGAATTATATCATCTAGAAGTTTCTCAAATGATGCGAAATAATTTACATTTAAAGAAGGGCTGTAATAAACTCCGAGAAGGATTTTGTTATGCGAAAGGAGAACTTCAACCAACAAATGCTCGCCAGAGTTAGCAGGAGGTGGTTGCGCCGAGGTGCTAATTACAGAGAAAGGAATATGAGGACGTAAGTATATAGCAACCCCGCCACCCCTGGAGCCAGTGCGGTCATTTCGTATAAGATGGAAGCCAGGCAGAGCATATGAGGTAGAGGGTAAACATGGCTTAAGCCAAGACTCGGAGATTAAAACAGCGTGGATATTTTTGTTATTAAGTGACGCCAGCATGTCTGAATAATGAGCCGGAATACTTTGCGCGTTGATGTGGATGACGTTGAAGTTTTTTGGTACATCAGAAAAGTGACACTCAAGTGTGTCGGAGAGGGACGGGATGCTAACAAAACTGTCTTCATCGCTGCTGCTCGAAGATAAAGAAAAATAATTTAAATCATCACCTGAGATTGACATGCAAATAAATATAAGATAATTAAATAAATATTAAAAAATATACTAAATACCTAATATTACAAAAATAACCTATTACTTTTCAAAAAGGTAAGCTAACTCCACCCGCCGGTTTGTGCTTGATATAAAAAGAATAATCTACAATAACAAGAAAATTAAAAGACAATATAAAAAAAAATAGCTGAGAACCGCAGACGTAATTAATTATACTAACAAATTATAAAAAAAAAAAATTCATTTGAGAGTAAAACGGAACGTACCATTAAAAAAAATAAAAAGAAAACGTCAACGTCAAGCGTCTGTCATGCGCGTTTCACTCACTGTCACTACAGTCAGTCACTGTCGTAGAAAAATAAAAAGTTGATTTACAAAAGTGCGCAAAACAGAAAAAAAAACAACAATAAAATAATAACGACTACAACTAGAGGGTAAATCAATGGTAAATATTAATGATGTACCTTGTAACGAACGACGCAACAGGGTCCACATAAAATGTTCGCTGAACAATAACAACACAACTCACAAAGAAGTTCGAATGACAACAAAAAGTTACTTCTTACTCGTGCCGCCGGCTCGCCTTGTTTTCGGCACTGCAGGTTCCGGAATTTTGGCAACAACAGGCACCGGCGGCTTAGGTATATCCGCTGCCGCGATCTTATCAAGCCTGCAAGCGAGCTAATGCGGCTGCGCTTCCCGTCCGAACTGACCACGAAGACGTATCCCTGGCGCGTGAAGCATCTGGTGATACCAAATTTCTGACGCGCCGCCATAAAAGTATCGTGCCGTGGTTTCGTCAGAAACTCGGAGACTGTAATACCAGTGCCTTTCAACGCGTTCTTGGCGTGCCAGATCTTGTTCCTCACCTCGAGATCGCGCAGCTTCAGCAAAATCGGTCGCGGCCGGTCGCTTGCAGATGTGCGGCCCATTCTATGACAACGGCCTATGTCTTTTTCTGTGAAACCGGACAGCTTCATACGGCCGGCAATGGCACTGACAACAACTGCGGCCGCATTCTCGTTGGTCTGCTCCGGCAGACCATGAACCAACAGCATTTTTCGCCGACTGTGCATTTCTATGCCGTCCACCTGACGGGCAAGAAGACTCACTTGATCCTGGAGGGTGCGAAGAGCAGACATAATGAACGTCCTGAATGCGGCAAAGTCAGCCGTTAAGTTGGAGATGCTTGATGAAGGAGCCGCATTATGAAGCTCACCCTGGTAGGAATCCATCCGCTGAATGAAGATGTCTTGGAGTTGAGCCAATGAGTCCTGAATAGCCTCCATCGTTGGTTGTCCGTAGTGCAGTGCAGAGTATGAGTGATTTATAAGTGTTGTTGTTGTGCTTTTGACTTGAAAACACTCACCGGCAGGTATTGCGTGCTAATTATTATTTATCATTAATGATTGGGTTCCCAAAACAAATATTACAATTAATAAATAATAAACTTTCACAGAGCTTTTAAAGTTGATGTTGATTTTAGCAGCTACCCCCGAAGAAAAAAAGTTATTATCGTTAGTAGTCAATATGTACCTACTCACTTTCGGTCCTCAGTTCTTATACCCTGGTTCCCGTTTGGGATTCATAACCCTATATAGTTCCTACGTTTGTGGACTTTCAAGTTTCATTATATGATAAGGACAAAACTTAACCGTGTTGCGTAGCGGTGAAACAATACTACCACCCCTGTCTTCCCTTGGGTGTGGTAAAAGGCGACTAACTGACTAAAGACTGCACATACATCTAACAGCATAGAGCGGCAATCGGCTTACCAGTTACCGCCTGTCACGCTAAGCATGCCTGTGCAGTCGCTATTTGGTGAAAAGTGGACTATGGCAGAGGACTGCTTTTGCGGTCCATATTGCCTAGTCTCTGACTACTTAACCCTTCGGAGATAATAGTCGTGATTATATAATATGTGTGTATGTACAAAACTTAGGCATAATTAAGCAGCGGTGAACTAACTTTTGACGATTTTAATATTTTGTTTGCAGATACAATTTGTGGCAGTTATTCTGCACGCTGTTGCTAATTACCTCTACGGGTGTCCAATATCAACAATGATGTTTTTTATAGTAATGTTCAACGCGTTTCTCTTTACGGTCCTATTTGGGGATTTTTATGTGAAATCTTATTTGAAGGGTACACAAATAAATACAAAGAGATTATCGAAACAGTTAAGCTAATTCTAGTCCTAACAGAGAAAGTCCTTTTTGTTTGTTTAATTTATTTTTATGTAATTGTGCCGATTTTAAATAAATATTTATATTTTTTTTTCAACTCGATCGTAAATTTGTAAGAAATATGGATATTTTATGAAGCATGTATAAAGCGTCGTACTTGAAAATTTACGAACAAATTCAGTCAAATAGCCTAAGAAGCATGCACTTGAAAAATTCGACAGGAAAATCAATGTAACGTGTAGCTTAATAAAACTGGATTTTTATTTATTATGGTTACCAACAAAGCAATTGCACAAAAACTTTCAAAACATACCTACATTGCATCTTACAAAAAATGAGTAATGCTCTACTTATTATAGGTACCACTCATGAAAATAACATAATTATTAAAAGTTCAATCTCAAGTAACAGACATCCCTTGATACAAAATAATATTAAAGGACATTTTTTTTGGTACTAAAATAAAAGAAAAATTAACTTCAACAATTCATATACTTCCTTGTCCAAGAGACTAAATGCTATCATTCTGTATGTTTTTTAGATTTTTAATTACCTCCTTTAAAGAACTGTATTTTGATAAGTTTTGTACGTTTCTGAACGAAAGTTCCGGTTTTTTTAATGTTAACGAACGCAGAGTTATTTATTAAGTAGGTAAGTCTCTGAGGTCTATGTTAATGTAGAAACGATATTGTTAACACAGTTATCTTTTACGCACTTAAAGTATTTAGCAACGATACACACAATTAACCCAACGAAAGCGCGGCCGGGAATCGTCTGGCGGCTGACAGTCTGACATCTGTCTACGATGCGTATTGACATATAAAACGTCAGACAAGCGTCACTTTTTCATTTTTAATAACATAAAGTGTGACAATCTTACTATAATGTTGCCATTTTCGAGTAGAAATCAATGTTGGTTTTTAATTTACTTATATAAAAAAACGGAGGTCTTTAAATTATTAATACGGTCATAAATATGTTGATAATAATGTATTCTTCAAGTATTTATACATTGGCGTCAAGTTAAAAGACTTTAGAATTTAGTACCAAGCCCCATAGTAAAAAAATTATGTCCTTACAACAATGAAAAGTAAGTTAAATTAATTGTCATGTTTTGTAAAATAATAGGTACAGTATAGTAAAAAAGCTGGTAGAAGGTGGTGGTTTCGAGTCACACGTGAGAGATCACGCGACTTGATTTAAAGATTAATGTAGCAACCAAAATTTATGTTTATTATAAAAAACGTAATTTTTTTATCATCGAAGTTTTTATATAAATACCACATCAACCTCCAATTTCCCTGTAATTTGTTACATACACACGACTATTGACTGTAGGCAGCGAGGACGCAAAAGCAGTTCACTGCCAAACGGCACACCTCTTAACAACTGCACATGTGGTCAGCATGGCAGGTGTTGTTGGTACTATTATTAAATAAAGAGCCGCCACCAATCTGCTCAGTCATTTGTTTACAATTGGCTATTTGACAGGTTGTAACAATAAAATATGAAATACTAGCGGCCGCTCGCGGTTTCACCCGCGTGGTTCCCGTTCCCGTGGGAATATCGGGATAAAAAATATCCTATGTGTTAATCTAGGTTATAAACTATCTATATGCCGAATTTCATCCAAATCCAAGTGAAAGAGCAACAAACATCCATCCATACTTATAAACTTTCTCGTCTAAAATATTAGTAGGATAGTAGGATGTCGAAAATGATAGTTTATGATTTAACGATAATTATCCAATAGTTTTTTTTAATAAGATAATTTGTAAATATTTTATTTTTACAAAATAAATTTGCGATTTTTTATCTGTGGATTACAAAACCCGAAACACGGGCAGCCATGATTGAGCTTCATGTGACGTCACATTTCACAAAATTATCAAAAACTACCTGTCAGGTTTCAAGATAAGTTTTTTTAGTTATTCAAATGTGACGTCACAGAGCAAAATGTCACGTGACCAACCGTTTTCGCACGAAATTTGAAATCAATAAAGAAAAATATGTTTTTTTGTCAAATAAAGCTTTTTCGAGAAAGAAAACTTGCACGGGGTATAAAATAAGCGTTTGTAATTTTTTTAATACTTTTCCGATAACTGTCAAGTAGCCAATTCTGCGTTTCACTTCGCAGTCACACGTTAAGCGGATACCCGCGCGGTACCATACACTAGGGCACCCGCTTAACGCTGTTTCAGCTCTGAAACTCGCACTAGACTAGGCTACACTAGGCTTTAAGCCTAAGCCTTTGCCATAACTTGGGCAAACTGTAACTGTTACTGTTTTTTTTGGTGTATTGCTGTTGTATAAATTGAACAATAAGGCATTAAAAAATATAACTAGGATTAATATGGGTTTATTAGAAATTATTTTTATTTTGTTAAACTGTGTTTATCAGAATACTATATTTAAATCGTCGTTAAATCTTATTATTATTATTTTGTTATATTAATATTAAAAAAATGAGGTGTGTAATGTCATAACCCAATTTATGATATAAAGGTATGTGAAATATACGGTGTTTATGAGCAGAGTATTGTATCATTTATGCAGAAATACCTTTTGTAGTACGATATTATACCTATACCATAAATGGAACACAAAGCTACGCTACTCGGCCGATCCCATGCAACAACAACAACAACATGCAACAACATGGAATTCTTTGCCGGCGCTTGTGTTTCCCAGCTCTTATTAGTCCCGGGTCTTTTAAGCGGGGCATGAAACGGCATTTATGCAGGCTGCCATGAATGGGTGCGCTTGTTACCGTAAGTGCTTGTTCCATGGTGAGGAGCGCTCTCATTATTTTGGACTGCATCGGCTGCTTACCATCAGGCAGGATGCGGTCACTATGACGAGTTAATATAAAAAAAACAAGATGAAAGCCTAACATAATCGATTTTAATTAATACATTGATAATCACCGCACTAGTTGTTAATAGCAAGTAACAAAAGGTGTTGCAATACTAGCAGTGTGACTAACAGGAAAAATATTCTTGATTTTCACACTGGTGTGACAATGTTGGTGTGACCACGAGTCTGTATATACTCTAATGCTTTCGTTTACTTTTTAACTTCATGGTACCTGATTATGGTACATGATTTATTAACAATCAAAGAATTCTTCGCTGATGACCTTATAAAATAAACAGTACGATCGAAACGAGTCAGGATTTAAGAGAGTACACACGGCGTCAGATCAACCTACCCAAAACTGTCAAATTTCTCTAATGAATATCGATCCTTAAAACTAAACGATAAAGTTCAAAATTGATTGTAGAAATTTGACAGTTTTGGGTAGGTTGATCTGACGCCGTGTGTACATGGTGATTTGAATAGACTTAAATTGTGGTGTGTAGCCGTGTCGCATAGCGGTGAAAGAATACTACCACCTCCTACCCTTGGGTGTCGTTAAAGGCGACTAACGAACTAAAGACTGTACATACATCCAATAGCATAGATGGCGAATAGCTCACCACCGGTCACGCTGAGCACATTTTACAGTCGCTATTTGGTGAAAAGTGGACTACAGTGGACTGCTTTTACTGTCCTCATTGCCTAGTCTCCGACTGACCCTTCGGAGATAATAGTCGTGACTATAGGTGTACCTACGTATGTATATAAGGTGGTTTATAAATAAATATATTTTTTTAAATATATAAATAAATTGAGGTGTGATTTTATATAATATGATATTTAAATACAAAAAGATGCTTTTTCGTAAAATTCACGAGAAAAACACATCAAGTTGAGTCACACTATGAGGTGACATTGCTGTAAGGACATACAACTGACATTATCATAAGTACCTTTTACTAATAAATGTACCCACTTGAGAAGTACGCATCATTTCCCTATTATAATTTAAGTGCATGGTAAAATGATAAAGAGATACGTAATTAGTAGGTACCTGGTTGTATGCAACAAATCGAGCCGTATCCTGAGCCGAAAGTTGCGTAATTTATTTAGTCCATCACAATGCGGCTGGCTGATTATAAAGAAATAATTTAAAAATATGTTTGTTGTCAGCTTTTTATTATCTGAACAAAATTTCACATCAAACGTTAAAATTCATGGTCTTCCTTTTATTTGTGACACTATGTTACTTAGCAAAAAATAATCCTTATGATGAAGCCTTCTTATGTAACTGGTTCGCTTCCCGGTTCAACAATGTAAGTAATTATTTAAATATCTATGAATGCAGTTTAAATTGTTTTTTAAATTCAAATAATGTCTTCTTTCAGTAAAATGTTCCATCTACAATATTCATGGTATTTCCCCTTCATGGTATATCCGTGGGACGGCCTGTATAGTAAGGTATATATTGATATAATACTGTGCCGCAGTTATGCGAAGCGAGATGCCAGACGCCAGTAGTCAATGTGACATTGAATAGAACGTAAAAATAATTTGAGTCAAAGATAAATTACCAAAGATTGTTTACTACTACGCATGCACCCTCTAACGTACGACTCTTTATTCCTTATTGATAAATACAACACGTTATTTTTAAAATACAAAATAAATCTTAAATTACATGTTTAAAAATAACAGCTGTCCTAATTAAGGGCCGTGCATCATCGTCAACATTAAAGGTTGATATTATCAATCTCAAATAAGTGTCCCGCTGCTAGACTAAGAACTGCTCACATTATATATATATAGGATAGGTATGATAATAAAACATTTTATAACACATATAAACAGAGTAACTATAATTTGAGAACTAGGCGTTGTTGTATTGGCTCTCACTAAGATACTGCTCACACTAAGATACTGCTTTACAATACTCTGGTACGTAGTAATTTGGAGTACTGTAGTGTGGTGTGGAACCGGCAATACGTCGTTCACTCCCAAAGGCTGGAGTTAAAGAAAATTCAATAGACGCCTCGTCCTCGTTTACATTTCTCGTGGAATTTCTTGTAAGTGTCCTTACGACCAGCGCAGATCATTCTTTGGAAAACAGACGTTAAAAATCGTTGCAAATTACTTGACCTGTCAGTTTTACACAGAGCTTTAAATAAAACACATTTTGGGTTAGATTACTCTCGCGGATCCGTATCATCTGCTCAGAAAACCAATTACGAAAGTTTTCCAAACACCACTACGCAAAACCAATCTTGGTCATCGCCACGGAGCTTTTTATTTGCTCCGTGGTCATCACAGTCCAGTTGAATATGCCATGAAAATAATGAAATTCAGGTGTCCATTCCTGATCTTGACGTGTTCTCCGACTCATCCAACTAAATAAACGAAAAATTAACGAGCATCTTTCCAAGTAGTTAATGTACCTAGCGATAACTATATGTAATTCGATAATTCTAATATTTTTTTTATATTTCATTATAATTAATAATGTTCTGAATTTTTTTAATAACTATAATAAATAGTAATAAAATATACATTAATTGCACACAAGAACAAACACAGAAAAAAAACATTTTTACAGAGACAAAGCACAAAACAGGCGGCCTTATTGCTAACAAGCAATCTCTCCCAGGCAACCTTGGGTGATAAAAATATAAAAAGAAAGAATAATAAAATGGGTGCAAGAGTAAGGAAATAAGGAATAAGGAATAAAATATGTGTTGCTTAAAAACTAGATTTGGGGGTTAAAGTTACTCGCGTCCGTAGGTTTACCCTTGAGACCCTACACGTGACCCCTGGGTGGTGCTAAATGAGTGACACTGACTGAGTGGTAGAGCCACGCTGCGTTGCAGCACGCATTGGGCCGGCTCGCCCGGTGTAATACCACCCTCTCACTAATATTCGGCGTGAAATAATGGCACTTGGTGCTGTTGTGTTTCGTCCGACCAGTGAGGGTTCTGGAGGCCCCTCCCTCACCCCCCCTCTTCCCAATTCATATTCCTTCCTTAAACCTATTCCTCCCTCAAAGGCCGGCAACGCGCCTGCGATTCCTCTGGTTTTGCGGGTGTCCATGGGCGGCGGTGATTACTCTCCATCAGGTGACCCGCCTGCTCGTTTGCCTCCCTCTTTTATAAAAAAAAAAAAAATAGATAGACAAGATAAGACATAATGATTAAATAAATGATATAAAATAGATCATGCAATATCATATAGGTAATAGGAAATAAATAAAGCTATGAGGATATACTTAAGAACTGATTCTGGACCTGACTCTTGAACCAATTCAACGTGCGAGCACTCCTGATGTTCTCTGGTAGTGCATTCCAAAGCCGGACAGCATGCACAGAAAAGGAGTAGGATAGGAAATCTGTGGAATAAAGAGGAGTTATAAAAGCAAGGTTGTAAGCAGAGCGCAAGGTACGGCTAGAGGAAGAGGAGCGGAAGCAAAAAAAATCGTAGATAAGGAGAAGAAGTTGGTATAAAGAAGACAGAATATGGAAAGGAAAGAACGTGTAGGTCCCTACGCCGTCGTATTGGGAGCCAGTTAAGCTGAGCTCGATACCTCGAAACATGGTCGTATTTCCTTAAATTAAAAATAAATCGAAAATAAAACTATGATTAGTATACAAAGAGTACTTTATACAAAATTTAAAATTGTTCTCTTTGTCTTGGTAAATGTTGTGTAAGCTCTTATTAGGCCGACAAATAAAATCCCTCTGTGTGTAAAAGTTGTGAAATGCATAACTGTACTTTTAACTCAGAATAATATTAGTTATTATTATATGACTTAAATGTCTTGCTGTTGGCTAACATAAATAAGTAAATAATAAAGGTAAGGGTTTAAGGTCATCTAAATAAAAAAAATATATTATTTTCCACCTTTAATCCATAACGAACTAATAAAGAAAAATATATCTGTGGCAGATGTAGGAATTCTAATAAATAATAATAATTTAAAATAGTTACGACAGTGTATCTGTCCATAAAAATCACATTCATGTTTACGATATATTCACATTGAGTTTTTTATCACAATACCACCTTAATTATAAAATTAAAAATATGACTATGAATAATTATACTTTTTATTTCATTTGTAACAAAATTATCATACAACTCAGAAAACTCTTGATTATTTCAAGAAAGTTTTTAATTTAATTTACTTAAAATTAAAAACATCGTGTACATCCGAATAGCATCTTCGGAAAAACGTAGTTACATAACAAGTCCGGTCATATCTTTTCTAAGTAGACGTAGTGACTAAATATTATATTTCAAATAATATTTTACAACTAACTATTTGACTTTCCCATGGTCTACTTTTCTAGTTCTAGTATAATGTTGAGCAATTATAAAATATGGAAACAATACTTTGTTGTCAAAATCACCCACCAGCCAGTCAGCTAAACAACCAGGCAGCCAGTAAGCTAGCCAGCCAGCCAGCCAGTTAACCAGCCTGCTAGCTACCTATCCAGCCAGTCAGTTAACCAGCCAGCTAGTTAGTCAGCCAGCCAATCTATTTGATATTGGGTATAACAACATAATTGTTTCGTGCAGAGTGTAAGGCTACTGCCCAAAGAATATTGACAATTGGCACAATGGTGTGTCAATATTAGTTTTTGGCTTCCCTAACAGTGTTTTTATTGTTTCATTTTATTCTTTTTATAGCTCTGTCTGTAGAAGTTGAGGAAGAGCAGTAGGAAGAAGGCTGTGTTGCAAGCGATGAGGGCCGCAACTCCTTTCGAAGGCGGACATTCGCTGACCTTGATGCTTACCAAGTACTGCACGATCATAGAGACAAATTGAACCTGCAGACAAAAAAAACACTCTATTAAACCCATTTTAAAAACGATTTAATCGTGTCAACTTAGAAAAAGCTTCCGATGAATTCAGATCGCGCCTTCTTCCTTTTTTTGATGTCGGAAAAAAATAATAAATACTTTATTAGCACTCGGTTGTTGGAGCAACCACGGAATAGATAAAGAAGGTGCAACGGTCTCATACCCTGAGGCTCCGGGTGCGATTCCCATCAGGGGGTCAAAGTTGCTCGCGTCCGTAGGTTTACCCTTGAGACCCTACACGTGATCCCTGGGTGGTGCTAAATGAGTGACACGAACTGAGTGGTAGAGCCACGCTGCGTTGCAGCACACATTGGGCCGGCTCGCCCGGCGTAATACCACCCTCTCACTAATATTCGGCGTGAAATAATGGCACTTGGTGCTGTTGTGTTTCGTCCGACCAGTGAGGGTTCCGGAGGCCCTTTCCCCCCCCCCCCCTCCTCCCAATTCCTATTCCTTCCTTAAACCTATTCCTCCCTTAAAGGCCGGCAACGCGTCTGCGATTCCTCTGGTTTTGCGGGTGTCCATGGGCGGCGGTGATTACTCTCCATCAGGTGACCCGCCTGCTCGTTTGCCTCCCTCTTTTATAAAAAAAAAAAAAAAAAAGGGGCAAATAATGATTTCACTTTGGTTTAACCTTGTCATAACCAATTATAAAAAATAGCCTACGATTTTTTTTCTGTATTCTGAGGTTAGATAGTGGCAATTACATTAATTTATCGCTATAGCGACTGATTAGAATGACTGACTAAAATATATATTTTTATTGTATTTAAGACTACCAACAAGGTGTGTATCTATACATTACAAAAACATAGCGCAAACATTAGCAGCATAGTTGTTGAGATGTGAGATAGGTGATCAAAGGTGAGATAGACCATTGAAGAAATAACAAATGAAAGTGTAAGACAGATAGTAAGACACTCACCAGTTGCATCGTCGTAATGTACCTCTTCCACTTCAAATATTTCTCGAACCTTGGTCCGAACGCTGCCAGGCCGTAGTAGGAGTACATGACGACGTGGACTAAGGAGTTCGTGAGGCCGATGAACATCAGCGTGTGCGACGGCGAGTATTTCAGCATCATCCAGGTGCCGATCATCATCACCGAATGGTGGTACAGGTGGAGGAACGTCACCTGCTTGTCCTTTTTCCGTAACACGAAGAATACCGTGTCGACGAGTTCCGTTAACTTAGCGGCGAAATACCACCAAATAGATCGCAGTATCTGAGAAGGATATCAAAGTTTAGTTGATTTCAAGTTTTCATGAGGGTGCTTTAAAATACATATGTAGGAAAAAATTTTGGTTAGTTGTACTTTAAGGCAGTATTTCTCATCTTAAAAGACACTTGGCATGTTAGGCAAAGAAAATATTTTCTTAGTAAGGCGTAATTACGAAACATCGCTTTGACAACATGAAATGTCTTGGAAGCTCAGTAACAAAAGTTGTCCATTAAACCCCTCAGCCCCCAAGCGGTCGCATGAGACCGCACCTACAAAAACACACTTGACTTTGTAACGTGTTTTTATAGACTTACAGACTACTTTAGTACGAACAAATTTGATTATTTCGGTTATGTGGTACATTTTATGCATCGTGATCGCGCAAAATATCGCATAGTCTATGCTCGATTCTGTCAAAGACGTTGACAGTTGCGCCAATTTTTGTGTCAGAAAATTTCACGAGTGAGTGAGTGGTATTGTGTGTGGTATTGTCAATATGGGAAGAGCTGAGCCCAGCAATGGGAAGTGGGATACACTAATGACCAGGGTGATAGTCATGAGCATAAAGATGCAGATCTGCAACTCCATGGTTATGAAGTACTTTTATGACCGCCTATGTCTATCAGTCTTCTCTATACGTTTTATGTAATTCGTGAAGCACGTGTTGTTTACTGTAGATACTGCACATCTCACAATAATATTTTACTACGTTTTTAGGATCAGCAACAAAATCGGCGAACACAAATTCCATAAAATCCTACTAATATTATAAACACGAAAGTTTGTAAGTATGGATGGATGTTTGTTACTCTTTCACGTAAAAACTACTGAATGGATTTGGATGAAATTCGGCATACAGATAGTTTATAACCTGGAGTAACACATAGGATACTTTTTATCCCAATACTTCCACAGGAACTGGAACCACGCGGGTTAAACCGCGAGCTGCCGCTAGTACATAATAATACAACTAAGACTTCGCCCTAATTCGACGAAGAATGTTTTAAAACAAATTATTCACAATTTTTCGATCTAGTGTCACTCGGAATTATTTTAAAAAGATAAACTGTTTGTTTAAAAAGATAAACGGTTAACTACTACTTTAATAATGGTGTCTTTCAATCAAAAAACAGTTAAATTCGAGTGACACAAGATGTTTGCACAATAAATGGTTTACAAACATTCTTTATCGGCATCATTTGGCTCTATTTAACCGTTCGATTTCCACTCGTACAAAAGTTTCACTTTTTCCGAATTATAATTTAGTTCGTAAGATTTATGTAAAAATATGCTCATAACATGTTATTAAAATTACAATATTGTTGATCCCAAGGTAGATTAAAAAAAAAGGAAAATTATCGCAATACGTTATACTTACGTACATTTAATTTTATAATTAGTACGTACCGTATGAACATACTTTACATTATAATAGTCAAATAAACATGGACATGATAATAAATCGGTTGTGTGAATAGATAATATTTGCTTAGCTATTTTAATGCAGCTGTGACATCCTTGTATGTTACCACCACTATAATAATATTATGTTTTTATTAAATAACCTACAGTGTACCACTGCTGGGCAAAGGTCTCCCCCACTTCCTTCCAGATCTCTCTCTCTCTTTCCTTAACCAGCTCTAACCAATTTCCGTCGAAGGCATCGAGGTCGTCGCGCCACCGCTTCCGAGGACGGCCTAGACGCCGACGTCCGTCGGCCTCTAGGGTACACAACGCGTGCTAATGTTCGCCCACCTCTCTGGGTTCATTGTTACCACGCCCCGCCCAGTCCCACTTGAGTTTTGCAGATTTATGTCCAATATCAGCAACACCTGTCATTAATGCAGTGTAGTGTTTCGGACATGATCGGTTCTCTTGATGCCGAGGAAGATGCGTTCCATGGCTTTTTGACAAACCTTGAGTCGGGACTTTTGTAATTCGGTTAGCGACCAAGTTTGTGCACCGTAGGTAAGGATGGGCAAGATACACATGGCGACGAGTCTGCGCTTCAGAGAGATTGAAAGGCCACCCTTCATTAGCGTCTTCATGGACCAGTAACGTTTCCAAGCGTTCTCAATTCGGTTATCGATTAAGAGATCGATAAATCGTGGCAGGATAAAGATATCCTGCCTGTTGTCGAAAGAAACTAGCTGCGTCTTAGACCGGTTCATGAAAAGTCTCACCTCAAGGCTTGCCGTGCTAAGATCTTGGAGCATTTGTTCTAGTTCCGTTGCCGATGGGGCAAAGAGGAAGATATCACTTGCAAATCGTAGGTTAGTCAGACGATAGCTACCAATTTCTATGCCACTTATTGCCCATGAATTTGCCAGTGTTTTAAAAATTTCTTCAAGGGTACTAGTAAATAGTTTGGGAGAGAGTAGGTCACCATGTTTCACACCTTTTGCTATTTTAAATGAGGGATAGGAGGAGTTTAACCGAATGTTTGCAGTGCTATTTTTTTTTTTTATACCAAGCCCGGCAAATGACCCCACTCCACCTGATGTTAAGTGGAAATGAGGTCCAGGCGCGAGGACAACTGGTGCAGCGTAAGAGACGTAGCATCAGTCATCCTCACTCTGCCGGCCCACAAAGTGCTTCTTCACGCCTCGTTTGAAGGACCCTACGTCATAGGTAGGAGGGAATACTTGTGCTGGTAGACTATTCCATCTTTTGGAAGTGCGGCAAAGAAATGAGTCACAAAATTTCTTTGTGCGTGATGGAATGTTAGAGACTGTAAATTGGTGACTCCGGAGAGCAGCACGCGTACTCCTATGGAGGAAGGGAGAAGGAGGGATGAGGTCAAAGAATTCTTCAGAGCACTCGCCATGGTATAAACGGTAAAAGACGCTGAGTGACGCAATATCTCTACACAATTGCAAAGGCTCGAGAGTTTTAGTGACCTCCGCATTGCCGATAATGCGCACAGCGCGGCGCTGCAATCTGTCCAAGGCATCGAGAAGGTACTTTGCGGAGCCGTCCCAAAGGTGAGAGCAATACTCCACGCAAGACCGCACCTGTGTCTTGTATAATAGACACAACTGATCAGGCGTGAAGATTCGCCGCACCTTGTTCAGGACACCGAGTTTACGTGAGGCATTTTTAATCACGGTTTCGATGTAGTCCTTTTGGTTCAGATCGCAGCGGATATCCATACCGAGCATGTTAATACTGCTCTGCAGGCCTAGCGATGTACCCTGAAGAGAAGGAAGGGGAAGGAATGGCGACTTTTTCGCTGTGAACGCGCACACCTGTGTTTTCTTGGCATTGAACTCCACTAGATTATCGGAGCCCCATTTAGAAATGAGATCCAACACCCGATCGAGCTCAATGACAAGATTTACTCGCTTCATTTCGGTGTCTACCCGCCCAGCCGTTGGGAGACCGTTATATCCCCCATGCACTGTGCTATCATCTGCATAGCAATGAATGTTTCCAAGAGGAAGCATGTCATTGATATGCAGAAGGAACAGCGTGGGGGTTAGAACGGAGCCCTGAGAAACACCAGCTTTCACTGACATGAACCGCGAAGCGCATCCATCCGAAAGGACACGGATTCTACGCTCATGCAGGAAGCTAGCAATCCAGGTACAGAACTGAGCGGGCAAACCGTATGCCGGGAGCTTGGAGAGAAGAGCTTTGTGCCAGACCCGATCAAAAGCCTTGGCTATGTCAAGGCTAACTGCCAGTGACTCGCCACGCTTGTCAATAGCCTCACCCCAGAGATGTGTGACGTACGCTAGAAGATCACCCGTTGACCGTTTTGGCCGAAACCCGTATTGACGATCGTGAATTAGGGAGTGATCTTCTAGGTATCGAATAAGCTGTTTGTTCAATATTCGTTCTAGGATCTTACACAACACTGAAGTTACGGCTATAGGGCGGTAATTAGTCGGATCTGACCGATCTCCTTTTTTAGGGATCGGTTGCACATTAGCTTCTCTCCAAGATTCCGGCACACAACCCGAAGAGAGCGAGAGACGGTACAGACGCGTTAACACAGGGGACAACTCCGCTGCACACATTTTCAGAACTATTGCTGGGATGCCATCAGGACCGTTAGCTTTCCGGACATCGATTGACTGCAGCTCCGCACGGACATCACACTGCCTGATTTTAATATCAGACATTGTGTGGCCACAGTGCGGAACTGAGGGTGGCTGTGCATCACAGTCATCGACCCGGGAGTTAGCCGCAAAGAGTTTGGCCAGGAGATCGACCTTTTCCTGCGGTTTGTGAGCTAAAGTTCCGTCAAGACATCTCAGTGGTGGCAGCGAGGGTTGGCAGAAGTTGGATTGCACGGCTTTGGCCAGACGCCAGTAGCTACGGCTGCCCGTAGGATGCGTCAGGAGTTCTTGGCCTACTCGTGCAACGCGCTGGGCATCCGCTCTAATGTAGGCCCTCTTACACGACTTGGTGGCATTATTATAGGCTGCTTTTAGCGAGCGAGTTTCGGGATTCCCATGAGCTTTACCTCTGATCCAAGCGCGGTATGCCGTCTGTTTGCTTTCAACAGCGCTGGCACACTCGCGATTGAACCAGCGGTTGCGTCTGCCTTTGCTGATGACATAGGAGTGTGGAATATAGTATTCCATTCCTAATACTATCTCATCAGCAACGGCAGTGGCGCTAGCGGTTGGGTCCTTCTCACTAAAGCAGCGCTGCCTCCAAGGGACGGATGCAAAATACTCCCGCATACCGTCCCAGTCTGCCGATGCGTAGTGCCAAATCTGGCGTTTCGAAACCGCTGTTGGCGGGCGCGATGCCAAGGGCACTGTGCTGGATATCAAGCAGTGATCCGAGGAACCTAAAGGAGCTCGAATCTCCACCCGGTATCCAGCTGGGCGACTCGTCAGCAGAAGGTCGAGTAAGGAGGGCGCATGGCCAACTATGTCTGGGATCCTGGTGGGCTGGTTCACCAGTTGCGTCAGGTCATGCGTGAGAGCGAATGCGTGGGCAGTTCTACCAGCGTGGTCTGTTTTGGAGGAACCTAACCACAACTCATGGTGGGCGTTGAAGTCCCCCAAAAACACCAGTTCCGCCGATGGAAACCGCTCCTGCGCATCATCTGCTACCCGACTAAGATGTTCAATTAGTCGAGTTGTCTCCATGTCACCGTTATGGGATCGGTAGACGCAGACGTAGACACGGCAATGAGAGCCTAAGTCGACGTGTACCACTAGGAGGGAGAAGGAAGGGTCCTCCAGACAGCGCAGACGGCGACAGCAAACATCCGCCCGAACGAATAAGCAAACTCCGGCTTTGGCTTTGAAGGATTCTTCAAGCACAAAGCCGGGATAGTTCAGGTAGGTGGTGTCAGCTGGGCGGATTATTTGCGTCTCCGTCAGGAACAACATTGCTGGCCGTGCCGTCTCGAGATGGTGGTGGACGGCATTGAGGTTTGCATGGAGTCCGCGGATGTTAGCGAACTCCACCTCAAACGGTAAGGTTGTGGTGGGGGTGTGCACCGCTGTAGTACCAGTTTTGTTGTTAGGCGCTGTCATTTTAGGAGTGGAAAGAGAGAGGCGTGAATCGAGAAAATGATGCCGCGATGCGAATGGTCAAAGTGTGGTGGCCTGTTTCCCCAGGAATTTGCCCACAGACGAGTATTATTAACCTGCCGAACGGAAGGGCCCCCGAACCCCCCCGGGAATGGCCGCCGGGGCCCCACCTTCCGGTCACCAACCGGCACGACGGACCACCCCGAGATTATGCGTGGCATGGTGAGGCAGCCTCACGAGCTGGTTAGGCTCGCTTGGGCCCCTGTACTGTGCCACGGGCGGCCAGCGGGACAACCGTTTCTACGGGTCTCCCTGGTCGGCAGGTTAACGAAGTCCTCCTGGCACTGGTTTGACGGAAGCCTTCACAGACCAAATACATCGCAGCATCATCCTCTCGAGCTCTGGTTATACGCTGGCTGATCCCGAAACGCGACCGACAAGCAGTCACTTGACGGGTTTTACACCATGCGTACGGTGGTCACCAACCAGACGGGTCAAGCCCTACCACCAGTGGAGCAGATCATCGCTCGAAAGAGTCCGTTAGTCGCTTTTTACGACACCCACCGGACGGAGAGAGGGGCGGCGATTGGTATTCTTTCTCCGTCACCGCACGGATAAAATATGCACCGCACGGTGAAAAAACCCATACCCCTACCTTAGATTTAAAAAAAATCTAAGATCTCTACTAAACTATCCCCCCTGGTAGGGATATATTAAGGACTTATTTTTCCGTTATTCCCTACTAGTAGGGCCAAGTGGACGTCTTATCTGTCCCCTATTCCATCTAGCATTACTGCCACGTCCCTTCTGGTAGGGAAATGTGGATTCTTCCGACATTATTACGCGATTTATAATTTTATCGAAAGTAGATCAAATTAAATTGATTAAAGTTGCATACTTGTCGTTGGCAAAACAAAGACATTAAAATAGACAGCCAATAATCATATCATCATACTTACTACTATAAAGAGTTTTTATAACATATCAAGACACTCAAGAAAACACTTCGTGGTTAATAGAGATAGTGGAGATAAAAAGCCATAATATTTCCACGTATCCCCACTAAAATAAAAGCGTCTAAATAGGTTCTACCTATTTCTACCAGTGGGGACAGTTGGAAAAATATCCACCTATACCTACCATTGTAGATAGACTGGTTATTATTATCATAATATTGAATAATACAGTACCATTTTCCCCCTGTATACCTAAACAAACCTATATCGTGAACTTGTAAAATGTCCGTGACCTATACATCTGTTATACTAAAGAGTTAGTTGACAGTGTTATTATAATGGAACGCGACGTAAACATTCCAAATAGACGTTACAGTCATACACTGTGACGTCACTAATACTTGTGAAAAATTTTACAAGTATAAAGGTAGGTAGATATTTATAATAGCATTATTATTATTATTATTGAGCCCGGCTTGTCCCACTGCTGGGCATAGGCCTTCCTACCCTCTTTCCACTCTTCACGGCTTAGGGTTGTAACTTGCTAGTCCTCCTGATAGTCACTTGATGCGCAGGATGGAACGCAGACACCGCATGCGAAACGTATCAAGTTTACGTATATCGCCTTGTATACACACCAAGTCTCCGCGGCATACGTTCATCGGGAGAACCAGGGCTTTGCATACTGCAAGCAGTATCAGATGAAACAGAGCAGAGAAACACGATAGCTAAGTTTGCCGAAAGCGGCTGCAGCATTTTCTGATGCAAGGCGGTTGCCACTCTTAATTTGACTTCTAAGGTATTGAACTTTGTAATTTTTTTGGACAGTGAACCTGTTAATAAAAAAAATGAATAAAATTAATTTTGTCTGGATATCAAGTGATACCTACTAAGTGTGTTTGCGTCGCTTGTACAAAATGGTGAAAAGAGATTCCGAAGAAACGAGAATCTGAAGAGATTCAAATCTGTAGAAATGCGTAACCGAAGATATGCGAATAATTCGTGGATTGTTACCCAGTGTCACGTTGATCTCGTCAACGCCACCGCCTCGAGTAGGTTGTTTGAAGACTTGCTTGGAGACGCTTATGACTAAGCCAATTAAACAACACGACCTATTTAGAGCATCTATGTAGCCTTTTTTTTAATATTTATTTGTTTTTGAACAAAAAAGGGGAGTTTGTTCACAATTTGAACATGTCACTCCCGTAATTACAACTTAGGAATTACATAATCAAAGAAATACTAATACCTACACACGGTTACAAATTTCTATTTCTTAGAGCTATTTGTACAAGTTTATAAAGCATTCTGGCCTCCCTAGATAAAGGAGAAGCCATAACGCTGTTGCACCATCCAACATCGAACAGGCACACGTTACAACTTTCTAGTAGACACTGTCTGAAGGCCCCGTTCCGTACACACTCCATCAGAACGTGGTAGATATCGTCAACTATGTCACACTCGAAGCAATTCGGTGACGAAGTCTTACCCATCATAAATCCAAATTTGTTTAATGGAATGTGTCCAGATCGAATCCTAAAGCTCGTCACAATATAATGCCTTCCCAGATTCGCCCCCTCAAACCATGGTGCACCGAGAAGTGTTGGTTGGATAGTTTTATACCAAATGCCTTTTACCAGAGACCTCTCGTCAAAGTATTCTGACCATAATCTGGCACAGTACTCTTTAACAAATCCGATTAAATTGGAAAAGAAAGGTAAGAATGAAATACAACTCCATCCACCGCCGCCTCCTTTGCCAACTTGTCCACCATTTCGTTCCCAACGAGGCCAATGTGAGAGGGTATCCACTGCAAGATTACTCTAACGTTATCATTATTTAATTCTGCTAAACTTTTTAATGTGCTGTATGCTAATGGAATGCCCCTGAACGCTGTGGTGCAGCGTTTTAAGTGATGTAATGCACTTTTTGAGTCAGTTAATATTATCACCTTACAATGACACTTATTTAATGATTTAACATATGATAAAGCCTCGGCAATGGCAATAAGCTCAGCATGCATAATTGAAATCTTACTATTGCTAATACGAAGTTTTATATAACTTTTCGTTTGAATATCTAAAAATGCAGCCCCTATTCTCTGCGTATCCTTGGAACCATCTGTATAAATTTCGTAGTAATCTGGATACGTTTCATGTAAAAATTGTATACATAAAGAAAGTAGGTTTTGGTTATGAAATTGACGTTTAGGCTTAATAAAATTCCGAATATTTATTCTAATAAACTGATCCGTATCATAATTACTGACCCAAGTGTCTAGAGAAAAATTTCTAATTGTTTACTCGAATGTACAATAAGGGGAAGAAAATAGTTATGTATAGTCACCAACAATGGTTGTTTCTTACGTCTCCAGTGTACATTTTGACAGAGGCTAGAAAGATCACCCAACAATGGGGTTAAGGAAGCAATACTAAAGGATCTTACTTTTAACCAAAATTTGCCAGCCAGGTATGCCCGGCGGATGAATAAAGGTTGTAGCATTAATTCTGACTCCATTACATAAATAGGTGTACTTTTTATAAACCTCCCTATTGATCGCATGTATTGATTTTGAACTTTGTCCAATTTTGAGATATTACTGATACAATTATTATCATACAAGAAGCTAGCGTAATCCAAGCGACTACGAACTAAGGAAATGTAAAGCCTACGTAAACTACTAGGGTGTACCCCCCAACCAGGCCCATTTAGTACTTTAAATACACCTAGAAACTTTAAAGCTTTTTCTCTCACTTCGTTTATATTTTTAGACCATCTTAACCCATGATCCAACCACACACCTATGTAGCCTTGAAAAGCATTTACACTGTCGGCCATCAGGCATACGTCGTCGGCATTGAGAATCTCCAGTGAAGAGAGCTTCTGGGTCTTTTTATTCGCTTTGAAGCGGGATATGTGAAACACACTTTTGTCTGTCCTAACGTTCAGCTCGATTTGGTCCTTGCAATGTCCAAAAGCGTCCGTCATAACTGCGGAAAAATATAAGGCGAAAGTAGGCGCCATGACGAAACCCTGCTTTACGCCACTTGTTACACGGAAACATTCTGAAAATTCGTTTTCATGTTGAACCTTGACCACCATACTCTCATGAATCTGCCTTATCAGGTTTACGAATTTTGCAGGAAGTCTTTTATAAATACTAGCCAGAGAGTATGGCGTGGTATACGATTGAAAGCCTTCTCGAGGTCTACAAAACACATGTATGGAATTCGGTGCTGCTCTAGAGACTTGTTTTGAAACAAATATAGCGTCCACCGTACCCCTACTAGGTCTAAACCCGGATTGGCTTTCCGGCAGTATGTGACACCAACTGAGATGCTGTGGGCATGTCCAGCGCATGGAAGACTGCATACTCCCTAAGACCGTCTTCTATTCGGATTTAGCGATTGGAAAGCGCAAGCAAGGGGGGCAGTATCTGCACTACAAGCATGTGCTCAAGCGCCACTTGACTGACTGCAACATCTCCAACGAGCGTTTAGAAGAGCTGGCTCAGATAAGGCCGGAATGGCAATCGAAAGTCCGAAAAGGTGTAGAACGCTTCGAAGAAGCTCGAGTTGTAACCCTTGATGAGAAGCGCCATAGGGAAGACTTGTCCCAAGCCCTCCTACACATACGTAATTATGTATAATACGTATTTAAATGAACCTTCTGGCCTTCTTCATATATTAGCATACATACAAATAAATAGCGTACACCTTTTATTGTTTTGTATTTAATTTACGTAAACAACAACCCATCTGTTGTAGGATATTTGTCGTAACGACACGTTTTACGTTTACGTGTTTGCCAACCATTATTAACCATTACTCGTAATGACATTATAAATTTTGGAATAAACACACATAAAATCACGAATATTAATCCCAAAGGGTTAGTGAGAGACTAGCCAATGAGGACTGCAAAAGCAGTTCGCTGCCACACTCTTTTCACCAATAACAACTGTATAATATGTGCTCAGCGTGACAAGTGGTGAGCCCATCGCCACTCTATGCTGTTGGATGTATATTTATGCAGTCTTTTGTCAGTTAGTTGCCTTTCACGTTACCTAAGGGAAGAGATGGGTTGCTAGTTTTCTATTATACCTACACCGAGATTTTTCCATTGGTTCTGGAGCTGAAAACGTTATAATACACAAAAAGTGTTGTACCTATTTATAAAATAATAATCGCTTTACGAGCAAAGAAAAAAAAGTTTTAAAAGTGACTTTTTGTCGAAAACACGTAGTAACGTTCTCCTTATCTACTCGTATACCGTGACCCCTATTAACTTTCCCTGCCGGCCACTTGCGCCGGCGGCGGGGCGAGGGGTAGGCGGAGCCTTTGAAGCGCCTCGGTCATTGACTTTCATAAGATCGTCCGGTACTAAGGGTTCTTACATTTTTTATTGATATTTTTTAATGATTTTTTTATGCTCATATTTTTAGTTTTACATGCTAATTAGCTTCTACTGATGGTAAACATGAATAGGGTTTCGGCTCCCAAACCAGTGAAAAATCTCGGTGTATATAATAAATTCCGAAAGCTACGCCTCGGTGGCAAAGCCCGGCGATGTCCGAAGATCCGATTCAATTCGTAGGTCGATCAAAGGGTATTTTGTATATTTCGATGCATCATAGTTCAGCCCCCGTACTCTTGAAACCGAACCCGATCGATTGATTGATTGTCTTAGTACTTTTTTGTAGACCTTTTTAAGGTGTACAATACTGTAGTACATTATTTTGATCTATCTCGTAGGGTTTAGCCAGCGTTTGCAATATAATCGCAAAAAAATTGTTCATTTACGACATCACATTAGAAACCTCTAAAATTATCAGTGTTTCTCTAATGTATGTATTATACATATAAACCTTCCTCTTGAACCACTCTATCTATTAAAAAAACGCATCAAAATCCGTTGCGTAGTTTTAAAGATCTAAGCATACCAGCATACAGACATACAGCAGTGATTAGTATTTAGTGCTAACAACTTAATTGCCTTTTACAGGTACTGCAATATTGTTTACAAGCTTAAAATAGTGGTATAACGACGATAACATAAAGCAATACCACAATCTACTTAATTTAAGCAGAGTAGGTACGCCAAACTAAATAATTTCAGTTTTATCAGCAAAAAACTCATCAAGTGTAAGTATATGTAGCATTTTAAAATTAAGTATTGTTTTAAGTTTTTACTGAAAAGAGTGCTTAAATGTAGTTTCTGTTTTGATATTGGATGGTATTCTAATGTATATTTTAATAGCCATATAGTATGGGCTTTCGTTAAGCATTTTAATTCTAGAAGTGGGTAAATAAAGCCTATCCTTATGACGAGTGTTTAATTTGTGAGTGTCTTTTATCTTTTCAAATATTTTTATGTTTTGTGCATTATATAGATGTTAGTCATAAAAATTTTATGAAAATCGATCTACAACTTTGTGTGTTATTAATTTCTGCTAGAATTCTGATACATTTCTTTTGTATTAATAATAGCATTTACGCTTGAATTATTTAATAATTTAGCCAAGAGTAGGCGTATGCATAGTATGCTGAAAGGGCGGTCTCCATATTGGTACTGTATTTAATTTAGTACCTATTCATAAACAGTAGCGACGATTTGATTTTAATGATGGGCCCTTTCACAGCAGTATAATATGGCAACTTTTACAAATATTGTTAGAGACTGGGACTCTTGGCGGGAAAGTGAAGCGTCATGTGTGTAGTTTTGTTTTATTTTCTAAAATTTGTGTATTGTGGAATATTAATGAGAAATAATGGTGGATTATTAACCGTTAAGTGTTCGTGAACGTGCATGAGTGTTGGCAAATAAAACAAAACAGTACACCATCACTTTTCAAATTCTCTCAAGAAGTACGTGTGAGATTCAGTAAAGTCCCACATCTTTATTGGAACTCAAGGGATTTGGGGGGAATATCATTTAGCTTATCATCACTCATTATCATCATAAAAGCATATTAACCCTTAACCACCTGCCATACGTCTCTCAGATCTTGTCACTTATGAAATTGCAAATATATTTGCGCCCGAGTCGCGTACGAACCTGTTCGCTCCTGTACCTTTTCCCCGCGCACCGCATAGGGCTGGAATGATCCAGTTCCAGGTCCAGATCCAAAACATGAGTTTTAGAAGAAAGAGCTCGAACCAAAAGTATTTGAAACAACTAAAAAACCAGAGATAATACTTTTTTACAACAAAGCCAAAATTTTCGTAGATTTACTCTACCAAATATACTCGAATTACTCCACTGGTCGTCGCACTCGCAGATGGCCTTTGGCAGTATTTTATCGACTTCTTGATATTTCTGCCAATAACTGCTATGTGTTATACTTATTGGTTAACCCTCAGAAACACAAGGTTGCAAGTAGGTTCAAGTTCATGAAAAATTTTCCGAACATATAACAAGACTTCACATGGAGCATCGTGTAACTAACATCAAGTTAGGAACGCAATTCAGCGCGTCCTCAAAGGAAACAAAGATGCCACTTCACCAGCTGTTCCGGGAGTAGTCGTGCTGAAGAAAGGCTACTAGTCAGAAAAAATTGCTCGAATTGCGATTATACAAAGAAACGCAAAACGCAATATATGTGTTTTGAATGCAAAGCACCAATTTGCATCGAGTGCTCGAGCAATCTGTGAAATTAGCTGTCGCAAAAAGGTCTAAGTTGAGAGCCTGCAATTTTGATAAAAAAATTATTTTATTTACTTATTTTTTGTTTGTTTCCGTTTATTAGTTCATAAATAATTTAAAAAGAGGAAGCAGAAGTTTCTATTCACTGTAATTATTTTTTTATATCTCAATTATCTTATTATGTTGATTTGTAAGTCAAAAAAAGTGGTTACATAGTTAATAATAAAAAAATGTTAATTTGCAAGTTCAATTTATTTTTTAATAAAGAGTTTAATACGTACGTAAACTTATTTTTTATTAAAAACAAAACCCCTTGTTGCTAAATTTTGAAATATGGAGTCATTTTACTTTGGGGTCTCATAGACGTATGTCAGGTGGTTGTGTGACAGTAATGTATGGTAGGTAGTTAAAGGTTAAATGAACTCTATTATTTCCACTGAAGGACTAGTACCCATGGTTAAGAAACAAATAATCAAAAAAACTAACTAACTAAAACTAACTAAAAAAAACTAGCTAGAGGCTGTTTTTAAATTGAGAAGTGTATGTTTGTTTCAATAGTTTGAAGGTTAAGACACCATGTTGTTTTTTAAATTTACTGTTGCTTGCTTAAAATAACAAAACTCACCTCTACACGGTCTTGATCGTGTTGCATGTGGCACGCCCTCGGAAACAATCCCATTTGTAGTAATATAAAAAAATACTGTAATAGAAACGAAAACACAAATCTATAAAACAATGTCAAGATCAAAATAACACGTCAAAATGTAAAACGTTTATTAAAAAACAATTGAAAAAACATTTTTAAAGATCCTTTTAGTACATTCTAAGAAATTTCTACTTAGACAATTAAATTAGTGTTGTTTGCAATTAGCAAGAGAAACACGAGTACTAAGCTTAGTTCAGTAGTTTATAATTTTCCTTTCTAAGGGAAAGGGAAATAAATCTATTTAGTTTTTATCCACAAAATACAACGGAAATAGATAATTTTCTCTCTTTCCATTATCTAAGTTATATTTGAATATAACTGTAAAAATCAACTTTCTTGGCGTTCAATATTGATTTAAACATAAAACGAAACAAAATTTACCATAAAAAATTAAGAAAGAGAAGCACACAAATTAGCTACCCCAGAAGACTCGTTGATTTTTTTCTGGTAGTTTGTGGTTTACGATGCAATAGAAAAAATTCCACGAGTCTTCTGGGGTCTCGGTAGCTTAGCGGTTAGAGCAGTGAACCGGCAATCCAACGGTCATGGGTTCGAATCCCATTCGAGCTTTCCTGAGTATGGTTGTTTTTTTTCTAGTAAACATTTTATCAGCAAGCTATATATACTTATAGCATTGTAAATGCAAAAAAAAACAATTATAAAGACACAAATAAGTTAAACTTCTATCTAGTTTGTATAAAACATAAAAGTTAAATTTACTTCAAAAATTAAATTCAACAAAGAAATTACCTTTTGAACTAAGTACGCAGATAGTACTACTTGAATTGCATTATAAATTCCTAGAGCGGATGTCAGTTTGTACCCCTCTCTTTTCCTCATATAAGCTGGCCCAAGTTTTAATACGAACAATAAGTAGCTGGCCAGGATCATAAGAGGAGGGCCCGGGCTCTGCATTAGAGGTAAATCATCGATTTCGTCATCTGAAAAACAAAAACTTGCGTTCAACCATCATCATCACCATCCTAGAAACGACCCCCAACGGAGGGCACAAGCTTTTTAAGTTGGTGGCAGGGCTTGTTAACTCCACCTAGTTAGCTATATACATACATATAATCACGACTATTATCCCCGAAGGGTTAGTCAGAGACTAGGCAACGAGGACAGCAAAAGCAGTCCTCTACCATAGTTGACTTTTCACCAAATAGCGACTGCATATTATGTGCTCAACGTGACAGGTGGTGAGGCCATCGCGGCTCTATGCTTTTGGATATGTGCAGTCTTTAGTCCGTTAGTCGTCTTTTACGACACCCAATTAATAGCACTGTTGTGTTCCGGTAGTCTAAATACATGACTTTAAACTATCGCGTTGCATTGCATTAAAACTGTTTTAACGGGACCTAACACGATTAATATTTTGTAAGTAAGTACATATCTACTTACCAGTTAGTATCTAGTACTAAATTAATCGTGTTAGGTCTCGTTAAAACAGTTCTAAGTTAAGATATAAGATAGCCAGTTCCTCAGTGGGTGAGTATCCCATGTAAAGCGCGCTTCCACTTTTGGCCTTATCGTCACATACCATCAAGTGGCTTTAAGGCTAGGTAGGTGTTAGTGAAAAATTAAAAAAACACGTTCTTAGAATTAATTTTTGAAGTAGTAACCAGTAAAATTAAAATTTGCGAAAATTATGATTTATTCTTAAGGCTTTATTCTGAATAATATACCCGATGGAATTACGATTTGATAAAGTTGGCTTGATAGAATAAATTCACAAAGTTACATATTTTTGTGTCATTTTATCTTCTTTTCTAGGTTTAATTCTTAAAATAAGTAATTTGATATTATGAGTTATTTAACAAAATGAAGTTCATAGATAACTTGAGGTATTAAAACCGATCGTTTTGTTTTTATTACATCTGGCAATTTTTTTAAATACGCGCCTTTTCGTGCCGCTTCGCTGTTATACCCGTCCCTTACTGTCGTACCGTCGAGAGAGCGAGAGAGAAGCGCTCGAAATACTTCCCCTTAAGGCCATAACCCAACCAAGTCGGCCCAACTTGGATAACGATTCGCTCTTATAGTTCATACAAGCCCAGAATTAGAAAGTTTATAGGCCGATGATTATGATAGTCTCTTTCACTTTCAAAATGACTAACTGATTTGTTTTTAATGGATAACCTTTTAAAATTAAAAATTGGGAAGTAGTACGAAAGTATTTAGGTTATGTTAGGTAATTAGGTTTAATAATAAATCATTAGCAAAAGTGGTAAGCGTAAGTTAATTTTTGTAGAACGATTAAAAATAATTCCTTATAATTAAAATTGGATTAGCTTTAATGAATATGGAATTATTTAAGGTAATAATTGATTTGTAACGTTATCGTTATTGATCAATAATTACTTTAAATTATTCCATCAAAATATTTAAATCAAATAACTACTCGTAAATAAAATATTCATCATCGTTTGGTGAAGCCACACAAAAATAAAAATGATTATATGTCATAACAGCGATCCAAATGTAGAGATAACTTCATGCGCGCATAACAAAGTATTTATTTACGAACTGAAAGTTTATTTACCTATTTACGATACATTAACTATATCATACATATAACATAAATCCATACAATTTCTCTTACGGTTACATCATCTAAATATTTACCAAATAAAAGTATTTCATTTTTTGAAATGTTATCGTGCTAGTATTTTAGAAAACACTAATGAAGAAATTAAAACTAAAACAATTAAGGAGGTTTAGTTTCAGAATGTATCACTGGCTGTCAAACACATTAAAACAATAACAAAAAAAAGATTACAAAACAAAAGACTATCGCATCGAATGCTAAACAAAAAAAAATGTTGATGTGTGAAACGTGCAAATTTTCTTTAAAACCACGAGACATTTTTACAAACTTTTAAACATTCCTTTTTTTAGGTTTTACTCAATTGTAAGAGTACTGCTGTGGGGTGTTAACGGTAAGTAGAGTATTACCAATATAATTAAAGAAAATTCGTATGCGTTAAATAACATTAAGTACTAAAAAGTTTGATAAGAATCTATATCAATTAGTTAAAGCTATATAGTTACTTCAACCTCCATAAATTATTATGTCTTAATTAATGGCTCCGCAGGTTACGTGTTAAGCCAATTGCAAGTGCTTTAATTTTTAAAAGTACATTATGTTTTTAAGGTAGAATTAATTCAAATTGGACTCTCAACACGGGTTGTTACGAAAAGAACGCGGGAGAAACTCCACCTCCTTAAATTAAACTAGCGGCCGCTCGCGGTTTCACCCGCGTGCTTCACGTTCTCGTGGGAATATCGGGATAACAATTAATATCATATATGTTAATCCAGGTTATAGTTTATAATAATATATATATAATTTCATCCAAATCCATTCTGTAGTTTTTACGTGGAAACTACGGGATAAAAAGTATCATAAGTGTTTATCCAGGTTATAAACTATCTGTATACCGAATTTCATCCAAATTCCTTGAGTAGTTTATACGTGAAAGAGTAACAAACATCCATCCATACTTACAAACTTTCGCGTTTATAATATTAGAAGGATTTATTTCTATTTCATATATAGGTATAAAACAAAATACTATTATTAGTGTCTTTAGTAATTTAATACCATTAACAACTTTTTTTTTTAAATCACCAACAATTTTACGGCATACATACTTATCACTCAAGACTGTTATCCCCAAAGGCAAATACTAGGCAACGAGAGTATGAGACCCGAAAATCAGTGCACTGCCGCAGTCCACGTGTCAGCGAACAACATCTGCACATATGCTCAGCGTGACAGGTGGTGAGCTTGTCGCCGCTCTATGCGGCTTTATTTTATTACATACATACATATAACCACCACTATTATCACGGTTATCCCCGAAGGGTTAGTTACGCAGAGACTACGAGGACAGCAGAAGCAGTCCTCTACCATAGTCTACTTTTCATCAAATAGCGACTGCACATGTGCTCAGCGTCACAGGTGGTGAGCCCATCGCCTCTCTATGTGGCTTTATTTTATTACATACATGAATACATATAATCACGACTAATATCCCCAAAGGGTTAGTCAGAGTCTAGGCAATGAGGACAGCAAAAGCAGTCTTCTACCATAGTCTACTTTTCACCAAATAGCGACTGCACTGTGCTCAGCATCACAGGTGGTGAGCCCATCGCCGCTCAATGCTGTTGGACGTATGTGCAGCCTTTAGTCCGTTAGTCGCCTTTTACGACACCCTAAGGAAGAGAGGGGGGGGTAGTATTCTTTCACCGCAACGCGACACGGTTAATTTATTGAAGTTATAATATATGATAATAATATATGATAATGATCATTAAGTATCATTTGTTTATTTGTCTTACAATTGTCTTTTGTAGTTGTTACCTGTCTCTGAGCTGCAGCTTTGTAGTGGCGGCTCAATTTAAATAGTTTACTACGAACACATCTCTTGTGTGTCGTAAAAGGCGACTAACGGCTGAAGACTGCACATAGCACCTATCACGCTGAGCACATGTGCAGTTGCGATTCGGTGAAACTAGAAATGTGGCAGTGCTCTGCTCTTGCGGTCCGCATTGCCTAGACTATGTCTAACCCTTTGGGGAAAACAATCGTTAGTGTATATACACGAGGGACATATTTAGTCCTATGGTAGTTTATGCCTGGGTAAAGATAAACAAATAAAAAAATACTACTCGACTCGAAGCATATAAAATAACTCAAAAAATCTATGTTAAAATTTCATAAAATTTTCCGTAATGTTTAAGGACTCCTTTACGCGTATGGTATAGAATAAGTAGCTGTCGTGGTTGGTTTTTTTTTTATACTGACACGTCATAGTGACTACATCCTGCCTGATGGTAAGCAGCCAATGTAGTCCAAAATAATGAGAGCGCTCCTCACCGTGGAACAAGCACGGTAACAAGCGCACCCATTCATGACGGCCTGCATAAATGCCGTTTCACACCCCGTTTAAAAGACCCGGGATTATAGGAACTGGGAAACACATGCGATGGCAGAGAATTCTAAAGCCGAATGGTCTTACAGAGGAACGACTTGCCAATTTTTTTGGTACGAGTGCTGATATTCTGCACAGTATGATGGTGGTTCCTAAGACCAGCACGTGTAGTCCGGGACAGGAAAGGAGAGAGCGGGATTAGATCATAAAGTTCTTCAGAACACTCTCCGTAGTAATGTGTGACCCGTTTTTCCTTCATACTTGGTCATAGGTTTTTGATCATTTCCCGCGCTTAGTGTATACGCTAACATAATTTAATAGAATATCTATGGAAAACGACTACCTAACGTCCTCCCTTAATATGTCCTTCGGTTTAACTAACGCGCTGTATGTATGTATGAGATATATTGTACCTACTTATACTTAGCCAGTCGTCAAATACATATGTAAATAAATGAAAAAAATATATCATAACTTTTATAATACTTTCCTGTGATATACAATAATGTTCTATATTCTCGTCTTTGAAAAAGTTTCAAGTTGATTGAATATTGATTAAGTGGTTAGCTAAAGTGGGCTGAACGTATGAATAGAAATTACGCAAATGTATTAAATTAAGTGATGTATTTATAAACAATAAGACCTATAAAAGTAAAATCCAACGTAGGGAAAATTTACCCCTGGACATCCGAATATTGGGCCGAGCGTCTTTCTCTTAGGGCCGATTTTTCAATAGTCAGATAAAACTTATATTTTGTCTGTTAAAATATTACACGACGGTCATGTTTCATCAGAAGATTGAAAAATCAACCCTTAGTCACTAAGACCTAAAAAAAGGCGAATGACCGTATTTACTTACATGCGCTTTTGCTTAAATTCCAAGCAGGATTTCGTAGACCCAACGAAGAGCTCATCTTTTGTTTATTCTGTAGTTGTAGTGTGTAGTGATGTTTTATGTGCTTCTGTTGACAATTGTAAACAATTAAATTAATATTAGTCACTTTCATTTACGTCTAGCATCCAGTTGCACCAGCGCACAAGTTTTACTATTCAGTTAAAAAAAGTTACACAAGTAAAATATTTATAACTCGCCAAGATTCTATTGTCCCGCCTTCTGATAACGTTTGCATGGTTTTTTGTGGGTCATTTCGTAATAAGAAACACGAGAAGCTGTTTTGTGAAACCGACCTCTTTTTTTACAACAATTGGAAAGCGAACAACATAAATGTAGGCACTGACGGTAGATGACAACAAGGTCGAACTCTTTTTATGTACATAATTTCTTTACCCGATATCATTATTATCTTGTTAGAAAATGATGTCGTCTCATACAGATATAGGTAGACAGTGTCAGTTTAAAACCCGATTCAATGTTTGTCCACTTTTCAGTGAATAAACTAATAAATAAATAAACTCTCCTACACTCACACCAATTATCTAGCCCAAGAGAAGCTTCGTTATGAAAACTCGTTAAATAGTTTCTAGACAACGGATAAATATACTTTAAAATTATTATACAAAGAAAACACCCAGAGCCGAGACAATTTAGAAAAACATTTCTAAATTGACCCGACCGTGGTACGAACCCTGGACCTCAGTGATGGCGATACCATGAAAACCGGTGTACAAACCACTCGACCAAGGAGGTCGTAAGTGTAAGTGAATAAAATTAACGTTTCATTTGTTTAATTAAAAAAATATAAGTACTTAAAGGTACTAGCGGCCCGTCCGCGCCTACGTCCACGCTAACTCAAACATCGTCACACTTCAGTTATTTTCTAAAAATATCTACAAATTATAAATAACAACCATCATTAGTTATCGCTCTGACTGTTATAAATCCATTGCGTGATTTAGAAGGAGAAAGTGGAGCCACAGGCACAGAAAAACGGCGACTTTACTATATAAATGTAATTAAGATGTATGTTGGCAGTTCTTTTCTTATTCTCTTGGTTGTCCTTAAAAGCGACTAACGAACTAAAGACTGCACATACGTCTAACAGCACGATGAGCATATGTTCAGTTATTAAGTATTTGATAAAAAGTGGACTGTAGCAGTCGCCTGTTTTTTATATTTATTTATTATTTTTGGGGATTTTTGTACCTTGACATGTTAATCCCATTATAACTACACTATAATCTTAAACCTATTAAAATTCGAGGGAAGAAAAAGTCACTCTCCACAAAACTTCACAGAGTTATAGCAACATATCCGAATTTGGGTTGTGTAAAATGCCTCAATCGAAACGGTTAATGTTAAATTTGTTAATGAATGATTCCCTTTCCCCTCGATTCCTGTCACACTCCATCAATAGATGTTGTATATCTTCGCATTTTCCACACGTATTACAATTGGGCGAGCTTTCCTTTTTCATTAGGTTTGCAAACTTCTTCGAAGGATAGTGACCGGATCTAATTCTAAGAAGTAACTTAATGTCACTTCTATTTAATTTCGTATTTACAAACCAAGGTATTCGTAGAGGCTGACTTTGGGCCTGTTTTGACGGTCCTTATTTCCTAGTCTCTGACTGAGTTGGTCAGAGTTCGGGGAGAATAGTCGTGATTGTATATTATGTGTGTATATTTTAAATAAAAAACGTCTGGCTAGTTGTACATTATTGGCGGATAAAAATACGTAGCTGGTACAAATGGGTTCCCTACTTGAGATCAAAATGCCGTTTGGTCGAACATAAATAGCTCGAAGACGTTTACTCTATTGTTCATAAGACCAACAAATCGTGAACTATATGGTTAGCTACAACGATGCATCAAAATCCCTGAAGATCATTATGCTCTAACGACAAATTGCGAGAAACATCCTCAGATTAACAAACTCAGTGATCTTAGTTGTCGATCTCTCACACGGCAAATATGTGTCAGATTGACAAACTCAGTGATCTAGTTGTCGATCCCTCACACGGCAAATAAATTGAAAATAAACCATCTAAGTATACATACTTAGATGGTTTATTTTCAATTAGTTACTATGAGTTATTTATTTTATATTTGGGTGCCGACAATTCGGGTTTTCTAACTGTTACATCTTGATTTAACTATGCTTATTTACATTACCAACTCTGTGCCTTTTATTTGTGTATATATTTACTCCGACCCACTAGTTAAGATCACTGAATTCGTCAACCAGATGTAATTATGATCGTTAGATACATGATCTTTAAGAATTTTGATGCATCGGTGTGCCAAACCATATGGCTCACGATTTGTAGGTCTTATGAACAATAGAGTAAACGTCTTCGAGCAATTGATGTTCGTCCAAACGGCATTTGATCTCAAGTAGGGAACTCAGTACAAATACCTACAGACGTCGTTGAATAATTAATACTCAGTAAATACACGTAGCATTGCTTTAGCTAAAGCTACGTCCAATTTCATAAATTAAGTGATATATTTGCGAGCTGGTCCCAAAAAGGTACTAAATGATGAGTTACATCGTAAAGTTTCATTGAAATAATGAATAACTTGATTTGACGGCCGGGTGGTCGAGTGGTCAGCGACCTTCGCAACCCACGGGACCGGGTTCGAATCCCAGGGCAAATGTTTGTGTGGTGAGCACGAACGCGCTTCCACCTTCGGCCTTATCGTCACTTACCGTCAGGTGAGATGAAGGCCAAGCGCTTACCCGTTGACAAATAAATAAAAAAAAATAAAAAAAAACATTTGTAACCGAGTCATGGATGTTCATTAGTATGTATGTATGTTTATCCGTTATTCAGTCACCATAGTTCGGGCTATGCTTAGTTTGAGGCTGATGATGATTGGTGTGACAGTTGTGAAATTTATTTTTTTATTTTATTATTTAAGATCTCATGTAAAAACTATTGCGCAATAAATAATCTATCTATCTTACCTTATATTATAAGTTTTGGTGTCACTTACAATTTTGATACATTCCATAATAGACTATGAAAACGTTTTTTTTAACTCAAGTACTAGATCTGTTTTAAGTATATATTATAAGAATTGGTTTTAAACCAATTCTTATAATATATACTTATTCTTATAATATATACGTTTCAAAATAAACTTAAAAGTTTGTACGGGGGTCCGACTTTAGGCTTAGAGACTTGACTCTTCATAAGGCTCTGTCGATACCTTGTACACCACCATAAATTTATACCCTGATAAGATCGAAAAACAATGAAAACTTTGAAAACGTGCTATGCCCGTTGTTTTTAGGGTTAGTTTGGAATATTTTATTAAAACCAAAACGTGACAATGTGAAAGTGTTAACTTTGTGGACTTTTTAAATTTACAGAACGGAGAACCTGAAGCAGGCACTTTTAGTTTTATCTAGTAACCAACAGGCAAACAGTACCCAACATAAAATTGGTTTGAGAAATAGGCGCTTAAAATTTGTTACGAAATAAAGTGAGTCTTAAACATTGCAATTAGCTAAATATGGATTCATTAAACTGTCAAATATGCTGTGCTGTAGAATTAACTTTCTTTTTCGGTCATTATTCGGTCATTATCATAGATTAAAATGAGTTTTCTGGAAATTACACCATAACGTAATCAATAATATAAATAACCTGATAACGTCAAAGGAGAAAGCTTACCTACTACTTATATTTTAAGATTTAGGATTGAGGGGATCTATTGTTTTTCTTACATATGTTTATGACTATTATTTCCTAAGGGTTAGTCAGAGACTAAACAATGAGAACTGCAAAAGCAGTATATTGCCACACCCCAAGTTTCGCCAAATAACAGCTGCACATAATAGTGCTCCGCTATCTCGCCGGCCGGTGATAAGCCCATCGCCGGTTTATGTTTGATGTATGCGCAGTCTTAAGTCCGTTTGGGTCATTTCAGCTCCTTGTATTTGTCAATCTACTATTGTTTTACTATTGCTTTTTATTGTCTCATAGATGATGTGAAAAGTAGGGTATACTCCTCGGGGATAAAGGTGCCTTCGTCTTGGGCGACCTTGAATCCTACGCTGCACTCAGGATTCTTGTATTAACTCCCTCGCTTTGCTTGGGAGTTAACTCTAAACACCCTCACTACGCTCGGGAGTTAACTAGAATCCTTCGTTTCGCTCGGGATTCAATACGGGGCGCCCGCTACATAAGACCCACTTTATCCCCTTGGTGCATAATCTACTATTTCACGCCCCACTTAAATAACCCGGGAGAGAAAGAGGTACCATGGTCATCCGGGTACTATGAAGTTAAAAAATAAACGAAAGCATTTGGCTTTCAGCTTGTTTTTTATATTGACTCGTCATAGTGACCGCATCCTGCCTGATGCAGCCGATGCAGTCCAAAATAATTAGAGCGCTCCTCACCGTGGAACAAGCACTTACGGTAACAAGCGCACCCATTCATGGTGGCCTGCATAAATGCCGTTTCATGCCCCGCTTAAAAGACCCGGGACTATAAGAGCTGGGAAACAAAAGCGCCGGCAAAGAATTCCATGTTGTTGCATGTTGTTGTTGTTGTTGTTGCATTGGACATTGGCCTTGGACTACACTACACACTCAAGGAAAGGGATGGCTTGGTAGTTTTCTTTAATAATTATAATATGCCGCCACCACAATGAATTTTTGTTTTTAGTTACATTATTTATGTTTTCCGGACAGTAATAGCATTGTTTGAAGTAATCGTCACGACCCGTACTAATCACGAAGCATAATTTTATTAAAATATTAACATCGTGTGGCCGATAAATTTTTATGTTTGTCATAAGTATTAAAAGGCATACAAAAAACAAAGGCATGCGAAATACGGAATAACCTTACGTATAAATTTTAACATTTAATGCAACGCCTGTTATTTTTTTTTACAAGCTTTTATTCCGTTATTGATCACAAGCTGCATGCTGGAGGGTGCTGGGTAGCTACTACTCCCCCCTAGCTCTGGGTTTATATTCTCTTATCGCGTGATACCGAGGAAATTCCAATTGATCCTGCCTACATTACTTGGTCTTCCTGAAAATGTTTGGTTTGTATGTCTCCAGTGGTTGTATAAAGCTGATCGTTTTGCAGTAAGTCAACCAGCAGTTCTCTTTACTATTTAGTTATAGTGTCCTAATACGTGGTTTTGTTTTTGTTGTCACCTGTCCTGTAACCACCTAATACTACCATTACGTCATAAAAGTTGTTGTGTACCCTTTACAATAAGATGTAAGGAAGTATTCGAGTAGTTGAAGATTCTTAGTGAAAATCTTTATCCTTTGGCCTTAACGTTAGTAAACATCAACTAGAACAAACGCCTAATGTAAACAAAAATAATATTATCAAGGAAATCGTTTATCTACGTATAATTTTGTCAGTATTAATCACTTTATAATTATATTACAGCATCACAAATTACGGTTCTACCAGAATTACTAATTAAAGAAGGTACATTCCATAATATAATTAAAGTAATTGACGATTTTGCGGTAAATAATTTATATTAATTTGAAAATATTTTATAACTTAATTTCATGATAATTGAGAGATAAAATTCAAAAGATCGTTTACTAAATTTAGAGGTAGGTAAAACCTGGAAATTAAACTTGTATGTTTTTCTAATATCTAACTTTGAAAACCTATTGTCTTTTATTTATATTTGATAAACCTCATTGCAACCGACTCACTGTGTCACCGAATGCGATACCACTTATTTATACACACATAAAAATAAAGTACTTAGGGTTGCTTCACACATATCAGTGAAGTCACAGTTCTGACACAGTACCGGCACAGTGAAAAATATTCTCTCATACATTCTCTATGAATTTTGTCAAAACGAATACGTCCGTGATATCCCGGTAGCGGCACTGACACTAAGAGCATTATCACTGACAGGTGGGGATGCGTTCATAGAGAATATATGAAAAACACTATGCCGGTACTGTGCCGGAACTGTGGCTTCATTGATATGTGTGAAGCCACCTTTACACTGTATCACAGCCGGGCAAAGGCCTACATCCCTAAAATCAAGTCTTGGCTACAATTGATGGTTGATGGTTATTGGCTTAACCACCATGCTTGGTTCACAAACCCGTGTCGAAATATCCGAAACCCACTTTGCCTGACCTGGGTATAAAACCCGGTTATAGGGTTGCCCGGTAATCTTGCCAAGCGCAAGCACTCGGCCACCGAAGCGACATCCACTACATAACACCCTTCTAGCATGTCACGAGGTAAAACAGATAAGACTGTGTAACTATTCAAAAATACTGACTTAATAAGGGTACCGTAATTATATAACAAAAATAAATCACTCACTTTTCAATCAATCCTTCATGTGCACACAACAATAAGTTGATATAATTCACACTTGAAATTCCACTAACTAATAAAAAAATTATAAATTATTCTATTTTATTCCTACTCTAGTGCGCATGTCTACCGTGCTTCACTGCTTATAGAACTGTGACGGTGTGCAAACGGCTACCTTAAATTACCCACCGCTCGCACAAAAAAAACAGGGTTTTCTTTGCAACCTTCGACTGTGCGGATTAACCGCAGTTTAAATATCTACAGTGACTATGATAAGAATGATACGTTATCAACATCCCAAATATAATATGTAATCTAACATGACGACTCATTGTGTGTGAACACCATTGGATTGACAAGAGTACCTACTTTTCGTGACTCATGCATTTGCCCCAACGCCTCGGTGGTTCAGTAGCAAAATTCAAAATATATTTATTCAATAAACTCAATTAATAAGTACTTTGAATCGTTAAAATCTTTTTAACCTACCACCCATTCAGGACGCCATTTTTTAACTGTGGCAAAGAACGGGCGCAAAAAACCACAGCGCACAGAAGCAACGACATTTACAAAAAAAAAGAATATGTCGTTACCAGGTCATAAATACAAAATATGAATTTAAAAAATAATTAATTAAGCAATACAAAACTACAATACAATGTAAGTAAAGTATCAATTAATAATATACAATTAGAAATAGCTGTTGGAGTAATTGGAGCATTTCAGATCCAAGCTGTTTGTCTTCTGTGTAATCTGACACTTTATAATAAGCTTTATTATAAAGCTTTTCTTTGATTTTGATTTTAAATTTATTAAGATCTAATTTCTGAATATCATTTGGTACTTTGTTGTAAAATCTTACACACAGACCCTTAAAAGAATTATTTATTTTATGGAGCCTAGTATAAGGTACTGCAAATTTGTTCTTACTTCTAGTGTTTACATTGTGAATATCACTGTTTTTTGAAAATATTTCAATATTTTTATGAACATAAATCAAATTTTCATATATACATATATAAAGTCATTATATTTATATCCTTAAATCTCTCTCTAAGAGAGTCACCAGCCTTTAGGTTATAGATTGCTCGAATAGCCCTCTTAAAAAAGCAAAACGACGCAAAGCGCACGACCTATTATTATCATTATTAATAGTATTTATTTGAGGGGCTTGGGATCATTTCTTATGTCGGGCAAAGTATGTTCTGGATTTTTTAATAAACAGGTAGGGTTTGTGATCACTTTTGCATTCGCCATGAATTTACCAATCGTGGTGATTAACTCTGGTATCAATAATTGCAGAGATGACTTGATTTCGACCTTCCTGTTCGAGTGGTTTGTACACCGGTTTTCATGGTGTCGCCATCTCTGAGGTCCTGGGTTCGATCCCCAGTCTTAATTAAGTTAATTATTTTTTCAACAATATGCATTGTCAATAATAATAATTATGCTGGTCTAAGGCATCATGCCGTTATGCATGCAGGATTAAGGCAATTTCTTTAATTTCTTACTATACTTACCAACGTAAGTTTGCTTATCTAACAATTGAAAAAGTACGCATACTGTCTTTGCACATTAAAAATAAACATAATTAGACAACAAGTAGTTTCAAAAACAAAGATTTTAGCTAAATATTTGGATAAATCAAACAAGAAAGAAAAAAGAAACAAAATACAGCACAACTTGGACTTAAAATAACAACTAATTCAATACTTAAAACTAAAGATAAAACTAGAAATAAGGAATGGCCTCCAAATTGTAAGCACGTGGTTACGTTCCCAAGAATGCTGGAAACATTACCTCTCTGTATGGCCAGCCTAATACGCTGGCAGAGGTAGCTGCCAGCCTTATGGTCACCGGAGGAGGCCTCAAAAAGATGAGCACTTAAATATTGAAGAGGCCTATTACACCTCGAATGTGATTTTTGCGTAAAATGCCCATTTTTGCATTTTGTATTAATTTTGCAGTTGTATTTATCGTTTTTATCGAAATAAGGATAATAAATTTGTGCATAATATTGCAAATCTCCATTCTGTTAGCATAAGTGGAATTCGGACGGCCGAGGCATCGCATTTTGTAGTAATATTGCAGTTGTATTTATCGTTTTTATCGAAATAGGATAATAAATTCATTATAAAATCTTTATTCCTCATAAAGTAACAATTATTTTGGTATAAATTTTGCTCAATAATATTATTGTAGATAGGAGTAATTCACAGTTAACTTGTTGCAATTTTAGAAGTTTTTTGGTTTAGAATATGATTTTTTTCTAATTAAAATCAATGATATCTAAAAATTCCGATGCCGCTACGCTCTATTCGACTATATAAGAGATAACATTATATATTTTTTATTTCACTTGTTTAGAACAGTAGTTCAATCGATGAGCTCAAAAAAGTGCCTTCGCGCATTTTATGAAAATCTTTCTCTGCAATTTTGGGTTTAATTAAAAAGTTAGGCAAAATTTACAAAAAGCGAGGCCGTTACGCACTATGGCAATAGCCATTCTACACTATTCAACAAGTCAAAATCGTTAATGTAGTTTTGTTTTTGAGATAAAGAACGCCAAAATTGGCCATTTTACGCAAAAATCACAGTCGAGATGTAATAGGCCTCTTAACAAGATGCCTAGCCTCCGGCCCCCACGTACCCATTGTCTCCACAGGAGATGTCACAAATACATAATTATGGCCTAGTTTCTGTTACTTGATGCGTTGGCGATTTTCAGCGTTTACCGTAGTACCCCCGACATGTAGCGCGTACGTGCGAGGTAGCTACAGCGTCTGCACAGGGCCCTGGGCCCTGATTCTGTATCGCAATCTATAGATTCCACACCTAAACCTTACCGCGCACAAACGTCAAACGCATACGTTTTAGGAAGATAACGTAACTTTTTAAGGAATAAACGTGGTTTTGAAACAAGGAATCGTTACAGAATAAGGGCCCAGGTCGCATCCCACACCAGCGGGCTGCCAATGTGTACATAGTCATTGACGACCTCAGTGTCTAGAACAACCAGTTCTAGACCTTAAAGTTAGTCTTACACCCTGAGGTCAACCCTAGACCCTGAAGTAGGTACTGAGTTTAATAAAATTTCCATCAGCAGTAATTTTTATTTTCTTTTTGCTATGTGGTAAGATTTCTCTTAAGTCCGCCTGAATAGCTTAAACATCATTTATGAATTTTGACGGTGCAGTAATATTACCAGTAGTAGCATTGTTAGTATCCAAAAGTTAGTAAGTACGATAGCTATTTATCAGTCAATTCCTATTCATTCATATCATTTCTCGCTATTTAGTAAATACGAGCAGGTATACACCTACTTATACGTGAATATGCGATGATTAATGTGTGACGGCAGGTGAATTCACGGTATTTTCAACATGATCACACACGATTGTTGACACACGTTTTTTGTAAATTACCCAAAAGCAATGCGTAACAGGAGTAAAAGCTAGCTGGGTATCTGTGCGTAATACAGTACAAATATTTAAAGGTCCATTTAACAATTCGGTTGCCGAATGGTAAAACGCTCGTTAGATTTTATCTTTATATGGTACTATTAGTAGTTGAGGAGCTCGATGGCGCAGCGGCTAGCGCGTTCGGCTTGCGATCTTGCCCGCTAAATAACTTTCGTAATGCCGGGTCTTTGGATGGGTGACCAAATTAAAAACATCTTGAGCTCCTCCGTGCTTCGGAAGGCACGTTAAGCCGTTGGTCCCGGTTGTTGTCGTAAGATGACAGTCGTTCAAACCCACCAACCCGCATCGGGCCAGCGCACACTGTTCTACGTAGTATGGGAAGCTTGGCCATAAGTAAAAATTTTAAAAATCACATTTGTTCACATTGGTCGGTATCTGAGGGTAGTTGGATATATTATGCATTAAAGAATACTAATATAAGGTATGTATAATTTATGTTCTGTCGTAACGAGCACAGTTTCACGAGACGTTAGTTGCAGTGCAATAAAACAAACAAAATATTGTGTATATTCGTGTTCCATTTTTCTGTAATATAGATAAGATTTATAATTATTAATAATGGATTCTGTTACTGCAGGTGTGTGTTGTTTAGTATCTCATATTGATATCATAAGTTTCATAAAAATTAAAATGTTACTTGACTTCGCACAAAACGAGGTAAAAATTATTACAATTTCTTAAAGACGAGCGTTTTTGTTGATGTTCTATACATTTCTGTGTTAAAGTTTGTTTCGAGAAAACGTAGCTTAGTATGTCTGTTATATATTTCTGTTAAAAAATCTACCGCCTTTTACCGCCACTCATACAACTTGTGCTAGAACACGAACATTTAATTAGCTGAATATTATGTACCATTTCATGTTTACTATGCCATGACTCTTTACGTTTATTTAACACTGTAGTTTTCCTGTTTTTAAACTTGGTGACTTATTTGTAACTTATAAGTACCATGTAGGTTACATATATTCACGAAGATACGTTTACGTATTTACTATTGATTGACAGACTGATAACTGTATTTCGTTGATTTTTGTCATTTTGCTTTTAGGTACTTTATCAATGACTAGGTTGGAGTTGGTCGAATATTGTTTTTCACGTCCAGTGAAGTCGTTTATAAGCAAATTTAAACACCTTACACAACATATACTTAATAAAAAAACTCAATGTCCACCTTAAAAAAATACATGAAACTTTTTTTTAAAATCTACAACGGGTAAGCGCTTGGCCTTCATCTCACCTGATGGTAAGTGACGATAAGGCCGAAGGTGGAAGCGTGCTTCACCCGGAATCCTCAACCACTGAGGAACTGGCTATCTAGCTGGGAATCGAACCCGGGACCTCTGGACCTGAAACTGGTGGCTAGGCCACTAGACCAAAGAGGCGATTAAAATGAACTAAACACATTGTAAGTAATTTTAGAGCTGCATTCGAAGTACGCTTTTCTAAAGCACAAATACCGATCTAACGACGTAAATGTGAAGTTTTAGCAGTCAACTTCAACATCTGAATTATGTTATGCTGCGTCTGTGATTTTAAGAAGTGCTGGTCAGCTTGGAGCTGCTCATATTATCAAAGAAATTGCTATTTCACCAGAATCTTACAAGTTGAAAACATGTGTAAAACCAGTAGAAATACATCAGCTGACCCCAGAGAAAGCCTTAGCCATAGAAAAACACGCATGATAAATGAGGCCAGTAAAACCAAGCCATACTGGCTTGGTACCGAAACGGCCCGCGTCAGTACTAATAATCTAAACTTATCTATCTATCAACAGTTCCAATTTCCTTACTTTTGGGGCAAATCTGATTCCTCTAGCAACATTACTTGTCCACTTGTGTGCGTTTCACCGAGATAGTACGCGTAAATTACTCCTACATCAATTTTTTTCTTGCCTCACGCAATGACAGTTTTCTAATACGAGACTATCGTTCTACGCGTTATTATTCTTAGGCCTTAGCATTCTTTATTAATGGTCGATTTTCGGTTAATCAGTATAAATTGATAAGGAAAACTTGTGTTTATTGAACTGAAACTGAAACTGAACTTAAAAATTTTACTTGTGTATCTTGAAAAACCTTTTTAACATTATATTTTAACAAAAACTAATCGTGTGTATCGAAATTCGTACATAAACATTGGTAAATAATTTTGGCCAAGCTTCTCATACTACGTAGAACAGTGTGCAGCGTGGTGGATTATTATGGCCCAATATCCCCACGTGCTGTTGTCCACGTGGTCTGTGCCCAGCAGTGGGACGTTTATAGGCTGATGATGATGATTAGTAGTTCTTGCTGACTAAGAGACTAAGTTTTATGTAAGTTAATTATTTGTAAACCTGTTGATCTGAACTGATCTGACCAAGTAAATATGGGCTAAAATGTTTTTATTGCACTATATTGTTATGTTGTAAAAAATAAAATAAAAAAATAGATGCTCAGAAATTCTGGGTTTAATTACCAGCTCGTGGAATGTGTTGTGTTTCTGACTTTACGACGCACAGCCCGGGCTCGTGATCACCAATACGCGTTTAGCAAATGTTGTTTTTTATTCTAACGGGATTTCTTGATGATTGTAGTATTCAGGACGTTAAGGGGAGGTATTTCGAGCGCTTCTCTCTCTCTCTCTCGGCGGTACGACGGTAAGGGACGGGTATAACAGCGAAGAGCCGCGAATAATCGCGTTTTATATTTTAAAAAATTGATAGGTATAATAAATAAAAAACGATCGGTTATAATTCTTCAAGTTATCTATGAACTTCATTTTGGTAAATGACTCTTATTATCAAATTATTTTTTTTAAGAATAAAACCTGGAAAAGAAGATAAAATGACACAAAAATATGCAACTTTGTGAATTTATTCTATCGAGCCAACTTTATCAAATCGTGTTTCCATCGGGTGTATTTCACAGAATAAAGCCTCAACAATATTTCATAATTTTCGCAGATTTTAATTTTACTGTTTACTACTTCGAAAAGTAATTCTAAGAACGTGTTATTTTAATTTTTCACTTACACCTAGCCTTAAATCGCCTTTTGACTTTGGGAACTTAACAATGCTTCGTAATTTTTAAGTGTGTGTGTAATTATCGATCAAATAACTCGAAGGAAACAACCATATCAACATTGTTATTATGGCGATAGATTTAGAACAAGCCTGTATCACCAACCAAACAGAGTACCATATAAGTATAGTTCCATATAAGGGGTACTTATTATACCAATAATAAGTATTCCCCCGCTGGGAGCCAAGTCCAGGTCATCAGGGCCTGAGTCAGGTAGTAATTACTACCATGCAGATGCCACTGCGAACGCCACGTTTTGTGAACGATGTCGTGCCCAATTTATACCATTTTACGGTGCGCATTTCCGCTCTAGAAACCCCTGATGAACGCATCATGAGCGCATTCAGTCCGTGTCGTGGCGGCTGTCGCGTGTAGTGTATGCGATGCTTTAAACTACTCCTTCATGACACTATTAACCCGACTTAGCCTTTAGAAGCACTCCCCGGAGTTTCTGCTCTAGTCTTTTCGATTTGACTGACTGACACCTTGGAGGATTTAGTGAGTTGGAGGACTCGTTACGTATGCGTGATGTCATAGGAAACTTCTAGGCAACCAGGAAGTCGTTACTATGAGGGCTTGTGAGGAATCTCAAGTTTCTCTTGCAAAATCTGGATACGGTTGTTGCGCCGTAGAAAGCCAACAGCATAATCCTTCAAAAGAAGCAGTTTTAAACTTATTTCTTAGTGATTTTTTTGGAGAGAAATAGCTGTAGGCTGCAAGTAGTCTTTACAGCTTAATCGGAGTTAATCGGACTTCTTTCTGGGCCGGCCGCGCCCTGGCGACACTTTACATACCGTTCCCGGAGGATTCTCCGGAGTAACATGAGCCATAAGGACAGTTTTATGTTTGGTTTCAAATTTTCTCAACATTGTGCAGTACATAGAATATCTATATTGTGTGAATGTAAACTTAGCAAAGAATGGATGACCTATTACAGTATTGCTATGATATTTTAATCATTGTTATATTTGAGACGTGTCGGTACTTTTGTCTCTTGTCGAAAAAAAAATAATGTATTTCTCAGGCGAATCAATTTAATAATCTGACATGCTACTGCAAAGCTAGAAGTCTGACCAATATAACAGTTCTTGTCGTACAATATACGACTGTGTAATTCTCAATACGACGAAAATATTAAAGTATATATTTTTTAAGGTCATTAAACTTTATTGTTTTTGTATTTATCAAAGTCAAACTGCAACGACACTTTTAAGAAAAGTAACTGCAAACCTAAACGTTTAACCATGCACACGGTTATGCACATATTAAAATACCTACTAACTAGCTACCCGCCCGCGATTTCGTCCGCGTGGACTCCGTACCCCATGACGAATATCCAAATATTTTTTTTCATACAAACCTAGTCCTGACAATTTCAAACACAACAAAAAAACAGTTAGCCAAATAGGTTCAGTCGTACAGATGTGATGCGAGTACAAACATTCAGGGCATACTAGGCTTGCTCTCAGACATCTGCCTAACTCTAAACTCACTAATAAACAAATCTGTTTGTTTCCTAATAATTTATTATCGAAAATATTGCGTTGATCATTTGTTGAACTAGAGGTTAAACGATGATGTCTACAAAACTTACGGTCGCGAATGCAATTATATAATCGGATGAGCAAAATATATTGTATTATGTGTGAACGTCATTAGAACCCTGTTAGTTAGTTGTTAGTTGTGTTTTTATACATATTATTATGTATTAAACTGTTATTTGCTTTCCTGGTTTGAAAGAAAACAATTTAGTTTAATTTAATTATTTTAATTTAGTAGTTCTGGGTAGACACATAGATTTATATTAGTCTACTGATGCCGGACTGCCGACTGACTGACTGAAAGAGAAAGGAGTCCAAAAAAAAAATTTTGATTACAAATTCATGAGACAGGCTTTTTTACATAATCTTCAATAAAACAAGTTTTTTCCTATCTTTATTTATACAACGTGTTAAATGACTTAAAAATGCTTAATGTAAGAAATGTTTAATAAAAGTCGATTTTTACACAAAAATCTGTAGTTTCAATTGATGATGATTGATTTTCTAACATAAGTTCAAAGGTGCGGGATCCCGCGTGCTGCGGGATTGCAATCCCTACTCAAAACCTCTAACAGTCCAACATTAATTCTTATTATAAAAAATATATAAATAAATAATACTTTTTTTGCGAATTAATTAAAATGATAAGAATTTGTTTTCTTGAATTTCTTGTAAATTAGAAACTTTTTTCTAATTACGCGCGATCTAAGCCTGCGAGTGTACGCGCCGCCGCCGGCCGCCGCCGCGCCCCGTTGCGCTGTCGTTGCCGCCGCAATAGCATTCAAATAGTGAGTGCAACGTGGCTAAAATTAGACGATAGACTATAAGTTAATTTGAAAATCGCTGTTGTCTAATAACTCTTTTAGAAGGAAGGCTTTAAGAAGCACGGTGTCCTCGTGGTTTAGTGATTACAAATACTTAGTTTGAATGTAAGAAACGTTTGAAAGTAACATAAGAATAGAATTCAAAATGAATATTTGAAAGCGCATCACGAAATAAACACTTTTAACACTACAGTACACGCGTGGCCTACTATAGTAGACCACGGTAACATTTTTGTTGATAATTTGACAGGTTTTCATGTTAAGGCAGTGCACTTTCAGTTAAGCCTACCTACTTCATTAAATTTGTGAACATGCCAACACCACACTGGAATCCTACGTGCACCCAAATAGGTAGGTATTTGCAATTTAGCGCCAAAGTCGCAGGCCTACCATATAGTAGTCCGCGCGTGTATTGCTGTACATTTTTTGGGTAAGCCATTTTTATTGTATTTTTGGTTTATAAGGTTAATTTATTAATATTATAAGTAACAATTAAATATATTTAATTAATTATTACAAAATTTGTTTATAATTTGGTCACTTTTTGCAGATGTCCACTTATTTCATAATTTTATCACGAATGTTGCAAAAGTGGAGGTGGCTTATGGAGTTGAAAACTGATGATGACGGTGACGATGTAATTAAAAGTGAAGAAGAAAGGCTTGATCCTTTACCGTATTAACTATGGTTGGTAAATTGGTCGATGCGCTCTTTGTTCAAGAGCCCGATATCGATCGACGAAAAAGTGGTGCAAAACATTCAACGAATGGGTTTTTCCCTTAAATTAAAACAAAGAGGGAAGATACGGCATGCTCCTACTTGTAGTCATTCAAAATATAGTCCTACTCAACTACTTAAGAAAACACTCACACACGCACACCCATAAAGTGTAAATCGAGCGAGCGATACAAAGCGGTAAGGTTCAACGTCAGCGCGAGGGAGTCAGAGAGTAGCGCGTTGACGTCTCGGTCGCTTCGCAACAGACGAGTACGTACGACCGATTCCGACGCCACTGCGGAGTAGCGTCTTTCTCTTTTTCACACAGTAGAATATGCGCAATAGTGCGATGTAGCCTGTTCGCTCGGCAAATTGTGACTGAAGTGAAATTGTGCCTTTAGGCCATTGAGTTATTATGTACTACGTACTAGAGAAGACATCTCAACTAGATTGTATGTAACACGCGTTAGAGCCAGCTCGCTCCAACTGTAGTAGTCTGTGGCAGGCGCTAGACGCAACAATAAGTGTGTATTCTGTGTTCTATTTTATTAAAATATACCTCTATGTGTGCTAAACAACTCAGGAAATACAAATAAAACCAAAGGAATCACTTTTCACCTGGAAATACGTACTAAATTATCGATGTAACATGCATTTGACTAATTATTTTATCAAATCGCCGAGACATGAAGCGGCGGCCATGTTTCGGTAAAATGCATATAGAGTAACAATATTTCTGTTTTGTGCAGAAGTGACACTTTTAACGCTTTATGTGAAATAATTACTAGGGTTAAGATTATGGTGACAGTTTGATTGGGGATTTCGTTATAATTGATAAACTTTCCTAAAATACTTTTTTATTAATAAACTTGACCTTTATTTTCGAGATCATTAGATATATTAATAAATATTAGATATTTACCTTCGGGGTATCACAGGATTCACACGGCGTGGAAAATGACTTTATTCTTTAGCTCCGATGCATCGTTTCTGTGATATTTTTATTTATATTTTAGTACCTACTACCTAGGCAGAAGAAATAGTACGCATGTATATAAATGTATTTGGTCATAAATAAACGCAAAGAGTTTCTTTCATTTTATCAAACCATAGTATTATCTGTGGTTTAATCTGAAATAATAAAATGTAATAAAGATTGAATTCTAATTAAAGGTAGGTAGAAAACATGCAAAACAACTATGTCCGTTCTGCAGTGTAAAATCTATTATCTGTTGCACTACGTTGAATATGGTTGAACAAAACGCGTAAGCGCGCCGTGCAAATGGCGGCGCTTTTCAACTTTTGGCCGCGAGAAAACAACACTCTAGAAGCGGTCTAGCGCTGTTAATTGTATATGGTTAAAGAGTAATATGTTGTCAAATAATACACAATTTCACTCACATTGTCTGTCACGAAAACACGTAGAGGTTACTAACCATTAAGGTGCAATAAACAAGGAAGACCTGTTTAGTCTTTACCTGCTACATCTTGTTTAGTCACATAGTATTATATCTTAATTAATGGCTATCGCGTGTAGCATTAAGCCAATTTCAAGTGTTTAATTTTTTTTAAAGTTTATTAGTATTGTACGGTAGATAGAAATAAAATGGAGTCTCACAACACGTGTTTTGCTAAAAGAACACGGGAGAAACGCTGTTTAGTCACTTCCCAGCTATTACGTTGCCTATATAATTGTGAATAATAGGAGTCAAGGACAATTTTTTCCAAAAAGTCGTGTCCTAATTTTAAATGCTGCACTTGGTGCTGTTGTGTTTCGTCCGACCAGTGAGGGTTCCGGAGGCCCCCCCCTCCCCCCCCTTCCCCCCTCCTCCCATTCCTATTCCTTCCTTAAACCTATTCCTCCCTTAAAGGCCGGCAACGCGCCTGCGATTCCTCTGGTTTTGCGGGTGTCCATGGGCGGCGGTGATTACTATCCATCAGGTGACCCGCCTGCTCGTTTACCTCCCTCTTTTATAAAAAAAAAAAAAAAAAAATTGGAACGCGACTTTTTTATTTTACTTTATGGCTGTGAGTAATTAAACTAATATTCGTAAAATAAGTAATTCAGATGAAGCGGGCAGGACTTAAATACGATTTTTAATCTCATTTCAATAATGCTTGAAAAAATTGAGCATCTGAATATTTGATACTCAGTAATATTTTTACACCTACTTAAATAAATATTTTTCCAAAATAATTGAAAAAGATTTTTTTTTTTTTTATTAATGTTTTATATTTTAGCGTTTTATTAATGCTTAAATATACTTAAGTAATTTTTTTTTTAAACACTGAAAAAAGACGACAACCTCAGGCGGGAATCGAACCACCTTCCGCATTCCGGGCGGAGATTTTTATTATTTTTATGAAATATGTATTAAATAAATTATTTACTTACTTTCATTTTTGGCATTAATTTACCTTTTTTCATTTTAATATTACAATTAAAACAATCAATAAACATAAAAACTAACATATTAGTTTTTAAACAACATTAACTTACAACTTTACAACTCTGTAATAAATCTGTATGAACAGTGTGTCGCATCTGCGCTTAGACATTTCTATGACAACTAGGTAAGCCCCGCACCACGGTACAAGTATCATTGTAGCTGTGCACAACTGCACATTTATTGCATGGGACGTCTACTCTAGTATATTTACCTCAATGCTTTAGGCCTAATTTTGGCGGCTCACTCACGAGACGCTAATGCCGTATCTTCCCTTTTTGTTTTAATCTAAGGTTTTTCCTGATAACCAGGCTGTAGTATGTATTGAATATAATGAAAAAAGAGTTTTTAATATTATATTTGGTTTTAAAATAAAAATGTCTTACATTGATCTCTTTATGTTCAATTATTCTATTAGATAACTAAATCGCTTCTAACTTACAGTTCCTTCTTGTTAAATATAAAACTAAAGTTTATATACAAAACATAATAAATAACTAACTCATATGATTAATTGTTTAAATTTTATATTATCAAAGAAAAGGTATTGACATTTTAAAATGGTCTATCATAGTAGGCCACGCGTGCATTTGTGTAAAAAAGGGGCACGTGTACTGTAGTGTTAAACTTTCGCGTTCCAATAGAAACAAACATTTAGGCGGGGATTTTTAATTATTTATTTAAACTTTATTGCCTAAAATACAGCAAACAGCGGACTTAATGCCATAAGGCATTCTTTAACAGTCTGCCAGTGAATGTATACATGAATTTTTGTAGGCGGTGACATTATTGGAAACTTACAATTAATTAAAAAAGAGACAAATGAAACGCTTAACTTAACTAGCACAAATATACATACATGCATTATACACATAATATCTATAACTATACACATACATATTATACTTTAATATATATATACAAACGACAATAACATAGTGTAAATCAGCTTAAAACTATTGGATTTCAGAAAGTACTCACGCGCTAAACTCTTGAAGGCAACCTTGTTGGAAGCATATCTAACGTCAAAAGACAGTGCATTCCAGAGTCGAAAAGCAGTAAGAGTGAAAGATTTAGAAACGAAATTAGTGCTATGAGAAGGAGTTTGGAGTACCAGATTAGTGCTGGAGCGAAGATGGCGTTGGTGTGAAGCACCCAAGAACTGAACGCGGGATTTAAGATAAACCGGGATCAAAAAGGATATTAAAAAGAAGCCAAACCAACCTTAGGTTTCTACGCTCACGAATAGGGAGCCACTTAAGTTGTTTTCGAAAGTCAGAGATGTAGTCATATTTTCGTAGAAAGAGTACCTATAGTACTATTGAGAAGACGATCCAATTTGTTTAATACAATAAATTAATAAACGAGGAGAAGAGAAGAGATGAGAGCACGCCGCCCTTAAGTACACCAGCAGACAACTCGGACCAGTGAGCAACCAACTGGTTGACTCGTACCGCTCGTTGGCGCCCCCGAAGATAAGAGGTGGACCACAAAAGTGCAGAGGATGAGCAGCCATATAGGGAGAGGAGAGAGAGGAGAATGTCATGGTCCACTGCATTTAATGCGTTAGAGAAATCAATTAAAACTAATACAGTTAGACGTGAATTCTCCATCCCATCGCGTATATCCTCGACAACTTTGAGTAGAGCAGTAGTAGGTAGTACTGTGATCAGGCATTGATAGGAGGAGAGAATATCGTTACGAAAGACAAAAGAGGAAAGCTGTTTGTGGGGATTAGCGCTAACCACTTATTAAAGGTATACCACGCATACCTTTTTATACCCGTCGTTCGACAGAGTTGCACCGGTCGTGGTCACGGGCTGACTGCGCGCAATGTGCTGCCTCCGTTTGCGCGATAGAGTCTTCTTCCACCGTCACATTTTTTATCCAGCTACCGCAACACACAACATTAACGGTGTCCCTATTAAGTGCTTATACAGGCCTTATTCTGGTGGTCAGACGATTGCGAACTAAAACGAAGTTGCGCTTTTGCAAATACTGGATTCCACGCTGTAGATAATCTATGGCAGTTTTCCCATTGAAATCATCAGGATGCTTCTTGATTAAAACTGCTTCACGCACTACTCTTGAATAAAAGTGGCAATCTGTGGAGAGGAACTGAGTATGATGAAATTCAATCCAGTGATTTGCGCCTTATTCAAGTTAGGTGTTCTGCAATCGCAGATTTATTAGACTGGTGGTTTTGATTAAGGGTACAACTGGTCACAACGAAAATAAGTTTTATTTCGTCATAACGCAAAAGTTTCTAAAATTTGATTATATTGGCCATATTTTAATTTAGTTCCAATTCGTCATAATTCATGTTTTAGTATCGATTGTTCACGTAGCAACTTAGTTTCAATTCGTCACCTCGCTAATTGTTCTGATTGGTCACACACGAAAAAAAAACATAGGTACTGTCGGCTCCGCAGCATAGTTAGAAGTGAACTTGCCCGCGAAGCTGTGGTCGCGGGTTTGATACCCGCCCAAAGCAAAAATTTCTGTGATGAGCATTATGTAAATGCAAATTTTTTATTATTATACTTTCTGTTTATTAAAAATAAAAACAAATCTTATACAGTACTTCAATGTTTATTAGGTATATATTTTAGGTCTATTCCATCTATACAGTGTCACTTTCAATCCATAAACAAAATTATCCTTACAAATAGAAACACGAAAAACGACCCTTTTTTAAACTACACTGGTCATCACAAAAATCGACCCACCCTGTTTTTACACTATTGCTCTTTATAATTTCGAAGTTAAGCGTTTATAAGTAAGTTTTGTTGATATCTAGGGTCGTGTAAGATGTTTGACATTTGATTATTATAAATCTCAACGCACATGAGGGTACTTACTAATAAACTTTTTTAAAGTAAACGCTGCTCTGTGCCGGATTGATGAATGCGTCAGTATTCACTTTGGCCCTGTTTAATTCACAACCAGGTGTTTGCAACAGTGTAATTGTTATTGACAATCCTTACTTTGTTGATTATCACTGTAATTCGGATTAAATTATCCTGAAATAATGAATACTACTGAAGCTGAATCGGCCCAAGTTGTGGCTTTGCTGCGAGAGGGTTTTAGTCAACGTGTTGTCGCTCGAAGATTACATCTCAGTTGATCTGCGGTTCGGCGAGTTTACTAGAGGTTTCAAGAGACTGGGCAGTACCGTAGAAAAACAGGATCTGAAAGACAAAGGGTCACCACTCAAAGAGATGACCGCTTTATTGTGACATCGTCTTGAAGAAATCGGCATCTTTCTGGTGTAGATCTCCAGCGACGGCTGCGTGAAGTGCGGGGTGTTGCTTTAAGAGGCAGTGCGGTGAGAAGAAAACTTCGTGAACATAACTTATGACCTCAAAAGCCAGCAACAGGACCACAACTGACCGTAGCTCATCGCCAAGCCAGACCAATTCACGAGGGAACATTTTGAATGGACTATAATATACAGTTATATTCTGTAATAGGAATCGAATGACTTTATACGGCTCTGATGGGCGCCGTAATGTCATACGAATATAATACAATTTGTTTCTTTGAAAATATTAAAACATGAGTTTTCATGTAAACTGTAACTGCCGTCTTAAGGAAAAAAGGCACAACTAACAATTTTTTTTAAATTTTAGTTACATACATATTTGGAATCAGGAAAAAAGGCCTATCTGCTCATATTTTTTTGTAAATTTTAGAAGCACGATAAACCAAAAGTACTTAAAGTAAAAGGGCACAACTGAGCCATTTTTTCTGTGATAGTACGTAGAAAGAGCACATCTAGCTTGCATTACGTCAAAAGGTCACAAATGAATAAAGATTCATAAATAGTAAAGGCATATTTGACCAACTTCAAGTTGTAGCGGCCTATGTGGCAACTATGCCCTTTCAATTAACATTTTACTGATTCTATAACATAACATTTAATTTAAAAGAAAAGTCACAACTGGCAACTATGCCTTTGCTACCAAACATTTTGGAACAGAGGTGAGGTGAGGGGGCTGAGTTACGAAGCAAATCGCGTCAGTTGTGCCTTACCTTACGTGTAACGGTGAGTCCACGCGCGGGTAAGTTGTTGTTATTACTTACTTGTATAATATGATTTTGTGATTCAATTATTTTATAGGTATTTTGCTGACTCGTAATCTTTGAAATGTTTTATGGTTTAGTTGAGATTTACTATGAAAATACTTCATTGTACTTACCTCCTTAATTTTCTACCTACGTGCTAACAAGCTAACGTATAATTAGTATTTCGTAGAAATTCCGTTATAAATGTACTAATTTCTACGATTAATGTTAGTGCTTAAAAGGTTACCTCTCCACTGTTTAAGTATTTTGTTATGAGCACGCGTAATCTTAACTTTGTGGCCCCTTAAGTAGGCATATGAGAGACTTCCTACCTACTTAATCATGTGGTTCAATAATTGAAATTGTTCTTTGGCAACCTGTCTGGCGCAGTGGTAGATATATCTGCCTAACTACCCAAGGGCTGCGGGTTCGATCCCCGCTCAAGACAAATAGGTATTAGGTATTTGTACGAAAACATTTATTATTACAAGCATTTATTTAGTTTTACCTGTCCCGATTTGGTCTTTAATCAAATCTTGCAAGTAAAATTTGATCCACTTCCCGGTTACCGATTAAGCTGAAATTTTGCATGCATGTGTAAATCGGATAACAATGCAAAATTATTATGACATGGAGCTGATCTGATGGTGGAACCGGAAGGTGGCCATAGGAACTCGGTAGTTAAACGACACAACAACCCCATCGAGTTTGGACTCGTTCGATTCGTCTTGACGAGTACTTTGGTGTATTATGTTTGTATATAGTTCCTTAATTATGTGATACAATTACATTAACTAATTATAATAATAAAGATACAATTTTTTTGTCCCGTTTTAACCCGGCGAGATGAGGGTGGAAAATTGTTACACCGAGGTGGGGGCTAAACCTATCGACAAAATTAAACAAAAACTATAAAACTACAAAAACATGCAGCAATACAATTAATAACCAACAAAAACAACAACAAATAACATAAACCACGCATAAGAAAAATGGCGAAAAATTGTTACACCGAATACGGGCATGGGTAATAATTACCTTTTTCGAATTGTGGCAAGTGTAGCTCCCAACGCGGCTAAAGTCCGACTGATTCCGCGCCAGAAATGTGTCGAGGCACTCAACAACTCCAGCTATTGAGAAAAACGGCAACGTCGCATAAATAGTTTGAAAGTTATAGGAAAACTAAAAAGGCGCGGGTAATCTTGACCCAGCCCCCATGACGCCGGGTTAAATAAAAGTTTTATATTTTTTAGCTGTATAGTAGTATATGTAGCAACTATAACTTGTTTAAGCTAGAATGAGAAGGCACAATTGTATAAATGTGCCTTTGTATTGCAATATTTAATTTTCTTTTCACTAAATGTTAGAATGAAAAGTCGCATTTGGTTAATTATGCATTTTATATTATGTAATATTAATGTTATTACACATTTTTTTCTGTTACTTTGAAAAGGAAAATGTAGATTATTAAATAAATGCCATTAAAATAGAAAAATCTTGTCAAACTCATATTGATGCTACTACGAGTATTTTCATTCATGCATTTCCGACAAACACGATAGTATCATATTTATTCGCCGAAAACAAAGAAATTTTTCAAACCCGTTTTTCTCCTAATTTGCAAAATGTTAGATGTGCCTTTTTTAATTATGACGGCAGTGTAGGTGGGTCGATTTTTGTGATGACTAGTGTATATTATTATTATTTTTAAGTTTCACCAATCGTATGGCACTTAAGCACTCGTAGACAAGACCAAAGAGTTCGATTAAGCGATTCTTGCTTTAAGGACCTCAAAAATTTGTGGAAAAATCATTTCTTACCTAACCAATGTATTCATGAAATAATTATTATTTATTTATTACTTAGGAAACATAGTCATTACAGAAATGTATGACTTTTAAAGACGAGGTCCTTGTGTGTGACCAATCAGATCAATTTAGCGTGGTGAAGAATCTAAACTAAGTTGAAACGTGACCAATCGATACTAAAACATGATAATATGACGAATATGAAACTAAATTTAAGTATGACCAATTAAAAGTAATCTATGACATTTTCGCGTTATGACTAATCAGAACTTATTTTCGATGTGACCAGTTGTACCCTAAATCGTGGTTTTTGACAGCTGCTACATATTATGTTCATAATAATATGTTCATATACATAATAATATGTTCTTTGATCCTTTCATGAACTGTCCGCTTTGTTTGGCCTATGGAACTACCACAGCTGCAGTCTATTTTGTAGTCGCCTGGTGTTTGCATTGGCTAAACATCCTTCGGAGTGCCCACGATGTTGTTAACCTTTATGTCTGGTCGGTAGGGAGTACTCACATAATACGTGGCCGATCTTGTCTGTGACTCTTTTGACAAAAGGCATGTAGGCCGGTTGCCTGCTTACCTCGGGATGCTTGTTGCTCATAGTCGGCTGTTTCCGTGGTCGATTCACTCGATATTCGTTTTTCATAAGTACTTCCTGAACATGATCCAGCTCACGCTCCAAATATTTAGAGTCACAGGAAGTCAAAAGCTCCGAAAGACCGATCATGAAGCAGGCTTTGCCATATACCACCACAGTACGTTTAATTACTACCGATATTCTAGGTAATAAAGGTGCAAGAGAAAACTAAACTTTACTTATCATACCTACATACAGTATACGGAGTTACTACTGATATTCTAAGTAAATAAGGCAAAATAACAAATCAGGTTTGCTTATTATATCCACAGTATATTTAGTTACTGCTGATATTCTACGTAAGTAAGATCTAATAAAAAATAAGTTTTGCTAAATATATCCACAACATATTTATTTACTGCTGCTATTTTAAGTAATAAATACAAAACAAGCTTTACATAGAATATTCACAGTATGTATACGCAGATACTGCATTTATCATAGGAAATAATAACATCCTAGCCATATAACTTTACTTGTAAGGCAATAGTAAGCTATACTTACTATTGTTACGTTAAGGAAGTATTTCGCATTGCTGACTTACTGCCTTTATCTTTAACGACATTTGTCAGTTCTCATTAAGATATCAAAATGCCTATCAGCTCATCTGATAGAACTTATTATGAGAATTTTCGATCAACATAATAACTCAATTTACCAAAATTGGAGTTACTGCCAAAATCATTAGAACGGCAGCGTTCATGAGTGACGTTATAGGACCTTACGGTCATCTTAACATCTAGAAAAGACAACGACCTGTCCGCCTCCAACTCGTATGTGAACCTCATATTCGGGTGAATGGGTTAAGATGTTTAATCCATTGATCGACATTTTGCTTGATACCTTTAACGACACTACAGATGTCATCTACATATATTTTCCAAAGCCGTATGGTCTTAGGCTCGGGACTCAGTGATAAGTATAAAAAGGTATGCGTAGTATGCCTTTAATAATTAGTTAGTGTTAATACCCGTCTTAATGTTCGCATCACGGAATGTTCAGCGTAGTTTGATCGCTGCCTTTAATTCCAAAGTAAACACTTTTCTATAAACCATGTTGTGGGTTCGAACACTGCAAGGTTCGAATGTTTGTTAATGAACAAAACCATTTGAACCCAAGTCTAAGTCTGTAAACAAAAAAAAAACCAAGTCTTCTTATACTTATTTATGTTAAAGTTGTGTATACCTATCCTAATTCAGTAGCTTAGTTTGGGACTGTAAATTAAAGTTAATTATATAATAATCAATGTATAAAAGTAATCGACATTGGTCTTCATTTATGTCAATTTCTCATAATTCTAGATCATGCACTCGTAAAAGATAAATAACTGATTTTAGAAAATGTGTCCTTGTCTTACGATTCTTTTTTTTCTTTTACGAAAGGCGTTCTTATCAAGAGGTAAGCATAGTAGAATAATATTGAAAATAAAGTCATAATTATCTAAATCACATTAAAATGTTATGATTTCGTGTATTAGCGTACTGTAACTAATTTTATTGTTAGTGTACTATGAGGTCATCACCCCATCAAGCGGACGATGTGCCAAGAATACACATGTCACAGGTCCTAATAGTGTGCTCAGAACCAACAAGGATGTTTTCTGTTAGACGTATTTGTGGCTGATTTGAAGCCCCTAGGTATATCGTTCATGCGTCAGAGTAAAAATTTGAACGATACATACCTACTAGATTTTCCACGAAACAGGTTGATCAAATGAATTCAGGATCGTCATTTTTTTTCTGACGTTTGCGTCTCGAATTATCACGGTACCTACCATTACCATACGCCGACAGTATCGGACTGTCGCACCCTTTTGGTATATTTACCTTCCTATATGTGTCACACTCTGAGACGCCAAATAACATATGATTATTCGCAAACAAGATTTGTCATCGTATAAATGTCTCTAATTGTAATAATGAAGTACGTCCTTAGCAGTTTGTTTAAAATCAAACATTAATAGATCAAGGATAATAAGACCGCCGGCGGTCGCGAAACAATTGGATTTTCAATTGTGTCTGGTTTTACGGTGCTCAAGTTATAGGTCCCTACTAAATAATCATTAATAAATATTAGTCTTCTCTAACTGCGGTAGTTAGGTAAGAAAAGCGTGGTAATATTTTCTTAAATTCAAGTTTACAATTTTGTTTTACCTATTATCACTAGACTTATAAGTTTCAAAAGCCTATCGATACAAAGACACATTTTTTAGGCACATTGTTGTGAAAATCAATATTTAACAGTTCACTTATCACTATCAGGATATAATTGAATATGACATTGATAATAACAACTTTTACAACAAAAAGTTACCTATAAGCTAGGATTTTTGTAAAAGATTAGCGAATGAACGGCGTACAATGCACTGCTTACCTTGATGAATGGCTTAGCCAAACAATGTATCGTTATCGACACGGTCGCTCGCGGTACAGAGCCAACGCTAACGCAACACAAGTTTGATAATGTAATAAATATCGAACTTGTGTTAATACTCATCAAACAAATATTTTACAGACACCGAGCTCAATGTAATTACTTTGCTAACAGAAATGCCTAGTGGCTGCTTGCAATAATTGTTTCATGAATGTCAGACAGATCTTAGAGCAGGCAGGTCACAATATTAGGGTGATTCTTGGCAGAAGAGTTCCTGGTATCAGAGACACGGCTTAGTTTTTTACGCTTTACTAACTCATCCGATCTCGATCTCTTCTCCCAAAAATTACCCATATCGTGCATAAGTGGACTTACAAACATATCTTAAACCTGTTTTACTCTGCTTCGCCTTTATACTATGGGAAGTAGCTACTTCCTCTGTTTCATTTTCATTTCCCTGTTTCAGTCTACTTTCTCTGTTTAGTCTACTTTTCCTGTTTCATTTTACTTCCCAAATTTCTGTTCTAATAAATATAATACATACTTTACCCAGAAAACGGGAACGCCTGGACAAGGTATTTACACCTTCAGCGTTCGTATTGCATGTTTGTCGCTCTAGAGTTACGATGTGCCTTCACCGCTGAAACAGGTTTTTCTACAATATGGGGAGTACCCGCAAAAGATACATTTGCGTTGTTTATGTTAACATTAGCATCATTTACAAACTTAGATTATAAATAATTGGTCTATATTAATATTATTGACAGAGAAAATAGTAGTCTAATAGATACTATTCCTGTGATGAAGGTAACAGAACAAATTAGAAGATCGCTGTGAAAAGTATTTTAGATTTGCACTAGCAAGCTATTAACTGTTATACGGTAACAGCTACTTCCTAAAATAAGTTTAAAACTTAAAGTAATGTGGTTTTCAAAGGAGAATGGCGAGATTGCATACAAGCCTGGCCTTGAAATTTAATAATAAAGTTAATGTTATTATTATTGAATTCTTTTAGATTTTGAGATTATAATGCTATTTTGATAATAAATAGCGACATAAAACTTATCAGTTTTTTTATTTCTAGTTTGAAACCTTTTAATGTTAATTTTGAATCAAAAATATTGGTGTGCGTAATTTAAAGTAATAGCATGCCCTAAAGAATAAGATTTTTGCTCAAAAAAGACACTACTACTTGATGACAGAAACCTCAAAAACTACGATGAGTTATATTTGCATCTGTTTATTAATATCGATAATCAGTCAATCAATGGAAAATACCATTGGAAAATACTCGATTTATTAGCACAACGAAACGAAGAAAAGTAGTAAAGTGACAGCGACTGTCAGTGACAGACATGACGTTTATTTGACATTGATATTCGTAGTGTTCCTAGAGAAAAACACAAAATATATTTAGCTTATTCTACAGAAATGTACACCAATAAACGTTTTGGAAAGTATGTTAAATTGTTAACTAACAAAACTAATATTAGATACCTACTTACATTGCATTACTTTTTACTCTTAATATATTCCGATATATAAATTATAATTAACGGAATGTAATGAACAAACACTAGACCTAGAGTAACGTTCAGAAATACGATAATTAGCCACAGACGTAATTATACGTCTGTGTAATTAACACTTTAAAATTACTAAAAGGTATTTAGGATATTATTTAATATTACAAGTTTAAAAAAATAATAGACTATATTTTTTGAAACGTCTAAAACAAGACTTTATTTTAATATATATTTCTACTTTAGAGCTAGTCAAGGCCAAACTCGCCATTTTTCTTTACGCATGCGAAGTTTATTTCGCAGCTCTTCAGTTTTCGTAAACGAATGATTTGGTTGTTCGTATCTATATGAGATGTTCTATTGTCTCATGGACACTTGAGGTATGGCAGTTGTTAGTCTGTCAAGTGAAAGCAAAGAGATTGAGACACAGGCCAAGACTTACTTGATCCTTGACGTATACCAGATTGGAAGGTGGAAGGTGAGGATCACAATAGTTAGCTACAATAATATGTTTAATTCTACAGATAATAATTGTCAAATGAATATTTACTAAATACGTATTTAAACATCCATTGGTAGATAAATAAACTGCTGATCACGTAGGTCACAAGTTCACAACCCTCTTGTTATGTGTTGGTGTGAAAATTATAATATCTTTTACAACATTAATTGAATAATTTTTTAATTTAAACGAAATAACATTAACCTCTCGTCTGTGATAAAACCTTAAATCGTTACTATATACAAACTACGTCCATGGGAGCCAATGGGAGCAGTTCACTGAGGATAATAAATATCCACCGTTTTGTTTAATTTTTGCAAGGTTCGTTATCACATTGAGATGAATTTAAGTTTTTTGTTTGCAATTTGCTATGCCAGCCAGCAGAAGTGGTCACGTAGGTCACGTTGCTGTACACTGGTTGTATCGTGGCGGTTGCATGTTTACAGATTATCACAGATGTTACTGAAATTATTAATTTTTTTCCCGATCTTGGTGATATTCGGATATGATATTAAAACGACTCATAATAACTGGGGAAAAATATTTTTTCGGGCCTTTTAAAAGCTCTTTAAAAAATATTCATCAGTAAACCTGGTGGCAGGCAGTAGCCTAGGCGGACGTAAAAGGAGAAGGAGATTGCAGTACGCTCGCCAGTTTCCCCCACAATGAGGTCCCAGACTCCAGCGGCAAATGAGGCGGGGGGGGGGGGGGGGGGATTTACTTGGGTTTAAGTGGGTATCCCCCCTTCTCCCGATTCCCTGTCAAGGACTTCGGGCCTAAACAGGGAGGCAAGAGCTAGGAGCTAGGAGAATAACCCCACATAACCATCTGTGCCACACTACGGGCACAGTAATGAGTTTTGCCAAGAAGGTAGATAAAAGAAAGGATTCTTTCTAGAATGCGAGAACCCTTCATACCTATTTCTGCAACCAAGCAGTGTTATTTTGCACTACTGTGTGGCGGTTTAAAGATAACTAAATGTAGTTAAGTGACAGGGGATCAGAATAAAGTTTGTTTGTCTATTCGAATCAGTACTCAATTTAGTCCTTATTAAGTAAGTATCTATGCGTTTACAATGTTGATTAAAATGACTTGGTTAATTTAATCTGTAAGTGCCTAAACTAAGTTGTTAGGTACACGTGTAAGAAGACATGATTATATTAATCATTTTATTACTTTATTTCTGCCTACAGACACTAGGTACCAATTTACTTAGAACAGTGTACAAAACTGTAACTACATTGTTAAAACTACTAGGTATTTGTTTATCAGAAAGTCGTATTCAGATAAATAACCATTATCCTTGTACTTATTACCTTTTAGTTTGTTTCGTCCTTCACAATAATCAGACAAACAATATGTTAGAATCAAACATAAGAGTACTATTTCCATGTTTAGGAGATTTTTTGAATATCCGAAATCTCGACAGTAGCTCGATGTCACAGCGGCTATGGCATGCGATTTGCGATCTTGTCAGTTAAACAACTTCGCGATGCCGGGTCACTGGATGGGTGACCAAATTAAAAAACGTTTCGAGCTCCATGCTTGGATAGGCACGCCGTCGTCGCCCGGTAACAAAGCCGTTAGTCCTGGTTATTGTAAAGTAAAGTAGTAGCCGTAAGATGGAGTTGTTAATACCCACCAACCCGCTTAGGGTCAGCGTGGTGGGTTATAGCCCAATCTCCCTGTGTGATGAAGTCAACGTGGGAAGGCAGCATCAGCAGTGGGACGTATACGGCTTATTATGAAGCTGCGTACGGATAGCGCGTACATTGGTACGCGTAGTCGCTTACGCTTGTCCTGGCCTGGAATGCCATGTTCAAACTTGCAGCTACCTAGCTCGCAAGCAAGCCGCCGCGCCAGCTATCGTCGGCTTTTGGTCGCGCGTCAAAGGTAAGCTATATTTGGACGGCAAAATGGATAGGCACGCGGGTTCATCGTGTTTCAATAATGAAAATATTGTCAATCAACACAATTCTACGATGGGTTGTTGTTAGTTTAAGGTATTCATACTATCTTGTCTGTTAAAAGTCACATAATGTCAAATGGCTTTTTACGTGCAAACACGTGCAAACAGTTAACACTTCATTATGTAAAATAATCAAACTGTGGAATTAAAGTTTGTTCTTCTCATTATCATGTTTTTGTTTCAATTTATTAGCTTATGAAAGCCAAGAAACAAAATTTTCGATAATACCTAATAATGATTAAGAATAGAAACTTGATTTTATATTATATTATCTTAATTATTATATTATCAATAGACTTGCAGATTCAATTATATTTAAATAAAACACTTTTTACGGATGAACATGCGATTATTAACTACATTATGAGTTTTATTTTGTTAATTATAAGTTTTAGATCCAGGTCAAGAAAAACATTCAAGAAGGAATACACAACTAATCGAAAGAAAAAACGAGATTTGTGGAAAAAACAATTGTTTAAAAATTTAAACTAAGACTAAATACTTACAACAAAGTTGAACATTTTGTACACTTCAGTATTTCCTATAGAAATGAAAAAGTGTTGAAAGTTTGCAAAACATGACCTATCGTTAGATTATTTTGGCACTTGAGTATACAGCGGTATTCAGAAACAAAAGCATAAAAGCAAAAAAATAATTAAATACAAAAAAATATAATACGCCATGTTTACGAGTAGCGGTGAAAGAATACTATCAACCCCTCTCTTCCCTTGGGTGTCGTAAAAGGCGACTAACGGACTAAAGACTGCACATTCATCCATCAGCTTAGAGCGGCGATGGGCTCACCAGCTGTCACGCTGAGCACATATTGTGCAGTCGCTGTTTGGTGAAAAATGGACTATGGCAGAAGTCTGCATTTGCGGTCCTCATTGTCTAGTCTCTGCATTAGAAGGGTTTCAGGGATAATAGTCGTGATTTTGGTTGGTCAATACAGATGATCATTTAAGTCCGAACTGGATTGAAATAAAATATTAGTCCCAGTCTCGTATTGGTAGTTTTAATCGCTCCGGCGAGAACAACAAGTGGTGCTTGTCAAATATATCTGTAAATCGTTTGCATAAAGGTGGTATTAAGAAGAAAAGTTTTCAGAAGTGGAAGTGATGATAATAGTAAAGACAAGAGAAAAAAGGGCGTAAACAAATTTAATTTAATTTAACTTCTCCTCAAGGCGAATCTGCTGCCTAAGCCAGTACAAGTACCTATAAAACCACTCAATACCGTTGGAGATATGACTGTTATTTTACAAACAATGAAGTCTTTAATATTGAAATTTTTATTTTCGACGACCTCCGTGGTTTAGTGGTCGCACGCCGGGTGTGGCGTCGCGCCATGTCTGAGGTCCCGGGTTCAATTCCCGGTCTCGTTAATTTAGGAAAAAACTGTTTTCAAACAAAAACTGTGTTTTTTCAATGTTTATGCCTATTTATCCGTTATCTTACAATATTAACGAGTTTCATAAGAATACTTATCTTGGTCTAGATAATTAGTGTGAGCGACAACAACTTTTATTTTATTTTATTTTGCATTCACAATGCTTTAGAGATATAGGATAAAATCCCATTTGAGCTTTCCTGAGACTGGTTGATTTTTTCCTAGTAAACATCTTATCAAAATAAAAAGGATGTCAAAGTTAAATGTGTTGAAGGCGTTGCTGAATATTTTTATACAATGTGATAGAGGTGGTACTTCTAACCTGTTAAGGCTAAGTACTACATCTAAATTCATCGACAAAAAAATAATATAAACTTAAAAAAGGGATTTTAAATCACAAAATAATTAAGTAATGAATTTTATTCTCACCAAAATAATTTCAAACATACAAAACAAAGTAATTTATTAGTTGGCCAGTGTCATTAGCTACCGTTTGGCATTTTTTTCATGTTTCTCCGACGTATGAAACCTTTGATATCGCATAAAGTAAAAATGGTCATAAATTATAGGGGGAGGGGGTAGGACCCCCCATTTTTGTCGATTAATTTAGATATAGTACTTAGCCTTAACGGGTTAAAAGTACCACCCCTATCACATTTTATAATTTATACTTAAATTTTAAATAAGTATTTCAAATTTGCCATTGCTGAAGTTCTGCAAAGTTAGCACAGTTATTTGCCTGATTGGCTGTTGGCCGAAGCGGATATCTTCAGTGATCTTGACAAAAGTTGTTTACATTAACTAAGGTAGATTAATATGTTTTAAAATATATAAGTAGGTTATTTTATGATGATATAATCCCTAATACATTTTGTTATTATATATTCAAGAATGTTCTTAACTTTTTTATGTCTATCTAACAAATTTATCCTACATACGCATGTATATCAACCAATTAGCATTCGCTTACTAAATTCTACATTGAAATTCTTAGATCAATCGTCGGCTCGTTGTCAGAAATTCATGATAACAGATTATCGGACTGACACGCAATGTATATTTATAACTCAAGTAGGACCTATGTATTATTATTCCATTCAAAATCCAAGTCTACTTTGTTCAGTTTTTACTCTAAATATAATAAATTATGAACTCTTATCATGGTACTTTGCCTTCTATTGTATTTGTACTTTGTATGATGTATGTACTGTAAAGAAGCACTAAGAGACTTAGTAACAGGTTTTCTTTTCTTAAATAGCGACATATTATTTAGAAATGCCCTAATGTTACAAATGTAATAGTCACAAACATATAAACATTATGAAACAAAATCATACTTTAATTGTATGAACCTAAGGTCAGCTCTTGTTGCACTTAAGGTTTTACCTAATTGCCAAGACAATTAACCATTTATGTTGCATCGTCGTCAACTCGTCACGTTAGAAGGGAACATCGTAAATCGTAAAGTTATAATTTTAAAGTTGGCATTGCATTCTGTCTGCTAATTAAATGGAATACTTACTTAATAAATTTGGCGAAACAATATTAACACATCATTATTTAACAGGGAAATTATACTAGCCAATTAGTGGTCAGTATTGGTCGTACTTCCTGTTTTTACCAAACTGGGTACAATTAAAAGAAATCTGGGTCAACATAAAAGTTAACTGCCTTGCTCGTGAGGGCTAAGGGCGTTCGTAAACCAATCGTACGTACGACCTTTACCTTGCACTTTCGTGAGGGCATTATCCTTTAGCTTTGTCGTGATACCGGCTACATTTGAATCAGAGTCGCTAACATTCCAACTAACACCAATCTGTCACATAAAGGCTTTGGGCGCTAAGTGGGCACATCGTATAAGAGGTCTGGAGCGTATCCAATTGTGCCTAAAGGTGCAATTAGCAGCTCTTGTTGCACTTATTTGGCTCTTTGAATTTTGAACGGTTGAGTGAACGAGCCTAGATTAAGGTTTCTTCTTCGTAATGTCAGTTTTACTTTTTACGCTTAAGAGGCCTATTACATCTCGACTGTGATTTTTGCGTAAAATGACCAATTTTGGCGTTATGGATCTCAGAAACAAAAATACATTAACACTTATTTGTTGTACTTATTGAATAGTGTAGAATAGCTATTTGAATAGTGCGTTGCGGCCTCGCTTTTTGTAAATTTTGCTTAAATTTTTAATTAAACCCAAAATTGCAGAGAAAGATTTCCGTAAAGTGCGCGAAGGCACTTTTTTGAGCTCATCGATTGAACTACTATTCTAAACAAGTGGAATAAAAAAAATATAATGTTATCTCTTATATAGTCGAATAGTGCGTAGGTAGCGGCCTCGGAATTTTTAGGAATCATTGATTTTATATAGGAAAAAAATCTTATTCTAAACCAAAAAACTTTGAAAATTGCTATAAGTCAACTGTGAATATCTCCATATACCCACATACATATACCAGAGTAATTGTTACTTCATGAGGAATAAAGATTTTATAATGAATTTATTATCCTATTTCGACAAAAACGATAAATACAACTGCAAAATTACTACAAAATGAGATGCGCCGGCCCGTCCGAATTCAACTTATGCTCACGGAATGGAGATTTGTAATATTATGCACAAATTTATTATCCTATTTCGATAAAAACGATCAATACAACTGCAAAATTACTACAAAATGCAAAAATGGGCATTTTCTAACGTGTGACAAATAACAACAAGTGACATCTACGAAATATAATAAAAGGTAATTTTCTTTCCAAGTTTGTACATTATCAGCTGCACTACTACTAGTAAATTAAGTGGGATCGTAATTTTACTGACTAATGTGCATGTGTTTTTTTTTTAAATTTTCACGCGCCATCAATTAGATGGGAATAGAGACTAAAAATAATCTAAATTAAAACAGATAGTTTTAAAAAAAATTAGAAGTATAAAAAATTGGTATAACAGGTATTTCTAATTAATTTACTTAGTAAAGTTTTATTATTAGTTTATTGGTTTAAAAACGAAACTTAGTTAGTGAAAAATACGTAATTAAACATTCGATTTTATTAAGCTTTACCGTTAGAAGATGGCGAATTAAATTGTGCTTAATAGTTCAAATTTCCACATGTTTGCTTCCTCTTTGCAAACCAAAGACCTAAATATTACCTTTTTATTAATATGTGTTCCGAACAAGGGTCATATGAGCGAAAGTTGCAAACGCTAGGTTTAATTTGCATTATTCTAGATATACTGTACCGCCAGATAAGGGATCAGTTGGCAATAACAAATCCCTTGTTTCAAATATCATAAAAACACCAACAAAGTGCAATTTATCGTCGTTCGGCCAGAGACGAAGTAGTACCTACATTCAGCTATCGTGAATTAGGTATAAATCAGTAAAAATTTAACGTTTTTGAAAATTGTAAGGAATGACTAAATTACAAACACCTAGCTCTTGCGTAGCCACGCGAGTCTCATCAACATTCGAATTCGAATAAGGCCGAGTTGCATCATTGTTCATCTCGCTCGCCGCACTGCCCGGCGCCCGTTCCACTTTGTGTATCTTCCTTCTCCCGCAGTGTTGCCATCTTAGGGGTTCCCTCCCTCCCCCCCAAATTTAGAGTAGTAGGTAAATAATTGGGATTTGATTTTGTAGGGACTTTTTTATTTACAAGTATAGGCCCTGGGATAATCTAATCATATTTATTTGCTGACTAATGACGTCTAGTGAAATAACTCTTTGTTACAGAATGCGGAGTTTAATAAATAAAAACATAAACAAAGTACCTATTTCTATTTATTCTGTCTACAGTTTTTTGGATATTTTAAAACTATTCTGTGGTGACTGTTACTTTACTTTGTCTATCTATACTTATTGAAATAACGTTGGTTGTTGTTCATCCACTAAAATGTTAAGTTTATATTAGACTAGCGGTCGCTCGCGGTTTCACCCGCGTGGTTCCCGTTCCCGTGGGAATATCGGGATAAAAAGTATCCTATGTGTTAATCCAGGTTATAAACAATCCGTATGCCGAATTTCATCCAAATCCATTGAGTAGTTTTTACGTGAAAGAGTAACAAACATACACACTCACAAACTTTCGCCTTTATAATATTAGTGTGATGTGATTATAAAAAAATAATATTAGGATGCGGAGAGCCGAAGGCTGGGCTCAGTGGCGCGCCTTGGGAGAGGGCTCTGTCCAGCAGTGGACTGCGATGGGCTGATGATGATGATGATGATAAAACGGAAATTGTTCTTTTTTATTTGAGGGAAGGGAATCTTGGCTAAATTCTTCAATACCGAATTTAGTTTTCTCTATGGAACCCTCGATCGAACAAATAGTTTACAAAATTTTTTTGGCTGTAACTCTGATTCTATTACACTTTACACTACTTCCATTTTGCGATTGTTAGGTAAAAAAAGGGAGAACTAGATCTCGATAATTACTTATAGTGGCATAAACGTTATCATTTTCACCCCTTTCAAAACTCGAGTAGTTTATTGGTTGATTTTGCCTCCTTTAAGAAACGTTTCCAAAAAACTGTTTCCTACTTCTTTTTTGCATCTATTAGATAATTATATAACAGATATAATTGATATTCTTTACGACTTAAAGTAGCAAGTCACACTCTAACGCAGCTTTGAGGAGTAAAATGGCTACAATTTTTGCTCCTTTACTCCTCTGAGTGGTTTTTTAAAATAATCCTCTGAGTGATTTAAAATAAACAACCGATAGTTCATTTTGTAGATTTTAGTCATATTTGCCACTCCAAACCAACACAAAATTGCTTTTACCACCCCTATAGTGTCTTAATGGATCTTTTAGTTATAAACTTAGCTCTAATTATCACTAATGTGCTAGTTGGGCCACCAACCCGAATAGGTCCTGCGAGGTAGTGGTAGTTATACCCATGGTGATTTAAACATAATGATGCTGTTGTGCCAAAAGCCTCCATCATTAAATCAAGTCCTCGCTTCATTCATGGGTCTTCATCATTCATTCATCGGGATTTTTTGTACAAGATTGTTATAAAATTGTAGTATTTAGTAAGATTGTAGGTAAATGTATATAACCTAACTCACACCACTGTCTGACATTATTTAAAAGGACGTCCCCTGTTCCAAAAACAAGAAAGGTAATACATCAATTACATACATTACCCACATCAATGTCCACCAAATCATTAAAATTGTAAATAAGTGAGGACGTTGAAATTAATATAGTATAAACAAACGTTGGTAATTTTAGCAAGTCAATTCATATATTATGTATGAAAGTATTTTAGATTTTCTTTTTTACCTATTTATTTATGGTACTTACATTATAATGTATATTATTTTAGTTAGCCCTCACTATCCCACAACTGGGCAAAGGCCTTCCTTCATTTCTAGAAAAGTATGTGAGATGTAAATTAAACATAAACACATCCGAGCATGTGCTAAATTACCAACAGCAACATAAATTCAACTAGTAACATTGCCTTCTGTCTTCTGAAGGCACACAATGTAATGAGATGATAAAAGTATGGGTATGAGTATTATTTACTTGGTAAGATATTATTTTCCAAAAAGATTACATCACGGAAGAGATAAAGATGGTGTTCTGTGGATTATTACACATGCCATTGATACGTCGTATTATAATGATGTATCAAAAGCAACACATTTCGAAATTTATTTCAAAAATAACAGATACAAATTGACGTTTAGACCTTGTTGGCATTAGGCGATTAATGTAGCGGAGTAGTGGAGATTAATGTAGATTGCTTCTCTAGTTTGACTATTTTAAAATTAGTTGTAATTAAGCAAAGTAGCCAGCTTTATAACGAGTCACTTTTTATGAGATATTAAATCTACTTATTCTAAGTATTTATTGGTTGCTTTTTTCTACTGTTATAATATTAACAACTAATTTTTGATTTAATTTTATGACATAATTACTACGTATACAATAGTAAGAAACATCCCTTTAAAATGCGATAATTTGATAAATAATTTGATAAGTTGTTGTACTCGCCCTGCCAAAATACCAGCGCCCCGTTGCGATGTGACTTTCTCACATCCTAGCGGCATTTGCTGAGGTAGGTCCTGATTGGCTCTTCACACTGTTGTGTTTCTTTTCTCTTTCCGTTCTTGTATTTTACGTCTTTTTTATTCTATTTTTAATTATTTTATGTGACAGTCAATAAATGTTTTTTCCTTCTTTTATTTCTATCTTTTCAGAAGTACTCCCCAAAGGTACCTGGGACGACCAACTGGGCTATGCTAACCTGGGCTGGGCTCCACGCGGATGACTAGTAAAGCCAGAGGTGGCGCAGGATCAGGATAGATCCAGATAATAGTATATTGTTATACAAGGGGCTAAATGACCCGCTATATACGAGGTAGTTTGGAGGAGTGAAGAGTGAATAGAAACCTAGTTTTAATGGGTTTGTAGCGCCGTGTGTTAGTTACACTCTGCTTTTCACTACGAAAATCTAGAGAAAATAAAACAATCCAATACAATATGAAAAGGTTTATTTAAAAAAAAATTAACCCGTTAGTTGTTTTTATGATACCTAAGCAAAGAGAAGGGTTGGTAGAATTATTTTGATGAACCCATTGCCGCTCTATGCTGTATGTGCAGTCTTTCTATCTCTTCCCTTGGGTGTCGTAAAAGGCGACTAACGGATTAAAGACTGCACATTTTTTAGCACTGCGACGACGATGCCGACACGGCACCAATGTCTAACAGTATTTAGTATAAGCTCTAACTATAAATATCCTCTATTGGTTCACGTCTAAACAGTATTTTAGAATGACATTTGAACGATATGACTGATTAAATCGAAAACAATTTTATTATAGTACCTATTTAATATAACGCCTCGGTGTTCGACTTGTCAAGCGATCGGTTCAATATCCAAAGTCCCGGTTCTAATCACAGGTCGGGCAAATTGTGTTTTAGATTTTAACCTAACCCGGGTGTCCTAAACGCAGTTGTCCATATCGCTATTCGTCCGTATCGTTATTCGTTCATATCGTTATTCGTCCATATCGCTATTCGTCTATATCGTTATTCGTCCGTATCGCTATTCGTCCATATCGCTATTCGTCCATATCGCTCTTCGTCCATATCGCTAATCGTCCATATCGCTATCCGTCCATGCGTAGTTGTCATGTCGATGGTTACAGTGCGGGCACGCTGGATAAAAAATCGTCAATTCGAAAAGTCAACATTTTAAGAAGTCGTCAATACGTGAAGTTCTCATTGAATGCTAAAAGAGACAGCACAAGGTTCCATCGTTTAGGGAGCTGAGCACACAGGCATTAAGACACATAAAAGCCTAGTCCCCGTAGATCTGCTGCTGACTGTAGGTAGGGCACCTATCTAGTCACTCTTATAGATAGGGTTTTGCCGCTGGAACTAAGTACTACGGGGTTTCAGAGACGATTCGCACTTTAGATGTGGACAAAGCCAGGGGGCCTGATGGCATTCCTACAATTATTCTGCGGACTAGCGCGCCTGAGCTGTCTCCAGTTTTAACACGCATATTTCGACTCTCTCTAAAGGCTGGCCTTGTTGAGCTGAGCTTGGAAGTCTGCTAATGTGCAACCAGTTCCGAAAAAAGGTAGCCGATCTGACTCTACCAACTGGACCCATCGCAAATTCGTCCTTACTTTGTAAATGTTTGGAACGTATTTTAAACAACAAGCTCTCTGCATATCTAGAATTAAACGACTTTATTAGCGACCGTCAATTCGGATTTCGTCCAGGGCGGTCTACAGAAGATCTACTAATCTATGCAACATATCTGTGGAGTGAAGCGATTGAAAAGCACGGTAAAGCCCTATTTTTAAGGCTTTTGATATGGTCTGGCATGCGAGCTTACTTAGCAAACTTCCAAGTTATGGGATCCCCGTCGGCTTGTGCGTTTGGATACAAGACTTCTTGAGGGAACGATCGATTCGAGTGGTCCTCGGTGGCCAATCTTCTGATTCAATGGCGATAGATACCAAGGAACCTCAAGGGTCCGTTCTGTCTGCAACGCTTTTCTTGCTGCACATAAATGATCTGCTGAAATCCGGTATTATTGGGTATGTAGATGACAGCACAGTTGTGGACAGATACTTTTCCAATGCACGAGCTACCAAGGACGAAACTCACGCCCTGAGAGTTGATTTGGTCGAGCGTATTGACTTGGCCCTCCAAGCTGTCTCCGAATGGGGCGAGGCCAATTTGGTCAAGTTCAACGCCACAAAGACGCAAGCGTGTTTATTTAGCGCCAAGCGGAGTCCATTTAACCTGAATCCGACTGTCCAGAATGTACCTGTAAATATTTTCGACCATTTGAGTTTTCTTGGCTTAGATTTGTCACCGGACCTCAACTTCGGCCGCTCTATAGAAAATAAAGACAAAAACGCCGCAAAAAAGCTGGGTATTCTCTCAAAGGTGAGACGACTTAAAATACCAGTAAAAAAAAAGACATGGTACCAAAGAAAATGTACATATATAAGCGTTGTTATTGTGATGACAATGTAAATAAATTTACATATTATTTATCACAAATATCATTTTGGAACGTATTTTCTTTAACAAACATAAACGTGGCGTTTGAAGAGTTCTATGAACTTTTCTACACTATTTACGAATTATGTTTTCCGATTAACAAGGTAACAATTAAACAGTTACCCAAACAAGCAAACTGGATAACAAAAGGACTGAGACAAAGTTGTAAAATTAAAAGAACATTACGATTCACATATTATACTAATAAATCTAAATCTGATAAAATTAAATATCTTAAATACAGTAAATTGTTAAAGGCATGTATCGCCAAAGCAAAAAAAAATAATTAAATAATACAGTATCGGAAGGTTACGACGGCATCTCTACCAAAGTTGTAAAAGCGTGTAAGCAGGAAATAAGTACAGTTTTAGCGTATCTTATAAATTTGTCTTTTGAAACCGGTACGTTCCCTGACAAATTAAAACTTTCAATATTAAAACCATTTTTCAAGAAAGGTGACAGAATGGTTGTTGCAAATTATCGTCCATTAGTTTTGATACCAGTTTTTTTGAAAATTTTCGAAAAAGTAATGCATTTTAAGTTAATGTATTCTTATAACAAACATAATATTATTAAAAATGATCAATTTGGTTTCCGAAAGCAAAAATCCACGTCTCAAGCTATGTTTACTATGGTCTATGAAATTTTACATAACTGCAATAAAAAAAGTCTTTTATTGGATATGACTAGCGCATTCGATCTTGTATCGCGTAATCGCCTTATATCTAAACTTGAATAATTATAGTGGTATAAGGCGACCTGCTTTAAAATTGTTACAGTCTTATCTGAGTAATCGACTACAGTATGTGGAAATATCATCTTGATAATCGTAATGTCTTAAAAACATGTAGATCTCCTATTGCATATAACTCATTTGGTGTCCCCCAAGGAAGTGTGCTAGGACCACTTCTATTCTTGTTGTACATAAATGATTTACCGGATATCTTAGTACACAAAACTATCCTATTTACTGATGACGTATCAGTCATAATTACAACTAGCCAAAATTCTTCTCTTAATGAACATAATATGGACATATTGAATACACTGACATTAGTAAATAAATGGTTAATCGATAATAATTTAAAGATAAATCTGACAAAAACAAATTTAATTAATTTTAATAATTTAAAAAATGGACAATGTTACCTTACATTTTAATGATCATATAATAAGTTCTAAGAAGGAAGCCTCATTCTTGGGAATTACTTTGGGCTCAAAATTAAATTGAGACACCCATACTGACAAAATACTCAGTAAAGTTAATGGATTTTCGTATGCATTACAAATTAACTAATATAAAAACTGCCATAGTTGCTTACTATGCATACGTAGAATCTATACTGAGATACGGCATTGTAATATGGGGAAATGGTGCTGGTGCTAAGAAAGTTTTTATTGCACAGAAGCGATGTGTTAGAGCTTTATGTGGTATTGCCCCTGACATATCATGCAGGCCTTATTTTTTGTCAATGGGTATATTAACATTAGCCTCTATTTATGTACTGGAGATAGGGAAATTTGTCAAATTAAATTATGAATATTTCACAGAAGCAAAGAACCATTATAGAACAAATTCGAGGAACCCACGTAGGTTGGTATTGGACACTATTCCCAAAACAACGCGTTATTTAAATAATTGTTACGCAATGAGCATAAAAATTTATAATAAAATCCCATTATTTATAACGGAGCTCCCATATACTAGGTTTAAGCTAACGCTCAGAAAATGGTTAGTATCTAATATTTTTTATACAATTGATGAATTTATTAACAATGATTTTAATGTGTAGTGATTAAGTCATTATGTATTTTATTTTTAAATTTTAACTTTTATTATATGATTGAATATTTGTATGCTAATACTTTAGCTAAATGTGCGATGCTCAACCTAACCTGTTCCACCTATGTAATGTACCACAATTATTACAAATAAAATAATTTCAATTGGAATTTGACGGTACTTTACTCCGGGACAGCTTCTTTACTCTTTACCAAGCTCAGGTCCGATTGTGCATGGAGTACTGTTCTCATTTTTGGGTTGGATCTGTTAAGCACCAGCTGGCTGCCCTAGATTCTATAGAGCGCCGAGCAAAGAGGCCGATTGGTGACGATGAGTTGGTTGATAACAGACTTTCAAGTCTGGAACACCGACGTAAAGTGGCTTGCTTATCAGTCTTCTACAGGTTACATTTTGGAGAGTGTGCTCAGGAGTTACGTAACCTCATACCTCCTTCCCCATTCCATCCTCGGACTACCAGACGGAGGGAGAGCATCATCATCATCATTCCCCTATGTCGTCGATATTCCACCCGCCCGGACGAAGCGATTTGCTTTTAGTTTCCTCATTAGGACAGCTAGGATGTGGAATGACCTCCATGCGTCTGTTTTCCTGAACGCTACAACTTGGGCGTCTTTAAGGCCAGAGCAAACAATATTACTAAAATATTACTTGCGCAGTCCCTTCTTCTTCCTCTACTGGATTATGCCGACGCGTGTTACCCTGACCTCAGCGTTGTCCTATGTAATAAACTTGAGCGTCTGCAGAACCTTTGTATCCGCTTCATTTATGGCTTACGTAAATACGACCATATTTCTTATTACCGATCTCAACTTCACTGGCTATCTATCTCCCGAAGACGAGACTGCCACGCGTTGTCCCTCCTCTACTCCATCCTTTTTCATCCACATTCACCTCGCTATCTAAAAAACCATTTTGTCTTTCGCTCTTCTACTCTTGTCCGTGACCTTCGTTCCTCTAGTTGCCTGTCCCTTAATGTCCTCATTCCACTGACTTCGTAGCCAAGTCTTTTACTGTGCATGCTATCCACCTATGGAACTCCCTGCCAGAGAGTATCAGGCGGGCGAAGACTCGGGACTCTTTTAACCGACAAACCAAAGAGTACTTCCTCAGGCTGGACTCTTCATCCTAACCTTATACATTGACCTATCACTATATAATGTATCTCCTCCATATTTAGTCCATTTAGTCTTTTTCTATAGTTTTCTGATATTCATCAAATCTATTTTTTATTAACATAGTATTTTCCTCCTTATACGTACTGTGCACTAGCCCGTGATTGTTTCTTCAACTATATGGTTTCTTTTGCCCAAAGGTTGCCTGGTAGAAAATGCTACCCTAGCATTAAGGCCGCCTTTTGTCATACTGTTTTTCTTTGTATTGTTTTAAATTGTTTTTATAGTGCAATAAAGTATTTTTCATTCATTCATTCATTCAAACAGGTTAAATCGAAGACAAACGCGAAATCAGTCTTCATTAAAAAACAATATAAATACAAATAATCAAAATTTGTTAAATGTTAAAAAGGAAACCACTTCATGAAAGTGGCCTTTGAAGAAAGAACTAACCACTATCTTATGATACACGTTTCATTAAGCAAACCTATCTCGGGCCAAAGTACCTTACACTTGGCTGTAGCAACTTGTTAATTTTAGACTTAACGAATACTTAAGCTGTACGTAGGTATATATGTGTGATTCAGACAGTCCCTGGACCTTCTGGTCTTCGACCAGGGGTTGCCTGAACAGCTGCACTACGCAGCGTTTAAGACTTATAAACTAACTTAAATACTAACTTAAATAACATCTTATGCTATGGACTTACCGAACTGGTCCGATAGTTAACCCGCCTTGCAACCTTAAGAGAAGACATGTGGCTGCCTTGAGCCGATAACAAGGCAATTACCAAAATACGACATTCCGAACCGTACGACGTCCCGATAACGCGTATAAAATGAGAATATTTTATTAATATATTAATTGTTAATGGTGTTGGCCAACCAACTCGCAAGCCAACTCAACACAATACAGCCCTGATTCCAACCGGGCGAGAGCCTGGCGAGCGCTGCCATCAGAGCCCCAAACGCCAACAGAGGGTGTAGGAAGCAAAACAGTCACTGGTTTGAGAGCAACGCGCGGTTGGGCAACAACTTCCTATTAGGGACCCGAGTCCTCTATACTCCTACTGGCACGATGCGGGAGGCGCCCTTGCGCCAACGTTTCCCAAGCATCACAATAAGGTGACCGTCTACCATCCCGCCTAATGTAGGTCCTCGCGGAGTGCCCAAATCTACCGAACACTGGAGGAAGTGGCTCCAGGAGTGGGCGCTCCATAAGTGGAGAAGATATCCGAGCAGATTGGTTGTAGGTTGACGGTGCCCAATGGCACCCGCCCGCTGCAGGCCGATTGTCGCCACCAATAGCCCTACCTCTCCTATACCTCCTCCCCGAAGGGATAGGAGCATGAGTTTCAAGACAAGAATTGGCCCCCCGATCGGGCCCTTCATCATGATATTGTTGGTTGGGTACCGAACCGTCTGGGGTCGACCCCCAGGCACAACATGGGAGGGAGTCAACCGATGTGACCTCTCCTCCATCCACCCTTCGCGGATCCCTGAGCACTGCGCACATCCGTAGGCGCGCTCAAAAAAACCCCTCCGTCGGGGATCTAATTCCGTCAGCCTGTGGCTGTTCCCGTAAAGGACCCTAATTCCTTGCTGGTGGTTCGACATTCCGGGCATAATTAGACAGAGGATGATGGAGGATGGTCATGATGCCGACCACCACAAAAATTGCTAGCTCCAGCTTGTGAGCACTGCTGTGCCGTACAATAATCCGATGACCTTGCACCTGTTGTACACCGAACCCGTCGCACTGAGTGACGTCATGCCCAGGCTGCCAACAATACGAGCACCGAGTTAGCTCCGCCTGCGTCACTAGCGCATGCAAGCGCTAAGTAGGTCCCGTAAGCTCACCCCCCCTTGAGGCATCCGACATCACGTGACCCGTCCGAGATTCACGTGGCCTCAAGGGGTGTGGTCCTACTTTCACGTTGTCAGCCCGTCTACATTCTCCCTCCAGAAACGACAACAACTCAGTCAACGTAGGAAGGCCCTAGCTGCCCCCGTTACGCTGCTGTTCGAAACTGGTCTGCAAGTCCACTAGGAGTTAGCCGAGAATAATATAAAATAATATGACCACTGGTCACTAGACGGGCCCAAATTAGCTAAGGCCTTAGTGGCTGTCGTTATCAGTATCAAAATCTCTGTGGTACAGATCGAATGCTGTCTTTGCTTTTCTCTTCTATCAGGTCTGGGTTTTAAATAAGGCGACTTTTATGAAATAAACTGTGGCTTTATGTAGTTTCAAAATTTGGTACAAGTACAAATATATTTAATAGAACACATTTAATAATTATTATCGATAAATTAGGAGTTGAGAGTAGTTTCGAATATATGAAGAATATATGTCTCGACTGCGCCCGCGGCGCGTTATATATTCATTCATTAAAGTCAGCGCCTCTGGTGTTGGTTTGATGTACTACGCCGGCCATGTTATTAAAGTATGCTGTTTACTGCTTCATCGGTCGTCGTTGAGCCGCCTCTTCTGTGTGGTCGCGGTGCTCCTCACATTGCCGCTAGGTGGCGCGTGAACATCCCGGCGGACCTTGAGAGATCCCTCTCAAACAGGCTGTGTCGTGTCGGGCATCGAACCTGGTTCCTCAGCGACTGGCAGTGGACATATTTTGAAAAAGGCCCTGTGAATGTCGCCTGTTTGCTGTACGAATGATCGCAACCCTGGGTACTCTGTCTTTGCCTGGAATCAGAGATAAAATGCGCCTTAAACGCCACTTGAGCGGCGGGAGGTTATCTTCTTTTATGACAACCAAAGTTCCTGCTTTTAAATTGTCATTCTTCGTTTGCCATTTAGTGCTCCTCTGTAGTTCCGAAATGTACTCTGTAGACCATCGCTTCCAGAATGATTGCCGTAGTTGTTGGACTCGTTGGTAGCGGGATAATGAGTGCGTGGACTTAGTGGTCACGTCTTCTTCTGCTGGAGCGGTCAGCGGCCGGCCAATAATAAAGTGAGCAGGAGTAAGAGGGGTGAAGTCACTGGGATCTGAAGACAAAGGATACATGAGGCGGGAATTCAGGACAGCTTCAATCTGTACTAAAACTGTCCTGAACTTCTCAGCACTCCGGCGTTCACCTGCAGAGACTGTGAGGCACTGCTTTCGCAGAGTACGCGAATGCTGCGCTCATGCAGGAACCCGGCTACCCAATCGCATAGGCGAGGTGGTAAGCCGTATGACGAAAGCTTGGAGAGAAGCGAACGATGCCAAACTCGATCGAAAGCCTTGGAGATGTCCAGGCTAACAGCCAGTGCTTCTCCATGCTTATCCATTGCTTCACCCCACATGTGTGTTATGAACGCCAGGAGATCACCCGTTGATCGTTTCGGTCTGAACCCGTATTGTCGATCATGAATCATGGAGTGATCTTCTAGGTAGCAAATGAGTTGTCTGTTTATGATTGGCTGAAAAACCTTGCAAAGGACAGAGGTGACAGCAATAGGTCGATAGTTGGCTGGGTCAGACCTATTCCCTTTTTTGGGGACCGGCTGGACGTTCGCCTTTCTCCAAGCCTCCGGCACAATTCCAGTAGAGTACGAGAGGTGGTATAGGCGTGTCAGTACTGGAGACAACTCGGGAGCACATTTTTTAAGGACGACTGCCGGTATACCGTCAGAACCGCTAGCCTTCCGCACATCAAGTGACTGCAGCACGGCACGGACGTCACGTTGTCTGATTTGGACGTCAGGCATTGAGGAACCACAGTGAGGGATGGTAGGTGGTTCCGCGCCGCAGTCATCGATACGCGAATTCGCCGCAAAGAGCTTCGCTAAGAGGTTAGCCTTATCTAGCGGCCGATGGGCCAACGAGCCATCAGGATACCGCAGTGGGGGCAGAGAAGGCGCGCAAAAGTTGGCTTGCACCGCTTTGGCCAGTCGCCAATAACTTCGGCTACCCGTTGGGTGCGACAACAGCTCTTGGCCAACGCGAGCAACGCGCTGGGCATTCGCTCTCGAGAGAGCTCTCTTTCAGACTTTGGTAGCCTTGTTGAAGACTACCTTGAGGGAAGAGATGTTACGATCGTTGAGCGTGCGAGCCTTGGTCCAAGCGCGATACGCCGCCTGTTTAAGTTCAACAGCTTTGGCGCATTCGCGATTGAACCAAGGGCGCGCCTTACTTCCGCTGACGGCATCAGTGTAGGGAATGTAATATTCCATCCCCAACATGATCTCGTCAGCGACAGCAGAGGCACTCTCCGATGGGTCCCTACCCACAAAGCAGCGCTGGCCCCACGGGATGGACGCAAAATAGTCGCGCATACCATCCCAATCTGCCGACGAGTAGTGCCATAAACGCCGTTTAGACTCCACTGAGGGAGAGCTTTTACGGCGCAGTACGGTGGCACCAACCAGGCAATGGTCAGAAGTGCCCAACGGAGCACTTATCGACACTCTGTACCCGGCTGGTCGACTCGTCACCAGTAAGTCTAGCAGGGAAGGCGCTTGACCCGATATATCTGGAATCCTGGTGGGCTGGAGAACCAGTTGAGTCAGATCATGCGTGAGAGCGAATGCGTGGGCAGTTCGGCCTGCGTGATCTGTTTTGGAAGAGCCCAACCAGGTCTCATGGTGGGCATTAAAATCTCCCAAAAGTACCACATCGGCAGACGGAAACCGCTCCTGTACGTTGTCAACTGCTTGGCTTAGGTAGTCGAATAACCGAGTTGTCTCGTGGTCTCCCGAGTGGGAACGGTACAGGCAAGCGTAGACATGGCTCTCGGAACCAAGATCCACGTGTGCCCATAGGATGAAGAAGGAGGGGTCCTCCAAGCAGCGCAAACGTCGACAGCAAACGTCCGTCCTGACGAAAAGGCATACTCCGGCTTTCGCAAGGAAGCATTCCTCAAGCACGTAGCCGGGGTAGTGCAGATATGCAATGTCGGCAGGACGGCGGATCTGTGTCTCCGTCAGAAAGAGCAATGCAGGCCGGGCCGTCTCAAGGTGTTGGTGGACGGCGTTGAGGTTTGAATGGAGTCCACGGATGTTAGTGAACTCCACCTCAAAAAGCGACTTGGTAGTGGGGAAGTGGGGTGCCGCTGTCTGACCTGCATTGTTTTTAGACACTGACATGGTGGTTGGATGGGGGCGTGAGTAAAAGGAGATGCTGTGGCGGCAAGGGGGAAAAGACAAAGTGTAGGAGACTAACATGAACTGGTGCATGTAGTTGTTCGGTAAGACGTTAATCGACCCGCCGGACGGAAGGTCCCCCGTACCCCCCCGAGAGTAGTCGCCGGGTCCCACCAATCCGGTCACCAACCGGCACGACAAGCCACTTCGGGATTATGCGCGACCTGGTGGAGCAGCCTCCTAGGGTGGTTAGCCCTAGTTGGGCTCCTGTACTATGCCGCGGGCGGCCAGCGGCACCACCGTTTCTACGGGTCTCCCTGGCCGGCGAATCGACCCAAGTCAACCGAACAATGCGTCCACAAAGACTTCCACCGGACCTTGACCCTGCCGCCACCGCACCTCCCCAAGCTCCGGTATTACGGCTCTGAACCCGGAACGCGTCCTGTGTCGAGCACTGAACACTTGGCGGGTTTTACGAGTCCGCATGGTGGTAGCGCCGGACGAGCAAAGCCCTCCCACCAGCAAAATCCCTTTAGTAGCCTCTTACGACACCCGCTAAGATACAGGGGAGGGGGTGGTGCAATTCTGACCCGGTACCACATGGGGAGTGTATTTCTGGAGTTGGGCTTAGAGATATTAAACGAAGGGAACACTCCAACTTTTGATACCTGGCGAGGAGGAAGGAGATATAAGAGCTCAGTAGACGTGACGTGCTGCTCGGACGACATGGCCAAACTGGCACAAGAGTGGAAGGTGAAAGAAGGAATGACGACCTCTGACCACAACGCCATTATTTTTAAAATTAATTTAGAGGAGATAAAGGAGATAGAAGACACGAAAACTACAAGGAAGTATAAAACAAATAAGACAGACTGGAGTAAATTTAAGGAAGAATGTAAGAGAGAATTTGAGAAGAGGAAGGTGAACGTAGAGGAAGTAGAGAGAATAAAGGAAGTGAGTGAATTAGAAGAGAAAGTAGGTAAATATATAAGCATAGAGGATACGTGTAAAAGAATGTTAAAAAAGAAAAAAGTTAAGAAACAGATAAAATTGACGTGGTGGTCCGAGGAGTTAGAGGAGATGAAAAAAGAAAAGAATAGGAAGAAGAGACGAATAAAATTGGCAGCGCCAAAACGTTTGGCACATGTCGTGAAGCAGTACGTCGAAGCGAAAAAGAAATATCAGTTAGAAATGGAAAAGGCCAGGATCAAAAGTTGGAAGGAGTTCTGCGAGAAGCAAGAGAGGGAAACGATGTGGGAGGGAATTTACAGAGTGATAGGCAAAACAAAGAAGGCGTTCGAAGATCTGCCGATAACCAGGGATGGCAAGAACACCAGCCCAAAGGAGTCGGTGCGCATCATGGCTGAGAGCTTTTACCCGGAGGATACCGAAGTGAGGCAGAACAAAGAACACAAAGAAGTGAGAAGAAGGGCAGCCGAAGCGAATGAGGGTAACAAAGATGATCTTTGCGACCCTCCATTTGTGGAGGCTGAACTTATTCATGCGGTGACTTCGTTCAACCCCAAGAAGGCCCCGGGTAATGACGGCTTCACGGCCGACATATGCGCAGCAGCCATAAATGCCGACTCCAAATTATCCCTGGCTATCTTCAATAAATGCCTAGAAATCTCCCACTTCCAAAAGCCCTGGAAAGTAGCAACCATCATCTTGCTTAGAAAGCCCAACAAAGAAGATTATACGCACCCCAAATCTTACAGACCGATAGGGCTCCTGGCTATTTTAGGCAAAATTCTAGAAAAACTTCTAATAAAGCGAATTAGATGGTATGTGCTGGTATGTGCCCAAACTAAACCTTAGCCAATACGGGTTTGTGCTACAACGCAGTACCGAAGACTCCCTCTACGATATGGTCCGGCGAATCAGACAAAATTTCCAGGAAAGCCCTCGATGTAGTATTGAGAGGCTTTGCGCAGAAGATAATTAAGAGCAATAGGACAGTTTCCCTCAACGCTGCATTAATACTGTCGGGGCTGCTTCCGCTGGATCTTCGGATCCAAGAAGCATCCCGGCTTTTTGAAGCAAAGCGCGGGAAACCCCAGGCAGTATTGAGTGGCAGGAGGATTGAGCAGCGCGTGCCCTTTATCGAGAACACCCACCCCAGTAGAATACTAAATTCAAAATTTACTTGTTTGGAAAACGTGGAAGAGGATAGCGCGGAGGCAGAAGGCTTGCCTAAGATCTACACTGACGGTAGTAAGCTGGAGGGGAAAGTCGGAGCAGCCCTGACCTGTTGGGAGGGGTCTGTTGAGACGTGTACCCGAAAATTCAGACTGGAACCGTACTGTACGGTCTTTCAAGCCGAGCTATACGCTATCCTCCAAGCGACCGAAATAATCATTGGCAAAAAATTCGAAAAAGTGGCTATCCTGAGCGACTCGAGGTCGGCTCTCCAGACGCTGATGGATCCAGACTCCTCGCACCCGATCACGAAGGCGATACAGGGTAACCTAGAATTCCTGAGAGACAACCACCAACTACTCTCTCTCTATTGGATACGGGCCCACGTCTGTGTGAAAGGGAACGAGAGAACGGATGAATTAGCGAAGGAAGCCGCCCTCAAACTGAAGACCAGAGCGGACTATGACTGCAGCCCCATCTCGTTCGTTAAACGTCATTTACGGGCGGAAACGATCGAGCAGTGGGACTGCAGGTATAGAACCGAAGCCACAGCCGCGACCACCAAGGTCTTCTTTCCGAATAGGGTGGACGCATACAACACGGTGAGGAAGATGTCCATCGACCGAACGGCGTCGCAAATCCTGACAGGGCACGGGGATGTGTCTACACTCAGCGGCATCACCTATCTGGGAGACTTATGAGTGATGCAGGGAATTAGATCTATATTTGTTCTATTGAATTATGCTAAAGACAGAATTTGTTTCGTAAAAACAACGGAAATATAGGCTTTTCTAACCGACCTCTAGCCAGCGGGATGTTTACCTAAGTTACGTCTGATGAAGTATAAATTGATACTAACACTTAGATCTATCATTGTTTTGTTCACCAAAACAAAAAACATTCTCCTACCGTCCTTACTTCAGCCCCAATCAGTCTGCAAAGAAGCTGCTGCTTAAGGCATTATTTTTGTAGATTTTACACTAAATTAACCATTCAATTCTATATTCTTATTAATATCGGAAATGCAAATATTCTTTACGCAAATGTGAGTAACACAATATCACTAACCGAGTTTTGTATTTCTTATAAACTATAAACAGCTTGAATTTGCATGTAACTTTTTTATATTCTACCCACATAATAGCTTTCAAATTCCATACTTTTTATTTTAACACAAGATGTACGAATAGGTAATTTAAGTAAAATTATAGTCGTAAATAGTTTAAATTTTATAATAAAGTTATAATTATAGTCGTAAATAGTTTAAATTTTATTAATTTAGTGTAAAATCTACAAAAATAATGCCTTAAGAGAAAAAGTCCGCTGACTGGAGGTTTCTTTGCAGATTGATTGTGGCTGAAGTAAGGACGGTAGAAGAATGTTTTTTGTTTTGGTGAACAGAACAATGATAGATCCAAATGTTAGTACCAATTTATACTTCATCAGACGTAACTTTGGTAAATATCTCGCTGGCTGGAAGTCGGTTAGAAAAGCCTATATTTCCGTTGTTTTTACGGAACAAATTCTGTCTATAGCATAATTCAATAGAACAAATATAGATCTTATTCCCTGCATCACTCATAAGTCTCCCAGATAGGTGATCCCGCTGGGTGTAGACACATGGCACGGGGGATTCTGTGCATACCTGCACTGGTTTAGGCGCAGGGACAGCCCCTCGTGTGCCTGTGACCCGACCATGGACGAGGAAATCTTTCACATCTTACTCGATTGCCCAATACACACTAACACTAGGTACACTCTGCAACAAAAACTAGACACACACTTAAGCAAAGAAACCCTGAAGGAGATCTTTAGTAATAAAAAAGAAAGGAAGTTATTCATGGAATATGCCAGAAAAATTGTTAATATTGTAAATAGAAGAAATAAGGACGACTAGACATAAGAGAAATCAATTAAGCAAGACCACATTGTGGCAGGTGTAAAAAAGAGATAGAAGATAATGTAAGAAATATAATTAGATTAAGTAAAATTATAGAATGGAAATGATAAATACATGCATGTAAATAAAAGGAAGGAAATGAAAGGGAAATAAATTAAGGATATTATATTTTAAGATAAGTATGAAATGTAAATTATAAGAATTTAAGTAAGAAAAGAAAATAAATGTTTGAGTAAGGAAGAAATGTTGTAGTATGTAAGGAAAATCGTAAAAAAAATATAGGAAAAAAATGTAAGATAGTATTAAGAAATGTATGTAAATAAAATAATAAGAGATAAGATATAGAGAAAAAGAAAAGATAAAAGAAAAAAAAAGAAAAAAGAGTAGAGCTCCTTCAAGCTCCAGTTTATTAAAATCCCTAAAAAGAAAACAAGAATAAGACAAAAACTGAAAACAAAAAAGCCTGCCAAAAAAGCGGGAGCAGCTAGCTTAAAAAAACAAAAAAAAACATAACAATCCAGTTGTGACGTCACCATTGCTACGGCTTGTCCGTATGTAAGCACACGCGCCGTACGCAGTCTCGCTTGCATCCGTAAACACGTGAAGTTCTATTCTGTAATAATCACATCCTATGACATGACGAGGTACACGAATACTTTGTAAACATTTTAACGATTTTATAAACCTTTCCCAAATAATTAATAATTTATCAGGCACTATTTTATCCCAATCTAGCTTACACAACCACAATTTCTGTAATAACGATTTTCCTATAATAATAAACGGGCTCAATAAACCGAGTACACTTGAGAAACGATCGATAATATTTGACGTTTAGTGATTTTATTATTATTTTGAAGTGAATCTTTAACTGGAACCCTAACCGAAAAACGACCGCCGTCTACCCGCTTTGTCGTTTCGGAAAATAATTGTTCACAATAGCGTTCTTCGTCTGTCTGGCATTGTTTATTAGATGTAATTTCTTCTAATTTCCAAAATTTACTTAACTGTTTATTTAATTCAACTGTTTGCATATAATGACATTGTATTTTATTATTTTGTGATTTAAAATGATTATCATAAACGATACCAGATATGATCCAACCTAGCGTAGTATTCTGTAGGTATGGACCTGTATTTAAGCGAATTTTACCGTCTAGCAATAAACCCCAAAACACATCTGCACCGATCAATAAATCGATTTGTGACGATTTATAAAATAAAGAATCGGCGTGTTGAATATTATGCGGAATTTCTAACGAATTATAATTTAAACTTACTGACGGTATTGCAGTAGTAATATTATTCAAAACTATGCAGTTAAAGAGTGTATTAAATTTACCGTTTAATGATTTAAATTTAACTTCACACGACTCCGTTACGTGAGCGTGCGCCTGCCTTATACCCGTGATATGAAAAGTGGACTGTTTCGATTTAACGTTTAACCTTTTACGTAAATTATCTGTAATAAAACAATGTTGGCTAACGCTGTCTATTAAGGCACGTGCCTTAACGTACGAGTTATCGCTGCCTGCTACCTCCACTAAAGCTGTGGATAATAAAACCGTTTCCGATGCGCTTACGATATTACTCACGGTTTCCTTACAACCAATATTAATGCGTGGCTGTTGAGATTCCGTGCAACCAATATTAATGCGTGGCTGCTGAATCGTATGTAGCACGGATGACGCGCGCGGTTCAGAGTTTGATTCCGATCGACCTTCCACGGCTGACAATAATGCGTTATCGACAATTTTATGTTGGTGTAATAAGCTGTTGTGCTTGCACTGTTTACACGCACCGAAATAACAATCTGAAGAAGAATGTCCTGCACGCAAACAGTTATTACACAACTTCTTATTATTTAATCTAATCTTTTTTGGATTGTTAAGTCCAAAAATAGTGCACACGTATAAAGCGAGTGATTTTTGCTGCATAATGAACATGCGCGGGTAGTGGAATGACTTTAGTATTAGAAAATGAAGAAGAATTATGCGCTTTAATCATTCCTAAAGTATCTGCTTTATTTCTTAAGAATGAAATAAGATCGTCTAGCTTAAAGTTTTTATTAGAATGGGTAATTAAATTATTTTTGTATTGTTCCCATTCTCTCTCAACTACTGAATCTAATTTTGATGTAATTATGTAAATAATGAGCGTGTCCCAATATTCAGTGGGTTCGCCAAGAGTCTTTAATGCGCGTATATTTATTAAAATGATATCTATTAATTTTCTAACATGAAAAGAAGACTTTTTACTCAAACTTTGCATAGAAAATATTGCTTTTACGTGATTGTGTATTAACAGTTTCGTGTTATTATATCTCTCAAAAAGCAAATCCCAAGCTATTACGTAGTTTTCTGACGTAAATTCAATTGACTTGATTACTTGAGCAGCATTACCTATTAAAGAAGAACGCAAATAATTAAATTTCTGTATTTGTTCAAGTTGAGTAGAATTGTGAATCATACAAAGGTAGATGTCCCTGAACTCTAACCAATTATCGTACGATCCGTCAAAAGAGGGTAGTGAGATCGTAAGAAGTTTTACTAACGATTTTGCGCCACACTTAGACTCGCCACCAGATTGATCAGAAATACTAAAATGTTTTATCAAACTATCTACTTCCGCCATGGTATTATTAAAAACATTTTCAAACGATTCTCGAATTTCTAACTGCAGTGCAATGTCATCTTCGGACGACATTAACATTTCAATTGAGCTTTGAATATTGTTAAATTCACTGTATAACGATTTAGATAAATCGCTACGTAATTTTGATTCCGTTACTTGCTTATCGTTTAAAATGTTTAAATAGATGTTACGGAAAGAGCTCACAAATTTCACGAATAAAGTTAGTCTACCTTTGATCGAACCGCGTTTTTTATTCAATTCTTTAACACTTTCATCTGATTCTACATGTAAATTAGGATATTTACTGCAAAAAGTCACGTTTTCAATACTCATCTTGACGAATTATAAAAAGTAGGGTACTCACCAAATTTCTGCCGGTTGAAGATGCGTACACCGGAATCTAATGATAAAAGCACAGTTTTAGTACAAATGAAATGAGACAAGACGGTATAGGAAGGAAAAGGAACGAATTGGCCAGACCCTTCGTGGTTCCCTCGATGATTCGGCTCCGGAGGTCCAATGGTACAGATCGAATGCACCTGTCTTTGCTTTTCTCTTCTGTCAGGTCTGGGTTTTAAATAAGGCGACTTTTATGAAATAAACTATGGCTTTATGTAGTTTCAAAATTTGGTACAAGTACAAATATATTTAATAGAACACATTTAATAATTATTATCGATAAATTAGGAGTTGAGAGTAGTTTCGAATATATGAAGAATATATGTCTCGTCTGCGCCCGCGGCGCGTTATATATTCAAAGTCAGCGCCTCTGGTGTTGGTTTGATGTACTACGCCGGCCATGTTATTAAAGTATGCTGTTTGCTGCTTCATCGGTCGTCGTTGAGCCGCCTCTTCTGTGTGGTCGCGGTGCTCCTCACATTGCCGCTAGGGGGCGCGTGAACATCCCGGCGGACCTTGAGAGATCCCTCTCAAACAGGCTGTGTCGTGTCGGGCATCGAACCTGGTTCCTCAGCGACCGACAGTGAACATATTTTGGAAAAGGCCATGTGAATGTCGCCTGTTTGCTGTACGAATGATCGCAACCCTGGGTACTCTGTCTTTGCCTGGAATCAGAGATAAAATGCGCCTTAAACGCCACTTGAGCGGCGGGAGGTTATCTTCTTTTATGACAACCAAAGTTCCTGCTTCTAAATTGTCATTCTTCGTTTGCCATTTAGTGCGCCTCTGTAGTTCCGAAATGTACTCTGTAGACCATCGCTTCCAGAATGATCGTCGTAGTTGTTGGACTCGTTGGTAGCGGGATAATGAGTGCGTGGGCTTAGTGGTCTCGTCTTCCTCTGCTGGAGCGGTCAGCGGCCGGCCAGTAATAAAGTGGGCAGGAGTAAGAGGGATGAAGTCACTGGGATCTGAAGACAAAGGATACATGAGGCGGGAATTCAGGACAGCTTCAATCTGTACTAAAACTGTGCTGAACTCCTCATAAGTCATATGTGCAATCCTACTACTCAATGAATATGGTGTTTGCAGGATTTGACCCCAGCCTCCCATAACCCGCCAAAATGAGGTGCGTATGGAGGTATAAACGTGAATTTAATGTGATGATCTGACGCATAATCAATAATAGACTCGGAACTATTTTTAAAAAATTCAGAAAATTCGCGAGCTGTCCCCACAAAGTTTCTACCATGATCGGAAAATATTTGAGTGGGTTTTCCTCTCCGAGAAATAAATCTTTTCAATGCTGAAATATAACTTTCCGATGACAAACTAGTAACAAGTTCTAAGTGTATGGCACGCGTGGAAAAACATACAAATAGACATATATAACATTTTTCGAGTTTGGAACCCCTACCCTTTTTATTTAAATTATATAGGGGTCCCACGTAATCTACCCCACAAATCATGAATGGAAAACTGGCAGTTACGCGCTCGACAGGTAAATTACCGATTATAGGTTTTAAAATTTTACCCTTCATACGACTACACTTTACGCATTGTTTTACAATTTTTCTTACTAAATTTCTACTACCTAATGGCCACCATTTATCTCTGATATGAGATAAAAGTAGTTGTGGACCAGCATGTAATAAACGTAAATGTTCACTTTGAAATAAAATATGGGTAAAAACATGGGAAAAAAATACATAATAAAATGGGATGTTTTTTATCATGTGCAAAATCTGAATTTACAAGTCTGCCTCCAACTCTTATTATATTAATTTTATCTAAAAATATATTTAAGCTAGAATTGTTACGATTAGACTTCAAATTATGATTATTAACTAACGCATTGTATTCATGAGAAAATGATTGTATTTGGGCTTGCTTTATTATAAAATTTAAAGACTTATCTAGTTCGTCAACACTTAACGGCCCTCGCAATCTATGTTCATTGTTATTAATCCGTGTGTTATGTATAAACCGCAACATATATGCACATGCTCGCTGTAATCTAGAAAATTTAGAAAATCTATTAAAATTAATAACCTCGACGGTTTCAACATTATTACACAACATATTTATAGCAGATTGTTTTAATACAGGTAAATTATTATTTTCTAAAGTATCAAACTGGTTTTGTGGCCAACCAGTCCCAGTTTCACTCAAAAAGGTGGGTCCGTTCCACCATAACTCGGATGAATTTAATATGTTTAAGAATACACCGCGCGAAACTAGATCAGCTGGACTATGTGATGAGCTAACATGAAGCCAAGTCGAATCGCTTGTCAACACATTTATCTCAAAAACACGATTCTGTACGAAAGTCTTTAAATTATGAGGAGATATTCGTAACCAACCGAGAACAATAGTGGAATCTGTCCAATAGACAATCTTATCAAAAGTTAAACCCAATATTTTTAATATTTTATGACCTAACTTAGCGCCTAACAATGCACCGCATAACTCCAGCCGTGGAATGCTAACCGGTTTCACTGGAGCGATGCGGCTCTTCGAACAAACATAACAATCGTCCAGGCGGCACACGAGGTTGGGAAAAATAATAAAGCCGCCATTCTAATTAACAACAACAATATAAACATCACACAATTTCCCAACCTCACAACTGCCAACTTAGTAGCGGCTAAGTTGGCAACTGCCGAATGGACGATCGGAGTAATTTCTTATTACTTCGAAGCGGACACGGACATCGACACCTACATACGGCTCCTGAAAAAGATGATTGAGCTATTAGGTTGCAAATTGCTCATCGTTGGAGGGGACGCGAATGCCTGGAGTGAGTGGTGGGGAAGTGTCAGGAGCGACAGTAGGGGTGCAGAGTTAGTAAGTGTATTTCTAGAGTTGGGCTTAGAGATATTAAACGAAGGAAACACTCCAACTTTTGATACCTGGCGAGGAGGAAGGAGATATAAGAGCTCAGTAGACGTGACGTGCTGCTCGGACGACATGGCCAAACTGGCACAGGAGTGGAAGGTGGAAGAGGGAATGACGACCTCTGACCACAACGCCATTATTTTTAAAATTAATTTAGAGGAGACAAAGGACATAGAAGACACGAAAACTACAAGGAAGTATAAAACAAATAAGACAGACTGGAGTAAATTTAAGGAAGAATGTAAGAGAGAATTTGAGAAGAGGAAGGTAAACGTAGAGGAAGTAGAGAGAATAAAGGAAGTGAGTGAATTAGAAGAGAAAGTAGGTGAATATATAGGAAGCATAGAGGATACGTGTAAAAGAATGTTAAAAAAGAAAAAAGTTAAGAAACAGATAAAATTGACGTGGTGGTCCGAGGAGTTAGAGGAGATGAAAAAAGAAAAGAATAGGAAGAAGAGACGAATAAAAGATCGAAGCGAAAGAGAAATATCAGTTAGAAATGGAAAAGGCCAGGATCAGAAGTTGGAAGGAGTTCTGCGAGAAGCAAGAGAGGGAAACGATGTGGGAGGGAATTTACAGAGTGATAGGCAAAACAAAGAAGGCGTACGAAGATCTGCCGATAGCCAGGGATGGCATGAACACCAGCCCAAAGGAGTCGGTGCGCATCATGGCTGAGAGCTTTTACCCGGAGGATACCGAAGTGGGGCAGAACGAAGAACACAAAGAAGTGAGAAGAAGGGCAGCCGAAGCGAATGAGGGTAACAAAGATGATCTTTGCGACCCTCCATTCGTGGAGGCTGAACTTATTCATGCGGTGACTTCGTTCAACCCCAAGAAGGCCCCGGGTAATGACGGCTTCACGGCCGACATATGCGCAGCAGCCATAAATGCCGACTCCAAATTATCCCTGGCTATCTTCAATAAATGCCTAGAAATCTCCCACTTCCAAAAGCCCTGGAAAGTAGCAACCATCATCTTGCTTAGAAAGCCCAACAAAGAAGATTATACGCACCCCAAATCTTACAGACCGATAGGGCTCCTGGCTATTTAAGGCAAAATTATAGAAAAACTTCTAATAAAGCGAATTAGATGGTATGTGCTGGTATGTGCCCAAACTAAACCCTAGCCAATACGGGTTTGTGCTACAACGCAGTACCGAAGACTCCCTCTACGATATGGTCCGGCGAATCAGACAAAATTTGGTAGAGAAGAAAATAATGGTCTTGATTTCGCTGGACATAGAGGGAGCCTTCGATAATGCGTGGTGGCCCTAAATTAGATATCAGTTAAAAGAAAAGGAATGCCCGATAAATCTGCGGAGGCTTGTAGACAGTTATTTGGAAGATACGAGTAGGAAGGTGACGGTGAAATATGCAGGGAAACAATACAGCAAAAATACCAACAAGGGCTGCGTCCAAGGTTTCATCGGCGGGCCCTTGTTCTGGAACCTTATTTTAGATCCCCTGCTAGAAGTACTCACCGTCGCCAATGTGTACTGTCAAGCCTTCGCAGATGACATCGTGCTAATTATAGAGGGCAGCACAGCCGGAGAGATCTCCATAAAAGCCAATGCCGTTCTCTCCCGTGTCCAGAAGTGGGGAGTGTCGAACAAGCTTAACTTCGCGCCACATAAAACCAAGGCGATGGTTTTAACCCGAAAGCTAAAGTTCGACACACCCCGTCTGGATATGGGAGGAACGGTAATTGAGATCGTAGACAATATGAAAATACTAGGTGTAATCTTTGATAATAAACTTCTATTCAATAAGCATATACAATACGTATGTAATAAGGCGACTGGAATTTATAAGGGAGTGTGCAGAGCGGCGAGGGCTACCTGGGGACTGCATCCTGAAATAATCAGGACAATATACAAGGCAGTAATCGAACCTGTGATCTTGTACGCAGCAAGCGACTGGTCCGCGGAAGCGAAAAAGATAGTCTCCAGGAAAGCCTTCGATATAGTATTGAGAGGCTTCGCGCAGAAGATAATTAAGAGCAATAGGACAGTTTCCCTCAACGCTGCTTTAATACTGTCGGGGCTGCTTCCGCTGGATCTTCGGATCCAAGAAGCATCCCGGCTTTTTGAAGCAAAGCGCGGGAAACCCCAGGCAGTATTGAGTGGCAGGAGGGTTGAGCAACGCCCTTTATCGAGAACACCCACCCCAGTAGGATACTAAATTCAAAATTTACTTGTTTGGAAAACGCGGAAGAGGATAGCGAGGTGGCAGAAGGCTTGCCTAAGATCTACACTGACGGTAGTAAGCTGGAGGGGAAAGTTGGAGCAGCCCTGACCTGTTGGGAGGGGTCTGTTGAGACGTGTACCCGAAAATTCAGACTGGAACCGTACTGTACGGTCTTTCAAGCCGAGCTATACGCTATCCTCCAAGCGACCGAAATAATCATTGGCAAAAAATTCGAAAAAGCGGCTATCCTGAGCGACTCGAGGTCGGCTCTCCAGACGCTGATGGATCCAGACTCCTCGCACCCGATCACGAAGGCGATACAGGGTAACCTAGAATTCCTGAGAGACAACCACCAACTAGTCTCTCTCTATTGGATACGGGCCCACGTCTGTGTGAAAGGGAACGAGAGAGCGGATGAATTAGCGAAGGAAGCCGCCCTCAAACTGAAGACCAGAGCGGACTATGACTGCAGCCCCATCTCGTTCGTTAAACGTCATTTACGGGCGGAAACGATCGAGCAGTGGGACTGCAGGTATATAACCGAAGCCACAGCCGCGACCACCAAGGTCTTCTTTCCGAATAGGGTGGACGCATACAACACGGTGAGGAAGATGTCCATCGACCGAACGGCGTCGCAAATCCTGACAGGGCACGGAGATGTGTCTACACCCAGCGGTCTTTGCAGATTGATTGTGGCTGAAGTAAGGACGGTAGAAAAATGTTTTTTGTTTTGGTGAACAGAACAATGATAGATCTAAATGTTAGTACCAATTTATACTTCATCAGACGTAACTTTGGTAAATATCTCGCTGGCTGGAGGTCGGTTAGAAAAGCCTATATTTCCGCTGTTTTTACGGAACAAATTCTGTCTATAGCATAATTCAACACAACAAATATAGATCTTATTCCCTGCATCACTCATAAGTCTCCCAGATAGGTAATCCCGCTGGGTGTAGACACATGGCACGGGGGATTCTGTGCATACCTGCACTGGTTTAAGCGCAGGGACAGCCCCTCGTGTGCCTGTGACCCGACCATGGACGAGGAAATCTTTCACATCTTACTCGATTGCCCAATACACACTAACACTAGGTACACTCTGCAACAAAAACTAGACACACACTTAAGCAAAGATACCCTGAAGGAGATCTATAGTAATAAAAAAGAAAGGAAGTTATTCATGGAATATGCCAGAAAAATTGTTAATATTGTAAATAGAAGCAATAAGGACGACTAGACATAAGAGAAATCAATTAAGCAAGACCACATTGTGGCAGGTCTAAAAAAGAGATAGAAGATAATGTAAGAAATTTAATTAGATTAAGTAAAATAATAAAATGGAAATGATAAATACATACATGTAAATAAAAGGAAGGAAATGAAAGGGAAATAAATTAAGGATATTATATTTTAAGATAAGTATGAAATGTAAATTATAAGAATTTAAGTAAGAAAAGAAAATAAATGTTTGAGTAAGGAAGAAATGTTGTAGTATGTAAGGAAAAACATAAAAAAATATAGGAAAAAAATGTAAGATAGTATTAAGAAATGTATGTAAATAAAATAATAAGAGATAAGATATAGAGAAAAAGAAAAGATAAAAGAAAAAAACAGAAAAAAGAGTAGAGCTCCTTCAAGCTCCAGTTTATTAAAATCCCTAAAAAGAAAACAAGAATAAGACAAAAACTGAAAACAAAAAAGCCTGCCAAAAAAGCAGGGAGCAGATAGCTTAAAAAAACAAAAAAAAAACATAACAATCTAGTTGTGACGTCACCATTGCTACGGCTTGTCCGTATGTAAGCACACGCGCCGTACGCAGTCTCGCTTGCATCTGTAAACACGTGAAGTTCTATTCTGTAATAATCACATCCTATGACATGATGAGGTACACGAATATTTTGTAAACATTTTAACGATTTTATAAACCTTTCCCAAATAATTAATAATTTATCAGGCACTATTTCATCCCAATCTAGCTTACACAACCACAATTTCTGTAATAACGATTTTCCTATAATAATAAACGGGCTCAATAAACCGAGTGGGTCGTACACTTGAGAAACGATCGATAATATTTGACGTTTAGTGATTTTATTATTATTTTGAAGTGAATCTTTAACTGGAACCCTAACCGAAAAACGACCGCCGTCTACCCGCTTTGTCGTTTCGGAAAATAATTGTTCACAATAGCGTTCTTCGTCTGTCTGGCATTGTTTATTAGATGTAATTTCTTCTAATTTCCAAAATTTACTTAACTGTTTATTTAATTCAACTGTTTGCATATAATGACATTGTATTTTATTATTTTGTGATTTAAAATGATTATCATAAACGATACCAGATATGATCCAACCTAGCGTAGTATTCTGTAGGTATGGACCTGTATTAAAGCGAATTTTACCGTCTAGCAACAAACCCCAAAACACATCTGCACCGATCAATAAATCGATTTGTGACGATTTATAAAATAAAGAATCGGCGAGTTGAATATTATGCGGAATTTCTAACGAATTATAATTTAAACTTACTGACGGTATTGCAATAGTAATATTATTCAAAACTATGCAGTTAAAGAGTGTATTAAATTTACCGTTTAATGATTTAAATTTAACATAACACGACTCCGTTACGTGAGCGTGCGCCTGCCTTATACCCGTGATATGAAAAGTGGACTGTTTTGATTTAACGTTTAACCTTTTACGTAAATTATCTGTAATAAAACAATGTTGGCTACCGCTGTCTATTAAGGCACGTGCCTTAACGTACGAGTTATCGCTGCCTGCTACCTCCACTAAAGCTTTGGATAATAAAACCGTTTCCGATGCGCTTACGATATTACTCACGGTTACCTTACAACCAATATTAATGCGTGGCTGTTGAGATTCCGTGCAACCAATATTAATGCGTGGCTGCTGAATCGTATGTAGCACGGATGACGCGCGCGGTTCGGAGTTTGATTCCGATCGACCTTCCACGGCTGACAATAATGCGTTATCGACAATTTTCTGTTGGTGTAATAAGCTGTTGTGCTTGCACTGTTTACACGCACCGAAATAACAATCTGAAGAAGAATGTCCTGCACGCAAACAGTTATTACACAACTTCTTATTATTTACGAATTCTAATCTTTTTTGGATTGTAAAGTCCAAAAATAGTGTACACGTATAAAGCGAGTGATTTTCGCTGCATAATGAACATGCGCGGGTAGTGGAATGACTTTAGTATTAGAAAATGAAGAAGAATTATGCGCTTTAATCATTCCTAAAGTATCTGCTTTATTTCTTAAGAATGAAATAAGATCGTCTAGCTTAAAGTTTTTATTAGAATGGGTAATTAAATAATTTCCGATTGTTCCCATTCTCTCTCAACTACTGAATCTAATTTTGATGTAATTATGTAAATAATGAGCGTGTCCCAATATTCAGTGGGTTCGCCAAGAGTCTCGCGTATATTTATTAAAATGATATCTATTAATTTTCTAATATGAAAAGAAGACTTTTTACTCAAACTTTGCATAGAAAATGTTGCTTTTACGTGATTGTGTATCAACAGTTTCGTGTTATTATATCTCTCAAAAAGCAAATCCCAAGCTATTACGTAGTTTTCTGACGTAAATTCAATTGACTTGATTACTTGAGCAGCATTACCTATTAAAGAGGAACGCAAATAATTAAATTTCTGTATTTGTTCAAGTTGAGTAGAATTGTGAATCATACAAAGGTAGGTGTCCCTGAACTCTAACCAATTATCGTACGATCCGTCAAAAGAGGGTAGTGAGATCGTAGGAAGTTTTACTAACGATTTTGCGCCACACTTAGACTCGCCACCAGATTGATCAGAAATACTAAAACGTTTTATCAAACTATCTACTTCCGCCACGGTATTATAAAAAACATTTTCAAACGATTCTCGAATTTCTAACTGAAGTGCAATGTCATCTTCGGACGACATTAACATTTCAATTGAGCTTTGAATATTGTTAAATTCACTGTATAACGATTTAGATAAATCGCTACGTAATTTTAATTCCGTTACTTGCTTATCGTTTAAATAGATGTTACGGAAAGAGCTCACAATTTTCACGAATAAAGTTAGTCTACCTTTGATCGAACCGCGTTTTTTATTCAATTCTTTAACACTTTCATCTGATTCTACATGTAAATTAGGATATTTACTGCAAAAAGTCACGTTTTCAATACTCATCTTGACGAATTATAAAAAGTAGGGTACTCACCAAATTTCTGCCGGTTGAAGATGCGTACACCGGAATCTAATGATAAAAGCACAGTTTTAGTACAAATGAAATGAGACAAGACGGTATAGGAAGGAAAAGGAACGAATTGGCCAGACCCTTCGTGGTTCCCTCGATGATTCGGCTCCGGAGGTCCAATGGTACAGATCGAATGCACCTGTCTTTGCTTTTCTCTTCTATCAGGTCTGGGTTTTAAATAAGGCGACTTTTATGAAATAAACTATGGCTTTATGTAGTTTCAAAATTTGGTACAAGTACAAATATATTTAATAGAACACATTTAATAATTTTTATCGATAAATTAGGAGTTGAGAGTAGTTTCGAATATATGAAGAATATATGTCTCGTCTGCGCCCGCGGCGCGTTATATATTCAAAGTCAGCGCCTCTGGTGTTGGTTTGATGTACTACGCCGGCCATGTTATTAAAGTATGCTGTTTGCTGCTTCATCGGTAGTCGTTGAGCCGCCTCTTCTGTGTGGTCGCGGTGCTCCTCACATTGCCGCTAGGTGGCGCGTGAACACTCTGTCCGAATTTTAGAGACCCGAGCCACATAAGGCATAGTGAAAATCCGTGTCAGTTGGGCATCTACCAACTGCCATTCGTTTTGATACCTATCGAACAGTATCTGCCGAGCCGTAAGATAGCTGTCCGCCGTAACTGGAAGGTGGGCCACTAACTCCCCAGGTTCACCCCTGGCCCCCCGCAGCTGTGCCATCATGAATGATGTCGTTAGGTCCTTCCGATCATGGACCAGGCTGTCAAATAAATTTATAAATCCGACCCACTGGTTCAGGTCACCATCGAACACCGGTGGTTCGATGCTAGGCAGGCGTGACACAATGCCAGATGAAGATGGGTTACCCTTGTCTTCACTGGTGGAGTGAGCATTCAAAATCTCCATCTTTCTCTGCACTATGTCATCAGCGTACTGCTGACACTGCTCCAGGTCTTTCTCCGAAAACAGCACCACACCATTGTCATCAACCGCCAACTCAGTGAGATCCGTGATGCACCGATACCCTAACTCCATACGCACGTCAACATCCGAAGCCCGTGCTAAGAATGCCTCTTGTCTGCCAGGTCGATCAAGGCACGAGCTGATGCAAAGCATCGTAGCTCACTTCCTATCCTGGCCTTAATCACAGCAACCGTGGTTGGCGGCATGTTACTTACGAGTTACAACACAATAAAAATAAATAAATAAAAAAAACAAAAAAAATATATTATTTAACCCCCAAACAAAACACCCTATATAAGGGGCACAAATATACCAAACTCCAATTAGGTCTATAAGCTATATTAATGCAACAAAAATAAAAATAAATTTATCATCAAATTACAAGCCTTTCCCGAGGCAAACAAATAACTAAGTCCGAATTAGTTATGTATACCAACTTATAAGCAACACTAATACATTGTAATCTCCACGTATTTGAGTAGCGATTACGCGACGTAGGGAAATATTAGGAGGCAGGAATGAAGGCTTACCTGGGATGATGATGATGATGGGTGAGCGGGCAACTGGAGCACGAGCTGACGGGCGGCGATGTAGGCGATTTGATGGTCGCGTCACAGCACACAGTTCTTTCACCTAATCACAGGCACTATCTTCACCGGCAGTATTATTAAGGGCAGTCCCAGGCGATATCAGGGCGCGTATCGTCCGTACGTCTCGCGATCAGCTGTTGCGTGCGCGCGCGGTAGATAGTTGACGACGAACTCTCGCGGTCACCTTACGGGGCGAGCGGCCGCGAGTCGCGCAGCGGTGGCAGGCCGGCGGACGCGGTCGTCAACAAGCGTTGAGTCAACCGCCATACAGATGGCGGCATCATTTGAATGGGCGTCCCGGCCTTGGCGGGAACATACATGTTCAAACAATCGTAGTGCTATAAGAAATTATCCGAATGTAATTATTTCTATCCACATAACAAGAAATAAAATTGTAACCGAACTGCACACAATCAAGCCCCTCGCTTGCCAGCACAATATGATACAACAACTAGCTATATCATATCACTTGGAGTCCTAACTAACTTCGAACGTAATGTAGATAAGAAAATACAATTAGTGTGACAGACCTTATTCTGTTACAAAGCACACGCTATTTATTTTTCTGACAATAAATGATTTCACTTACCTGAACCAAATAGTCTAAAATGTGGTTATTGCTTAGAATAATTTACAATATTACTAAAGTGACTGACTCAACAATCGATTAAAAGTTGGATTGCATTAAGCATTGATTGAATGCCTGTTTTCAATGACCAATACAATACAATTTCCATGGCAAAACTCGTCAGGCACTACCAAAACAATCTATGATTACATACCATACCTACCCGAGCTACAGTGGATCAAACAGGTCACTCGGACTGGCTCCCAAACTGCACAAAACAGTTCCAAGAAACCTGCTGGTCCGTGTCGTTTTAATTGAACCTACACTCTGCTACCACATGATTCAGACAGACCCTGGACCTTCTGGTCTTCGATTAGGGTTTGCATGAACAGCTGCGCTACGCAGCTTTTAAGACTTATAAACTAATTTAAATAACACCTTATGCTATGGATGGTTAACCCGCCTTGCAACCTTAGAAAAGGATAGGGGTGAGAGAGAAAACAGGATGGTAACAGCCCAGCTGCCGTGGTATGAATCATGGCCTCTGGTAGCGTTACCACGCCGGCCGACTCCAAGAGGCTGTCCAGTTCACACCGTCTGACTCGCCCAGCAGTCGCCTCCCCCACGTTATCGCAGGGAACAGACTCCCACAGCCAACCACGCGAGGTTCAGAATATACGCTGCCGTCAGCAGTCGTCCGTCCGATTAATTACACACAGCAGCCTCTGATGGCTGTTTACAAGGAGATTGACAAGATTTAATCCAATTTCTCTACTATCTCACAAACTCACGCGCCGTTGCGTGTGATGAGTTTCCAACTGAACACACCGAAATCTCAATAAACGCGGGCGCGAGTCCTGCCGTCAGATCTACATACGCGAACAATCCTCGCGGTGTTTTTCTAACCGATTTTGAAGATCTGGCGCTGTTCCACCGATGGAATCAACCAGCGTACCGACTCACAGATATCTTCGTTATTTCAATTTTCCGAAATCCGAATTAATAATGACTAATGCAATTGTCTATTGTACCGGCACGTTTTTCTTTTTTTCTATGTAATTTTCTATCGTTTGCTGAGGCAAAGAGACCACTCCCATATACTATTATACGGCTTTAACCTGTCAAGGATCATTCGACCGCCGGCGGTCACGAAACAATAGAATTTTAATTGTGTCTGGTTTTACGATCCTCAAGGGGTCAAATTGATTTTAAACAATTTGAAATAAATAAATAAATCTTTTACTGTTCCTTTTCTTTATTTATATCAAAACCACCAGTCTGAGAAGGCGTTACTGCACTAGCCGTTTTCTTGTAGCTCTGTATATAGAAGTTGGTGAATAATACGAGGAACAGCGCTGTAGCAGAGAGAACGTACAAAATTCCCAGTATACTGTGCTCGCACTTCGTGTAAAAGATGCTGACGACTTGATGAAGAAATATGGACACAAACTGCATCTGAAATGTTAAAAAAAATACATTTATTTTTTTAAACAGAATGTATGCTAATGCGAATAAAACCAGCTATGTCATACGAAGCAAATAGGTTACTATTATTCGACCAAAATATATGGCACAGCTATTATTTTTAATGCAATTTCAGATTGGTTTCATACAAATATTAAGTTCTATTTTTTTATACAAAGCCCGGCAAATGATCCCACTCCACCTGATGCTAAGGGGAAGTGAAGTCCAGGCGCGAGGACAACTGGTGCAGCGTAAGAGACGATCTTTGCACTTAAAATAATGCCCCAGTTCCAGAATTGTATAAGTACTTATTACCAAGTACTCTGTATACATAGTCACATTAACAATTCGTCAATAAACATTGTAAAGTGATCTTTCTAAAGTGTTTTGGAAAATGTGAAAAATTGATTTTAAAGAACCCCACCTCCTTTTACTGTTGGGCACAGACCTTTCCATATGGACAACGACACATGGGGAGTTTTGACGATAATCCACCACTATTGCCTAATGGGACACTATTCACTCACCCTTTGGAGGTTGGTGATATGCTTCTTCCATGTTAGGCACCTCGCATTCTGCGTTCCCATAGCCGCCACACCATAGTAGAAGTACATGACAACGTGGACTAGAGAGTTGATGAAGGTGCCGTATACCGCTGATTGGCTCTGAGAGTAGAGGAACAACAGATACGTCCCGATCACCACCGAAGAGTGGTGGTACACGTGGAGGAACGTCACTTGGCTGTACTTCTTTCTTAGTACGAAGAATATGGTATCGAGCAACTCGGTGAACTTGCCCAGCCAGTAAATATAGATACAGTACGACGTCTGGAAAATAGAAAATTTTATCAAATTAGGTTTTTGATACTTTAATAAATTTTTAAATTTGTGTTTAAGTATATTAATTTGTAAGATAATTTCTATTAGTTTATTAATTTTTAATAAAATATAATTATGTGTAAGATAACCTCATAATGATAATTCTAAACAAATTAAAAATAATTACCAAAAAAAATATTTGAAAAAACTTATTGCCTATTTCTTTTTGACCCGCGAACACTCGCACTTTGGGCGGTTCCCTCGCGGTAAATTTAAAAATCGCACTATTTCTTTTAAAAAGTGTGATAAAATCTCGCCCGCGCTTTAACTGAGTTTTACACTTCCCCAGTCCCCCGCGTAACGGTTCCGTCGGCTCAGTGCGCCCCGATCACAGAAAACGATTGCTGGAGGGAGACGTTTTGTTCGGCTGAGTCGCACGCGGGATTTTACTCATCGCGCGAGTATGGAACGGTCGCGTCATGCGGGTCTTTGCTCATCGCGCGAGTATGAACGTAAGTATAGTGCCAGTTCAATTCCTATGTTTGTTATTAAAAATTTAAAGTATAACAGTGTAAACTTAATATAAATAATTAGTTTGATTGTATATTATTGTTTTACTATTTTATTTTTATTAATAAATAAATATAAAAAAAAAAATTCTGTAACGTTACTGAATTATTAAAAAAGTTATGCGCACTGATTAAAATTATCCTGTATACAGGGTGAAGTCGCCGCTAGTTGCTCTACAGTTTGCGTTAAGGCTGAGTCACACTGAGAGTTTTATTTTAGTTTTTTCAACAATAATATCTCGTCTGCCAGATAATTTTATTTACAAATACAAAGTTCATAAGCAATAACAACTAAGGCTGCTGCAATGCAGCCTTAGTTTTGGTTCGTCCACTAGGATCCCCTAACCTGATCCCCCAGGGGATCCCCGTGAACTCATCTGTTCATCAGAATTCCCTTAAACAAAAATAAGTATAAAAAGATGCTATCACACTGAGTCCGATTTATATTAAAAATACGTAGGTATTTTGATCTATAACTTTATTTTAACAGGCTAGTGCAACTAAATGCAATCTTTTTGTTTATCAAATGACGTTATCAATAATAAGGTCAATCCAATGACATGCATATTCTGTATTTTTTCATTGCGTTGTTTATTTCATCATAATAATTTTGAAAATATTCAATGATAATGGAAGATAACGAAAATTCCATCCGTATAATAAAAAAGCATGGAGAAGTGATGCTTCATGATGGACGTAAATACACAAAAAGAAAAGTTATAAAAATGGTAATGTTTTATGGCGCTGTACCAATTGGCGAAAGTTAAAATGCGGTGGTTATGTGACTGTCGATGTAAGTAACTTTTTCAGAGCTTTTTCACTACCTAGTAATATTTAACATGATCCATTAATGTTCGTATAGTGCGCCGCGCTTGTATGTCTATGTGAACCTTGTCAAGTTTTTGTTTACTTTTTCAGGGAATTTCTGTTGTGAGGGCTATTCCGCACACATTGCCATGCGTCAAGAATGTTGTTCAAAATGAAATTGATTTGACAGTAGATAAATGTAAAGACAAAATAAAAAAATTGGATTCTCGACCAATTAGAGAAATATACGACAAATGTTTATATAGATTTGGTGGCAGAGGTACGTAAACGTATCGAGTCCACGATACGAAAACGTAGTACAACGCTAGTCCTAAGCACGAAGAGTTCCGTAATCGTATCGCGAGCTCGATGTGACGACGAAGGTGACGTCATCATAACGAAAGCAAAGATGTGCCCGGTGAATGAAAAATCGCAGCACTTTGAACGAATGGATAGGTACGTTCAGAAATTAGATGAAGTGGTTTTGAAAAAGTTACACAACAATTATATGTGTATATTAGAGTCAGATGCTATATAATATAAAGGAAAGTTTATTTAACTGGTTATTAGTGTATAAATATAGTTAAAAATTAATAAATGTTCCTAAAATTCTAATGAAATATTTTGACTTAGTTTTGATTTCTGAACGACATCACATAGAATTGCTTTCGGGACAAAGCCAACTTTGTTTACTTTAATAGCACTTCACAAACAATCTCTAAGGTGACTTTAGTGTTACGTTTTAGGAAAAGTAAATTTAATTGTTTTAAATTGATCAAAATGAGGACAAGCCATGCACAATACGCAATGGTGGTAGAGTTTATGGAAAGGTAAGCATACTTACTTTGTTGTTTGTGACTTTATGTATGATTGTTACAAGTTCGATGGTTAAGATGTGTGATTATTATTTTATTTATAGAAACCGAGATTCATCTGAACCCTCTGGAAGCCTGCGAGGTCATCATTTCATTCAAATGAAATGGAAGGAGCTTACGCTAAAATAAATATCAATGGGACAGACAGCACACTCGGCCAGAAAAAAAGTGGCGCAAGGTCAAAGAAAATATACACTACGCAATGTAATAGTTTCAAGTTAGTACTTTCTTTAAATTAATAAGTGCTCGACCTAACACTAACTCATCACAAATCAAAATTATTGATTAATAGCAACATTATTTTTTTTGTATTTTTTATATAACTTACACTACATAAATAGTTTTTGGTTTTGTATAAATGGTGAAGGTTTAGTGATTTAAAAAGTAGCACGTAAAAGAAGTGGATCAAATTCATAGGGCTGCTAGTGGCACCGGTGGAAGTCCAGCACTTTAATTATCTTTGACTGACCTAGAGAACCAGAGTCAGCAGCATACGAATACTTGAGTACAAGCTGCTACCGGGATGGTGGTTGTGGAAGCTGGTTCCACTGCTTTATCATTTCACATTAACCCCTTGAGCACCGTAAAATCAAACACATTGAAAATCAATTGTTTCGCGACCGCCGGCGGTCTTATGATCATTGACCTATTAACAACATATTATTAGATACAGACTGTATTGTGCAATGTACCTATATGTATCCAATGGCGGCCTAATTTCTAAGTGGAATCTGTATTTAGTAAACTTTAAACTAATAATATTAACAATAATAAAAATCATATAAGATATTTTTCAGGGTCAAGACGCAACGCTTTCCACACCTTAATTTCAACCCGAGGAGTCAAATTCTGAGGTTCTTTTCCATCGCAGGAGGAAGGCACAGGTAAACTTTAACGAAGATTGACCCATTGATTTTATTATGTTTTTAACATACGAAATGAAATTATCGGTGCGTGCATTGTAAATAGGCCTCTCTCATACTCTTCGTAAATAGGCCTCTATTTAAATTAGTCTTAATTTATATTAAGTTCATGCATCAAGGCCGCGAAATAAATATTTTCATGTTAGATTTTGTCCTAATTATTAACAGGAATTTTATTAATATTACAGGGGATTGAAATGCTCCTGGAACTAGCAGCCAACCTACTGTAGCTGTTCCAGCAGACGAGCAGCCTACTATAGTTTCCCAGTAGTATCAATAGTTATTAACCTGGAGGAGCAATGGTTAGAGTTCATGAAAGAAGCTATGAATGTATGTTTGTTAGGGAACTAACTAGGTACTTTGAAAGGGGAAGGCACATATAAACCCACGAGGTGTTTGCTGAGGATTGATGTTGTAAAATTTGTATTTAAAATGTTTTGAACAATAAAAAAAAATGTAATAAATTTAATTTTGTTTTATTTAATTGTTTTATTGCACCGATTTTCCTTGTCTGCCAACTGCCACCCTTAATGGTAAACTAGCAGAGAACTACAATTGACTATGACTATTGATACACAGCAAAAGGCACCTTTTGGCATTAAGTTCGCCTTGCTGTGTTGCTCTGTAACAATAAAGATAAATAAATAATTAAAGTGTAGGTACTTTGTACATTAGGATGTACTTTTGAATAAATTATAATATTAGAAAATAGAATAAGAAATAAAAGAAAATAAAAAAATTGTAGACATAGTAATAAAATGTAGGTATTAATTAAGTTTTTTTTTTATTGTGGCACGCCATAATGGCTTCACTCTGCCTGATGAAAAGCAGCCAGTGAAGCCCAAGAAGTGAAAGCGTTCATCACAGCGCTACCACGCTATGCCGAACGCTCTCACTATGGCGGCCTGCATAAATGCTTTTTCACGCCCCGCTTAAATGACCCGGGAGAGAAAGAGGAAGGAAACACGTGTTCGGGAAGCGCATTCCACATACGGGCAGTTCGGCAAAAGAACGATTGTCCAAACTTTTTGGTACGTGTCTTGATGGTCAGCACGGTATGAGGGTGGCTTCTAAGACCTGCACGCGTCGATCTGGAAAGGAAAGCAGAGGGAGGGATGAGGTCAAAGAGCTCCTCAGAGCATTCACCGTGGTAAAGGCGGTAGAAAGCACTAAGGGAAGCAAAGTCCCTACGTAGCTGTAACGGCTCCAGAATGATAATACTAATATAATCGTTACCGATAATACGGACAGCACGTCTTTGCAACCTGTCAAGAGCTTCGAGCAAGTACTTGGCGGATCCGTCCCAAAGATGAGAGCAATACTCCACGCAGGAGCGCACCTGAGTCTTATACAAAAGACAACGTTGCTCCAGCGTGAAGAACCGCTTCACCTTGTTCAGGATTCCGAGTTTACGTGAGGCTGTGGTTATAATGCTCTCAATATAGCTCTTCGGGTTGAGGTTAAAGTTTTGAAGCATATTATGACAAGGTCAAGGTGGGTTTTGTAATCCCGCCTCGTAATACACCTGCGCTATCGTTTTCTACTGCGTGCGCCGCTGCTGTGGCGTCTGTGGAGCACCCAATGTTTACAAGGTTTATGGTGATCCATCAAGCAACATATTATAAACAACGAGCTGTTTTTTGTCGCCTTGACGACGGCTCCGCTTTGACCAATAGGCGTTGAGCCCGTACTTCCGAACCAATAAGAACCGAGTTTTTTTCGTGCTGCTGACGTTTCGCGCCTGCGCCCGCTGCCGCTCACATATCCGTCACCTTGTTTTCTACTAATTTGTTTTCTTTTTTTTAGGTTTATTTGTTTATAATTTAATTTTCATATGATTAAGTTTACTAGATGTCCCAACGCTCCACGACTTTAGGCCAAGATACCGGTAATGGCCATTATGTGAGGTGCGAGCTCTGCTCTGAAACAAAATTTTTCAGAGGCACCAGAGGTCTATAGATCCACATTGGTAAGGTGCACAGACCTTCTCATGCCTCCCAGCCCACCCCTTATGTGCCCTCTTGTTCAGTTGACCCACCCATCCAACAAAATATTGAATTTTGGCAACAACTTGCAAAATTAAAAAATGCCACCCCAATTATAAAACGAATTCCGAGAGGAGCTCGCACCTCAGTAGCTCATTCTTTAGCGCAAACCATAGGTAGGGTCATCCACGAAAACACCTCGTACAGCTAGGAACTACTATTGTCATTTGCTTATCGCGTTCTTCATGTAAGCAAGGATGACAATAGTGGTACCCTAACCCATAAAATCAAATGCAACTGCACAAATCCATTACCACCGCTGCATAATTCAGTCGTTAGTTTTAGAAAATCGCAAATCACTTCATTTAACATAAGCAAGGTTGAAGAAAAAATCAATGAAGGTGATTTAAAAGGGGCCACCCAGTTGATTTTTTCTAGTGATACCGTTACTCCTGACTCTCCAGAGACTGTGGCATCACTAATTGCTAAACACCCTCCTCCTGCAGCAACACTTCGCCTCCCCGATCCGCCCGAGTCTACAGATGCTTCGCCTTCGACCAACGAAGACGAAGTCTACAGTTCAATATTTTCATTTAGAAATGGCTCTGCCGGTGGCCTCGACGGTCTCTCCCCGCAACATTTTAAAGATTTGGTTTGTGGTACCTCTGGAGACGTCGGCAGAGTCCTACTCACCAAAATTACCCAACTCTCCAACCTCATGCTTGCCGGTAAAGTTCCGCGAGACATCACCGGTATACTCTACGGCGCTAACCTCTGCGCTTTAAGAAAGAAAGATGGCGGTATAAGGCCGATCGCCGTAGGGTGTACCATCAGGCGCATAGTCTCTAAAATTTGTGTCAAACACACCCTTTCTGACCTTTCATCAAAATTTCAGCCAATACAACTCGGGTTCGGTTCGAAAGGTGGCTGCGAGGCCGCCGTTCACTCAGCCCGCACCTTCTTGCTCAATGAAGGTGGCGAAGTTCTGCTGAAGGTGGACGTCAAAAACGCCTTCAACTCCGTAGACAGGGGTGCCCTGCTGGCTAAAGTAAAGGAGGAAATACCTTTGTTTTTTAATTATTTATGGCAATGTTACAGTGAACCAACTAAATTGATTCACCGTAACAATATTTTACATTCTGCCGTTGGTTGCCAGCAGGGCGACCCTCTGGGTCCAGCTATTTTCTCTTTGGCTATCCAACAAATAATTACAAATCTAAATTCTAAATTTAACGTCTGGTACCTCGATGACGGCACATTAGGGGGTAACTCCGACCTGGTTCTCGAGGACCTACAGAATTTAATAAACCAGTTTGGCACCATAGGTTTGGAACTAAATTTCTCGAAGTGTGAATTATACATATCCAATACCGTGGCCCCGGACCGTAGAGCTCAAATTATTTCTGACTTTAGTGTTCTGGCCCCCAACATCAAAATTCTCAGCGACGACTCATTATTTTTATTAGGTGCACCACTTCTCGATGCTGCCATGCCGGCTTTTATTGATGATGCCATCGCTAAATTCAATTCAAATTCAGACCGTCTATTCCAAATTAATCCACACATGGCACTATTTATTATTCGTTTTTGTCTCTTCGTTCCAAAATTTACCTACGTACTCCGATGCTCCCAACTCTGGCTTTTTCCAAACTTATTATCAAACTTAGATATTCTTATTAGAGATACTCTAGTTAAAATTCTTAATTGTCCCATGAGCGACCGCGGATGGCTTCAGGCTTCCCTTCCTGTACGCTTCGGGGGCCTAGGTATTAGAAATTTAAGCAGTGTGGCCCTGCCAGCGTTTTTGTCTTCTGCTCATAGCACGCACAATCTCTACCGGAAGATTATCAACCCATCCCTGGGTTCCGTAGAGCTGTCGTGTGTGGCAGATGCCAAAAACGCTTGGATATCCACCTGTCCAAATTCAGACCTCCCTTTGTTACCACAGTCGCAGAGGCAATGGGACGAGCCACTTTGCAAACAAGTTCATGAGGAGCTCCTATCCACTTCTGCTGATTCGGCAGAACTCGCTCGTCTCACTGCCGTCTCCGAGAGAGAGTCAGGCCACTGGCTCCAGGCATTACCATCTGCCAACGTCGGTACCTTGTTGGACGGGCCGTCCCTCACTCTAGCGGTCTGCCTCCGTCTTGGCGCCAGGGTAGTCCACCCTCATCGCTGTGTGTGTGGGGAGGCTGTTGACGAGCTTGGCCACCACGGCCTTTCTTGCGCTCGCAGTGCTGGTCGTATGTTACGGCACTCCTCACTCAACAGCATCATTCGCAGTGCTTTTGCCACCGTTGGTGTTCCGGCTGTTTTAGAGCCAACTGGTATCTCTCGCAGCGATGGCAAAAGGCCTGACGGTATGACCATTGGACCTTGGAAGCTTGGCAGGTCGTTGGTGTGGGATGCGACCTGTGCAGACACCGTGGCTCCCTCACATGTACGCGCCACCTCGCTTCATGTCGGGGCTGCTGCGGTAAGTGCTGAAAGTCGCAAACGGAACAAGTACGCGAACCTAGGCCGCAACTACATATTTGTTCCGTTTGCAGTGGAGACAATGGGTCCATGGGGGCAGGAGGCCAAGCAGCTTGTTAAAGAGTTAAGTCGTCGCCTTATTGAGGCCTCCGGTGACAAGAAGGCTGGCAGCTACCTCTGCCAGCGTATCAGCCTCGCAATCCAAAGAGGTAACGTTGCCAGCATTCTTGGTACCGCACCCATGAGCCCACAGTTGGAGGACATCTTTTATTTATAGGTCTTTTTTTCTTTTTTTACCGTAGTTTAGTTTAGGTGAAATTTTATTTATTTATGTAAGTAATTAAGTTTTTTTTATTATTATTAAGTTATGTTGTTATTTCCAATTTTATGTTAGCTATAGTAAGTTGATAACAATATTATTAACTTCGTAGTAAATAGTCCACAAGAATCAACGCGTTCAGTGGCACGATTATTTCCGGTGTCCCATAATTATGTACATAAGTTATTAAAAATACACAACTTTAAACTTTTAAGATAAAACCTACTCAAACGCTACACAATGATGATCCTGCTCGTCAGCTGGTCTATTGCAATTGGCTAGTCAATAATTAGATCAATGTAACGTCAATATTATAGACCGATGAAAGTAATGTTTTAAACAGCGCATTTTTGGTCAATTGACAATCCTCGCCAAATTACTGAGCTCAGGTGCAATTCTCAATTAATATAAGGTGTAGTATTCTTGGGGATCGGATCATTGGACTATATTTTTACAGTTGAACCTTAACTGGACAGGATATTTCACCTTTGTATAAAACTATATGCTAGGTCTCTTACAACAAATTCCAGACGATGAAAGATGGTCGATAATTTTTCAACAAAATGAACATCTGCACATAATATAAATGTTATAATGAATTTTTTACGAAACAATTTTGATGGTTTAATAGCCAATAACAGTGCAAGACTTTGGCCTGCCAGATCCCCGGATGTCACGCCTTGTGATTTCTTTCTATGGAGATTTATTAAAGACAACGTGTACGCTTAGAGAGTGCACGGCCTACAAGAGTAACAGATTCGTATCCGTTGTGGAATTTATTGCTTTAATTACTCCGCAAATGTTAAGAAAAGTTCATTTAGAAACTATAAATAGAGCTCGTCATTGTATGGCCCAACAAGGACGTCACTTCAAACATCTGCATCAATACAAAATTTTGTACTTCCTAAGAAATAAATATTATTCAATTAAAATATAGTTTTATTACTTTGTTATGTTAACCCCTTGAGGATCGTAAAACCAGACACATTTAAAAATCAATTGTTTCGCGACCGCCGGTGGTCTTCTGATCCTTGACCAATTAATAAACAGTTTACTTTAATATCAGTACTAAGCTAAAATAACCTTTTAAAATAAGGAAATTAAAACCTTTCTACTAATCTCATACTAAATGTATAGGAGTGTTTAATGTCAAAATTTTGGATACATCTCGTTCGGTTTTTAAAAAAGTTATAGATGTCATTTTACTCATTAGGTGACGTACTTTCGATATCAGATTAAAGTTTTTTGATATCTGTAATTACGGAATAATCGCCTGGTCACACTTAACGATTACATCCTGTATATATAACATTTATTTTATTACATTTCTCTGTTGTACGGTTAGTATACTTCTAAAAAATTACCTTATTACGTATTGCCGGGTCGTGATCTTGGCATTTTCTTGGGCAGAGACCCGTCAGCCACATTATTTCAAGGCCCTGTAATAGAAATAAGATAAGACTAAGAAAATGTCTATGAAATAATAAATAACATTTCACCAAATTACAACTGCACGTGTGATCAGCGTGATAGGTGCGCTCTATGCTGTTGGATGTATGTGCAGCAGTTTTAGTCCGTTAGTCGACATTTACGACACTCAAGGGAAAAAAGGAATTAATAGTATTTTTTAGGTTAGCCGGTTCCACAAGGGTCAAAAATGTACAATCTGTAGAATACAACATGATCAGTTTGGTTCCCAGCAGGCGTACATGGGGGGGGAGGGGGGGGGGGGGGGTTCACGCTCCTCTCGAGGCCTCATGCCAGTGCAGAGAAGCATTTTCTCCGACTAAAACAAAGAAAAAAAGGCGTACATGGGTCATTCTTGTTTAGGCCAATTTAAATTACGTGGAAATAAAAGTGCTTTAATAACTTTCATATTCATATATTAAATGCCAAATACTATAAAATTAACTTAAATGGCACGTAATGAGATCGTTTTTTACTTTGTATCATAAAAATAACAAAAAAACTAAAATTGTTGATAACAGAAGATACCCTTAGGACCACAGAAGATAACATAATTCAAAATGGAGTGAAAAATGGAGAATGGAGGAGTGTCGCAGGCTGGGATGGCGGTACTCCTGGACAAAGCGAGGCCGTATATTCGCTCGCCAGGCGGATGGAAGGCCTGCTTTTCAGTTCCGCTCAGGGGAGGACCTCACCCGGGCGTTTGGACCTCAGGTTGTGGTCTCTGTGTAGCCTGCAAAAAGTATGTTTTAACTGGTGTTTTTTATGTGCTCTTTCTTTTGAGTCTGTATGTTATGTGTTCACGTTTGTCATCATCTCGTCCTGTTGCGTTCGCTGTTAACTGGTTTTTCTTATTAACCATTTCACCTGTATTATTTAGTTCTGTGTACTTTTTGTGTTTTAAAACATTTTTTGTGTGGGGCCATCAAATGAAATACTCAGTAGTGTCGTTTATTAATTCTAGTACCTTTATTATCTATCAATATTATTATTCTATAGCATGCTTTATTAATTCACTTCATAATCTTCTTAGAGTACATTTATATAAACATCACACTTGTTTACACATACATTACATATATTTATACATACACTATACATATATTTTTAGTATACTTAAAATTTCTTTGCCATTGTTTATCACTATTTTTAACTTACTAAATAACTTAACACCATATGTGCACTACAGTTATACTCAAGTTTACAAAATGTTGCTACAATCTTTGGTCTATTATTATAGAAATAAAATACGATAAAAGTAAAAATCTTAAAGTTGGTCTTTTCAATGCGGGGTCGCTGTGCACGGGACATGAGGAATTTATAGTGGCCGTTGAGAGTTTAGCCCCAGATATCATGGCTATAAACGAGACGTGGTTAAGGTCAGGACATGATGATAAAGCACCCAAATTGTCAGGTTATCGTTTGCAACATACCCCTAGGCCCGATCACATCCGGGGAGGCCGTGGCGGTGGGGTGGGTTTTTACATACGTAAGGGCATAAATGCGCGTCCTCGCGATCATCCCATCTCAGCGGCAGTTGAGCAGATGTGGCTGAGTGTGCGCACGGGTGGGCTGGAAATCGTAGTTGGAACTGCCTACAGACCGCCATGGCAAGACGTGAATATCTTTCTGGATGCCATCACCGATTCCATTCTCTCCTTTGCAAATCAGGACGGTCTTATTCTATTGGGAGATTTCAATATTAACCTTCTTGACCCAAATAGTAGTAGGTCTAAGCTGTTTGCTCAGTTTCTAAACAGTCTTAATTTAAAACAAATTGTTGAGGAGCCAACTCACTTCACAGATCATAGCCATAGTCTTATAGATGTGATTTGCTCAGACACACGAGCTCTTTGCGTTGACATCAAACATTCCCCGGACCTGGGAGGCCATGCTATGTTAGCAGCTGTATTTAAAATTAAAAAAGAAAAATCTATTTCCCGTTTTGTCACCTACAGACCATTTAAAAATATTGTCCATGACCAATTAAACACAGACCTTAACAACATCCAATGGAATTGCTTCAGTGACTCTATTAATATAGACACCCTAGTCACGTCTTTCACAACCTGTGTCAAAACATTATTTGACCTGCATGCCCCCATAAAAAAACATAAATTTAAACACGCCCCCCATCCATGGATAACTGACACCATAAAATCTATGATGCACATAAGGGATAGGTACCATAAAAAGCATAAGCTACTCAACACTGTAGCTTCTAAAGAATGTTATATAACAATGAAGCAGATTGTAGTTGCTGCTATTGAAAACGAAAAGAAGTGCTACTTCGATAAAAGCATAAATATGCACATAAATAATTCTAAGAAGTTATGGCAGAACTTAAAGGGCACGATACTACCGAACAACAAGGGAACATCAGAACTCCCACCACTATTCGACGACCCCAATAAAATAAATGCACACTTTCTCAATGTGCCTGGTGCTGACAGTGTGACAATCTCCCAATTAACATATTATGAACACCACAGGCACGGCACTGCATCTTTCTCAATACTACCTGTCTGTGAGAACACAGTACTAAAAATTATTAAAAAGCTTAAATCTAATGCCCAGGGGAACGATGGTATATCATTGGACATGTTGCTGCTGACACTACCCCAGTCATTATCTACTATCACCTACATCATTAACAGGTCTATAGAGGAATGTGACTTCCCAGAGAGCTGGAAGATAGCTGTTGTTAAGCCTCTTCCTAAAACCAGCCAGCCAACCTCAATGAAGGACCTTCGTCCTATCAGTCTGCTCCCGTGTATATCTAAGGTCTTGGAGAGAGTGGTCTGTGATCAGCTTACAGGATATCTCGAGGACAACAACATCCTGCCCCAACTCCAATCTGGCTTTCGTAAGGGGTTTGGTACCGCGACTGCCCTGTCTGATGTGGTGGACAATCTACTTGCTGCTCAGGACCGGGGGATGATCAGCATAATGCTGCTACTCGACTTCTCCCGCGCTTTTGATTCAACAAATACTAATCTTCTTCTTTCAAAGCTTTCCTATTACGGAGTCAATCCCGGGGCCATAAAATGGTTTCACAGTTATTTGTCACATAGGCAACAGTATGTTGAATTGGCAAAGATGGACGGGAGCAAATCTTACTCGGATCCTCTTCCTGTACCACGAGGTGTTCCACAAGGGTCTATACTTGGTCCCATCCTCTATATCTTGTACAGCGCAGACATCATAGGAAGCATCACACATTGTCAATACCACATGTATGCCGATGATCTGCAGCTGTACTTATCTTTTTTACCTTGTGATCATGTCAGGGCTGTATGTCAGGTTAATGAGGACCTGTCACGCATATCTGCTTGGTGCAAATCAAACTGCCTAGTCTTGAACCCCACGAAATCCAAACTTATTTTATTTGGCACAAAAGCGAATTTATATAACCTTAATAATACTGGTACTTTCACAAATATTACTATAAACGGAGAGGTGATTGAGCATGTGGATAAAGTCAGGAATCTGGGGTTGACTATCGATGGCCGCCTTAACTTCGAGAGTCATATCATTGAATGCACTCAAAGTTGCTTCTATCGTCTTAAATTGCTCTATAAGATTAGACCCTACATCTGTGAAGAGCTCAGAATTAGATTGTGTGAAGCATTGATCTTATCAAAGTTCAATTACTGTGACACAGTGTATGGTCCATGTCTTCTGACCAGGTCAACCAGACTCATTCAGCGAGTACAGAACGCTTGTGCTCGTTTCTGCTTTCACATTTCACCACGCACTCATGTTACGCCTTTCCTCAATGCAGCAAAATTACTGAAGATGGAGGCACGGAGAAAGCTTCATTTGTCAACACTGTTGTTTGGCGTGGTTACCACAGGGAAGCCAAGTTATCTTTTCGACAAACTGGAATGGGCCCAGGTCCACAGTAGGTATCCAAAGAGAATGTGTACTCACATCTTTTCCACTCCTAAACATCGCACTATGGCCTTCCGTGGATCGTTTAGATTTGCTGCCTCTCGGTGCTGGAACGATCTCCCGCCACCGTTGCGTGACCTGAAAACGAAAAACGCATTCAGCAGAGGCCACAAAAAGCTTCTTCTGACATTGCAGTTATGTGACGTATAAATAATAAATCACCTTTAAGTTATGCACGATACGCGCGTCGCAGGCTGGAGATAGCGTCCCTACGCTGGCCGGCGCCGATGAGGCAGGCAAGTTTTTCTTTCTTCCTCCTGTCATACGTATTTAACTGTTTGGCTCTGAACATGGCCTCCAAGCCACCTCAGTAGGCAGGTTAGATACTGTCTCGTGGTACGCATTTGCAACTCTCATTTTGCAGTTTCTTTCGCATAATTCGCATTGCACATTTTTTGTACACATTTTAGTTAGGTATGTTACATTTTATTTTTATTTTTTCATTCCGTTTTTTTTTTTAATTTTTTATCCGCAATGGTAGGAATGTAGTGCATACAGCCACGATTATTATTTGTGTAGTTCAGTAATATTTAGTTACATTTATCCATACCTTATCTTATTTGTTTATCCTTACACAATTTTGTACGTATGTTTATCAATATATTATTTATGCATCTAATCTTTTTCTGTTATTTGACGTCACCTCCCTTTAAAGGCCCTGTCAGAATATCAGCGCTGCTTTGTCACTCTGCCCAACTTTGAGGGACGTGGCAGCATATTGCTGAGACGGGGTCCTTGTTGGCCTCACACACTACTAGCTAGGTACCTGTTTTTATTTAATTTTTATAATTTTGTTTTTTATTGTATCATTTTTATTTTGTGATCCTGTGTTATTTTGTTATCTTTTATTTATAATATATTTTTTTGGTAATTTATATTTACTGTTAAATGTGCTGTATTGTGTGATAAGTGTGTGAGTGTCAATAAATATTTTCTTATTCTTATTCTTATTCTTAAAATGTAAGTAACAATCTTATAGCAACTAAATTATCAGTCTTCTTAGAAATTACAAAACAAATGTCACTTTTTAATTCAACGTCTTTCATTAAAATAATCATCATTGAACACCAAATAAAAAATATATTTAAACTGACCACAGAAGGGATAATCTTTTCTGTGGTCTTTGTCTAGGATCATTGATTCTAGGGTCTTTGTACCTACTTACTTAAAATAAAAAGTGGACATTTATATGCTGTCATCACTGTCAGTATCAAAGAAGTTGTTATTTTTATTTTTATTATCTTCAATATCATAACGAACTTTTCTCGAAGAGTCGGAGTCACTTTCTGTGCCATATGTCATATTGTATATATTTTGCGGCAACAATACAACTACATAATACACGAGATGAGTTGGATACAGATGGGCTTGAAGGTTGTTTCGAGCACTCGTTGTGCTCTTTTTAACATCTTACTTTTCTGCCTTTTTCTCGATCTTTCCGGTGACGTTCTTCTAAAGGCAACAGGGTTTTTTTTTCTTTTTCTCTTAATTTTCGCATTTAACTTTTTTTCTGTTCTATCCACTTCTTTTTCTTTTCGTCTTCTGTTAAGTTATCACTTCGTTTTCGTGGCATAGCTATATAACCTACAAATAAAATAATAATTTAACAAAAGTTTCAATTACAAAACAAATACTGCACAAATTTAATTAGAATGGTTTTGAGTCCCGACGCTCAAGGAGGATTAACTTTTTTAAATAAGATTTGTAACCAGTTTAATCTATTTAAATCTAAACATAATATTAATCAAATTAAAACCATTAGTAACTTAGAAGTTGGTCTCTTCTGTGGTCATAATATCTTCCGTGGTCACCTGGGACCACAGAAAAGATGACCACGGAAGGGACGTTTCTTCACGAAACAATTTCTGGTTATTTTGTATTTTGAGGTTATGCAAAAGCAATATAGTTTTCAACTAAAACACCCAATTATCTACAAGATCAACCTCAAATTACATTTTTAATTGCAGTACTTACCACTATATGACAGTAACAGAAGAGATCTTTGAACTTTTACACCAAATTTTTCCCTATGAGAATGATTTTTGGTGACACAGTTGTTGCATTCAACCAGAAGCACGATGCACTGACATTTAAACGTACACTTCAGTGGTTACTAGAAGGCAAAAATTAAGTCATTGCGGTCGATAATTTGTTACCTGTTGCGAAATTTGTGTATGACCACGGAAGGATACGCAAACTATGGGACATTTTGAGAACACTGGAATTACTGTTGTAAAACATTTCTAAATTTAATTTCGGAAAGGTATGTTGTATACAAGGGTCCTTGTAGTTATATGGGTATATAAAAAAAGAGTTAATGTTTGTTTAGTATTTTTTTAACCTGGTCAAACCTGTGAAGGTCGAAAACCAACAGACCACGGAGGGAGACAAATGAAGCAAAAATCTTATTTTTTTAAAGTTATATTTAAAAAAAAATTGTGCAGTGCAGATTCGTTAATCAATCAATGTTATTAAAGTTATCTTTCTTTCCATTTGTTTATTGTTGTTATGTGTGTAATATATTTTAAGATATTTAGATCCAACATAAATTCTGCAGTCTAGAAGAATGACCCACATACTAACTGTACGGTTTGGAAGACTGTTTGGTCCTAGAGCTTCTGCTTTATCGTCACTTAAAATAAGAGGGTCTAGACAAGTCGCATAATTGCTTGTACGAGTAGAATAAAAGGATTATTGTATGGGATTGAGTTATGTCAATGTAAATAGATATTATAATTATCTCAGAGGTGAAAACTTCTAAGATTTGATGAAGCAATGTTGACTTTTTTTATAATCTTTATTCATTTCTCTACAAGCATAGTATTCTAACTTATTTAATGTGACATTTTATGGGAATAAACATAGCAAGATACGGTTGAACGATAACGCCTGTGCTAGTTTATTAAAAAACTGTATGACAGACGCTAACGCCTTCCCTCAGGCTTAATGGACACTGATATAAAAATGCCTAAGAACTGTTTCCAAGATTATGCATGACAAGAAAAGGAAGAGGCAGCAATTCATGTACTTAAAAATAACCAATTAAAATAAAGGAAGTACAATTTAAAAAAATATAAAATTTCTATCTAGGTAAACTTAAAAATTAAAAAAATTAAAAATATAAAGGTGTGTGTGTGTGTGGGGGGGGGTGTGTGTGTGTGTGTGTGTTTGTGTGTGTGGGGGTGGGTGTGTGTGTGTGTGTGGGTTTGTGTTAGGGGGGGTGTGTGTGTGTGTGTGCGTGTGTGTGTAGCTAGGTCACATTGGACAGGGATAATAATAGGGTTTCATTAAAAAATCCTCAGTTTCATCATAAGACAGTTTTTGCAACCAATCTTTTATTTTTAGTTTGCATTCTCGTAAAGAACTACTATAGATATCCAATATTTTATTAATTTTGTTGTACAGAAAAGAACTACGGATATAGAAATGCCGACTAGCAAGAGCCGTTCTATGTGGAACGGACTTACACACCCGGTACCTTAAGCGCTTGTTTGCATTGTATATGTTTTCTTCTAGTGGCAGTGTCTTATGTCTACGTAATATCAAATGGAGCACATAAAGTTGCCTGACTGTTAGAACCTCGCAGTCAATGTATAGTTGATTAGTTGGATATCTAAATGGCTTTTTTGTCATCACTTTTAAAACAGCTCTCTGCGCTCTCTCAAGCCTCAGAAAGTTAGTGGTACCAGCACCACCCCAAATTGGAATACAGTAGGATAAAATAGATTGCACTAGAGCAAAATATACCATTTTCAGTGTGTGTAGGTTAGCAGAGTATCTGAGCTTCCTAAAAATAGGCATGATTTTTCGAGTACGTGATATTACGGAACCTAGTTGAGTATTCCAACTCAGGGTGCTGTCCAAATAAACTCCTAAGTATTTTATGTTATCGGTACGGGATATAGGTAGGCAGGAACAAGTTTGATTAGATATGTCGCAGCAATGAATTTTTATATGAAAGGAGTCAGATTTTGGTTGCGCTGATTGAGATGCCGAGAAGGTTATGAACTTAGTTTTAGCAACATTCAAAGTAAGCAAGTTGACACTGAGCCAGCCAGATACGAAACCCAAAGCTTCTTCCGTACGCTGACGGGCACCCTCCCATGTCTTCTCCTTAACTAGAAGGACAGTGTCGTCAGCATAGGTGATTATTTTACAATTAGGCGGAGCAATTTGACACAGACTATTTATGTAAATGAGAAAAAGGGTTGGGCCAAGGACGCTACCTTGGGGAACACCACAACCAATAAACTCATCACCACTAACATAAGAGTCTATTTTGACACATTGACTACGTCCCGAAAGATAGTCACGGAAAATATTTAGGACTTCACCACGTATACCAATATCATCCAATTTTTGTATTAGAATGGGAACAGACACAGTGTCAAAAGCTTTTGACAGGTCAAGAAAAGTACCTATGACTTTAGATTTTTTGTCAATATTTTTAACTATATAGTCTGTCAGCTCCATTACAGCATCTTCAGTGGATAAACCACTTCTGAAGCCATTCTGGTTAACAGACAAGACATTATATTTATTTAAGTAACTGAGCAGCCTACTGTTAAGAATTTTTTCAAGGATTTTTGAAAGACAAGTAAGAACTGAAATAGGTCTGTAATTACTGACATTGCTTCTATTCCCACTCTTATACACTGGATGTACTAAAGCCTTTTTAAAGACATTGGGAAAAACACCCGACGATTGGCAGAGGTTGAATACATGAGCAAAAATCGGAATAAGGGAAGTTTTGGCATCTTTTAAGATGCTGGAGGGAATACCATCATAGCCGGCAGCACTACTGGTACGAAGATTCATAAGTATTTGTCCAATTTCAACTTCATCAGTTTCCAGCAGAACCATGGAATTACCTGAAGGATTAGATACGGGTAAGGATAGTGTGGGATTGTAAACTGTTAATTTATCCTGGTTTATGACAATTTTAGAGGCAAGATTATTTCCTATATTGACGAAAAAACTATTGACTTCATTTATAGATGATAGTGGGTCATTGTTAATACTTAAAAGTTCTCTGGAGGGCTGGGATTTAGATTGACAGTAAGTGATATCTTTAATAACATTCCAAGTTGCTTTAGCGTTGTTTTTAGCTTTTAAGAATTCATTTTGTTCGTGTAAACGTTTAAGTTTTTTCAAAAGTTTATTGCAGAAATTACGATATCGCAGATATGTGATTTTGATTAACTCGTTATTTTGGTTTTTTTTAACTTTTTTATGGAGGTTATCGCGATTTCGGATACATCTCAAGAGTCCAGGTGTGATCCATGGTTTTAAAATTCGTTTTCTGCAAGAGATTCTAGAAGTCTTAGTGTTTAGTTTGATACAGGTAGAGATACTGGAGACCAACAGCTCGGCCGCTTCACTGGCATTGGTGGACGCAAGAATAGATGAAAAGTCAGTTTTGGCTAACTCGGCCACGACAGCTTGTGAGTTTATACGTTGGTGGAGCTTAGGAAGGTACGTTTGATTACAGAAATCTATGCAAGTGAGGATAGGTGCGTGATCAGTGATGCCAGCGTCAAACACCAAGGTAGTGGCCGTCTTGCTTGTCCTCAACATGACGTGGTCGAGACAGCTCTCTTGGTGAGTAACAAGGGTGTGTACAGCTAACAGTCCATGAGATGCAAGTAGGTTTAGGTAGTTATCGGGTTTGGGTTCAAGCTTATCAGAGATAATATTTATATTAATATCTCCAATAACTGCCAAGGTTTTAAAAGAAGCTAAAGAAATAAGTAAGTCATTTAAAGAGTGTAGGAAATTATCAGTGTTTTTATTCGACGGAGAGCGGTATATACCAACAATAGCAAAGCCATTTGTACCACAAAGCGTGAGACAGCTAGCATCAGAAAGGTTGGTCACATCTACTCTGCACTCCAACTTCTCTCTAACAAAAATAATTACGCCATCATTTTGATTCTGTGTAGTGGAACGGTAAGAGTTATAACCTTGTAAGCTTGGAACATTGACTACTTTACTAAGCCAACATTCTGTTAGTATAACTATATCCGAAGTTATACTTAACCTTGTTAAAAATACGACAAGTTCATCAAAATTGCGATTTACACTTCTTATATTCACATGAAAAATATTAAGTTGATTATTATTTTGTCTAATGTACGAAGAGCATTCGTGGGGAGAACAAGAAAAGGAATGATAATTGTGTAAACTCTCTATATCTTCGTTAATTTGATTAATGTCCATTTATTAATTAAAAACTTATTATGTAGAAAATTGTGGGATCTTAGGGGAATTCAAAATAAGATGTCGCACTTTTATGGATGTAGATTGCAGTATGTAGTAATCGGTATAGCTTGCATTATGGATTAACATTAGAGGAAAATAATGGATAACGATGTAGGTGTGACTCGTGTGCCGGCTAGAGGTTAATGTTGGTATAAAAAGTGATTTGTGTAATTGTGTTTGGTTGTGTTTTGTGAGTGTAATTATAATTGAGATAAGTGTATCATATTTACGTAGTTGTAGGTGATAAAGTTTTGTGAGTGTTTGTATAAAATAGAAAAATAAAATATTGTAACTTAAAGGGTAAACAAAAAGAGAGACAACACATAACAAGTGCCGCGACGCTAGTCATACAAGTTTGTTTAGTAACTCAGCCAAATCCCTCTCTGAATCAATACGAGAGACTTTCTCATTTTCCCTCTTTCGAAGGTATATTCTCCCACGGGTGATCCAACAGAATTCATGGCTACTAGCAAAATCCCGTGCAAGAAAGAATAGTCTTCTCATTTTAGGTGTCAAGTTTTCAGAGATGAATATAGGCTGGGATACTCCTGGGATACGAATATGCTCAGTATTAAATTTATTCTGTTTGTGAGCGCTATTAAAATTTTTAAGACACTTTAAAACATTTTCTTTAACTAGAACGCTATTTAAATTGCAAACTATAGGTTTGTTAGTCGGATTTTTTGAGTTAATTCGATAAATATCACATACATCGTTGGTGGACACATTAACCTTAAGGGCGGTCGCGATTTTTATGAACATATTTAGTAAGTCATCTTTAGTTTCTGATTTGGATACTGGAATGTTACGTATTTCGATACTAGATGATCTGTTTTGTCTCTCTAAACTCTCAATCTTGTCCTCCAGCAAACTAATATATGCAGCGCTCTCCTTTTGTACATTTTCGATCTTGTTGACCTTCTCCTTCAGTTCATTGTGTTGCTGCGAAAGGAACTCGATAGATGCGTGAATATTGTCATTTTGTTTCCTTATTTCATCAATAGTGGTTTGCAGAGAATCCAGTTTATCTTCTTGATATTTCCTAATATCTGCTATATATCCCTGCAAGGCGTCTAGTTTCTTATCCTGTTCGTCCTTCAGATTCTTAAAGAGGTTCTTCATATCATCCATGAAGTCATTAAACGTAACCTCTTCTCGAAGTCGCTTCTGTCTTACTGTCACGCTTTGTATGTCCTGCTGCGATGATCGAGTACCGGAGAGATCGGGTTCGGATCCACAGCGTGTAGGGGAGGCGGTGGGGGGAGGTGTTCGCTTCAACGGCATGTTCATTTGAGCTTGTAGTACTAGGGTATCAGGATATTATAGGAGTTGGTATTATTATATTTGTGGCGTTTGTTCTCAATTAGCTTGCGTGCACCGGAAGTTTGCCACAAACATTGAAATAAAAGTACCAGGAGATTATGAAGTTGTAGGAGGTCATACGCGGCCCAAAAAGCAATTTGGCACTCACCAGCGTCACAGTGCACTTTAGTCAAAGTACCAGGAGCCTAGAGTTTAGCAAGAAGTGTAAATTACTCGGCAATAAAGATGTCTGACGATTCAACTTTAACGTAAAATTCGAATGCGAAACTCGAAAACGTACCAGGCGAGCAGAATTCAAAGGAGGTTAGTTGTACTTGCGTTAGTTGATACGAGACTGTAGCGCTGCACTGTAGTGGTTAACGATGTACACACACACTGCTATCGCACGACAGTAATCAAATGGATGCACTTCCGTTGTCCTTTTCTCACGTGTGGTCCGCACGTTGCGCTGGTACGATCCTCAATCTACGCTACGGGCGCTACGGCTGGTACACTGCATGGAACTGTAGAACACTTGTTTTGGCCTATGCACTCCTATTATTTCGTATGTATTTAATTTCAAAAATTTGGATTTATTATAATAATTACAGTAATAAACAGTATAGGCACGTCTACTCGTAGCCGAGGTCCGGAGGGAGAGGACTAAAAACATAGAATAGAATAGAATAGAATAAATCTTTATTGCACATCTGTTACATAATTTATAATGCTAGTTATTATTGCATGAATGAGAACAACAGTTACCCTTAACGGGCATGCAATAGTAGTCAGACTATGATCTATGTTAGTAATCAAATTAATTGTTATTAAAATATTCGTTCAAACTATAAAATGCATTACGTATTAACCACTATTTTAATGAGCTTACAAACTTAAAGTCTGGTAAAGAATACAGATGTTGCGGTATGTTGTATATTCGTATGGCAGATATATAGTAACTACGTTCAAAGATCAATGATCTTATCCGTGGTAAATGCACTAAGTCTACTTGTCTCATTGGAGCCGATCTAACCCTTTTGTCATATATTCGCGGAAAATCCTGTATATTTCTTTTCACAAATTTACACATTTCCAGTATATACATGCACGTCAATGTTAAGATTCGTTTTTCTATAAATATATTACGTACCGATTCATCATTGTATCTACTAAAAATCATTCTAAGGCATCGCTTCTGCCATAAAAAAGTACTGCTGACGTTGACTGAATTCCCCCAAAATATAATTCCGTAGCTTAATACAGAGTACACATTACCATAATAAGCATTTACAGCCACTTCTACGGATGATATATCAGTAAGCACCGATAAGGCATAGCAGTAGCTATTTAAATTTTCATTTACTTTTTCTACATGTAGTTTCCAGTTAGGGTGACTGTCTAAAGTTATTCCTAGAAAATCAGTGTGCTCAACTTCTTTAATTTCAGTACCATTAAGCGTGATTTTAATATTTAAAGGTTCTTTCTTATAATTTCTTAACTGCATAATACTCGTTTTTGTTAAGTTAACTGTCAAATTGAATGAATTAAGCCAAATTGTCAATTTTTCTAATGTCATACTTATATTATTTTTAAAGTCATGTATACTAGTTTTATCATCCTTAACAAATAAAATAGTCGCGTCATCAGCAAACATTACACATAAATGTTCAGTGATTTTAGGAAGTTCATTCACATAAATCAAAAATAAAAGGGGTCCAAAGATGCTTCCCTGTGGCACTCCCATAATAATTTTCTGTGAATTTGATTTAGCTTCTAGTACCATCTTTGTCTGTTTATTTAAGTATGTTAAGTTTACTGTCTGTGTCCTGTTATGAAGATATGACTCCATTAATTTTAACGAGTTACCGCGAATGCCAATATGGTCAAGTTGTCTCAATAATGTATAGTGGACAACGCAATCATAAGCATCAAGCACTGACAAATTTCGACGGTTGAAAGCCAGACCTCGGTAGCCAAGTGGTTAAGGCAGCCGCCCGGAATGCGTGGTTCGATTCCCGCCTGAGGTTGTCGTCTGTTTTCAGTGTTTATAATTTTACTTAAGTATATTTAAGCGTTAATAAAACGCTAAATTATAAAACATTAAGATAATATAAATATAATAATAACATATTTATAATAATATTATATAAATTTAATACCTAATAATATTGTCTAGGATCAAGTGTAACATCCATATTAAATGTTTTGCTTGTCAAATCCTTATACAAGCAAATAATAATATCGTGCATGAAAGAGATCACATCATAAAAAAAACTGTTTGGTATGAAAAGGATGAAAACAATATTGTTTATCCTTATCAGAATATCACTTTTTGTGACGTTGTGCCCAAAATGGGCATAACCTTGCGGGCCAATCACTAGCGACTTGCGACCTAACCTGTCAGTTGAACTAAGCTGTCATATAATAGTGATTTAAGTGGTGAAGTGTATAGTGTTTATACGAGTAGTATTCATTCATCTTAAAAACATGGTGATATGTAAATATCAGGCTGCAAAAGCTGTACTGAGCGGAAATCAGAAACATTTTTCACGATTTAGGGATACCGACTGTGGTACTAGTAAATTACCTTAATTGTAGGGTATTTTAAGGTGTCATAATCATAATACTAAGTTTTATGTCTGAAAATACAGAAATATGTGTAGAAGTTAAGTTTCTTGTATTTGAGTCTCAATGTGCCTGATACTTCATCCACATTCCACTTCATAGCCTAAAAATTCGATCCACTGAAGTTTATTCATTGTAATAACCGTGTCGGGTAGCGGTGAAAGAATACTGTCACCTCTCTTTCCTTGGGTGTCGTAGAAGGCGACTAACGGACTAAAGACTGCACATACATCCAACAGCATAGAGCGCGGCGATGGATTCACCACCTGTCACGCTGAGCACACGTGCAGTCGCTATTTGGTGAAAAGTGGACTATGGCAGGGGGCTGCTTTTGCGGACCTCATTGCCTAGTCCCTGACTAACCCTTCGGGGATAATAGTCGTGATTATATGTATATATGTATGTAATACTTATTTACTTAAATTATGTTTTACACCCAACCAATAGAAATCTCGTCCACATCTAACCAAGTACTTACTAATGCCAACCGCGTCGACATCTATCAAATCACCAAAGGAAATCCTATTCACATCTATGCAAGTGGTTGATTTGAAAATTCCCTATCCCTATCCCATTCAAAGGCAAATAAATACTTGTATTTTGAGCAACTTGTTTATTTTTCCCAATCCTTATTGTGCCAGATAATTACATACGATATCGCGGGCAACAGCTAGTTATTAATAATTTTCAACTAATCATGTTTACCGTAACATGTAATATCAGGTTTAAACATTCTTGGGGTACATTTTGAAAGGGTTTCGCAGCTCTGGTACAAATTAAATGTCTAGTAGGTACTTAGTTTGTCCCTTTCGGGTATACGCTGATGACAAATCCATGTTATTACTTGATCCTATAATATTATCTATGGTAGCACTCGAATACAATAAACATTTGCCAAGTATAAGAAAACGTGATTACCAATTTGCTATTGACAACGTTAGGTCGCTTTACGCAGGCAAGAGGGTGTAGCATCAGAAAAAACAAAACCACGGTCTCAGAACGGTTATTTAACCAACAGACCACAAAAACGGCAGCTCTGTTAGCGAGATTTGGCTTAGGAAAGTTATTCACAAATAGAAAATGTACGTGTTCACTTACCAAATACGCGAAATATCCCGATAAAACAACTTGAGTTGCATTGTAGATTATAATCGTGTTCTTAAGTTTGTATGGCTCGCGGTTTTTCATGAAGTCTGGACCGATTTTCAAGACCAACAGTAAGTAGACTGCTACAATGCCGATCACCAAACCCATAGAATCATGTAATGGGTAGTTTTTGATGTCGTCGTCTGTAACAAACCATACAATAATATTAATAAAAACCTACCTAAATGTATAAGTAACTCCCGCCCGCCCGCGACTTTGTCCGCGTGAAGATACTGTACCCCGTGACGAATATCTATGGCGGATTAGTGCCGTCAATTCACGCGCGAATTCACGGCACAAGTCGTGCTATCCACATTCACGGGATGCTCACAATCGTTCGTAAAACCCGGCGCGAAATGGACGTAGAAACTGCTACTGCAATAACTTTGTTGCTGTGGCAACATACTATTTTGACGTCCAAAACAATATTAGAAAGCGTTGGAAAAAAAGAAGATGGTGGATCCGTAAAATACGGATACGCTCGTGACGAGGAGCGTATCCGCGTTTATGCCACCAATTTTCAATGGAATTTAGAACTGGGCTATTTACGAGCTAGTCTAGCATCAAAACTAATTGCTCCCTAAGAAAATGTTTAACAGAATGGGCAGTGTGTTTGGGGTCAATAACATGTTGAAATATCCAACTCACCGGTAACGTCTCCTTAGCGTAAGGCAGCATTGTTTCTTCAAAAATGTTCTTGTATTTAAATTGATCTAGATTATCTTCAATTTTTTTCACAGTGATCACACCATATCCAGAGAAGCATCCCCAAATTTTAATGTTTCCACCTCCATGCTTTACTTATTTGGTGGTGTATTTATTATTTAACGCTTGCTTTGCAGGACGTCGTATATACATTTTAACATCAGAACTCAGTCTATTTATCTTTGACTCATCAGAAAATGATAAATTTTTCTATTGATTTTCCGTCCAGTTGCCATACTTTCGTCCAGTCTCGCAGCTCGCTCGTTAGTGCTGCCAGTTGACGAGCGATACTTTCCGAGCGATTCTTCCAAATAATTTTGTCATCATTTAATCGTCTACAAACTGTCCTTCTTATCGTTTCTGAGCCCCTAAAGGGATATCAGCTTTAGCTGCCCGAACAATCTTAGAATCTTCTTGAGATGTCGTTTTCCGAGATTTAGCTTTTTTTTTATAATGGCTCGTCATAGTGCATGCAGTCCAAAATAATGAGAGCGCTCCCCACCGTGGAATAAGCACGATAACGAGCGCACCCATTTATGACGGCCTGCATAAATGCCGTTTCACGCCCCGCTTAAAAGACCCGGGACTGTAGGAGCTGGGAAACACATGCGCCGGCAAAGAATTCCAAAGCCGAATGGTCTTACAGAGGAACGACTTGCCAAATTTTTTGGTACGAGTACTGATAGTCTGTACAGTATGATGGTGGTTTCTAAGACCAGCACGTGTAGTCCGGGAGAGGAAAGGAGAGGGCAGGATAAGATTAAAAAGTTCTTCAGAACACTCTCCGTAGTAGTTCCGATAGAAGACACTAAGAGAAGCAATGTCTCTACGCAGCTGGAGGTCCTCAAGGGATGCTGTAACCTCAGCATCTCCAATAATGCGTACCGCTCGCCTTTGCAGTCTATCAAGTGCATCGAGGAGGTATTTAGCGGAGCTGTCCCATAGATGGGAACAATACTCCATACTCGATCGCACCTGCGTTTTGTACAGAAAACAGCGCTGCTCGGGAGTGAAAAACCGCCTCACCTTATTGAGAATACCCAACTTCCGGGAGGCAGTTAAAATAGCACTCTCGATGTAACATTTTGGATTCAGTTCCTGGCCGATGTCTATGCCAAGAATGCTGAGGTTCACTGAAATGGGTAACGAAGAGTTCTGAAGAGAGGGAGGAGTAAGGAAGGGAGTTACCTTGGACGAGAAAGCACAAACCTGGGTTTTGCTAGCATTAAACTCGACCAGGTTTTTGGATTCCCACTTAGAGACACGATCGAGAGTCAGGTTCACTTTGGCAACCAGTTCTTGCCTTTTCACCATGATATCGGCTTGCTTTGCCGCAGGATGTCCCAAGTACCGCTCATACACCGTACTGTCATCCGCATAACAATGAATATTACCCAAGGACAACATATCATTAATATACAGAAGAAATAGAGTAGGTGAAAGCACAGAACCCTGCGGCACTCCGGCATTGACTTTGTAGAACGCGGAGGTCTTACCCTCACAAAGGACACGAATCCTTTGCCCTTCTAGAAAGTCTGCAACCCAGGCGCATAAACGGAGCGGCACACCGAAGGCCGGCAACATGGAAAGAAGGGAACGATGCCACACTCTATTGAAAGCTTTGGCGATATCAAGGCTAACTGCCAGGTATTCGCCATGCTTGTCCACCGCTTCACCCCACGCGTGAAAAACGTACGCTAGAACATCACCCGTTGATCGCTTTGGTCTGAACCAATACTGGCGATCATGGAGCAGCGAGTGATCCTCTAGGTAGTGAATGAGCTGGGAATTAATTATCCGCTCAAACACCTTGCACAGCACAGAAGTTACAGCAATGGGTCGATAGTTGGCCGGATCCGAGCGATCCCCTTTTTTGGGGATGGGTTGTATGTTCACCTCCTTCCAAGACACCGGCACAATACCAGTATCGTAAGACTCCCTAAACAATTGTGTCAATACAGGAGACAACTCAGCCGCGCATCTGAGCAGCACAATCGCCGGAACACCATCCGGCCCGCTAGCCTTCCGTACATCGAGCGACCGCAGCACGGCACGTACGTCACACTGCCTGATACGAATATCAGGCATGGTGGCTCCACAATGTGGAGCGGCGCCATAATCGTCGACGCGCGAATTGGCCGCGAAAAGTTCAGCCAACAAGTTCGCCTTCTCAAGCGGCTGATAAGCCAACGAGCCATCTCGATGTTTCAACAGGGGCAGCGAGGGAGAGCAGAAGTTGGCCTGCACGGCCTTAGCAAGCCGCCAATAGCTACGGCTACCCACAGGGTGCGAGATCAACTCCCGCCCCACCCTTGCCACTCTTTGTGCATCCGCTCCTGCGAGAGCCCTCTTGTTAGACTTAGAGGCCTTGTTGTAGGCTGCCTTCAAGGATCTGGTACTAGGATCATTCAGAGCGCAAGCCCTCGTTCAAGCACGATACGCCGCCTGCTTGCATTCAGCAGCTTTGGCGCATTCGCGATTGAACCAAGGCCGCTGTCTGCCAATGCTGGCAAGATCTGTGAATGGAATATAATATTCCATACCCAACAAGATCTCATCAGCGATGGCAGAATCACACTCCGATGGGTCCTTTCCAAGAAAGCAGCTCTGGCCCCATGAGACGGATGCAAAGTAATCACGCAATCCGTCCCAATCCGCCGACGAGTGGTGCCTTAGACGACGCTTGGTCTCCACCGTTTTCGGTGGACCAACGCTGTGCGGTGCTGTGGCAATGACCAAGCAGTGGTCTGACGAGCCTAGAGGTGCAAGCACCGACACTCTATACCCTGCAGGGTGACTCGTCAACAATAAGTCCAACAAGGAGGGCGCGTGACCTACGATATCTGGCATCCTGGTGGGCTGGTCTACCAGTTGCGTCAGGTCTTGCGTCAGAGCGAAGGCGTGAGCGACTCTACCAGCGTGATCAGTTTTGGAGGAGCCCAACCATGTTTCATGGTGGCCGTTGAAGTCCCCCAAAACCACCTCGTCGTTTGGGAATACGTAGTACGAATTTGGAGATACGTTATTGGTAGTGAGAAGTACCTAATTTACCGCGTTAAAAACTTTAGTTTTTAAACATTTTATATGATTAGCAATCTGTTTGTAATACCAATTATAGTTTTTCTTTTCAAAGAATCGCATTTTTTTTGCTTTTCCGTGTTTTGTAATAAATAATATTAAATATTTAACAACTTGTAATTGTAGACTTGAAAAAATGGCGCCAAAACACTCCCGAATTATAGCAAAAAAAAATATTTTTAAATTTTTGAATTAAGAGGGTTTACGCATTTCGGTTTCCCATACAAATTTCCAAGTTAAAAATTTTAAAAAGCAGTAAGCCAATTTTGGTGAAACGTGGCAAGCTGAAGAAAAATATAGAGATCTAAATAGTTTGTTGAAAACATTTCTAAAAAACGTTTATTTAACTGAGTTGTTGCGATTGTAAACTTTCTATAATTTAGACTTTAAATCGCAATAACTCAGCCAAATAAACCTTTTTTTAAAAATGTTTTCAACAAACTATTTAGGTCCCTGTAGTTTACTTTAGCATGCAAAGTTTCATTGGCTTATTGGTCTTTTAAAATTTCGACTTGGAAAATTGTATGAGAAACAAAAATTCGTAAACCCTTAAGAACCAATTGAAACCGAAATGATATTGCGTCCCTAATTATTTGTCCAGCGGCCAGTACATTGCTAAAGCATGTATTTTGTTTATTGTTTCGAAACATAATAAAAGTTTATTTGATTTGTATAAAATATTCTGAGTTGGAACTTTAGTAATGATAGTACATTTTTACGTGGTTAAAAGTAATTGATAATAAATCAGTGCAAAGTTATTGGAACTAGATTTCATAAAATTTAATTAAATACTACTCGTTCCTAATTACATTTACCACAATAGTGTGTTGTTTTGAGCATATTCCAGTGGTTTATTATTACCTGTTATAGGTCTTTTCCAAATATGTGTCATTGCCATTGTTTTTGTAAGATTAATTTCAAGTTCACTGTTTGTATGTAGAGATTGAATCATGCTTTCCAGGTCCGAGCTTATCTCTGAATGATAGCAACACCAGGTCGTCTGCGAACCGCAAGTGGCTTAGATAGGTGTCTTGTAAAATTAGTCCTGATTTACTCCAATCTATTTTATTTGTTTAGTAATTTATAAAAATAATAAAGATGCAGTTTTGGTTTTTACAAAAGTCCGACCCAAATCTATATTAAGTTTAGATTTAACGTATGACATGCCAAATTAAAAAAAATCGGCACAGCTGCTATTTTAATGGCGCGATATTTAATTTTACGATTACTCCTAAGATCACTGACAATAATTATAGAAAATAGTATTTAATAGTTTTTGGTGTCTCAGAAACTTAATAGAATTTAATTTATTTTCAGTTTTAGATCACAATCGCTCTAACGTCAGCAGAAAGAGTAAGAAGATACAGAGAGAAGTTAAAAAGCAACACGGAAAAAGCGGAAGAATTCTGGACATTTTGTCATTTCAATTTCGGTTGAAGGTAATGACAAAACTTTAAACATTTATAAAAATATATGTATTACGTTCGTACGTGCCAAAATGCGGATAACGTTTACTTACTATCAGTATAAAAATATAAATAAAATTCAGATTTATCGAACAAACGCTTCTTCAAAATTTAAGCAGTTGTTCTACAAAATGTGAATTTGGAACACTGAGAGTAGTGACATTTTAAGATATATATGTTGTTTTTCTTAAAAAAATTTAAAGGACATTGGCGAACTCCCATGCAAACTTTTGTCAACTCTTTTTTTAAGCGTCTATAAATGAAATGAATATGTTTGTCTAGAGTTTGTAATCCTGAACAACATGGTCTTGGTTTTACTTCTCTAGTAAGTCTACAATTAAAGATATTCCAATTCAAAGTTTTGGAGGTAATGTCTATCATAATTATTAAGGGAGGGTGGGCCTTTCCCAGCAGTGGGAAAATATAGGCTTATAATAATAACAATGGGATTTTAGCTAACTAATGACTAGGCAGTATGGTCTCTGACCTTAGCCTGTTCCTTCAAGGAACAAATTATAAAAAAATACGTTTTGTTAATTTAAAAATAGAAACGTGGACTTCCTGGCGGGAAAGTGAACCGTCATGTCTGCAGTTTTGTTTTATTTTCTATAATTTGTGTTTTGTCGAATATTAATGTGAAAATGATGGTGGATTATTTACTTTTAAGTGTTCGTGAACGAGTTACATATACCTGCTCTAGGCAGATCGCTGATCCTACGGTTTACGCCATCGCAACTATTGGCGACGCATTGTATTAATTAAGTAGGTAAATTTGCCACGAGTGTCGACGCTGCAATATTATTAGTTATTGTTAAATTGTTAATTTTAATCATTCTATATTCTTGCATCGAATAGATCACTAGGCTATTTAGACACATAAGTTTATTGTAACTTTGAACCTTTAATTAAATAAGTGATATAATTTTTGGTTTTTTTTCGAACCTACAGCTAACGTAATTGGCGCAGTCGGTGGGATACTCGCGGGCCGGTTCGCGAACCTTAGGGAACTCTTTTCGTAACGAAATCCGCGTTCGCGTGTCGCCCGGGCGGCTTCCAAGCCCCGCTACCGAGTATCCCGAATCTACGGACCTGCTGCAGACCCGAGGCTGAATCCTGACATCGATTCCAGAAGAATAACCAGAAATGCTGTTTATGTAAGTACACTTGATTTGTTCTCGTGTTGCTTCCTTTATTCCTAGTTTTACATATTCCAAAATTTTTCACCCACGTTCCTCGAAGTCCCGGGAACCAGCACCACGACAGGCTTGCCGGCATAACCTAGACTCCAATAGGGATTTAGATTTATTAGATTTAGAGACATCTATAGACAACTTGTTTAACATGGCTCATGACCCGGATACGATTTTTAAGGCTCTTCGCCTAGTACCGGAGTTCGATGGGAACCCTAATATTTTAATACGTTTTATTAATATTTGTGATCGCATAGTAGCACAGTATTTAAGTACGGAACCTGGTAGTGAATTATCTAACCTGTGTTTGTTAAATTGGATATTAAATAAAATTTCTGGTAATGCTGCTTCTACTATTAATTCAAATGGAATCCCGGATAATTGGCTGGGAATAAGGACCGCTCTTATTAACAATTTCTCGGATCAACGCGATGAGACCGCCCTTTATAGCGATCTCTCTTTGGCTACACAAGGCAATAAAACGCCCCAGGAATTTTATGATCAATGCCAGACTTTGTTTAGTACTATTATGACTTTTGTTAGTTTGCACGAGCCCATAGCATCTACAATAGAGGCGAAATGTACCCTTTATAAGAAGGTCGCCATGCAGGCCTTCGTACGTGGTTTAAGGGAACCATTGGGGTCCCGCATTAGATGTATGCGCCCACCGACTATAGAAAAGGCTCTTGAATATGTACAGGAGGAACTAAATGTTATTTATTTACAGCAGCGCAGCGACGTACCTAAGGCTCAGCCTACTAATAAATCTTTAATTCCAGTACAGATACCAGCTTTAGCAGCACATACACCACAGACCTTACACATGCCGGTACCTAACTGGCCAGCCCCTATGGCACAGCGAGGTTATCAGCCACCACCTCAGGCTTTTAAATTTAACTCTTTTAATAACCAGTCTCAACAGCGCCCTGGACCAAGTCGCACACAACAAATGTTCCGAGCGCTGCCACCTAATTATAATCCACATATTAATGTTTTTCGCAATCCACATAGATTTAACAACCCGCAAAACTCGGCTCCGAGGCCAATGAGCGGAGTACAACATTTTGCACCTAAAGTTTTGCCACATTCTATGATGACCGGTCATGATTGGAGGAAGTCGGGAAACCCACCTCCAACTAATTATTTTAAGTCCCGCGAAATGAACATGAACGAGTGCGCACCTTATGACGACTCATATTACGCGACCGATTATTATACGGAACCCGATTATTATTACTATGCAGATGAGACAAATTACAATGAATATAATGGATATGATTATAACACTACTGACGAAAATCAATTTACAGATATGAGGGACTTATCTCAACCGCAACCCGGTCCTAGTAACTCTGACATGAATCCGGATTTTCAATTGAGCGCGACATCAAAAAAGCTAAAATAGAACTAAATCTCCAGACCCAAAGAGTTACCTTACATACAGATCAGGGAACCACCGTTAAAACTCTTAATTGACACCGGTGCCAATCAGTCTTTTATTAGTCCGGAGGCTGTACAAAAGTATTACTCTGAGATTCCTCTTAACTATGATCCATTCGAAGTTACGAATGTGCATGCAACAACTAGAAATAAGCACTCTATTACGTTGCCATGTTTTAATGAGTTCAAGGACACTGACTATATAAAATTATTTGTATATAGATTTCACGGCTTCTTTGATGGACTTATATGACTAGACTTACTAACCAGATGGGAGGCAAAAATTGACTTGAAAGACGGACTCTTGATAACTCAATCAACTACTAACCCGATTAGAATGTATGATATTATTCCGGCTCACTCTTCAAAATTAGTTAGAATCCCTACAGACTCTCCGGATGGAGAAGTTCTTATCAAAGAACAAGTGATCTGTAACTGTATCATTCTCGAATGTCTTACTACTATTACCGACAATCGCGGAGTTATAGAAGTAGTGAATCCGACACCTAACGATATAATTTTTTCACTAGACCGACCTTCACACGCGGAAGTATTTAACACGGAGTTCAGGCGCGACGATCAAACACAAACGCGAGTGCAAGATGTAATCTCGCGGTTAAGAACAGTTCATCTTAACGAAGAAGAGAAAGCCAATCTCATTGCTCTTTGCTCTCAATATTCAGACGTATTTTATGTTGATGGCGAGGCTCTTATTTTCACAAATAAAATAAAACACCGGATTAGAACTACCGACGAAGTACCCGTTCATACTAAAAACTATCGTTACCCTTTTGTACATCGCCAAGAGGTTAGGGAACAGATAGCCAAGATGTTAGATCAAGAAATCATAAGACCTTCTGACTCCGCATGGAGTTCTCCGATATGGGTTGTACCAAAGAAGATAGACGCATCCGGCAAACAAAAATGGCGACTGGTAGTTGACTTTCGGAAACTTAATGACAAGACTATCAATGACAAATATCCCATACCAAATATCAATGACGTCCTTGACAAGCTAGGTAGATGCCAATATTTCACCACACTCGATTTAGCTAGTGGCTTTTATCAGGTTGAAATGGTCCCTCAGGATATCTTCAAGACTGGATTTAACGTTGAACATGGACATTACGAATTTTTGCGTATGCCCATGGGATTAAAAAATTAACCGTCCACCTTCCAACGAGTAATGGACAATGTTCTTAGGGGTCTTCAAAATGATATCTGCCTAGTTTATCTCGATGATATCGTGGTGTTCAGCACCTCGCTCCAGGAGCACGTTATTAACCTGGAGAAGGTCTTCCAAAGACTTAGAGAGTCCAACTTCAAGATCCAGATGGACAAATCTGAGTTCTTAAAACTTGAAACAGCTTATCTCGGTCACATTATTAGTAAAGACGGCATCAAGCCTAATCCAGACAAAATCTCAGCAATTAAAAAGTACCCTATTCCAAAAACTCCCAAGGAGATTAAGCAATTTATAGGACTTCTCGGTTACTACCAAAAATTCATTCCAGACTTCGCAAGGATTACAAAGCCTCTTACACAATGTCAGAAGAAAAGTCGTAAAATCACCTTTGATCCTGACTACGTAAACAGTTTTGAAACATGCAAAACCCTACTTACAAACGATCCAATCCTTCAGTATCCCGATTTCAACAAGGAATTCCTTCTTACCACAGACGCCTCCAACTTCGCTATTGGAGCCGTACTGTCCCAAGGTCCCGTAGGTTCTGATAAGCCAGTGTGCTATGCTTCTCGCACTCTTAATGAGAGTGAACAAAATTATAGCACTATTGAAAAAGAACTTCTGGCCATAGTCTGGGCCACCAAATACTTTAGACCGTATCTTTTCGGACGTACATTCAAAATACTAACTGACCATAAACCTTTACAGTGGCTGATAAATTTGAAGGAACAGAACTCACGACTGACGAGATGGCGACTTAGACTTACCGAGTATGACTTCACTGTAGTTTACAAGAAAGGCAAAGCTAACACTAATGCCGACGCACTATCTAGAGTTGAAATTCACAATGAAGAAATAGAGTCAGTAATCGATAGCCTCAAAGAGATTAGCTCGGTGATAAATAACCCTTCTGAAACGCCACCAACAGTTAAACGGTCTTCAACCGCAACTGCACACACTAGTGATGAACATCCCATCCTAGAAGTACCTATCACAGATGAACCTCTTAACAAGTTTCATCGACATCTACACTTTACGGTCGTAGACGACGTCAAACGTAAACCATCAGTTTCCAAACCATTCGATACTCATACCCGCGTTGCTATACAATTGTCTAAAAGCAAACTAGAGTCAGATGTAGTTAATGCTATTAAAGAATATGTTAGCCCTAAGGTCAAAACCGCAATCATTATTTATCCTCCTCTAGCTATGTACTCTATTATTCCGATTATACAAAGTAAATTTAAGAGTTCAGCAATGAATCTTATCTTAGTAAAGCACGAATTAGAAAACGTTAAAGAATATCTCCGGCAGCAGGAGATAATTCATCTCTACCACGAAGGTAAAACTAACCACCGTGGAATAAATGAATGTTACTTAGCTCTCTCGCGAAAATATTATTGGCCAAAAATGAAAGATCAAATCTCCAAATTTATAAACGAATGTACAACATGTGGGCAGGTAAAATATGACCGAAATCCCACTAGGCCACAATTTAATGTCGTTCCCCCAGCAACCAAACCTTTCGAGATAATTCACATGGACCTCTTCACGGTTTATAATGAAAAATATGTTACCTTCATAGATGTTTTTACTAAGTATGGCCAAGCTTACCATCTGCGCGATGGCACTGCTGTTAGCATATTTCAAGCATTATTAAGATACTGTACTCACCATGGCGTCCCTATGACTATTATAACTGATAACGGAACTGAGTTTACAAACCAACTCTTCGCAGAATTTACGCGACTTTACAACATACACCACCATAGAATACTAGCCCATTCTCCTAACGACAATGGAAACGTTGAACGTTTTCACTCAACAATCTTAGAACATATAAGACTTCTTTAACTTCAACAAAAGGACGAGCCCGTAGTGAACCTGATGTCATATGCCTTAATAGCATATAACAGCTCTATACATAGTTTCACTAAATGTCAGCCCTTTGACTTACTGACAGGACATCTTGACGCTAGAGACTCTCACTATCGACCTTACGCAGCACATCATGCAACAATACGTGATAAACCATCGAGAGCAGATGAGAAAGGTTTACGATTTAATCAATGAGTCTTCTCTAGCAAATCGTACAGCTATTATAAATAATAGAAACAAAGATAGGGAACCAGAAGTAGAATACGTACCTCAGCAGCAAATATTTATAAAAAACCAGCTAGCTAGTCGTCAGAAAACAGCACAACGTTACACTCAAGACACGGTATTAGCCGATCTCCCAGTCCACATTTACACCTCAAAGAAACGTGGACCGGTAGCTAAGTCGCGTATTAAACGAATACCTAATAGCTCCAAATTGTTGCAGGATGCTGGTATTGCTGATGACTCTGACCGCCCAACTGATGCAAGCTCAAGAGATAAAACTTGAGAGCTTAGCAGAGGGACCAGGACTACTTCCTTACAAACTTGGTGCAACGAGAAAAATGTATGATATTGTGTAATAAGTACACAATATCATACATTTTTACAGTACATACGACTAGACGAATTCAAAGACAATCTTAACTTAGTACAAACTCAACTATTCACTTACAAAACTAGACTTCCTAATGACACTTACAGCCTTTATGAGCTACAAATAGATTATCTAACCACTAAACTTAATAACTCATTGATTCAGTTAAAATCCTTGGAGCCTGATAGCCGAGCCAAACGAGGCCTTATTGATGGATTAGGAACAGTTATTAAGAGCATTACCGGAAACCTAGATCAATCAGATGCAATAAAATATAATAATATAATAAAAGATTTAGAAAATAGCCAAGAAAAAATAGTATCCGAATTTAACAATCACATCTCTCTCAATAAGGAATGGATGTCTCAGTATCAAAAAGTAATATCTCAGCTTATTGAAAACCAAAGTAAAATCAATGGTACCATAGAACTACTAATAACCTCTAATGCCCATAATGATAATAATCTTATAAAATACGCAAAGTTTTCCGAAATAATAGCAATTATTGGGGAAAATGTAGAAGATTTAATGATGGAATTAAATAGGATAGAAAACTTGTTAGCTTTTATTCGTGCTGGAACTATGCACCACTCTATGATTAACATAAAGGTGTTAGGTAATATGTTAGAAAAATTAAGAAAGCTATACGATAGAGATCAAATTTTAAGTTTAGAAATAAGAGAATATTATGATATTATAAAACCAGGTTTTTATTACGTCGATAAGCAAATAGTAGTTATTTTTAGTGTCTCTATTGTGTCTCTGTGAAAAGAAGATAAGCCACCAGATACGTTCAAAATCGGACTGCATTTAAGAACTTATAAGAAGACAAACTTTGGATGAATCCTGCCACTTTACAACAGTTTCCCTGTCGAAGGAATCATTGGACAAGTTGGATGATCACCACTACATCGTGTCTTTCCCGCGCCAGATAAGAATACACTCAACCTGCGGCAGCGAAAGCATGGACCTACTTCAAGGAAGTTACTTCGTTACCATTCCCATGAAGTGCTTTGAACATCTGAATTCACCATCACCAAGATAATGATGAAGTTAAAGGCCAGCCTCTGAAACTCATGAACATTCCATACAAAGAAGAAGACCAGTCTAATTCAGATCACCTGAGACTAAACACAATTAGTCTAGAGGGACTACACAGCATCCAAAACAAGGTCATGATGGAGTCACCCATGCAATCATACAGCCAATCAAGTTACATATATCATACTACAATACCTTTTTACACCGTAGTAGTGACTACAGCTATCATTGTCACTGCTATCGCAAGCTACAGATACAAGATCTGCTGGAAGCTCAAGAGGCCAACCGACACTTCACAATCCAGCAACGAGGAACCCGTCTACGCAGATCCCGTGGAGATAAGAAATGCTAAGACGGATAAGCAGACTCCAGCGACTTTTTCTCTTAGCGTCCTGAAATAGTCGCTCATTTTGGGATAGAGGAGTTACATATACCTACTCTAGGCAGATCGCTGATCCTACGGTTTACGCCATCGCAACTATTGGCGACGCATTGTATTAATTAAGTAGGTCAATTTGCCACGAGTGTCGACGCTGCAATATTATTAGTTATTGTTAAATTGTTAATTTTAATCATTCTATATTCTTGCATCGAATAGATCACTAGGCTATTTAGACACATAAGTTTATTGTAACTTTGAACCTTTAATTAAATAAGTGATATAATTTTTGGTTTTTTTTCGAACCTCCGGCTACAGCTAACGTAATTAACGTGCATGAGTGTTGGTAAATAAAAGAAAACAGTGCAACATTACTTTTCAAATTCTCTCAAGAAGTCCGTGTGAGATCTTAATAAAGTCTCACAGCTTTATTGAGTCTCAAGGGGTTTGGGGGAATATCATTTACCATTAAACGTTAATTATCACTTATTATCATCTACTTTATTGAGACTTTATGCAAAGAAAATATTCACTTTAATATACTGGCTAAATGTGCTGACCGCACGAAGCCATTAAATAAGAGAAAAAAAAATATCCTCATTGCCCTAAACAGAACAGCACTAACTAGTAATTTACGTTTCTTTTAAACTTGTTTTTATTTGGAGACTTACAGACCGGTTTTTCCTATGGTTTCAAAAATCTTACGAATTTATTTCACCCGTATTTGTAACAGTGAAATATATAGACGCTAAAGAATTCATTTAACAATGATTTCGCCAGTGTCCTTTAGCAGTTCATATTTAAGTAGATATTGTAGCTTACTGTATAGTACGTCGTTCAAACAAACCATATAACTTGAAAGTAAAATACATATTTTTTTTACAGCCACGGACATAGAATGTGCACGAAATCTGATAATCACCCTAACATATTTAAAAATATTAGGACTCTAATACAGTTCTTAAAAGTACTAATTAAGAATTTAATTTAAGTATTATTCTAATTGATTATTTATGAGTTCACATAACTTTGTTTTCAAATTTGAAACATTACAATTAAATATATTTTTTTAATAATACAATTAAATATATGCTTAAGTTTTTATAAAAAAAAGATATTTGAATGATTAAAAATGTCAACCTTATTGGTTAGGTACTAATGTTTTCCAAAACTCATTTCAACCATTACTTTATTTTACTTTAAAAACTCAGTTATTTCTAATTTCTATTACTTACCACAATATCAATACGATAATTGGATATCACATTTAATTTTATTCCTTAAAGTAATAAATTAAGTTAACAATTCATAGTGATTTATCATTCTTCACCTTTCATCCTAAAAAAAAACGATAAATTACCTATAAATATTAGCCGTTTGTGTCGCTAGGGGAGTCGTGTTTCGATACGTTTGTTTACACAATTCTATGACCACGGCTTAAATTTCGGTTCGACGCGATTCTGTTTCGGCGTGCAGTGGTACTGGGGGTAGCGATGCGCATTTTGTCTGGCACAGACTATAGCTCGTTAGATTAGTTGTTAAGTCTTAACTATAAGTTAGTTACTTAACTGTTTTTTTATTATTATTATTATTATTATTGACGTCAATAAGTGCCTGTAAAGGTTTACATTGAATAAATAATTTGACTTTGACTTTGAAAATAAATCTATCTATTGGGCCATTACCCACCAACCCGCATAACCCACCAACCCGCATTAGGCCAGCGTTGTTGCGTAATGGCCCAATATCCCCACGTGCTGTTATCCACGTGGAAGGCTTGTGCCCAGCAGTGGGACGTTTATAGGCCGATGATGATGATATATATCGATGTGAATTTTTTATTGTATACATCACAAGATCTAAATAAAAATGTATTACCTGCATATCTAGTGCGGGTAGCAGGTTATGAAAAAAAATTTTAAGGCGTGAACTTGGCCGAGGGCATCTTATACCGATACTTTCTAATGGGAATGGACTGTCAATGATGTTACTCAAGACTTTAAAAAGAAAAACGTATTTTTCAATACGACGTATTACCAAAGACGGAATGCTAATAGGTTGTTGTCAATCTCGAAGCGATCGATAGGATAGATGTTTCTGCATCTTTCTATTAATTCTTTCTATAGACTCTATATGTACCTTATAATCTGGATTCCATACCACAGATGCATACTCCAGGACACTTCGAACGTAAGAATTGTATAGGATCACAAGAGAAGAACACTGCTTAAAATTTCTACCTATTCTCATTAAGAATCCAAGAATGCGGAACGTTTTTATGGTAATGTGAGCTATAAACGTTAGTTTGCTGTCTAAAATAACCCCCAAGCCCCTCAACTCGGTGAACCTATTAATATTTTTATTGTATAACTTGTACTCAAATTTAAAGGTTACTAAGTTGTTAAGCTGCTAAAATTATATTCCACCTATTGTATTACACTTAGTTTGGCAAATAAATGATTTGAAGTTTGAAGTTTAATGACTTTAAATGTACGGCTAAAGGAGCATTACATTTTTTAGGGTTAAGGTTTAATAAATCAGTATCACAATACTCAGAAATTACGTTCAGGTCATTCTGTAGTAGAATACAATCCAAGGACGTGAAAATAGTTTAATTTTTATATCGTCCGCGTATAATAAAACATTTGAATTTTTAAAGATCACGACAGTGTCATTAATAAATAAATTGAACAAGAGAGGACCGAGATAAGATCCTTGAGGCATCCCCGAGGATACCGGGACAAATGTAGAGCAGAAACCCTTTACCGTAACAGCCTGTCTGCGATCCCTGAGTTAAGAGTCAAGCCAACGCAACAGATCGTTCGATCGATCGTTCATTACTACGGGTCACAGTACACTCACAATTACTCATTACGAGATCCAGCAATCTATTTTTAGCGTTCAAGATACAATTATACTGTTTTAACTCTGTGAAACGTAAGAAATTTTGTAACGCTTGTACTAAATTATCAGAGTTAATTTCAACACCTGTACCAAGAGTTGCAGCATTGCCTCTACAATTCAATTGCGCGGATGATATGTTGAAATCACCGCTAACTAGGTAAATATCATCAAGGTTACGGATCATGGTACCTGACAAACCCTCGAAAAAATCACTCAAGCTATCAAACTTTAAGTACAGTGTGGAAAATAGCCACAATAAATGCGGAGCTGCTTCGAATTGAGGTGTAAATTATGTTTTATTGTTACCTCAATTACTTCTGCCGGTGCACTAGGCATATTTATTTTATTTGACAAGCGCACTGAAAACTGACGATGAACAGCTATTCATACACCAACACCCAGCCTGTCTCCGCGAGATCCGTAGTCCCGGTCAACCCGATAAACATTATACTGACTGTCAAAGTACTCTGACTCGTAAAACCTGGTAGTAGCCACGTTTCACTTAGGCATATGACATCATAATTAGTCTGCATGATGTTGCAAAAGAAAATATTAGACTTCGTTCACAAACCGCGAACGTTCTGTAGTAAACCGATAATTCATTGTCAACAAACATTAAAAGTTATTATTATGACACATAAAATTATTTTAAATATAAACAAGAGATGGGCAAATTTTACAAAATGCGACAATTAAACTTTACAATAACTTACGTTTCAATTGATTGAGTTGATGATTGATTGACACATTAATTATATTTTTATAAAGACCTTTTATCTGTTGAGCTATTCAATAATTAGTTAATCAGAAGTCGGATATTAAATAGTAACTGCCCCTTATCGTAAGAGTTGATCTGCCTAAATTATTGTTCTTATTTGTAATGAATACCAATAATTTAGTAGTTATATAGTTTCTTATTAGAGACTGAAGTTATCCAAAGTTTAGTAATGTTGATTTTTTTTTAAACTTTATTCAATACTGTATAATAAGTCTTAGTGTTATTCTTTATAAAAATATAATTTCACTGTTGAATATCACTTTTTTACAAATTTCGTCACAATAAGGACAAGGTAACATATCATCTATCTGTCCCTGTTTTTTTTTAAAAGTACCTATTCGTTTATATTTAAAAAGTTTTCGATTACTAATTATAGGTACCTTAGATCTATGTATAAACAAAACTAAAAACCCTTTTATATAACACTGCCATCCTATGAGAATTTATTAAACTATAATAGTACCTTTAAAACAAATCTTTGTTTTACACAAAATGTTACAAAACCGAATGAAATTATAAGATTTTTAATTCATACGTATTTAATAATATTTTTTAATTATCTCGAATTTAAAAATTTCTGAGATTTTGTTGATGATTTTATGTTAGCATGTCCAGACTAGTTTTGTGCATTTACTGATTGGTTTCTTTTATTTATTCAATCAATTTTATTTTCGTTAGAAACCAAACTATTTTTTATCACCTCACTCGCAATATTAATAAATTTAAGGAAAATTATTCATTTCTACAATAAATTATTCTAAAAATTCTAAAATTTATTATTTATAATTATAATCTATTTAAGTCGGTTTCGGTACAATATAATTATTATTTTTAAATCTATTCAAAACAAAATGTGCGCCATTTAAAATGAAAATGCCAAATTATACTAAATCAGAGAAACAGCCGACGCATCTCATGGACCTTTGCAACATCAAATGCATAAGCGCGTTGCAGATCATTAGCAGTTCTGATGATTCTATTGCCCCGTGATTTCACTGGATCTAGTACACTTCAGCAATGCAATACGTTGCTGCTTGGCGTCAGAAATATAGAGTTAGTATTAGGCTTCGGTGGACGACTGATCAAGCTCTCGGCTTGATCTTCGAAGGCCCTGGGTTCAATTCCCAGGTCGGGCAAATTGTGTTTTCGGATTTTTCGATGCATAGACCGGGTTTGTGATCACATTGGTTTGTGATGACATGATTTCAATGATGGAGGCCTTTACCCTGCCGTGGGACAGTATACATTCTATATTTTATTTTACTAGTATAGGGCTCCGGGCGATGCAATTCTGTCGATTTCGGACTGTATCTCATAGGCACTTACAGTATCAACGGCAGAAAATGAAAAATAATTCTAGTACTTACATTGCTTAGTAAAAACAAATGTCATTGTCTCCGGTGGAGAATATGTTGATGCCGCCCCCGCCATTACACTTCAACTAAATTCAAATCTGAAACAAACAACACATATTGACATTAAAATATACATAAATTAAGATCAATTACTAAAACCAATGACAATTTGACTATGACTGAAATGGTTTGGAAAACAGAAAGAGTTTGAAAGAACAATGGGCACTCTGGCCTTTGAGCTGCCGGCAATGTTAGTAAGTGTCATTTCAAAGAGAGGTCAAAAACTGGGATCTTGCGCTAATGTATGAAGTGTCGTGTGGTATATAGGTTGGAAAACAAACAAAGACAGCGATATACTTTTACCGCTGATTTTTTAAATGGTGTTAAATATTATCATTGATGATGATTGATGTATTATTAATTTTTAAGCAAGCTGTAAGTATTGAAATAAATCTTTTAAGTTAGTTATTTTGTTTTATTTCTCTATCAAACTATTAATCAACACGTTATCCGAATCAAAATATAATAACCAACATAATATTTTCTTTCAACCTACTTAAAATATTAATGAAGATGACATTGGTGTGGAAGCACCCAATATAGAAAACAGTTCTTAAGTTTGTAAAGTGCACTCTCACCGCCACGCAAGTTCGGAGACTCAAAGTCGAAAAAGATGGAACGCAGTATGCTGGGATTAACCATGCGCGACAGAGTGAGGAATGACATTATAAGACACCTCACAAAGGTAACCGATATCGGGAACCGAGTTGCAAGGATGAAGTGGGCTTGGGCTGGTAACCTCTGTCGCCGTAATGATGAGAAATAGAGCAACTGCGTTCTATTCTGGAGACCAAAAACGTTGAAGCAGAGCATCGGCAGACCTCCAGCTCGTTGGTCCGACGACATCAAGGCGGTCCCAGGTCCTCTCAGACCAGATTCACTGGTGCCTGGGCTGGTTGGAAGAGGACTGGAGAGGCGTATGATGATACGCTGAAGAAGAAGAAGAAGAAGAAGAAGCTGTTCAAAACCGGCTATTATTTTGTGGTAGGCAAAGGGCCCACATGTCCCTTTGCCTATCACAAAGTATAGACGAAATATATAATATTCTTAGAAATATCTTCCACCCCGCTACAATCTGACATCACTACTGCGTGACGTCATGCAAATGGAGGGAGAAATTGATTTCACGGCGGCTGTAGCAGCGGCGCATCACTCACGGGTGGAAATGTTCCCTACTGAAAAAAGTTGCTATAGAGAACGCATCTCAAGAATGATGTATGACAGTTTCTTCCCGATGCAAATATCACTACTGTCAAAATCTTTGAAAATGGCGTCCGTCACTTTCATCACTTGTTGTTTTGTGTTGAGGCGATCTTGATTTATTTCCGTATATCTATTTCTCCAGATAACTTCTAAGTGTTACTTGAGTATTACTCAGATTATTCCGTGTTAAGTTACGTTTTAGTGCTTTCTACGATGTTAAATCATTGCTGTGTTACCAACTGTGATAGTGTTTACGACAGACCGTTAAATTACATGTATTTCCATGTGCTAATGCTATTAGACTCAATAAATGGCTGGAGTGCATTTAAACAGTGAAACTCTTCGGGCGTTGAATGTTGATGAACTTTGAACTTGAAACGCTTTGTTTTTCAGAAATATTTTGAGGAGAGATTTATAACTTCCAAATCTCGCCTATTAGGCACTGGTGCAATATCAGGAGGCACTGACATCCGCAGGTTGCAGAAGAGAAGTCTTCCAATGATGTAAAATAAAGCTTTATAAAATATAAAAAGTTAAAAAGAAAATAAATGTGCCTACTAAAGAAATATTTGGTTTTATTTCAAAAGGTAACTATTAGCAATTACAAAATATCTTGCTTAATAGTTACCTTGGTAGATTCTGATGTATCCTAATTTACCTAAAAAAAACAAACTGCCTGGTATGTCGGTTCGGTTCTGGCTGAATGCAGAAAATGTTGTTGCCTTATATTAAGCATTCAAGATTAAAAAGTTACAAATGTCATACATCAATCTTGAGTTAAGATGGCGGCCAGCTCTAAAGCTTCATAGAAATGTACGATAGATGTCCGTCTGAACTTGTTCACTATATAGTCTGTGGCATCACTTTTGCTCGAGCTCCTGGTGACAACGGACGTTCTCTCGGTCGCGACTCATACTTATTAAATTGTAGACTTTATCATTAAAATTATATTCGGTTGTGGGTAATAGTGATTTCTTTTTAAAAAATTAGGTTTGTCTTTGATCCATAAGATCAGAAGTGGGATAGCTACGCGTTTCGCTCAATTAGCCATTGTTCTTTCGGTCTAAATTTTAACGTTTTGTGCTTTTCGGTTAGCTTATTACTTTGTATTATGAGCCTGTCGAAAACACAGCGTCGCTTATGAAGAAGCAGTGTGTACTCACCTTATCTCCATCACATTACTTACGGTTTTTTTTAGTGTTTCTACAACTGATTTCTAAACGTAGATCCATCTGTCAAATTCCCGTCACCTGAAGGCGCGAATCGCGCTATGTTGTCTTTGCGTGTGTTACTCGCCGCCATTACTATTTGTTCGAACTTAAATTTAGATAAATAGAAGTTAAAGAGGTGTTAAATACAACGAAAAAGTGTTCAAAGAGTGCAGTGTTTATTAGACTATCGTAATAACGTAACATAATGAGTGAGGACGCCGTATTATACGCGGTTCCAAACGCCGGTGATAGTGAGGCAGGTAGTGCCGGTAAACAGACCGCCGGTACCGCCGTAAACAACTCATCGAGTTCAAGCTCGTCCTCTTCGTCCTCGGTGAGCGAGCGACCGGCTCATAAGAAGAAACACTGCCGATCATCCGATCCGCGGATTGATACACTGATGACTCAGGTGAGTTATCTTTCCAATTTGTATATGCAGAGTCTCGGCGGCTCGTATCAAATCGAACGTCAATATTCGGATACACCGCAGAATATTGCAAATGATAACGCTTCTACAGAATTTATCACTAACCCTAATGACAACAGAAGGGTGTTAGAGTTGGGTAAAATTGAGACAGATTATAATAAGTCAAAGGTGATCAAGGCTGCGTCAGCCGACAGAGTTTCGCAGCTTAAAGAGCTACAGCATTTTGGAGACCCACTTTGGAAGCATATAAGGTATTCCAGGGCGTTGCAAACATTTGCAGCAACACCGGCTTTCGTAGAATTAAAGTTAAATGATGAACTTTGTCATCTAAATAAGGACAAAGATTTTTTAGCGGGAACTGAGGCTGTAGTAGCTGCATTGTCAAATGCTGTTTTAGAACAAAGAGAGTTATTACGAGCTGGTTTACAGGACATAGTTGACTGGGCTTGTCGATCACCCCAGGAGCTCAATCCTCAGAACTTATTTGAAAAGATATCAACAAGTTTTAGCAATAGTTCTGACACATACAAAAACATTGAGGAGACACTTCAGATAATTTGTGGAAAACGGGCTGAGTGTGTTGAGATAAGACGGGAGAGAATTTTGAAGGAGATCTCAAATAAGCCTATACAATCAGCTCTTCGTAACATTCCACCCAGCGTTGAACATCTTTTTGATAGAGAAAAGTTGTTAACCTTAATTCAATCACTTGGTGGACCTCAGTCATGGCTCAGTCCTTCGCTACCTAGAGAACCCAGATTTTCCTTAAAAAGAAAGCAGGGGGAGCCCGGCCCATCAACCTCTGCTTATAATACAAAGAAATTTAAACATTCTTCTAGAAATCCGAAATTTAACGATAAGAAGGGGAAGGGTCAGTTGAAGAAATCTTCCTTTCGTTCCCGTCAGGAGGGAACTGCAAAGGATCAGACCAGATGACTATCAGATGAATTTCATGGGGGGATGCTTAGTGGATTATCAGACAATATGGAGAGAGCTCGGAGCCAACCAATTTGTTATGAAAACTATAACAGCGTCTTGAATACCATTTATAAGGAAACCTCCCCTAGTGTATCCATCAATAAGTGTGATCCAGAGGTATGCCACCAGACCATCTCCCCAAATGACAAATCAGATACTAGAATTAAAAAAACTAAAGATCTTAGAGACCCCTACAGATGCGACACCCAGCTACTTCTCGAGGATGTTTCTTGTAAAAAAGAGCGATGGAGGAGTGAGACCTATAATAGATTTGAGAGGTCTCAACAGGTTCGTAGCAAACAAACCTTTTCACCTGATCTCACAAGCATCCGTTCCAGATTTTTTACAACGAGACGACTGGCTTATCAAAATCGACTTATCCCAAGCATATTTCCACGTCCCAGTGGCCCTATCTCACAGGCCCTTTTTACGGGTCAGTTATTTAGGTCAGATTTTGCAGATGACTTGCCTACCTTTTGGCCTTTCATCAGCCCCGCGATTATTCGCCGCAATCACTTGCTGGGTCGCGGAGACCCTGCGCAAGCGAGGATGTCGAGTTCTAGTGTACTTAGACGACTTCCTCCTAGCTCATCAGGACAGGTCTTTACTGACCCTCCAGGCCGCGGAGGCCGTGGAGCTCCTGAGAGCACTGGGCTGGCAAGTCAACAAATCAAATCTCATGTGCTTACCACCGAAAAAACGTCTGGATGTGACAAAAGCCCTAGTCAAAATGACAAGTCAGGGCGCTTGCAAGCTACGTCAATTACAACAGCTTTTAGGTCTTCTAAACTTTGCATGCATGGTAGTCGCCAGAGGTCGTCTTCATTGCCGCCACATGCAGATGTTAGTTCGGCAATTTCAAAACGACCCCCGGAGGGTTGTTCAATTATCCAACATGTCTCTGACAGCGATGCAATGGTGGCTCGGAGCCATAGACACAGATGCTGTTCCAATACATCTGCCCAAGGTTCGCCATTTTCTAAGCACGGATGCTTCAGACATTGGTTGGGGAGCACAATTAGATCAGATTCCCATGGCAGGCACTTGGAGGAGACATCAACGGAGCTGGCACAGCAACAAGAAGGAGATGTTTGCAGTCCTTTAAAAAGTCAGGCACACAGAATAAGAGAATCCCATGTCCTTCTACAGTCAGACAACCGTACCCTCATCGCTTATATACGCAAGGAGGGGGGAACTCGGTCGATAGGGCTTCTGGCACTGACTTTTCAGCTCTTAGTTCTCCTAGACCAGTGGAACATAACCTTATCTGCTCAGTACCTTCCGGGAAGGTACAATTTAATCGCAGACCGGTTGTCGCGGAGACGACCGATACCAGAGTGGCATCTTTCACAAGTTGCAACCAAGAAGATCTTCTGCTTATGGGGAACTCCAAACATAGACCTGTTTGCCTCGGAGCGCTCTGCCGTGGTGCCAAGGTATGTCACCTTAGACACAAGAGATCGTGGAGCAGAATATATAGACGCCTTCAGTCAAGACTGGGATTATCGCCTGGCTTGTATATTTCCACCTCCCAGTTTAATACCACGTGTCCTGGCTCATCTCAACAGGGCTCGGGGAACGTATTTGCTGGTAGCGCCGGATTGGGAGCGCCCATTCTGGAGAGCAGATCTAGAGTCCAGAGTACAGGATCCCCCACAAACAATTACAGAACTTCAGGAGGTTCTGACAGATCTCACGACCGGCCTTCCTCCACCTTGTCTAGATCAACTAACTTTACAAGTTTGGAGAGTTGGGGGTGGGGCCAACAAATAGTTGATTGGACTGAAGAACAGAAATCTCTACTGCAGGGATGTTGGAGACAGTCAACAATTAATACATATGTCCCAGCGTTAAACAGATGGGTTTTATGGTGTTCAAGGAATAACTTAGATGCCAAATCCCCGAGGCCAGAGAATGTGGCAAAATTTCTTGCAGATACCTTTTTATCTGAGGGACTATCATATAAGACCATGCTTCTTCATAAATCGGCTGTCTCGACATATTGTGGCCAGGATGACAGAATATTTTCCCATTTTTTAGTTAAGAGTGTTTTAAGAGCTATTCAGAATGCTAAACCAGTTTCACATAAGTGCCCTATTTGGGATCCCAGACAGGTTTTTGACTGGTTAATTAATAACCCTGGTAATAATTCACTCTTTGAAGCAGCTCGTAGAACTGCTACAATACTACTGCTGGCCTCGGGTAGGAGACTACATGATCTCACCTTGCTGGAGCTCTCAGACTCGCAATATCAGGACAGGGGTGAGAGCATCAGACTGTGGCCCTCATATGGATCTAAGACTGATAGGGGGTCAAAGAGACAGCCAGGATGGGAGCTTAAGAAACATAAGCTTGAAGGTATTTGTCCCGTTACATGGATTCGTCGTTATCTACAACAGAGTAACAGTAGAAGAGAGGAGAACAAAGAAATTAAATCTTTATTCTTAACAGTACGTGGACAGGTCAAAACAGCTTCTAAAACCATAATTGGTGGTTGGATTAGATCAGTACTGAAAGATGCAGGGATTGACGCTTCTCCGGGCAGTTGCCGTCCAGCGGTTGCTTCACTTGCATGGTTAGAGAATTGCCCAATAGAGGAGATACTTGAAAGGGGCAATTGGAGGTGTGAGAATACATTTAAGAAATACTACTGCCGAGAGATTGACACACAGGCACGCGACCTTAATGATTACAACTTATTTAATAATTTTTCAAGTATTTAAGATTGTCTAACTGTTTACCTATACAATTAGTACAAAACTATTTTATTTAGCAAAAGGATTGCTATTTTTAGTTATTATCATTATTATTTATTTTTCTTTTAACTTGTTTTTGTTTATTAAGAGATTTAATATCTGTTACCTTAATCATTGATTGCATTTGATTTTTATAATTATTTTAATCACATATCAGATGTTACCTTCTATCAGATTTTTTAAAGACCTTATTGATATTACAGTTACAATAATTAATATAATTCTTATTCTCAACATTGCGTGTATTCTTTTAGTCACCAGCAGATAACAAACACGTCTTCATAAGCGACGCTGTGTTTTCGACAGGCTCATAATATAACCGTTTTACACTACAATAAAACGATTATTATGAGCCGAGAGAAAACACAGCGTCGCCGGAAAGTTCTTCCTGGTGAAGACTGCAATGACAACATAGCGCGATTCGCGCCTTCAGGTGACGGGAATTTGACAGATGGATCTACGTTTAGAAATCAGTTGTAGAAACACTAAAAAAAACCGTAAGTAATGTGATGGAGATAAGGTGAGTACACACTGCTTCTTCATAAGCGACGCTGTGTTTTCTCTCGGCTCATAATAATCGTTTTATTGTAGTGTAAAACGGTTATATTGTGTACTTTAGTAATCAACGTTTTGAGATTAGTCATTTCAGTCGATTTAAGTCGTAACGGTTTACGTTTTTAAATTAATTGTGTTTAGTGATTGGTGTCTCCGTTTTACTGGAGGGCGGGTAAATTAATGCTAAGCGCAGTGGACTGTATGAGCGGGGGCGGTTATCACATATACTCGTATAAATATATAGAAAGGGGCAGTTTAAACGAAGGAAGCCAAGGGCGGCGGTTACGACCTTCAAGTGTTCCCCTGAGCGAAATAAGCAGCAACACTAACCTGGTAATCGGCGTCTTCAGCACCCAGGATTCTGGCAGCTAGCTGCGCGGGCGGAGCGGTTAGCGGCGGTGGCGGCGACGGTGTTCGCGGCGGCGATGAAAAGCGAACAAGCGGGAGCGGGCGTTCAGCTCAGCGGTGAATTTGCAACTGTCAGATGACAGTCAGAGGAATGCTGGGGCGCGCCGAGAATCGCTTGTGCGGACGGTGCACCGATAACCATTTATGGTGCTGCTACCCTCCCACACAAGGAAACAAATAAAAGCGCGCAAACATCCTCCCCGGCTTGAAAATACTAGGGATTTTCGAAACCATAAAGCGGTATAGAAGTCTCTCCATCAGAGAGGATGAGCGGAAATACAATTATAGCGGGTAATAAGCGGAAATATATGTACATAAATAGGTTGATATGAAGCTAAGTTAAACAAAAAATATATAGGACTACATTGGGATTAAATAAACTAAATAAGTGCAGATATAACTGTATTAACTATTGCGTAGGCAGTGGGCACAGTTTCACAACAGGACGTTTGTACGTGCCAGTTGTTGTCCGTACAGAAGCGACACGAACTACTCCGTCTTTCCCTGGGAAGACTTGTTCTACAATGCCAGTAGGCCAGCGTAGAGGCGGAACATCGTCTTGGTGAATTAGTACGAGAGTACCGGGGCTGACAGAGACGTCAGGTGTATTCCATTTTTGTCTTAGTTGCAGGGTGTGTAAATAATCTACACGCCACTGCTTCCAATAACCACGCACCAAATTATCTAGCAATCTTTTACGAGCGGAGAGACTAAGCGTTGTATCCAGCTCACACGTGGGCAGTGACTGTAAAGGAGTAGTTTGCAAAAAATGAGCGGGAGTGAGAACAAAATGCGGCTGATCGGACAACAAGCATAGCGGACGCGAGTTTAAGATACATTCAATTTGCGTTAACACAGTTAGAAGCTCTTCATAACAAAGCAATTGGTTACCAATGGTGCGATATAAGTGAGTTTTAATGGATTTTATATTAGACTCCCACAAACCTCCCATGTGAGGAGCGCGAGCGGGAATAGTTCTCCATTCAATTCTGCGGTTACTAAATTCGTTTTGAAAGGCGGCGGAGGTTTCATTAGAGGATAACAAACCATACAATTCGTCCAACTGTCGTTTTGCTCCAATGAAATTTGTTCCGTTATCGGAATACATTATGGATACTGGACCTCGTCTAGCAAGAAAGCGTTTAAATGCGTCTAAAAACGTCTCCGTGCTGAGATCTGAACCGATTTCAATATGCACTGCCTTTGTGGTTAAGCAGATGAAAAGGCAAATGTAGGCCTTTTGGCTCTTGACGCCACGTCGACGGGTTAGTGTAATGTTGATTGGTCCACAGAAATCTACCCCCGTATGTGTAAAGGCTTTAGCTTCTTGCACACGAGCTGGCGGGAGACTTGCCATTATAGGCGAAGGATGCTTAGGCGCAGCGTGAAAACAAAAATTACATCCTCGTATGCGTTGTCGAATTATATTGCGAGCAGAAATTATCCAATAGCGTTGTCTTAACAAAGACATAACAAGATGAGAGCCAGTGTGACAGTTGGAGCGGTGGCAGTCATCGATAAGAAGATCGACGATGTGATGACGTCGCGGCAGTAAAATGGGATGTCTATTACCGAAAGGTATAGCAGCGTTGTTTAATCGGCCTCCCACGCGGAGCAACCCGTCACCATCAACGAACGGATCAAGTTTTCTTAAAGAGGGAGAAGGTAAATTACCTTTATTTACATTTTTTATATCCTCACAAAAGTATTCATGTTGTAAAAAACGGAGCAGAGTACGTTCTGCTATTTCCAAATGAGAAACTTTAAACCGCGCGGACTTGGGTATTTTTCTTATAAAGCGTAAAACATAAACTATTATGCGTAGTAATTGTTTCCAGGATGAGACCTGGAGAGCAAGTTCAATGAGCGGATTCTGAAAACTTAACGTTGTGGCAAGCGTAACGGAAGATTTAATTTCAGGTACATCTTCGGTCTGAGAAGGCTCGAAAGGCACAATAGGCCAAGCGGATATAGGGCTATGAGTCCACGTTGGACCATGCCACCACAAAACATGATTAAGTATTTGAGAGGGCAAAAGGCCACGCGAAACACAATCACTGGGGTTCTCAGTCCCAGGTATATGGAAGAAGCGATCGGGAGATAAATTATCCTGTATTTTACTAACACGGTTGGCAACAAACGTTTGCCAACGGTGCGGCGAAGAGTGTATCCACGATAACGCGATAGTAGAATCAGAAAAAGCGAATATATCTTTTATAGGATAACGATTGTGTAATATGTGGTAAACTTGATTCATTAGCTCAGACAGAAGCAGAGCGGCACATAACTCGAGCCTAGCGAGTGATATTGTTTTTAGCGGAGCGACTTTAGACTTCGAACATACTAACTGTACTGATACGTCGCCATTAGGATGCGTAATGTGTAAATAAATGACACCGCCGTAAGCTTTCAGGCTTGCGTCACCAAAACCCAGTAGATATGCAGTACAATCGGTCGAAATTCCTAAATGCCGCGGTATTTGTAAATGCGATAAAAGTGGTAATTCATTTTTAAATTCAACATAACGGTCGATAATTGGTTCAGGCGGTTCCTCATCCCAATCGACTTTAGCGAGCCACAATTCTTGCAATAACAATTTAGCATAAAGTATAACAGGCGCGACCAAACCTAAAACGTCAAATAAGCGGGCTATTGTAGAAAGAATTGAACGTTTAGTATTAGTCTGCGGCGTCTCGCCAGTAGTGAATGTGAAAGTATCCGTCACCGGCAACCATTTCAAACCTAAGACCTTTATAGTATCACAGCCATCTGAAAATTCTATAGCTGCGCGGTGTGACTCAGGCAACTGGGTAAGGAGCGAAGAGCAGTTACTGGCCCATTTCACTAAGTCGAATCCCCCAGATTTAAACAGTGCGATTAATTCGTGCGCCAACTGAACCCCCCCCTCCTGCGTATGGACAGAGGTGGTCAAATCGTCCATGTATAGGTCCCGCACTGCTACTTCAGCAGCGCGAGGGAAGCGATCACGTTCCACTTCGGCAAGTTGTCGCACTGTGCGCATGGCCAAGAATGGACTGGAGCGGAGACCAAAAGCAACCGAATTAAATTGAAAAACACGAATAGATTCGGTTTCATTAAAGCGATATAATATTTTTTGATATTTGCGGTCGGTTTCCGTCAACATTAGTCGTAAATACATTTGTTGAATGTCAGCAGTAATAGCTATTTTAAATTGACGGAATCTTATTAAAAGCGTAAATAAATCTGCTTGTAAATTAGGCCCGGTGTACAGCAAATCGTTAAGAGATATACCTGTGTCAGTTCTAGCGCTCGCGTCTAAAACTATACGAACTTTAGTGGACGTCTTCTCGGGACGAACCACAGCGTGGTGCGGAATGAAATATCCGTCAGCTAACACGGAAGGGGACGAGGGCAGCTCCGATAAATAACCCTTCTGAATATAATCCGAAAGTATATTATTATATTCCTGACGCAAAGCAGGAAGCGAGCTGAATTTGCGTTCGAGTGACGTTAACCGACGTCGAGCCGTAGTGTGCGAGTGCCCTAATGTTGTGTGATCACCCTTAAATGGTAATGACACAACAAATCGGCCAGAAGGGTCGCGCGCAACCGATGATTGATATAACCTTTCACATTCGCGATCGTCCGAACTAACATTATTTTTAAGCGTAGGTACTTGCTCAAGTTCCCAAAATTTTATTAAACTATTATTTAAATTTTCATTTAGTAAAGGACCAAAGGACAACGTCGTATTAGTCAGTTCCATTGTAGATATTTCTCCAATAACAATATAACCAAGCGTAGTTTCAAGCGCATATGGTGTTATCTGAACAGCGTTCTTACGATCAGCTGATCGCGACGGCGGCGGCGTGGAAATAATTTTATTTCCAAGTATTATGTGTGGAAACACTTGAGCGCCAAGTATAGCATCAATTTTCCCAGGAATATTCCACGAATCGTCAGCTAACGGTAAGTTTGCGAAATTATTAATAAAATCTGACTTAATAATTTGCGTAGGCAGATAATCTGTAATTTGATTAACTACTAAACAATACAAACTGTATTGAGCATCCGTATAGCGCGATTTAATCTTGAGCGGAACGTATCCTAAAATAGGTGTACTAATCAGTCCTACAGTTTTTATGTTAGTGTTATTAAGCGGTGTAATTTTTAAGTTTAATTTCTTACAAGATGCGAGCGTTATGAGATTGTTTTGTGAAGCACTATCTATTAAACACCGTATAATAGCGTTATCAGAAGTAGGCACATAAACTTGAGCGGTTGGCAAAACAGTCGTATTATTCTTAATCTGAGCGCGCGCGCAGCTATCACGAACTGCGAACGTGCCCTCCGTGTCGCTACTGTGTAAACACAAGGACTCGCGCGGGCGAAGCGGCGGCGGCGAGATGTCTGCGCTGGCGGTGGCAGGCCTATTATTATCTAACGGCGCAACACCGGCGGGCGGGCGCGCAGCCGTGTCAGCAGTGTCACGCGAGCGCAACATCGAACCGGTTTCCGTATTAAAATGTAAAAGCGAATGATGACCCTTATGACATACGTTGCAAGTATTACGCGATTTACAATAAGACGTCGAGTGTTTTGCGCTTAAACAGTTTATGCATAACTTACTTTGCTTCACGAAATTAAAACGATCCTTAACCAGTAATTTTTTAAATGCGAGACAATTAAATAATTGAGAATGATTGGACATATTGCAATATCCACAAGTGGAAGCGGGTGCTGACATTTGACGGTTATGATTACTGGTTAAAGCGAAGGTATGCGACATCTTAGTTACTGATTGGCGAGGTAGACTTCGAACTTTCGACTTTAAATTAACGGCGGTAGGTTCTAAATTGTTAACGGTCGACGTTCTCTCGAGTATTTTAATATGATGACGAACAAAGTTAATTAAATCGGAACTGTTAGGAATATCTTTGTCCTTTAGCGATAGTTCAAACGATTGCACAAGCTGCAAGTCTAACTTTTTTAATGCTATATGCGTGACGATAAAATCGGCCAAATCAGAAATATCTAATTGTCTTAAAGCGGATAGTGACGAGTGTATTTTCTCTATAAAATTATTTAAATGAGCGGGTGAATTAGCGGGCGGTTGCGATTCAAAAATATTATTTAAATATAAGGTACCCAACATTCTTTTATCTTGGTACTTAGTTATGAGCGAATCCCAAATTATGGGATAATTAGACTCGTTAGGTATAATACCTGCAAATACCGAAAGAGCTTTCCCACTCAGTTTACCCACTAAGTACTGGACCCGTTGCGCGTTAGACAAACTATTATTATTATGGATGTTTGCCTTGAATGACTCATAGAAAAGAGGCCAATGTTCCGGGTTCCCATCAAATGATGGCAATTCGATAGGCGGTAATTTGCATTTAGCAGGGGCTGAATTAGCGGGCGATGATGGCGACTCATTATTCCCAGACATTAGAGTGCGTGTATGGCTTATACGCGTATATAAGGTCTCAAAAGATTCCCAGTCATTGTAGTTAATTTCAGCGTCTGGTTTTTGCTGCAGCAACAACAGATTGTGTTCATCACACAATGAGCTGAATTGTTCGTAGGAACCTTTCAAGTTAGACGACATCGCCATAAACTCAGTTTTCGTTCTAGTGTCGACGGCGCCTGGCACTAAATGGATTGCTTTTTCGCAATGACTAGTTTTAGTTTTGCTTCTTCGGCTGCCATTTTGTAGTCGAAGAAACAATTAAAGTGCTATAAGCGCGGTTGAATAAAATCCGTTAAATAATTTAACGGTGGGTAAGTGCCCCCTACCACGGAATGTGGGTAGGTATGTGCTGGAAAATAACGACTGTCGAAAATACAGTTATAAATGCGTGGGGTACTTAAAATATATATTTAAAATATATGTGATAAATAAATATAATTATAAGCGGAGCGGGTAAATAGATAAATAAACTAGTTTTAATCCGGGTCGTATGGACCAAAATTTATGGTGTCTCCGTTTTACTGGAGGGCGGGTAAATTAATGCTAAGCGCAGTGGACTGTATGAGCGGGGGCGGTTATCACATATACTCGTATAAATATATAGAAAGGGGCAGTTTAAACGAAGGAAGCCAAGGGCGGCGGTTACGACCTTCAAGTGTTCCCCTGAGCGAAATAAGCAGCAACACTAACCTGGTAATCGGCGTCTTCAGCACCCAGGATTCTGGCAGCTAGCTGCGCGGGCGGAGCGGTTAGCGGCGGTGGCGGCGACGGTGTTCGCGGCGGCGATGAAAAGCGAACAAGCGGGAGCGGGCGTTCAGCTCAGCGGTGAATTTGCAACTGTCAGATGACAGTCAGAGGAATGCTGGGGCGCGCCGAGAATCGCTTGTGCGGACGGTGCACCGATAACCATTTATGGTGCTGCTACCCTCCCACACAAGGAAACAAATAAAAGCGCGCAAACAGTGATTGTCGATTGTTTCGATATGACGGCTCGTTCGTTAAGGTCTAAGAAACGGGAAGAATCACGTAGTCATAAACAGCGATGTGATAGTGAATCAGGCGAACGTCGGAACCGTCACGACCAAACCCGACACCGAGGTAGTTCTGAGAGATGTTCCGAGGATAGACCACCTAGGCATAGGGACAGATCTCGTAGCTATATTATTTCTCTTGGACGTCGCGATAGTTCACAAGGTTCTTGCAATTGCTTGCGTGATGAAGCATTAGGTAAAATTCTTGTGAGATTAGGTGAAATAGAGGGTAGATTGTCTTCGTCATTAGTACCACCATCTACCCCGCGTCGCACCGTAAACCCTGAACGTTGTACACCGCCTTCTTCTATTTTGGAGAAGCAGCCTGACATCGGGAACACGTCGACCGCGGGAACAGCGTGCGACGAGGATGCCGCCAAGAAAGATGACGCGAACAGGATTGTCGGAGCCCTATCTGCATTGGTTACAAGGTCCAGTAATTTTTATATTTCGCCTTTTGATTCTAATATGCATGATTTCAATACTTGGTGCAGTGAAGTAGATGAGGCGCGTTTAATTAATAAATGGAACGATCGCGATTGCCTTGGACGAATTGGTGGTTGTTTGCGAGGTGACGCCAAGACGTGGCTAAACGATGGGATAACCACTGAGCGTACATGGACTAATTTTAAAAGTGAATTTTACTTATTATGTCCACGCAGTAAGGACATCGCGGGTATGTTGTTTGAAGTGATGTGTACAAACTCGAACAAATTTACAACATACGCGGAATATGCTCGTAGGTTTTTGCTACGTCTTAATATAGTCACGGGACTTTCTGATGAATTGAGAACAGCTATAGTAATACGAGGCATTTGCGATGAGGATCGCAAAGTCAAGGCAGCGGCTAGTCGGGGTGCAAATTTGGGAACCTCCTCGTGGTGCACCCTGGGGTAAGGCCTCTCGGCCCACGTTCAGCGTGGGACAAGGGGCCTTATGCTAATCCCTGGCGTCCCTTCTGGGCGCCGAATAAAGTAGGCAGCGCCCCTTCTGGGCCTGCACCTCCAAGTGCGTGCCGCACGCTCGCCGCTCGATCTGAGCGGCTTTGAGCGGAGTCTTGGCGGCGCCCCTTCTGGGCGTCGCTACACGGGGGGGGAATGGGGTAGTCCGGCGCCCCTTCTGGGCGCCGCTTCAAGGGGGGGGAGGGGACGCAAAGGTCTCGTCGTTGGGGCTCGCGGCGACGGACGCCCGTCTTTGTCGGACGGGTTGGTGGGCGGCGATACAGCCCACCCACCTAACGGCCACCGGGGGGGGGGGGGGGGGGGGGAATTCGGCGCGAACGCCAGCGCCAAGGCCAGCTCTGGTCCCTTCAGGCTGCAACGACCCGTCCGGGCGTACGGGTAGCGGCGGTTAGGACCAACTGGCGGTGGACGGGAATAGGTCCTATAAAGCCCGGGAGGCCACCCGTAAAACCAACGTCACCACAGACGCTAAAAGGGGGGATGGCAAACCCGTATTTCCAAAATCGTATGGAAAATGTCAGATAGCGAACCTTTTCTGCGCTATGATCCGGCTAGCGCCCGGCGCGAGGGGGTACCCGGGCCCCCTCGTGACAAATCTGTCACCGAAGACCCTGCAGAGGCGAGCAACCAGGCTTCTGCAGTGGTTAATACTACTGGTGGCCCATTGACGAGGTCGAGGTCCGCGAAGGACAAGCATGCCGGGGACGCGACCGGTGAAGCGCTCGCAAGGGCTAATGGCCCAAGCGACGTGGAACCGGCGGTGCCCGGTTTGGTGGACGAGGGGAGGTTGCCCGAGACGGGCGCGGTTGAAGACGGGTCCGAGAAGGACGGTGATCATGCCGGGGACGCGTCCGGCGAAACGCCTGCTCGGGCTTATGGCTCGAGCGGCGTGGAGCCGGCGGTGCTCAGTGAGGGCGTCGACGGTGTTATCCGTTCGAAAGAGGAGGTAGAGACTACCCGAGGGGCCTGCAACAAGGCCAAAAAGGACGCGGCTAAAGGAGCCGCAAGGGTCGGGAAATCGTTATCCCTCCACCAGGGACAGGATTTCCTGCGGATAAGGGGCGGGATCCCGCGCAAAAGGTCGGGTGGGTGTGGCGTGGTGAACGTCGAGTCCGTGAAGGACGAGGACTCCGAAGACGCGACCGAGAGAGGCGGTGGCCAGGAGGACCCGGTTATTGAAAAACCGGACGAGCTTGAGTGGGACTCCAGCGCGGACCCGAAGTTGGTGTCTGACGTCTCTGACGTCTCGGACTGCTCGGTTGTGGCCAGGTCGGCCATATACGAGCCCAGCAGCGTTTTTTCGGGAGGGGAAGAAAGTGCCGCGTATGGCCCCGCTTGCAACTCCGAAATGGAGACCGAGGAAGCGAGCCTGAAGCGGAAACGGCCAACGCATCCGGACTTCGATTCAACGGACTCGGAGGGGCAGTTGAGTGCGGCCCCGAAGGTCTCGACCGCGAGGCGGGGCCGGCACTCTGGCGTTGGCACACACGTGGGCCTAGGGAAGGCGCGCAAGGATCTGACCCGTGTCAGGCGGCTCGCGGAACATGAAGAAGCGGAGGTTGTGGCCGAAGGCTACCGGAGGACTGGGGAGCTGTCTACGGGCCCGCCCACGAGGGCTCAGATAGGGAAGACAAAGAGGGGGCGGGGAACGCCGCATGCTTCTTCTTCCCCAATGGCTTCTGGTCCGGAGGCCTTGAGTGGGGAGGCTCCCGTCCTGGACTCAAGCTTCACAACCGTGACCGCGGCCCTTGCGGGCATCAGCATGGTGGTCCAAAAGAGCCGGAATCTGAAAGGCACGTGCCAGCGGGAACTTTATGCCTACGTCGATGAGATCTCCGGGGCGATGCGGGCTATGGCGGCGGCAAAGCTCAGCGAGGAGACAAGGCGTCTCCTCGCTGACAACTGTAGGCTCAACAATAAGGTCGAGCACTTGGAGCGGGAGGTCATGGCGCTTCGGCGCTCACAAGGCGAACGGCAGCGCGTCTCCCCGGCGAAATCCCCGATCCTGGGCTATTCGTTGCCACAGGAGAGGGTGGCGGACCCACCTGATACGGGCCGGACCGTAGCCGACCGCATAAGGGTACTGGAGGGCAGGGCGTCACCCGCCCCCCACCCTGCGTCCGCCGCTCGCGGCAGATAAGAGGAGGGAGGAGGCCCAGCCTCCCCCGCAGGCCCTGCCCGCGAAAAACCCGGGAAAGAAAGCCCCGCCGCCTGCGAAAAAGCCGGCCAAGAAGGCCGTGAAGACTGCCCGCCTCACGACGAACCCATTTGTTAGGGAGAGGGACCCCAGGGTGGATCCCTACGACAACCCCCAGCCGGGTTCCAGCCGAGCTCCGGACCTCCCGTTAGAGGACGAAAGCGCGGCCTGGTCGAGGGTGTCGAGGAAGCGGAAGAGGAAGAAAGCCCCGCCGGCCCCTCAGCCTACGTGGGCGGCCAAAGCTGCGGCCCGACCGGCCAGAAAGAACAGGCCCTCTCTCCCTTCCCCGAAGTCGGCAGCGGTGACCGTGACACTGCTCCCCGAGGCCGCGGACAGGGGCACGACCTATGCCCAGGTCATCGCCAGGGCAAAGGCCGCCGTAAAATTGGAGGAACTAGGCATCGTGGGGGGGGTGCGAATAAAGGAGGCGGCGACCGGTGCGCGCATATTCTGTGTCGGGGGCAGAGGGCGCAGAGAAAGCCGACAAGCTCGCCGATAGACTGCGGGCGGAGCTTGCAGGGTTCGCCAAGGTGGCGAGACCCTGCAAGATGGCTAGCCTCCGGGTGACCGGTCTGGACGATTCCGTCCAGACGCCGGAGGTGGCGGCGGCCCTGGCCGTGACGGGGGAATGCTCGGCGGACGATGTGCGGGCCGGGGCGGTGGCCTTCAGGCCGGGAGAAAATGGCTCCTGCCTGGTCAGGGTCCCGGTGGCGGCGGCCAGGAGAATCATGGCCACGGGGAGGCTGCTGGTGGGCTGGAGCGCAGCTAGGGTAGTGGCCCTAGAACCAGCCCCCCTACGCTGCTACTTTTGAGGTGTCTTTGGGCAAGACCGAGGCAGTGGTTTTCCACGCGCCTCGGCGTCGTCCTCCGGCGGGCGCTTCGGTTGCTGTCTCGGGTGAGCGGGTGAGGGTAGGGTCAGTCATGACCTACCTGGGGCTCACCCTGGACAGCAGCTGGAGATTTGAGGAGCATTTCAAGAGGCTCTCGCCTCGCCTCATTGGAATGGCCATGGTGCTGGGCCGTCTTCTCCCCAATTTGGGGGGGCCGAGCGCCACCTGCAGGAGGCTATACATGTGGACCGTAGGGTCGATGGCCCTTTACGGCTGCCCCGTGGGGGAGGGGGCACTTAGGCGGAGTTCGAGGATCCGGGCCCTTCTTCGCCGACCCCAAAAGGTCATGGCGTTAAGGGCGATAAGGGGTTACCGGACCACATCGTATGCCGCGGCCTGCGCGCTCGCTGGCACCCCTCCGTGGGAGTTGGAGGCGGGGGTGCTAGCGAAGATGTACGGGCGCCGGGCCGCGGCGAACGCACGGGGAATGCGCTTGACAGCAGAGGAGGCACAGGGCGCCCGGCGCGAGCTGGACGGTGCCCTGATGGAGCGGTGGTCGGCCAGCCTGGTTGATCCGCAGTACGGTGCGCGAACGGTGGACGCGATCCGCCCATTGTTGGCCCAGTGGGCGGGCCGGACACATGGCGCTTTGTCCTACCATCTTGTGCAGGTGTTGACCGGGCACGGATGCTTCGGTCGGTACCTGCACAGGATGGCTAGAAGGGAGGTGACGGAGGCGTGCCACGAGTGTGGGGCTGCGCAGGACACAGCGCAGCACACCTTAGAGGTGTGTGGTGCGTGGGCTGCGCAGCGCCACACTCTGGTGGGCGCGATCGGACGGGACCTGTCCCTGTCCGGGGTGATGCGGGCCATGCTCGTGAGCGAGGTGGCGTGGCGGGCGGTGGCTTCCTTCTGTGAGACCGTGGTCTCACACAAGGAAGCGGCGGAAAGGGCTCGCGAGGACGACGTTCTTGCGGACCCGATCCGACGTAGGCGGAGGGGGGGTCGAAGGCGACGACATAACGTCGTCGCCCTCCTCCCCCCCTAAGAGAGGGCCGCGGCCTAGTGTAGAGGAGCACTAGGCTGCATTGCACCAGCCCTCTTCCCGCTTGGGAGCAGCCTGAACATACCAGGCTGCTCCCCTGGAGTAGGGGACCCAGGTATAACTGGGTCCGGGCGGGCGGCGTTTCCCGGGGCGTATTAGCACGGTACCGGGGCGTCGCGCCGCATGTTTGAAGGAATGTGTCGGTTCTTTTACCGGGTCGGGCCCGTATGTTTTTACTCACCCGTTTCCCCCACGGGGGGGCGGGTGGGGACATATGGGTTCCAGCCCCGGACAGTGCATGGGGTGTCTCACGTTCCTCTCGAGGCCCCATGCCAGTGCAGAGAAGCATTTTCTCCGACTAAAACAAAGAAAAAAAAGGCAGCGTCTAGTAACGCTAAGTTGCAACCAAAAGATTTAATCGAATTTTTATCCGCATACGTTAAGCCGAAAATTGATTTTAAAATTACGAAATATAGTCACAATGCTTCCCGTTCGATATATTAAGGGTCTCCTAATATTTTAAAACATGAAAATATTCAATCATGCTTCAATTGTGGTAGTAAAAATCATAAAAAATGGAACTGCCCCAAGAGATTAAGAACTGACAGTAGGGTGCAGGTATCGAAGCCTAGTATAACTTCCCATCCCAGTTCTTCTAGTATGCCAAACAGTAAACCTTCTAATATTAGACATTGCGCATTTTGTAAAAAGAGCGGTCATGTAATCGACACGTGCTTCGTTAAACAACGTTTAGAAGAAAATAATAACAGCAAAATAAATTTTTGCTTAGAGTCGAATCACGACAAGGAAACCTAATTTCTGCCGTAATTCAAAGGATACCGGTTGACATATTGATTGACAGCGGTTCTAAAATTTCTTTAATTTCTGAATCAGTTTTAAAATATTTTGAATTTAATAAATTCCCAACATACCGATTGTTTGATATAGATAGTCTACATCAATGCTGGGCCCATTTAAATAAACTAAAAGATAATCTAAAACGACTTACGTACTAGAAGACGGTGTGCCACACCCTTACGGTCTCGTTCGTCCTCAGCTCAGCCGCAGTCCGCCGCGCCCAGGCCGCTGCTGTGTTGGATCGCGCCCCTACGCGTCTTCGGGTTGATGATGGCCCTAGGTGTCCCTAAACATCCCTTTGTCTACACCCAGAGCTCTGTACCCCAGAAAAATACGTACCGATAATATGCACAATATCACTTAACACGCCAAGACACGTGTACGTGTCAATCAACAAATCACTGATTTTAGCTAGCCTGCCCTGGTACTAACACTGTTTTCACTGTTTATTAATTATTACGGGCCCCCCGAATCAACTTATGTGCCCTACATGTCACCAAATTATTAAAACAATACTTTTCCGTGTCCGCACGGTCTTAACCTCCCAATTTCCAACTTGATTGCTGTCCGTCACATTGACAGCCGTCTGTCCAATATTTTTAAAACTACAGCGGGGGCGCACAAATCGGCCGTTTGTTCAATACACACCCCTGCCCCGATCGGAAGACTCCGATCGTTAGCTCAATCAATCGGGCAAGGAGAGACAATTGCTATGGCTCATCGCGGAATCGAACCGCAGTTCCATACTCGCCAACTAACAACTAATAATCAAATTAAATTAAAAAATTGGTTTTCAAAATGAATGTGCCAACAAAACAAAAGGTGTTCAACCGATTTCGCATATGCCGCTATGTAAAACAAAACAATCTATTCGGTTCCAAAGAACCAGAGTAAACAAAATGAATGTTTAACTAACATTACACAAGGATGAACCAGTAAATCAGACTTGAATTGATTTCCAAAGAAAAATCAAAATTACAAATAAAATTGTTCCTTAATATCATATAGGTACACAACTATGTTAACACACAATGTATAATGCAACTACAACCTTGATATGTGACTACAATATGATTATACCAAATGAAATGCAACAACAAGCATTGCACAGACCGCCATGCAATCAAAACGAAGCAATAAATCAACCCTAGTTGATTCTAAAGCAGCCGCAATAAATATTGAATGTTCAATTAAAATTTACTATGTAAACAAGTCATTTACCAAATAAATATTACAAATAAGTGAAAGTCTAATTGATTTCCCAAAAAAAACTACAATAAACAAATGTTAATCAATCATACATAGGCCAAACTCACTATGTAAACAAACAATTTATATGGTAACATAACTGCAATATTAATATATGTGTCTACAGCTTTGCAATCGCTAGACAACCAAACAACAAATATTGTGAATTAAATGCCTACAATATTTAAATATGTTTTCAAAATGAAACAACAAACCAAATCAAAATTCCACAATTTTCAATGTTTTAACTTTAAATACCAAATTAAGTTTTTAAGCAATCAAGGAACAAACAAATGTTTAATTATTTGCAAACCGCTAGAATCTTAAAATTCAGTTTGCACAACAAATACAACAACCAAAATCAAAACATTTATTTGTTGTCACAAATCCACAGTCCCCAGCGAGATTAATTTTGAATTAAAGTTAGACAACAAAGCAACAATAAACTGTCGCAAACATTTTTAATCAGTAAGTACAACTTTCTTGTCTGACAATTACAGAACAATTATTAACTCACCGCAGCGGTGAGTCAATCTTATTCAACTAAATTCAAACCCAGTACTGTACTGTACTGTGATATGATTTTAAAACAACCAACAGTTAACCACAGTTAACCCCATTCTAAATGTATACCAAACCAAGAAACATATGTTTACATCGCACTATTAAGCAAGTAATTATAGCAAGTTAGGTATCAGTTGCACTTTCCGCAGTGAACTAATCTTACATACTCAACGCATTCTAAATGCGAGACAACCAAACCAAGTTAATTATGATAACATTGACTGCAGTGAGACAATCTTACGCTACCTACTTGCTACAATCAACACAACAAAATCTACATATTACAACATTGCATTCTGAATACAATTTAATATGCGGTTGCAAACAATCTTAACACTAAAACTAATACTAATTACTTGAGGTCCGTAGACAAAACTACGCTCTGTTTACCAAAAAATGTTTGATATAGATAGTCTACATCAATGCTGGGCCCATTTAAATAAACTAAAAGATAATCTAAAACGACTTACGTACTAGAAGACGGTGTGCCACACCCTTACGGTCTCGTTAGTCCTCAGCTCAGAAGCAGTCCGCCGCGCCCAGGCCGCTGCTGTGTTGGATCGCGCCCCTGCGCGTCTTCGGGTTGATGATGGCCCTAGGTGTCCCAAAACATCCCTTTGTCTACACCCAGAGCTCTGTACCCCAGAAAAATACGTACCGATAATATGCACAATATCACTTAACACGCCAAGACACGTGTACGTGTCAATCAACAAATCACTGATTTTAGCTAGCCTGCCCTGGTACTAACTTAACTAATGTTTTTCACTGTTTATTAATTATTACGGGCCCCCCGAATCAACTTATGTGCCCTACACATCACCAAATTATTAAAACAATACTTTTCCGTGTCCGCACGGTCTTAACCTCCCAATTTCCAACGTGAGTGCTGTCACATTGACAGCCGTCTGTCCAATATTTTTAAAACTACAGCGGGGGCGCACGAATTGGCCGTTTGTTCAATACACCGATTAAAGCGCGGAATAGGGAGTCAAGAAGTAGAATCCACTTCATATGTTACAACAATAATTGAATTTTCAGAGGTGTGGTTAGAAGTTGATCTTTATGTTGTTTCCTCAAATTGTATTAATGCTCCCATTTTGCTAGGCACCGATGTTTTAAACAGAAAAGGAATTACATATACTAGGACTAATGATAACCAACGGCTCACTAGGGTTGACATTCCATCTGTTGTTAATCACGTGTCCACTATGAATGTTGAACAAATAAAGACACCCTTGTATGGGGAAGACAAAGAACGTTTGATTAAAATAATAAATGAATTCTCAGAATATTTTGTTACCGGCACCGCAACCTCCACAGTGAACACGGGTAGTATGGAAATTAAATTAAATTCAGATACCCCTATTACCAACCGTCCCTATAAACTATCCGCTGATGAAAAAAACCGAGTTCGTGATATTGTCGCCGATTTAATGAGCAAGGGAATAATTCATGAGTCACAATCACAGTATGCTAGTCCTATCATTTTTGTCAAGAATAAAGACGGGAATGATAGGGTGTGCGTGGACTACCGAGCACTTAACGCGATTACAATTAAGGAAAGGTTTCCCTTGCCGTTGATCGACGACCACGTTGACAAGTTAGGTACCTTCAATTATTTTACTGGCCTCGATATGGCTACAGGCTTTTATCAACTGCCACTGAAGGATGGCGATTCTATTGCTAAAACTGCATTTGTTACGCCTGAAGGGCATTACGAATATCTTAAAATGCCCTATGGCTTAGCAAATGCCCCGATTGTTTATCAAAGAGTGATCTCTAAGACCCTAAATCATATATAGACAGTGGCCGCGTCCTAACATACAATGATGACGTCCTTATCCTTTCGAAAACTGTTGAGGAGGGTATGGAAACTGTTAATTTTTAACATGTTTGTATATATTTCATTGTGTATCATCTTAATGTTTAACGCCTTTGCGTTATCGATCTTACGTTCAAAAAAAAAACAATCACTTGTCATTCAATCAAAAACCTGTCTAGTTTATAGTATATAGATGTGAAAAAAGATGGCAGGCGGCCATGCATTGGTTTTCTCCTTAAAAAGGCGTGTGGACGCCATGTAATATTAATTAGATTAGTAAAATCAGTTGTTCATTGGTTTTGTCATCAAGGCGTGTGGATGCCAGTTCAATATTAAGTATAGTCATTCATTGGTTTTCAAATTCAAAGGCGTGTGGACGCCATTTCATGTTAATTATAGTAGTTAATCTTGTTACCTATTAAAATCAGTGTGACAAAGTAAAGTGTTTATTTTTTTTTTTCTGAATCATCATCATCAATTATCAACGTCTCAAGGGTCTAAAGCGACGCATCGAACCCGCCGTACGCGGTCCTTGAGAAAGTCATCATCAACGTGTACGATCCTTGGCCGTCGCGATCACGGCTGGCCGAGAAAATCTACGCACAGAAATATTACGAGATGTTCTTAAAGCTCTTACTACTGCAGGGTTTTCCATCAACCTCAAGAAATGTGCCTTCCTTGATATTTAGAGAACTTAAGAAGAAAGTACCGCGAAACACGGCGTTAGGATAGCACGTTAACGGATGCCAGATTCTTAGTCTACTTATAAACTTAATAGTGTTACTTACTGCCAGTGGTCCAGCAGCATCTTCTGGAGGCGGAGAGAGAGAGCGCTCTCTCTGATGAAGGCCCGAAGCGTCGGTGATGGCCCTTTCACAGGGCCTTTTAGTTGGGAGGAACATTGGCTTGCACTTTCGATAATTACACTGGCCCCTAATTCAGACCACCAAGAACCACACACTAGAGTTACGCCTAACAAAATATATATCGCGGGAATGCCGCCCAAAATACAAGTAGTTGCTCACACGACACTTAAAACGCCCGGCCGAATAAAATGCGGGGTGTCTCATACGCGACGACACAAAAAACGCCCGCTATCCCCGAAGGCTCGAACGCGACTCTCGTTAGTCCCTTAGTCGCCTGACGGGACGGCTCAAGGGACTGGCTGGGAACAAACAGGAGCGCTAAGCGTTTTAACACAAGACTACCGTCCAGCCAGCCGTAATACACGCGCGCGCGTCTCCAAAGCTCAATTGCGGCTGTAATGGGGACAAACGGGGTGCTAATACGCACTTACACACTAGACAACCGCCCCGTCCTAAGCCACGCGCCGAACTGCCTAAGGCTCTGCTATGCGCGCGTCAAGCCGGGGAACCAAGGTCACGCTTGGTTCCCAACAAGTAGATGCATTCTCAAAATATTGTCTGATCTATGCTGTATACAGACAAGATGCAGAAAAGTTGAAACGTGTTTTTTTAATGTAGTTTCGCTGTTTGGTACCCCATCTACTATAATATGCGATCTTGGAAGGATGTTTGAAAGCATGGCTTTTCGAAATTGGGTCTCCGATTTAGGGTCTTCTATCCATTTCATAACGCCAGAAATGCATCGCGAAAACGGGCAGGTAGAGAGATATTGTCGTACGGTTCTTAATATGCTAAGAGTCGAAGTAAGAAGTAAGGGTTTAGAATGGTCGAATATTTTATGGAAAGTCCAGCTAACATTAAATATAACAAAACACGCCACTACTCAAACTTCGCCGTTACAACTGCTTGTTGGCATAGAGGCGGCGACACCTGTTATTCGATCATTAATACGCGACGTGGCGTTAGAGAACTTAAGTCCGAACCGTGAGGCCTTGTTAACTTTAAAAAGGCAAAGAGCATCAGAGTTGCTTGCGGCTAATCAGCTGCGACAAGACGCTTACGTCAATGAGCGTCGTAGACAGCCACGAGAATACTCTGTAGGTGACTTCGTTTTTGTCGGTAAGACGTCACAGAGTACGGGGAAGCTAGACTCCGACATGCGCGGTCCCTACAAGGCGAATGGACCCCGGAAACTTGCCAAGCTTTCCTCGAGGGTGATGGTGAGTTTAGATAATTACATCATGCTAACTCTGTGCCTCTGATGTGTGTCGACAAGCAAATGTTGTCACTGACAATTTCTGGCTTAGTCCAGGCAGACGTTATGCTAACTTTGTGCCTCTAGCGTATTAGTGTTGACTTTCTATAGCTGGCTATTGTTTATAAAACTTTAGTTAACATTTTATAATTTTGTTTAGTATTTATCTAACTATTGCACAATTAATATTACTTTCTTACGCTTGGTCACTTGAGTACACGCTGGTGGTCTTGCGTTAGAAATTTTTTATCATTCTATTATTAAATTCAGTGTTTTTAAAAAGTTTTCTAGTGGTGGACAGAATAACTAAAACCTTAATGTTTGTTTAAGATAACAATGAACCAGATGAACAGGAAATTCAGGGTCATGCTTCAGCGGATCAGTCACAAGATGACCTGGACAATGAGAACCAGCCTCCTGCAAACCAGGTGCCAGACGATCAAAACCAACCCTCGGCAGACCTGGTGTCGGAAGACCAAAATCAGCCTTTAGCAGACCAAGCAGTGGTCGAGGACGCCGCACTGTCAGGAACGGCCGTCTGAGAAATATCTTCCCCCCCGCTACATTCTGACATCACTACTGCGTGACGTCATGCGAATGGAGGGAGAAATTGATTTCACGGCGGCTGTAGCAGTGGCGCATCACTTTTGCTCGAGCTCCTGGTGACAACGGACGTTCTCTCGGTCGCGACTCATACTTATTAAATTGTAGACTTTATCATTAAAATTATATTCGGTTGTGGATAATAGTGATTTCTTTTTTAAAAATTAGATTTGTATTGATTTGGCGTGGTACCACCGAAGCTAGGCGTCACATCACGGCGGCTGCACTGCGTGCGACCCCCATCCTGTCTCCCCCCTATTCCACCTCCTCCTGTCCTTGGGTCGAGACGATCGGAACACCGGCGCATCGGTGAGTACTTAGAATATATAAGTTAATTATCAATTAAGACTTAACAATGCGTATCGCAGCAGCTTCAGGCCACTCATGACCTGATGGTTTATGGTTTGTCTGAAACATTTGGTAGCAGAGCAAGTAACCGAGTTCGTCCACTTAACTCGCTGTTGCAGGTAGTGAAGGTATTCTAAGTGTTAACGATGCCAAAAACTTTATGTCATCTGTTGTAACAACTGAAAGCGTGATAACCGATACATCTTCACATCCTGCGAAGAATATTCAGAACAGCATTTAAAGGCTGTCCAATCAAAAAATGACACGGTGTCAAGACTTGATGATCATTGGAATCCGATGAAAAAAGGCACAATGGCCTTGAATTTAATACAGCCTCCACTTTACAGAAAACCATAATCAGCTCTTCGGAGGTGAGCTTTGTTTTACCGATACACCGTTTGAGATGCATTTTTTCCCAACTTTTCCGCAGCCTCGAACAAACAGCCCCAGGTTGGACAAGCTGCTGGATCAAAATTAAATATCCATGTAATACCACGACGCGACAATTTTTGCACGATGACAATCTCATTTTTCTCAAGAAAAGCGCACAGTTCTCGCAAATACCTAACCGCACCTTTAAAAATTTGTCCCGCAATCCGACCGAATTAATGAAGGCAAGCCGCGCCTTGAAACAAACCGAGTAAGAGTAGCAATAACAGCTTCCGTTGAGAGTTCTGAAACCAACTTTTAAGTGACGCGATTTTGTGGCCAGGCAAACAAAGACACATGTAGCCTTGGGGATCTGAGAATTTCGATATTTATGCGTTTTTAGAAAAAAATGAACCAACAAAGTCCACATCGCCACCTTGAAAAGGTCGAGCTGCGACCACCCGATCCCGAAGTAAATTACCCATTAGCGGCTGCTTTGTCATTCCCTTCAACCCATAACAAGAAAAGGCTAGTTCTCCAAACAACCAAAAAAAATGTGTCTACCTGAAAAAACTACTATACAAAAGATAAATGTGTAAATTTTAATATTGTTTATTATATCTTGGCACGCAGCTTGCATTGGAAATTTACTTGGTGCCTAATATAAGTACATAAAAAATATCGCAAACCACATAAAATTGATCGCTCTGGTGTGTCTTGACTCCAGTTTTGATAAAATTATGTTTCAAAACTTTTTTCTATTACCCATATTTTACTAGAAAAATGTTCATAAACTTAGTAAAAATTGCTGTTTTGATGAATCAAATTAATTTTATGTAGGTAAATACTTATTAGTTTTGCGTCAATACAAAATTAAAGAGGTGTCCGACGTTTTTTGTTGATTACTCTTGAGAGACATAAAATCGTTTGCCCACCTATAGTTTATGCATGTAATGCTCCGCCCTCCCATCCTACACTTGTTCTTAGTTGCGCTTTATAAGCTGTGGGAGACTGTGGAGTCCTGCGTTCTCGCGTTTTCGATGTAGGAAGGTAAACAAGTGATTACTCTGGTTTTGGTTTCCAACTATGAGTAATTTGGCATGTATATTGGTTGGCCTAAAGTGTTTGTTTTGGGAATGTTAAATCAATATAATACTATGGAATTTCTAATGTCGTCACTTTTGCCAGAATTGATGAAAATGTTACTTTTTTTGAATGCTATGGCATTGATCGCTCTGGACATAGTGGTCATAGTGATCAATTAATTTCTTCACAGTCAGCTATTTTGGATATAGACATGTTTGATACCGCCTAAATTGAAAGAGAATAGAGACTAATTAGAGGCATAATAACGTTCACTAAGCTGTGTGGAGTGCAAATAACCCTGAAGTAAGCCATGCGTCGATTCAGCTGTCATAGAAGGCTGTAGCAGGGAATAATCTGTGGAATGTCTGCATGGTATTTTTTTTTATTAAAGCAGACGGAGGCAAACAAACGAACGGGTCACCTGATGGAAAGTAATCACCGCCACCCATGGGACACCCGCAAACCCAGAGAAATCGCAGACGCGTTGCCGGCCTTTAAGCAGGGACCGGAAAACCCCTTTTTTTGATTAAGCCGATTTTTAGGGAAACCCAATCAAAAGGTTACCAAACGATAGGGTTTCCCTATTGATAGGGTCGTCTTTCTTAGCGGAAACTTTTTTGTATAGGGTTTACTGCTTCCAATGCACTTACCAAATCAAATAGGGTATCAGTAACTGTAATTTTAAGCGCTTACGAACTAATAAGGTTACCCTATTGTCTCCTATCTCGTTTTCGCGCACGGGGCGGTGGCGTCTGTAGCCGTGGCAGCGGGCTGCGGCGCGGCAGACTGCAGTGTTTTTACAAGCTTTTATTTGACTCCTCCTGTGTTAGTGTAGGACAAATCTTGCAACTGAATTTAAGACCAGTTCTCCTCACCTGATTGAGCTGAAATTTGGTATACTTATGTAAGTACGATGACAATGCAATGTTATGGTATCATTGAGCTGGTCTGATGATGGAATCTGGAGGTGGTCATAGAAACTCCTAAACGAAACGGCAGAATCGCATCGAGTTTGGATTCGTTGGATTTGTCTTTTTGAGCACTTTAGTGCTAGATGATGTCTAGGGTCCTGATGATGGAGTCGGGAGGTGGCTATAGGAACTCCTAAACGAAACGGCGGAAACTCATCGAGCTTGGGTTCGTTGGATTTGTCTTTTCGAGCACTTTAGTGCTAGATGATGTCCAGGGTCCTGATAATGGAGTCGAGAGGTGGCCAAAGGAGCTCCTAAATGAAACGGCGGAAACTAATCGAGTTTGGGTTCGTTGGGTTTGTCTTTTCGAGCACTTTATTGCTAGATGACTCCTAAATCCAATACTAGAAAGTAAAAAATATATTAAAATTAAAAAACCTTTTTAAAAAACAAGCTTTTAAATGCGCTAACAAGAAAATAATCAACTTTTACTATCAACTTATAACGTCTCGTTACACAATTTATATGATATAAAAGGTTGTCGCTAGATTTACTTGTTTAAATAAAAAAGTAAATTAAATAACTTGATGTGTAATTGATTAAAATTTTCAATCTAAGTATAGTTAAATACGAGTACTTACATAATCTCGCGACAAACTTTAATCATATAAATTGTGTAACGATGTTATAAGTTGATAGTAAAGTTTATTTTTTTCTTATAAGCGCATTTAAAAGCTTGTTTTTTTATTATTATTATTACAAGCTTTTATTTAGTTTCACCTGTCCGTTTGTCATCAAATCTTGCAAATTAAATTTGATCTACTTTCCGGCTACCGATTGAGCTGAAATTTTGCATACATGTGTAAATCGCGTGACAATGCAATATTATGTAAACATAGTGCTGATCTGATGATGGACCTGGAAGGTGGCCATAGGAACTTTGCATGAAACGACACAACCTCATTGAGTTTAGGCTCGTTTGAATCGGGATGACGAGTAATTTGTCTTTCAATGGTAACCAGGCTCTGATGATGGAGCTGGAAGGTGGTCATTGGAAAGAATTGTAAAGAAAAGACGCAACCTCATCGAGTCTCGACTCGTTTGATTTGTCTTGACGAGTACTTGATGATGATAATGCTAGATGATCAGGGCTTAGAACCCCCAACTAGCAAAATTTCCTCTTACACACATCCCAAGAGTATAATTTTACCAGTCTTATGGTACTCCGATAGACTGCTATAAGTGTGGATTTTGGCGAACTTAATAAGTCTATTTACCCTTAAATATATCTTAAAATGGTCTCGAGAAGTGTATTTCCAATCTTACAAAATTCTTGTTGATGCTTTAATAATACCAAACAGACTTACAAATGATTTACAAAGGCATTCTTTAAAGGCATTTACCCTTATAATGCACTTACTAATGCTGTTCTAAGTGTGATATTACTTGTAGTGCTCTTTGCGAGCTTTTAGTAAGACATGTAATCAGATGTAATCACAGTCCGCCGAATGGATTGCCAAGTGCTCGTGAAACTTTTCTGAATAATAAGAAGAGTATTAAAAACGTAAGTAATATGTACTGTCCTGTTTAATTCACTTTCCTACAAAATGTGTAAGTATAATTTCATGTTTATTACGCATAACTAACTGTTATTTCATTGCGAAGTCGATTTTATCGAGTATTTTGAAATAACAATCACAATATTTTTACGGGCCATTTCAACAATGTATCTTTAATAATAAAAAATATTATATTAAAAATGAAAAATATGGAAATGTCGCCATTATCACCAATCATGCCTTATAGTGGCTTTAACAGTACCAATATAAGTGCATTACCATTGTTTAAGGTTTAAACCGCACTTCTAAAATCAAATTCAACCACATTTTTTAATTCACGCGGCCATTGCTCATAACCTTTAGGGTTCATTATTAAAGTAAAAGTAGGCTAAAAGACAAACAGGGAAGTTCCTGGTCGACCACCTTTTGACTTTTTTGCAATGCATTAGAATTCTAATTGCAATTATCTAGTTTCTAAGACATTTGACGTGCTAGTACTCTTTACTATCTTTTACAATAGTCACTTCTAAGATCGAGTGATCTTACAAAATGCATTCATAAGAGTTTATAAAGAATCAAGGGTAATTAGGCTTATAATGTGCGCATATAATACTACTATTCTTACAAATGTTTTATAAAGTAAGCTTATATACATCTTTAAGAATAAGTTAAAAGTAACAGACGATATCTAACAAAACACTTAGTAAAGTCACTTCTAAGATTGAGTGGTCTTACAAAGTGCATGTATAAGTGTTAATTAAGACTCAAGGGCAATTAGGCTTATAAAGTGCGTGTATAATACTATTGCTCTAATAAACATTACATAAAGTTTGCTTATATACGTCTGTAAGAATAAGTTATAAGTGTAACAGCCGATATCTAATAAAATTATTTGATAACTTACTTTTAAGATTAAGTGGACTTACATAATGCCAGCCTTACTTATAAACGTTAATTAAATATTAAGTAATACTTAGGAGTTGTTTAACAATAATTCTTACTTATAAACGTTGCTTAGCTTTAATGAGTTGCTTAGCAATGGCTCTAATGAACTGTCAAATTAAGTTAACTCCTACCCTTGTTTAACACGTAAGTAACAAAATGGCGGTTATTTGTCAGCTGATTTCATGTCAGCTACTCAACGTTGTTTGATAAGTGTTCTGTGGTTGTTTGTGTTTGTTTCTGACTTCTGTTTGCATTTTGTAATTGTTTCCTCCGTGTTTCGCGTGATATTTTCTATTAAAATGGATATTTTTGAAGATTTTGATGTATTGCGCTCATTTCGTAATGAAATAGAGGAAATTAGGGCATTTAGGAGAAGAACAATGAGAATTAATAGACGGCCAAAACTGTATAGTATGAGAATGAATCCTATGCAAGATTTAAGTGATAGTGATTTCAAGTATAGGTATAGATTTAACAAAGAAAATATGCAAAAAATTATAGAACTATTACGAAATGACTTGCGTGTGGACACTAGAGGCGGCAGTATACCCGTGGAGTTACAGGTGATGTCTGTGATTCGGTACTGGGGCAGACATGAGGTAGGTTTATCCAAATGATATTTGTTTTAGTTAGTATATATCATAATATGAGTACCTAACTAAAGATGTTAACCAGGACTATTTACATTTAAAATTTCAGATTCAACAAGACTGTGCGGATATCCATGGCATGAGCCAGCAGACTCTGTCACACCTATCTAGAAAAGTAGGTATTGCATTAGCCTCAAAAAGCTCTATGTACATCAAAATGCCGTTGAATTTAAGAGCGCAAATGGAGTCAATTCAAAAATTTGAAGCCATATGTGGATTCCCACACATCATTGGAGCGATAGATGGAACACATATTAAAATTCGGAAAGTAGGCGGAGACGCTGGCCAATACTATGTCAATAGAAAAGGACACTATTCTATAAACACTCAAGTAAGTATTATTTTTCTTCTACATACAAAAATGCATGCAGGTAGGGCAGGTATTAAAACAATAGGCTCTAGTTAATACGTTGACAATGCAGCCTAAATGAAAATAAAATATAAAGATACCAACTGTGGGCCGGGGCTCCGCTCCCGTGGGAATTTCATAATTCATTATTATATGTTAATCCAGATCATAGCTTACTCGTATTCTAAATTTAATTCAAATCCGTTTATTATTTGCAGGTTGTCTGCGATGCAGACTTGAAAATCTGTGACATAGTTTGCCATTGGAGGGGCAGTACTCACGATGCACGAATTTTTCGTGAAAGTTCAATTAAACAGAGGTTTGAGAATAATGAATTCAAAGGGAAACTCCTTGGTGATAGTGGCTACGCATGTACCTCTTATTTACTTACACCCATCCTACGACCGAGGACTGAAGCCGAGATGCGGTATAACTTCAGCCATATCCGAACTAGGAATGTAGTAGAAAGATGTTTTGGATTACTAAAACAAAGATTTCGCATATTGTTGGAGGTAATGCGAGGATCTCTTACTACAATAAAAACAACAATTGTTGCATGTGCAGTGCTGCACAATTTGGCTATTGAATTTAATGATCCTTTGGAAAATGGTATGTATGTTTAGTCTAAATCGTCATACATACACTAGATACCTGTGTATGTTGCAGATGGGAAAACTTAAACTTGATGTTATGTTACAGGTTCTCGGGCTAATGATTATGTAGATGACGAATATGAGGAAGACATTGGGTACAACAACAATAATGTTACAAACATAACAAGAAACCTGTTTATTGAAAATTATTTTTAAAAACAAATAAAGTTATGTGATGTTCACTCAAGACTATTTGATTTTTTTTTCCAGAATTCATATTCTAAATCTAAAATGGCCATTCTCTTTTGGTGTATTTCTTCTGCTCGTTCACATTCTCTTTCTTTTGACCTTTTAGCTATTAAAAATAACTCTCGCTCATAGTCCTCGGTATGAATCTGTAAAAATCAAGTAAATTATTAATAAAACGAAAAACCCAAAAATATTACAATACGATGCTTTTTATTCCTATACTTTCTGAGAGAATTATTGATTTAGGTTTAGAATAACTTTATTTCTCATAAGAATTACATTCACTAATTCACTTCCTGAGAAAACATCAGTATTGAAACAAATTGCATGGAGATAAAACCGTGAACTGATCAAACAAAACTGTGACTGACTGTGCGATCTATCAACATATAGACAGGTTGCATACCTTTTTCTGTTTTAGTTTGCTTTTCTGTGTTAAGTACTTGTTTGACATAGCCTTAGGTGTAGGGCACAGTACTACTTCCGCTTCTTGCCAACCTTCATCCTCGGGTATCTACAATTAAAATACAAAATGAATACAATATTAAACTGTTTGAAGTTCTTTGACTTTTGAATTTCTCTTAATTACCTCTTCTGTTTCCTTGATCTGGTTATTTGAGGCTAGCAATGGAGTCCAAGGATCATCTTGTATGACTAGCTGGCTTCCTGGTGTCAGTGACTGGAATATACAAAATGTTCAACAATATTAAAAAACTTCATTTGAATTCAGTATAAAAAGAAATAACTATAGCTGCATTAAGCAGAACACATAGATGAGCATCAATTTCTTAGAGTAACACTGCTCTAGTTCCCGTAGCAGCATACCTCCCAAAGCACAGACGATATCCCATCGATGCGTTCTTTTTAATTCAACCGATAAATATAGACGTGTAATAAAACAGAACATACCTGATCAATACTGTTTACATGTATACTGTCGCTATCAAATTTATTACTATCAGTAATAAATTCATTTGGTATTGCCTGTATGATGGCAAGATCTTCTGGTGGTGGGCTAGGTGGTGGAGGTCCTCCACCTGTCATTAATTTAGCGCGTTTATATTCACTATCCCTAATTTTAGCTTTCCCCTTCATATTTCTCCACTGAGTTGTCAGTTCTTTGAGATCCCGTTTTTTGTTATTTAGACTATTGAAACTGTAAAGAAAAAAAAAATAATATGTTAAATCGATAATCTGACCTGAGTTATTACTTTTAGTAGGTCCCTTTTGAAATTAAACTACTTACCAAGACAAAACTTCTTGCCATGCTGCTTTCTTTTTTATATTTGTATTAGTAGATGCATCCTTATTTTCAATTACATCTACTCTTTCTATTATAAGTTGCCTTAACAATCTCTGCAATAAAACACACAATAGTTTTATACAAAACACCACGCGCGAATAGTAGCGAGTAGAACGAATGTTTTCTAGATAATTACAAACCTTTTCTTCTTCGTCCCAGTTGGAGGAGCGAACTCTTTTTTTGCTGGATGGATCTACCTCGGCCATAGCTAGATTTATCTCGCCAAATTCCGAAATGTATACAACAAACAAAAATAATGATCACTAGATAAGTACCACACACCACAAACCACAACAACAAACAAGTTTCCGTGAAAATATTTGACGGCTTAACTTTTTAATTTTCAATTTGAATGAAACAAATGTTGCTATTTCACAACATTAAAATGGCAAATATTTTTTTAAGCTACCAACATTTCGGCTGTGTTGCAAGAGTAATAATTTTTCGTGTCATTAGCCGTTCATTAGTTAAGACAAGCCTAAGCAACGTTTATAAGTAAAAAATATTTACTCACTACTTAAGGAGTTAATTAGTAATTAGTTAAGATGATGCTTAGAAGACGATTAGTTGATTTTTATAAGTAACACTGTGCATGTATAAGTGTTAATTAAGAATTAGGCTTACAGAGTGCGTTTATAACACTACTGGTCTTATTGATGTCATTTCTCGTTTTCTTATATACTTCTAAAAGTATTTTTTACAAGTATATATGCTCTTATAGCTTAAATAGACTTATGATATGCCATTATTAGAGTCTCTATCTTAATCAGAACGTATATAAAATTTATTTAAGGACATAGCTCTTAAAAGCTTTCGTTTCTAAGGGTATTTTGCTAGCTGGGCCGATACCGAAATACAGGTATTATATCGGTAAGTACCGGTATTTTCCATTTCGGTTCCTGGATACCGATTCTTTCCTGTATCTATCTGCGACGTTGCCATATTGTGCACAAACGCAGCGCTCGCAGTCGCAACGCAACTAAGAGTTATTAGAATCTCGCGAACGAGAACAGGTGTGACGTATTATTTGGAAAATTTATCCTACTAATATTATAAACACGAAAGTTTGTAAGTATGGATGAATGTTTGTTACTCTTTCTCGTAAAAACTACTGAACGGATTTGGACGAAATTCGGCAAACAAATAGTTTATTACCTGGATTAACACATAGGATATTTTTTATCCCGATATTCCCACGGGAACGGAAACCACGCGAGTGAAACCGCGAGCGGCTGCTTGTATTATATAAAAACGATGGGGCGACAAAAAACAAGTTTAGTAACGTGTTTAACTATCCTACTAATATTATAAACGCAAAAGTTTGTAAGTATGGATGGATGTTTGTTACTCTTTCACGTAAAAACTACTGAACGGATTTGGACGAAATTCGGCAAACAAATAGTTTGTTACCTGGATTAACACATAGGATACTTTTTATCCTGATATTCCCACGGGAACGGGAACTACGCGAGTGAAACTGCGAGCGGCCGCTTGTATTATATTAAAACGATGGGGTGACAAAAAACAAGTTTAGTAACGTGTTTAACTATCCTACTAATATTATAAACGCAAAAGTTTGTAAGTATGGGATGGATGTTTGTTACTCTTTCACGTAAAAACTACTGAATAGATTTGGATGAAATTCGGCAAACAGATAGTTTGTAACCTGGATTAACACATAGAATATTTTTTATCCCGATATTCCTACGGGAACGGGAACCACGCGAGTGAAACCGCGAGCGACCGCTTGTATTATACAGGGCGTCCCAAGGATATGCCACATGGAAGGAAAGTACCTTGAATATTGTAGATGGAACATTTTACTGAAAGAAGACATTATTTGAATTTAAAAATAATTTAAACTGCATTGCAGTTATTTAAATAATTACATGGTTGAACCGGAAATCGAACCCTTTACATGAGAAAAATAATCATTCTGTAGCTTTATCATACCGGTCGAAAGGTTTCATGAAAAGGATTATTTTTTGCCTTAGATTAAAACAAATCTAAGATTTTTGCTAAATAACATTGTGTCACAAATAAAAGGAAGACCATGAATTTTAACATTTGATGTGAAATTTTGTTTAGAAAAATGAAAAGCTGACATTGCCGTAAGGACATACAACTGACATTATCATAAGTACCTATTACTAATAAATGTACCCACTTGAGAAGTAACCAGTACGAACGTGTCCACGAGCTAGAGGTAGAAGTAGAACTTAGAAGTATTATTCTAAATATCCATCCAAACAAGATCAAAAAATTTACAGAAAGCGAAATAATTAAAAGAGTGCGACTTTGTACAGGAACACTGCGACTTTCAACAGGAAGGGACACATTTTGAGCATTTGATAAATTGATTAATTTTGTATTAAAAATGTTAAAATTCATGGTCTTCCTTTTATTTGTTACACTATGTTATTTAGCAAAAAATAATCCTTTTGATGAAGCCTTTCGATCGGTATGATAAAGCTACAAGGTGATTATTTTTCTCATGTAACGGGTTCGATTCCCGGTTCAACCATGTAATTATTTACATGGTTGAACCGGGAATGAAATTTAATTTTTTTTTTAAATTCAAATAATGTCTTCTTTCAGTTAAATGTTCGATCTACAATTTTCAAGGTACTTTCCCTCCATGTGGCATATCCGTAGGACGCCCTGTATAAAAACGATGAGGCGAAAAAAAACATTTAGTAACGTGTTTAACTACTTACAATTAAGTGAAGTTAGCGAAAAAAGTCAAAATGCGGTCCCGGTTTCATAAACGGAATGCATAAAAAATACAATCTAATTTTTTTTTCAAAAAAATTGTTTTTTTTTAATATGGAGAAATAGTTGATTTTAATATGGAGCCAACACTTAAACTTTTATAAAAAAGCGAATATCTCGAAACCGGTGCGTCGTAGCTAAAATCGTAACGAAATTTTGGCCACCCAGTAACGTCCTGCAAAAACCTGAGCGGTATCCGATGGATACTTATAAAAAAACAATTTAAACTTAAGGAAAAAAAAATCTAATTTTTGTATGAAGCTAGATTTCTATTGTCTTATAAAAAAATAAACTCAAAATTCAAGACAATCGCTACGCTGCGTTTCATTCTAACCAATCACAAAATGATTAAAAGGCAACTTTTTATAAAATCGCAAATATCTCGAAAACGGTGCGTCGTAACTGAAATGTAACGAAATTTTGTTCCCCCTGTAGAAGCTCGCAGGAACCTGAGCGGTATCTGATGTACTAATCAAATTTTTTTTGAAGTTTTTAAAGGAAAAAAAAATCAAAAAAATATTCTAATTTTTGGGTCCGGGTGTCGCAAACGGGGTGCCTAAAAAATACACAATTTTTTTTTCACAGACTGACGAAAAACATTTCTTTCAAAAAGAGATAGAAAAATTCCAAGAAAAAGTTTAAAATAAATGTAAAAAAACACAAAAAAATTTCAGTTGATTTTTATTTATGGAGCCGACACTTAAAAAAAAATAAGGTAACTTTTATAAAACGCGAATATCTCGAAAACCGTACGTCGTAGTAGCTAAAATCTAACGAAATTTTGGCCCGCCTGTAACACCCCGCAGGGACCTGAGCGGTAACCGATGTATATACAAAAAAAAATTAATCTTCTTTTTGGGGAAAGAATAATAATAATATTCTAATTTGTATATGGATCTAGACTTCGGTTGTCTAATTAAAAAAAATAACTTTAAAATTCATCGCGATTGTCTTTAATTTCTAACCACTAACACGTCCAAAGCGCGACAATCGCTAACCTAACATAAAAAAATTTAAGGTTTTTATAAAATCGCGAATATCTCGAAAACGGTGCATTTTTCTAACCTATCACAACCATATAAAAGAATCAACTGATAACCAGGGTTTGATGATGGAGCTGGAAGGTGGCCATAGGAACTCAGTAAATAAGCGACACAACCGCCGTTTTTGATGGGTGGTGAAGGTGAGACTGGTGAGTGGTGGTAGTTTGGTGGACGTGAATATGCGACCCCATCTTTGGGAAACAAAGTTCGTTAAAAGTTTAAAATAAAATTCAAAGATAATTTTTTTAAGCGAGTTAATCCGTAAAAAAGTGTTTCATTTCAATGTGTAGTGCTCTCTAAAAACCTCAGAAAACAATATAATATTTTTTTTTAAAAACAAGCTTTTACTATGTTTTTGTTAAAAATTTGAAAATAATAATTTAAACCTGAACAGAAAAATATCATTATATTAGGTATCAACATTGCAACCTTTAACCATAATTAACCATATTTGTCTACGTCACAATAATCCCATATCGTGAGTCGGTACATAGTAGTACATACCTAATAGACATTTATATTAAACTCTAGCCGTCTCATTAATAAAAATGGCCTACACCTGTCTCAACCCGAACTTACGCTTAGACTAGTTAAATCCAGATTAGGCTAGTACTTATTCCGTCTTATAATAAACGTTGAGTAAGGTTACTCCAAGTCCACCAAACCACCAGTTCACCACTCATCAAAAACGGTCTACCCATTACCTAAGACGAATTGAACTCGACGCGGTTATGTCGCTTAATTACTGAGTTCCTATGCACATGGCCACCTTCCAGCTCCATCATCAGACCCTGGTTGCCATCTAGCACCAAAGTACTCGTCAAGACGAATCAAACGAGCTCATACTCGATGGGGTTGCGTCGTTTCTTTACCGAGTTCCTAGGACCACCTTTCAGTTCCATCATCAGATCATGCCCTGGTAACCATCTAAAAACAAAGTACCTACTCGTCAAGACGAATGAAACAAGCCGAAACTCGATGGGGTTGCGTCGTTTCATTACAGAGTTCCTATGACCACCTTCCAGCTCCATCATTAGACCCTGGTTACCATTGAAAGAATAAACTACTAAAACTACTCCTCAATACGATTCAAACGAGCCCATACTCGATGAGGTTGTGTTGTTTCATTGCTAAGTTCCTATATCCTGGCCAACTTCCAACTCCATCATCAGATCAGCACCCTGTCATCATAATATTGCATTGTCACGCGATTTACACATGTATGCAAAAATTCAGCTCAATCAGTAACCGGGAAGTGGATCAAAATTGAGTTGCAAAATTCCACCCGAACAAAAGACATGCATACCTACATTGCAAGTTAAATAAAAGCTTGTAAAAAACTAACAAGCTGCATGCACCGCGCGCGATTGCACGCAGCGATATTTTGCAGCACGCTCGCCGCGGGGAGCCTCTGTTGAAAGCAACACACGTAAACGATATACAACAATACGTCTAATGCGTTGCGCTTAGAAGCTTGAATTGCTTGTGCACGTTAAAACCCTTTTTATAGGGTTAGCCTCAATAGGGTTTTTGGATACGGTTAGTGCTTACTCTAATTAACTGTATCAATTTGGTAACCCTTTCTATGCAGTAAGTCGACGAAATGCTTACCGTATTGATAGGGTTAGTGAAAACAAGTCTATGAATTACCCTATCAAAAACCCCATAAATGGTAAGCGGTTCCGGTCCTTGCCTTTAAGGAAGGAATAGGCTTGTTTCTTTAAGATCCCTAAGTCGTAACGAACGGTCCGGAAATACCGCCGCCGAAAGCTGGTTCCACGAAACTGTAGTTCGAGGCAAGAAATTTCGTGAAAAACTCACAGTAGACCGCCATCCATTAAGGTGATGTGGATGGAATGACAGTCGATTGCGTGTAGTGCGATGAAGGAAATCAGCGGCAGGGACCAAGCCGAACAATTCCTCAGAACACTCACCATGATATATGCGGTACAACATACAGAGAGACGCCACGTCTCTCCGAAGAGCCAGTGGATCGAGCCGACCTGAAATATCCACGTTGTCGATAACTCGAGCAGCTCTACGTTGAATGCGGTCAAATGGAAAGAGTTGATATTGGGGCGCTCCAGCCCAAAGATGGGAGCAGTATTTCATATGCGGTCCGACCTTTACTTTATATAGTTTTAAGCGGTGTGCCGGCGTGAAATACTGACCCGCTCTAATTTAGCTTTACCTTCCAAATGACCTCGAAACTGAACATCACTCGAAATATCGACGCCAAGGATTCCAATAGTAGGATTGGTATAAAGGGATGCTCCCTTATGAAACATGCAGACATGCAATGCAACACTTACTGTGTGACTGTGACTCTCTTGCTAGGAAAATAATGAGCCTCCTAAGATCGGCCTACCCGAAACCAAAAGATTTTAGACAATTCGCCCTCAGAGACATTACCTAGCTTTGGCATTATTTTCACTGAGGAGTCAGAGCCAATGGTTCGACGTGCTGCTCCGTAAGGGAGAACTCTGCAGGCCCCACGAAGAAAAGATAAGATAATGTCTTTTCTAAATTATAAACCAGAACTTTTATATTAGTAAGGAAAAAACCAGAGCGACTGTTTATAATGCAAACGCTGTCTTTTTAGGTTGATTTTAATCAGTACCTCAATTTTTATTACAGATATTTATCGATAACAGAGATATTATGATAATGTAGTTTTAAGCTTAAAGTATAACTTAGTTATTTATACTCTAAGTTTTTCAGTATCCGCCGATTGTTCAATTGTCAGATGAAACTTATTTGTTCGCTTGTGACCACACGGCCGCAGCATCGTGACCGAAACGTCAAGCAGTAAGTAGATGTACTCACTTACTTACTCACAAAATTAATCGTGTTAGGTCCCGTTAAAACAGTTTTAATAAACTTATTTGTTTTTTAAAGTACTATAGCTTCACCGCAACCGCTATAGGTAAGTATATACACAACCATTTTGAAATATATAGTTAAATCAAGTCTTTTCATTTTTAGGTGACATTTTAATTTGATCGCGTCATACTTTATCAGATGGAGGATTAAAAAATTAGCCCTTATTAGACTCATAAGATTTTCCATTAAAAATGTTCCTATTTTGTTAACGTTTTTAATTTATTGTCCATGTTTAACATAATTTTAACTGTACGTTGATCTTGCAAATAACAAATAAATATTATATTTTTTAGTGCATTTTTAGATCTTTATAAATAACATTACTTTTTTAGTATAATTGTTTTCCTATATTAATAAATAGTAGTATTTGATTGCTCTGGCTTCAATATTAATCGCTCTGGTCACAAATTTTAAATTTAAATATCTTATCAAACGTTGGTAGAAAAAGAGGGATAATAAGAAATAATGTATTTTCATACGGCATTACATAATTATGTAAAAATATATAAAACTCATTAACTATCCATAAATAAAAAGCACCAGAGCGATCGACAAAATAACGTTATTTTGGAGAAGTACTTGAAAGTATCATTTCTGACTGCTCGTCATGCAGAAAGAATCCATTAACTTCGTTGTAAAATGGCTAAAAGCGCATTTGGACCGATATGAGCATGCTTTAAATGAAAATCCGAAATTAACAATTTTAACAAAGTAACATGACTGAGGCAACAATAAAAGGTGCCGTGCACCAAAAATTAATAAAGGTTAGCTTTATGAAACCAAGTTAGTAAAAACATTTTGGTTTAAATAACTAAAAACCACCACGGTGCGTATGATTTCTTATTCGTAAGTAAACTTTTTTTTCAAGGTCTGGTTTGATTACTTTGCATTCACCATCAGCCTATAAACGTCCCACTGGTGAGCACAGGCCTCCCACGTGGACAATATCGCGTGGGGATATTGGGCCATAACCCACCACGCTGGCCCAAACTTTGCATTAAAATTGATATATTCTATTTTAGATACTTTTATAATTTATTTTGTTTTTGAGATTCTTTATGTAACTGAGTTATTATTAAAGTTCCTTTTGTTTAAGTAAGAAAACGAAAATAGGTATCATCATTTCACAAGTAAACTTTTTGTAAAGCAGCATTAGATATGTTCCATTCTGTCTACTTATTTGTTGATAATAATCGTCTGTGTTAGTTTAGTCAACGCAACCAATTATTAATTGGGTTTGTGAACACATCTGACGTGTAATACTAAGACACAACTGTCAACACTGTTCCCTTAATATTTTTACCGCCGCCAATTACAGAGTTGTACAACAATAAAATATCTTTTATTTATTAAATTAATCGCCATAGAATATCTATTTATCATGGTAGCAGAGCTCGAAAGAAGTAAAGAATAGTGATTACTCCGAAAATACAGAAATAACAATAATTGGAATAAATAAGATTACCGGCGACCGCGTGGCGTCAAGGCGTCATACCGAACAAAGAGGTTAGGAGAAAATTTTTAAACAATGTCGACAAATACGGCAAAAGCTTATAGGCCGTGATAACTATGCAAATTGGAAGTTTGCCGTAAAGGCATATTTGGAACACGAAGACCTTTGGCAGTGCATTATTGAGGATTAGATCCCGCCATTCTCGCCAAAGATATCAAGGCCAAATCCAAACTGATTTTATTGGTGGATGCGATTAACTATATCCATATTCAAGATGCTAAAACCTCAAAGGAAGTGTGGTCTAACTTGGAAAGAGCCTTTGATGACAATGGTCTGTCTAGAAAAGTGTCATTGTTAAAAGATATCATCACTACAACCTTAGATTCCTCCAAGAGTGTTGAGGACTATGTTAATAAAATTATGACGTCTGCACATAAACTAAGAACTATAGGTTTCTCCGTAGATGATGAATGGCTGGGCACATTGATGTTAGCGGGTTTACCAGAGATTTACAAACCTATGATTATGGCCATAGAAAGCTCAGGAGTGAAAATCAGTGCGGATAATATTAAAACTAAACTACTTCAAGAAGTTCAGAGTTCAGAAACAACTGCATTTTACTCAACATTTAAGAAGAAAACATATGGGTTTCAGAACAATATGAAACCAAAAGGCCCCCGGTGTTTCAACTGCAATAAATATGGTCATTTTGGCAAAAATTGCCGTGCACAAAAGAAAACATCTAATAAGGAAGATAAAAGCTTTATAGCAGCTTTCTCAGCTTTTTTTTCAGCTACATCACAAGATAAATGGTATGTGGACTCCGGTGCCTCTATGCACATGACTAATCGTTCCGACTGGATGTATGATGTCAAAAGTCCACCAGTTTCTGCCATCACAGTGGCAAACAAAACTCCACTTGCTGTAAAAGGTGTAGGAAAAGTTAATTTTATAATACCAGGTGACACTTCAAACATAATACAGGTAAGAAATGTGCTATACATACCTGAACTTGCAGGAAATTTACTGGCTGTCAGTGCAATGGTTAATAGTGGTTGCAAAGTAAATTTTAATACAAATAATTGTGAAATATTTAACCAGAATGGAAACTTTATATGTTCAGCCATTTAGAAAACAATCTATACTCTCTTAAAGCCTGTAGAGAGATAAATGCTAACCTTAGTATTTCTGAAATCTCAAATGATGTTGTCCTGGGGCATCGACGCATGGGACACTTAAATTTTTCAGATGTTAACCGATTACCAGAATGTACAGAAAAATTAAACTTATCAGACAAAATCAAGTTGCCGGTGACCTGCACTACCTGCCTAGAGGGAAAACAGTCGAGACTACCTTTCAAACATGTTGGAACCAGAGCTTCGGAACTACTTGAGGTGATTCATTCCGATTTGTGTGGTCCAATGGAGACTCTGTCCTTAGGAGGTATGAAATATTTTATCACTTTTGTGGATGGTTACTCGAGATTAGTGCATGTCTATTTCCTTAAAGATAAGCTCAGTGTCCTAAATGCATTTAAACATTTTACAAGAAGGTAGAAAATGAATGTAATAAGAAAATCAAAATTATACGCACAGACAACGGCTTAGAGTATTGTAATAAAGATTTTTCGAATTATTTGAGTCAGTATGGCATTACGGTTTCGCTGAGCGGATGAACCGAACTTTAGTAGAAAGAGCTAAGTGCATGCTTTTAGATGCCAACTTACCAAAACCATTCTGGGCTGAAGCAACGGCTACAGCTGCCTACATTGTTAATCGGTCACCTAGTACATCTATAAATAAAAGGACACCTTATGAGTTATGGACAGGTAAGCAGCCTGATTTATCAAATATGAAAATTTTTGATTCTGATGTCATGATGCAAGTTCCCAAGGAAAAACGAAAGAAGTGGGACCCGAAGTCACAACGAATGATTTTTGGAGGCTATTGTGACAACACCAAAGGATACCGTCTTGCTGAACCTGAAACACACAGAATTGTGAAGAGTAGAGATGTTGAATTCTTGGAGAATATTAAGAAAAACAACAATATATATACGTACCGTGTTATATTGACAGCTCCACCGATGAACAGCCAACATCTTCATCAGCAACAGCAGCAGCACCTGTATCTGAAACAGATAAAACGTTAGAATCTCCAGCTCCTGTAACATCACACTCAAATGTAAGCGATAGCTCTGATGAGTATGTGACAGATGTTGCCGAGTATGAGATGTATACTCCTCCGAGAACAACAGGTATATTACCCAAAAGTACTATGATCTTGCGCCCAAGAAAGCCTGAAAAGGTAAAAGTCAGTTCAGCAAACTATGTTTGTTCAGCGGGAAATATCAGGGATCCGGAAACAATTACAGAAGCTTTATCCTCCGTGAATGCCGAAGAATGGAAAAATGTAATAGATGAAGAATTTTAATCTCTTTTAAGAAACAACACATGGACACTCACTGATTTACTACCAGGAAAAAGGGCCCTCCCTTGTAAATGGGTCTTCAAAACCAAAACTGATGAGACTGGTTCCGTGAACAGATATAAAGTAAGACTTGTAGTTAAGGGATATGCACAAAGAAAAGGAGTAGATTACAATGAAATATACTCACCCGTTGTGCGGTATACGTCCATCCGATACTTGATTGCATTGGCTGCTAGATATGATTTAGACATTGACCAGATGGATGCCATGGGTGTGTAATGTATGATATAATAACAAATGTCATAACGTTTACAACATATAATTTTAGATCAAATAGTTTTGTTTAACATAATAATCACAAAGTATAATTAACGAAAGATCTAATTTTAAAAGTTATAATTTTAGAACGTATAACCAACTATTCGTATAAAATCATTCATCATAAAAATTAAAAAGTATATTATTCTAAACATATAATACTCATTTAATCGAATATTCGGTTTGAATAATAACCTTTAATATAGCAATCAATTTAAATAACATTCTTAAAAACTAACAATCAATTCCTATAAACATGTTTCAAATTGAACACAAAAAACAATCATTTGAAGTTAATTTCTGTAGGTATGATATATATAAGCAAGAATGTAAGTAACTTCTAACCTATCACGTGACCTACAGGAGTAGCGCATCTAGTATTTCTGTTGACTAATAAAAAAATAACCTCGAAATTCAAGACAATCGCTACGCTGCACTTCGCGATTGTCTTAAATTTCTAACCTATCACGTGACCTACAGGACTAGGGCAGATAGTATTTTTATTGTATCTCATAAAAAGAAATTACCCTTGAAATTTAAGACAATCGCGAAGCGCAGAGCAGCGCAGCTATTGTCTTAGGCCCCGCGACCCCTTGAAGTAGGTATGATAGGTTACCATGGCAATGTTATAATATCAAATGATGAATATACCAATTAAAACTTATATAAGGCAAAAGTTATTTCAATAATTGATAAGTTGATTAAATAAAACTTATTTAAATTAATCTTTATAATAATAAAAAAATATGTGAAATGATAAATATAATAAATGATTCTTAGGTAAAGCGAAATTCTATCAAAGGAATAATATATTAAATGATTTTATATTAAATAAACATTATAATAAAGTACTATTATATTAAGTAGAATTATGATATTAGTTGTTATATATATTGTTCATTATGTAAAATGAACGTTATTAAAATGAAAATATATCAAACATAGTTCTATTACATGTAGGATGCCATAACAGCATTCCTACAAGGCGACCTAGATAATGAAATATACATGATACAACCAGAACTGTATCAAGAAGGTGATAAAGTATGCCTGTTACAGAAATCCATTTATGGTCTGAAACAAGCCAGCTGGCAGTGGAATGTTAAATTGGACATTGTGCTACAGAAGATTGGCCTTACCAGGTTAAAGATAGATCCATGCATATAATACTGTATAAATCAACAAACAATTATTTTTGTTGCTGTATGGGTTGACGACCTAATTTTATTTACAAATAAGAGTAACTTGAAGGCTGACATAAAAGAAAAATTAAAAGCAGAATTTCACATGAAAGGTCTTGAAGAAGCAAAGCAATTTATTGGATTAAATATTACTAGAAAAAGAAAAGAAGGTATAATAATGATTGATCAAGAAAATTATATAAAATAAACTTTAGAGCATTTTGGTATGTCCGAATCCAAACCTGTAAGAACACCAATAGAGGTAAATGCAAAGTTTGATTGTATTGGTACAAAATTAGATGAAAATATTCCATACAGACAAGCTGTGGGATGTTTATTGTATATAGCACAGGCAACAAGACCTGATATTGGATTTGCTGTAAATAAACTTAGTCGATATGTTAGTAATCCCAATCAACAGCATTGGCTTGGCAAAAGAATAATGAGATATCTACAAGGTACCAGAAACTTAAAGTTATGTTATGAGAAGCATGTCTCTAATTAAATAAGATGCTACTGTGATTTCAGACTGGGCTAGCAGTCCAGAGGACAGAAGGTCCTGCACTGGTTACATTTTTATTTTCCAGAAAGGTGCCATCGCGTGGAATTCATGCAAGCAACCGACAGTAGCTCTGTCTATAGCTGAGGCAGAGTACATTGGGATGGCGGCAGCGACGCAGGAGGCTCTGTGGCTCCGTCACCTGCAGCTGGAGCTCGGTCTTCGGGACGATGTTCCACTACTCATTTGTTGTGGTAATCAAAGCGCCATTAGTTTAGCTTCTAATGATTGCTATAAGCCCAAAACTAAACACATAGATATTCGTTACCATTTTCTTAGAGACAATGTAATAAATAATAATGTAACATTTTTATATGTATGTGGTGATAGAATGGTAGCAGATATATTGACCAAGGGCACCAGTTCTGATAAGCATTGTTTTTGTATAGAGCAAATGGGGTTACGTTCAAGACGGGGTGATAGGTTAGTGAACGCAACCAATTATTAATTTGGTTTGTGAACGCATCTGACGTGTAATACTAAGACACAAACATAAATAAGTTACGTAACTAAAACATAAGCATCAAGCACTGACAAATTTCGACGGTTGAAAGCCAGACCTCGGTAGCCAAGTGGTTAAGGCAGCCGCCCGGAATGCGGAAGGTGCGTGGTTTGATTCCCGCCTGAGGTTGTCGTCTTCTCTTTTCAGTGTTTAAAAAAAAAATTACTTAAGTTACGTAAGCTGATAATTTTCTTAACTTTAACTTTGCACATGAGGTAGGTATTAGGGCATGCTCCCGGGAATTTCCGGTACCAATTTTTCTCTGTATTTTCCGGGAAATTGACTTTTTACGCAGTACCGGTACTGAGAATTCGTTTCCCGGGAAAATCGGTACTTCCGGTACTTATATTATAACTTAAATTACGCCAATATAAGCCTAGTTTTACCTTCCAAATGACCTCGAAACTGAACATCACTCGAAATATCGACGCCAAAGATTTCAATAGTCAGATTGGTATTAAGGAGAGCTCCCTCAAAGTTCAGTGGTACGACGAAGGAATGTTTTTAAAAGTGGACTAGGTTATGTCGGTCCCAATTTGAGACATGACTCATGTTCTCGGTGTCAGTCACAAGTTTATTCCGGCTCTCGATTACGCTTTCCAGATAAATATTAACTCGTCCGGTGTAGAGCGTTACCCCCGTACTGTCGTCTGCAAAGCAATGAATGCTGTTGTTATGCAACATGTCATTGACAAGGGCTGTCTTCCAAGAGCTTGGGACTACGCCAGTAGTGTAAGAGAGCCGGAGAAAAGGAGTGTTAGAACCGGCGCCAACTCAGGAGGACACGTCCAAAGCACATTGGGAGGAACTGCATCAGGCCCACTCGACTTATGGATATCAAGGAAAAAAGAGCTTTACAAACTGACCTATGTAAGAACCGGACGTTTGGCATTGAACATGTGCAAAGTGGAATGATTGGTGGAGAGTTTTCCCCATCGTCGAAGGTCGAGTTTGATGCGAATAGAGTGCCCAAGAGGTCGGCTTTCTCCTTTGTAGTATGGACCAGGCAGTCCAGGCAGTTGTGCAATGGTGGTAGGGACGGCTGACAAAAATTCTCGAAGGTAGCTTTCGTGAGAGACCAGAACGCACGCGTATACGAAGGAAGATGCACTAGCCTCTCGCCATTTCTACTTATTAATGATGACTTCGCTTTGGCAAAGTTGTACCTCTTTCTGAGCCCACTATTTGGATCCTTTGATGACACCGCATTAGCCCACTTTGGCGAGACGCCATTTTGCAGCAACGTCCAAACCATGGTTGGGACTTACCTCCAGTGGGAACCACAGAGTTTGGATTGAAAAGTTCCAATCCATGCAGTATCACATCAACGACAGAGTCGGCGGCGACATCAAGATCATCCAGCGAGAAACAAACTCGCCACCATGGGTAGGACGCAAAGAAACTTCGCATCCCATCCCAGTCCGCTGACCTATAATGCCAGACTCGACGTTTTTGAAATTTCTGTGAGAAGCACAGTGCTACGAATCAGACAATGGTCTGATGAGGTGCATCAACAGAAACTTAATAGCCGTCTGGGTGCGAGGTCAGCAGAAGTTCCAATAAGTTAGGTCGTCGACCTCTGGAACCCGCGTAGGGTCGGTTACCAATTGGGACAGACTGTAGGTCTGATGAGACTGTAAAACAATTTTTTTATTACAAACTTTTTGTGTAATATTTTCTTTTGCTCAATGATCCTTATATTAAACGATAGTTACATCTGGGATAAAAAAAATCTCAGTACCGAAAAGTACCGAAATTTCCCGGTTTTCCCGGTACCAGAGTTAGCGCAGTACCTGGAATCCCGTTTTCTCCACAGTACCGGGACTGCAACCCCTAGTAGGTATGTATATTATACATACATAATAAATATAAATGACGTGTAACTATAAACTGTAAAATCTTACATCTTAATCGACCGATAATATTTAATATTAATTAAAATATATGATAAAGAAGGTTCTTTTTATTTATTTTTATGTTAGTATCTTTCTTAAATACCTAAAAATATATTAATAACGTAGGTCACAATTATTACATTTACTAATATAATTTCCATACATTTGTGATATACTTAACTTAAAGTGTCCGCAGTGACGCGGAGCCCTAACAGTAATTCTAAATAACGCGTAGCCTTAAGATACGCGAATAAACCTATAGAAACTAACCTCGTGGCAATGCGCAGCTCCGATAACAAAGGCCTTTGCTCTTCTGTCTTACATTGTTCGTTCTTGATGTCCACCGATGTTGTAAGGATATGTAATATACTAACAAACTAAATGCCGAAATTATCATCGAAATATCTGAAAATTAAATTACGCACGTAGCGTGATTCCGAGCCATAAAGTTACTATTCCGCTAGGTATAGTAACTTTATGTTCCGAGCACTAATTTGACAATTGTTAGGCATCTGACAGAAGATGACAATCCGTTTTAATTATCAGTGCCCCGCCAAGTCGAGCAAAAAAGAGGTACTGCCGTACATCCTTTTCTCGAAGCAGTTCAGGCCATTTTCGACCTCCTATAACTTCGTTGTGAACAAAACTAGAAGCCTGAATTTTTTGTTACCAAGCAGGCATTGTATAAAAACGGTATATTTCAAATTTCATTCAATCTGAACCAGTAGTTTAAAAATTATAATTAGTCAAAGTGTCTTAATTTTGTCACTGACTGACTGACCGATCATCAAAACTCTAAGGCACTTCTAACAGACATAGAAGCTTCAAATTAAGAATAGAAATTGTATTTAGTGTATAAACTAAGAAAATACTTAAATATTTTGCAATTTCGGTCTAGTTTCCTAGAAACACCAACTGCATAAATAACTTTGTAATCCGATATAAATATATAGTATTACAAAGTTACATTTGCATGAATGAATTATGTATACTATAATATAATGGTATATCAGTTGTTGGTAATCAAGAAGTAGAAGGTACAGGAAAGGAAAAAAAAGTAGATCTATCTACAAAAAGAAATGAGATGCCATGAAAAACATACTTGTAAAAAAACCACAGTGACGTAATACCGCTGGCTCTCAGCGTAAATCACAAATTACTAGAAAGAATTCAACGAGTCTTCTGGGGTCTCGGTAGCTCAGCGGTTAGAGCAGTGGACCGGCAATCCAAAGGTCATGGGTTCGAATCCCATTCGAGCTTCCTGAGACTGGTTGATTTTTTTCTAGCAAACATTTTATCCTCTATTAATGATATACTTTAAGATGTCTTCACCTGATTATTATATAGACACGAAGATAACGAAACGTTAAAAAAATGTCTACTGTTACGTCGTAAATTTGGTCCTTACCTACCTCTGTTAATTCGCAGGTAGGTTCGCAATAGTAAAAAAAAACAATTACCTAAAAACATTGGTGGTAAATTATCTGGTTTCCTAGAAGAATAGATCATTGTAGTTTGTTGAATTAAATTCGTTATATCTCCGTAATATAGATTTGTAGCTTTGTCTGACATATTTCAATTAATAAAACCTGCTTTAGAACACTTCTTAACAAGATTTTTAATCAAATATAAAGAAATTAACTTAATTTTGTTTTATTTACATAATTAATACAATTAGAAATTTTCTGACAGTCCATCATAGCGACATCTAGTAGCAGCGTAACGAAGTACGTCGTTGCGAGGGGCAGGTTCTGCTGTAATTCGTAAGCGCCATTTACATTTTTACCAAAATTAATAAAAATGTTTAATTTTTGAAAATTCAAATCCGTTAAGAATCTAAAAGGCGTGTGTTTATGACCTAATAGTCTACCTACGTTGGTCCACCCGTGACCACGGCCGGTGCAACTCGGTCGAAACGTCGGGTATAAAAAGGTATGCGTAGAATGCCTTTGCTAAGTAGTTTTTGCGTTAAATCCCGTCCCGCAATATTAACTTTTACAACAAAAAGCTAGGATTTTTGTTAAAGATTACCGAATGGACGATGTATATTGCATTGCTTACCTAGATGAATGGCTTAGCTAAACATTGTGTCGGTGTCGACACGGCTGCTTAATTCGCAGTACAGAGCTAACGTAAACGCAACACAAGTTCGATAATGTAATGATTATCGTAGTTGTGCCAATACTCATCAAATAAACATTTTGCATACACCGAGCTCAGGGATATTAATTGATTTGCCAACAGAACCAACATAATTAACTACTGGCTGGTTGCAATAATTTTGTATGAATGCCAGACATGAAACATAGAATAGGCAGGTAATAATATTAGGATGCCTCTTGACAGAAGAGTTCCTGGTATCAGATTCATGGCTTAGTTTTTTTACGCTGCACTAACTCTTCCATACTTCGAACTTTCTCCCAAAAATTACTCAAATCGTGCATAAGTAGACGTACAAACACATTTAAACCTGTTTTACAACTTTTCGCCTTTTACTCTGGGTAAGTAACTACTTTCCCTATTTCAGTCTACTTCCCCTGTTTCAGTCCACCTCCCCTGTTTCAGTCTACTTCTCCTGTTTAGTCTACTTTTCCTGTTGCATTTTGCTTTCCAAATTTCTGTTCCAAAAAATATAATTCAAACTTCACCCAAAAAACGGCAACTTCTGGACAAGCTATTTTCGCCTTCAGCATTCGTATTGCATCTCTTTCGCTCTACAGGCTGTGCCTTCAACGCTGAAATAGGTATTTCTAAAGTGTGGGGAGTACCCGCAAAAGATACATTTGTGTTGTTTAAGTCAAAATTAACATCGCTTACCAACTTAGATTTTAAAACAAGTTAAACATACATACATAATTATAATCACGACTATTATGCCCGAAGATCAAGTCAGAGTCTAGGCAATGAAGACAGCAAAAGCAGTCCTCTACCATAGTCCACTTTTCGCCAAATAGCGACTGCACTTTTGCTCAACGTGACAGGTGGTGAGCCCATCGCCGCTTTAGGCTGTTGAAAGTATGTGCAGTCTTAAGCCTGTTAGTCGCCTTTTACGACACCCAATGGAACAGAGGGTGTAGTAGTATTCTTTCACCGCTGCGCGACACAGTTATAGTCGAACAAGTTAGCTGTAATGTTAATAGTATTGACAGAGAAAATAGCATACTAGTACCTAAATACTATTCTTGTGATGAATGTAACAGAACAAATTGGAAGGTTGGCTGTTAAAAATATTTTCGTATTGCACTAGAGTGTAAGTTGTTAACTGTTTTATAGTAAAACAGCTATACCTAAAATAAGTTTTAAACTTAAAATAACGTGGTTTTCAAATTAACGCATGCGGTATTTATTTCGCAGCTCTTCAGGTTTCGTAAACAAATCATTTTAATGTTCGTATCTTTATGAGATGATCTATTGAACACATATGGTGTGGCAGCTGTTAGTCTGTCTAGTGGAAGCAAAGAGATTGAGAGACAGACCAAGACAGTTACTATGTGACATTACCTTCAGGTGGAAGGTGAGCATCGCAATAGTTAATTATTATAATAATTTGTTTAATATTATAGATAATAATTGTCAAATGAATATTTACTAAATACGTATTTAAACATCCATTGTTAGATAAACTGCTAATTACAAAGGTCATAACCCTTCTGTTGTGTCGGTATATTGAATCTTAAACATTTTGTCTCTGGGACAATTAATTGTACATACTAAATAATGTTAATTGGTATAAGTAGATACTTACCTGAATTTTCCAAAGACGTACCATGGAGCTTTTACAACCTAAATGTTTATTTGAATTTTTCTAATAACTTGTCATTGAATAACCCCTAAACATGCATTTCAAACAAATTGATGATCCTAAAACTATCGAATAGAATCTTTGTATACATTAAAAAAAAAAATTTCAGAAGTGTTCACGTAGTCACCTGTGAGGTCACGTCGTCGTTGTACACTGGCTGTCTCGTGGAGGCTGCTTATTTGCAGATTATATAGCGTTTCATATGTAATATGAACAGGTCTTCACCCATCATATCAGAATTATTCTTCAGTAAGCATGGTGGTAGGATTCTGACTAGGCGGATGTAACGGGAGTAGAAGGCAGCAGTCAGGAAGTTTCCCCCGCAATGAAGTGCCAAATCGGCGGTCCCAGACCCCAGCGATAAGTGAGGGGATGTATTTGGGTTTTTAGTTAGTTATTCTCCCGAATCTCACCTCCCTTAAGCTAAGGACTTCGAGCCTATGCAGAGAGGCGGGAGCTGTGAGAATCCCACATAACCATCTGTGCCACCCCGGGCGTGGTGGTAACGTTTAGTCATTCCAGGATACAAAATATAAAAGCTTGTTTACCAAAAGATGTCACTGTAAAATTATTATTCTCGCACATCGGGTTTGCGACATTTCTTCTTGTGCATATGCTTGTGAAAGTCACAAAACCGTGAAAGTCAAAGTCAAAGTGAAACGAATAATCGCAATCGCAAAAACCCACAGACTACTTACGACAGTATTGGTAATCTGTCTGACTCGGTTGGTTAGTTGACTCGTTAGAAATAAAATAAGCAGTAAAAAAATGCCTTTGGAGGAGCGTTTCCAAAGGCTCGTGCGACAATAGGCAAGTAGCGACGTGCGCTATTACACCAGTAATGAGTTCTCCCGAGTAAAAAAAATATAAAAGATTTTCCCTAGTGTCCGAGAACCCTTCATACCTAGGTATTTCTGCCACTAAGCAGCGTTATTTTGCATGTCTGTGTGACGGTATAAAAGATAACTAAATCCAGTAAAGTTACGGGTGATCATAAATAATTAAGCTGGTTTGTGTATTCGAATCGGTAGCCAATTATTTAGACTTAATTATTTATGCGTTTAAAATGATGACTAACTAAAAACCTACTTGGTTCAATTAATTTGTAAGTGCCGAAACTAAGTTGTTAGGTACACGTGTAAGAAGACAGATTATAGTACTTAATGATTTTATTACTTTATTTCTGCCTCCAGACTAGGTAACAATTTACCAAGAACAGTGTATAAAACTGTAACTACATTGTTAAAATTACTTTGTTTATCAGATTTATTATTGGTTTTCAGATAAATATAACCATTTTCCTTGTACTTATTTCCTTTTAGTTTGTTTCGTTCTTTACAATAATCAGACAAGAATAATATGTTAGAATCATTATTAATAAATCATAATTAAGGGGATTATTTCCACGTTTAGAAGATTTTTTGAGTATCTGATATTTCGGCAGAAGCTCGATGGCGCGGCGGCTGAGGCATGTAATTTACGAACTTGCCAGTTAAACAACTTTATCCATGCCTGGTCACTGGATGAGTAAACGAATTAAAAAACATCTCGAGCTCCTCCATGCTTGGGAAGGCAGGCGTAGTCGTAACAAACCCGTTAGTCCTGGTTACTGTCGTAAGATGGCCGTCGTTAATACCCACCAACCCGCATCGGGCCAGCGTGGTGGGTTATAGCCCAATCACCGTGTGTGATGTAGTCAGAGGGAAGCCTGTGTGTGGCAAGGCAGCAGCAGTAGTGGGACGTTTACAGGCTTATTATTATATTCCGTTACAGTTGCATGTGCGATGACCTCGGATGTCAACGTCCGGTAATATTCCTGTTAATAATTATTATTATTATTCTAATCTAAAGAACCATGATAGATTAAAAATGTATTTTTTATAATAACACTTTATAGGCCTATTCAAACCTGAGCGGTATTCGCTGCCGCTGTGGGTAGAGCGGCAGCGCAGCGAATAATCGCCGTAATTTTATGCAGCGCGTCTTGACTGCGTTTGCGTCATAACGTTTGATTTCGTATTGCCGTAATTAAATAATGACGCACACGTCACGCTCACTCACCTAAACGCAGCGCACCGCCGCGCCGCCGTATTCTCATAAAATAACGCCACTTACCTACGCGTTTTTTGTATCGCACAAAAACAGAATCGCGGTAAATTTTGACGTTTCATAAATATCAAATGAAATGTCATTTTGCAGTGTTTATTACTTGTTCATCGAGTATTGGTAACGCATTGCAGAAGTGTATGGATTGTTAACTTTGCAAATCTAGTAAGTAACTTTTATGTCATTTCCTACAAATATATAGTAAAAAAACAGCACCATACACAATAACCGAGTAATGTACTTACCTACCTTACAATGTCATACCTATCTACTTAATTTTTCAGGCACAAAATTTGAACATGAACGATTTACGTTGGCAAATGTTGGATTTTGCAGATCAAGAAGATTTGAGATTGTATCCTAATTTTTTTTCTCCCACAGTAACCACTCGAAGGATCGAGATATGAAGTAGCTTATTTGTTGATCAAGCGCGTGATCCATCTTACATAACTATATTTACATACTATGCTTAATCCAAATCTGTTTAGCTGAATGTGAATCTTATTTTTTAGTTGTTTGTTGTCTGCGAGGATGCTTCACTATGATCCAGTATTTGCTGCGCAGATCGTGAATGCATGTGCTGTGCTGCACAACATGGCTCTACGTGCTCAAATTCCTGCTACTCAACTTAATTTACAAGAACGCAGGCGTGAGGCTTTTAATTAAGTCCGCAGGGTGGCTGCTGAGGCAGAGGTAAGAGTGGCTCAAGTACCACAAAATGTTGATAGGCGTGTAAATATCGAGTTAAAGCAGGGGAGGACAGTCCAACAGGCTCTTATTCAAAGGCTTTGGAACGAAAAAAACCTCAAGTAATACAAACAAATATAAAATTTAATTAGACATTGTTTATTATTGTCACAATATCTCAAATCCTTAAATTCTACATAGGTAGGTACTTATATTAGGGGAAGTCCTTAGTTAGCTCATCATCAGAACGACGACAGCAGCAACAATTGTTCTGTAAGCAAAATATACATTTTTAAAAAGCAGTATTCTATCTTTACTCGTTAGTTGAGCTCGATGGCGCAGCGGCTAGCGCGTTCGGCTTGCGATCTTTCCCGGTAAGCACCTTCCGCAATGCCGGAACGCTGAATAGGTAACCCAATTAAAAACATCTCGAGCTCCTCTGTGCTTCGGAAGGCACGTTAAGCCGTTGGTCCAGGTTGTTGTCGTAAGATGACAGTCGTTAAAACCCACCAACCCGCACTGGGCCAGCGTGGTGGGTTATGGCCCAATATCTCCACATGCTATTGTTCACGTGGGAGGCCTGTGCCCAGCAGTGGGACGTTTATAGGCTGATTATGATGACAATATTTAAATATATTTCAGACCGAGACATTCAAGGCGACCTAGCCCAGCCCTAACCACCGTTAGCTTGGGCCCTGCCCCGCTGCCGGCGGCACCCTAGGTTTAGGTTTTTTATAATGTTAAATGTTTTATAGTAGTTATGTTTATTATTTTTATATGGAATATTATAAAAAACCTAGACCTAAGAAAATAAATAAATACGAGAATAATAATAATATACAATTATATCATGAAGGACGGTACGGTCGACATATTATGTCGAGCATGCCGCCGTCCCGGAGAGTCACTCAGGCATATTATTTCCGGTTGTTCTCATCTTGCTAACGGCGCGTACTTGCATAGACACAATCTTGTAGCCAGGATGATTCACCAGCAACTTGCTCTTCAATACGGTCTTGTTGACTCTGAGGTGCCGTACAGCCAGCGGAGCCAAAGTGCGGAAATGCATAGTTTTCAAGATATTTTTATTTTGAGGTTATGTTATGTTATTTATTTAGGTTATTTTTAGGAAAAAAGAACAAATATTCTACTAAGTTACTATTACCGTACTCCATCCATCCCCGTCCCCCCCCCCAAATTTTTTTTAATAGAGCTTTTCTTGACTACTTTTCAATTTTCAATAAATTCTAGCGTAGGTATAAACTATGCATCTCCGCACTGTGAAATTATACTTCTTTAGCAAACCTATCTATAAAAAAATATGGCGCTAATATCAGGTGTTGATTAATCTAAAGCTGAGCCACTCCTTGAGTTCCAGTAAAGTCCCACACTTTACTACTTGGTAAATATGACTTTCCAGATACTCAAAATCGTGGCTACTACACCACGCTGTTTTCTACAAATGCACAATCTTCAAATCAATCCAACCTTCCATCCACTTCTCAATAAGTAAGAGATTCACTTGGTAATAACTTTTCGCCGGATAATGTAACAGTAGAGTCACTGGATAATTTTGAAGATCTCTCATCTGACTTGCAAGAAAATTAATTAATGTTTTATATGGTTACTATTTCTCTGAAAGATCACTAATACACCTGAAATACTATGTATGTATACCGATCGATCGATGGGTTAGATGAACGATATCCGTCAATCGATTAAAGCTACCACACCTATCGATCAACATCGACCGACTGTCGTCGATCGATTGGTTAGTCAAACGGTATCCGTCGATCGATTAAAGCTACCAGAACAGTTGATTAACTTCTATCGACGTTGATCGATGCCGTCGATCGACGTTGATCGATGCCGTCGATCGACGATCGATCGATTCGTCTGGTAACACACCACACTGTCTGATATTATTTCAAAGGACGTCCTCTGTTCCAAAAACAAGAAAGGTAATACATCAATTATATACATAACCCACATCAATTTCCACAAATTGATAAAATTATAAATAACTGAGGACATTGAAATTAATATAGTAAAAAACAAACGTTGGTTATTTTAGCAAGTCAATTCATACATAATATATGAAAGTATTTTAGATTTTCTTTCTTACCTATTTATTTATAGTACTTACATTATGTTGTATATAATAATTATTATTATAGTTAGCCCCAAACTATCCCACTAGGTACTGGGCAAAGGCCTCCCTTCATTTCTAGAAAGGTATGTGAGATGTAAATTAAATAAAATACATTCGAGCACGTGCTAAATTACCAACAGCAACATAAATTCAACTAGTAACATTGCCTCCTGTCTTCTGAAGGCGTATTAATGTAAAGAGAAGAGAAAAGTATGGGTATGAGTATTATTTACTTGATAAGATATTATTTTCCAAAGAGATTACATCACGGAACAGATAAAGATGGTGTTCTGTGGATTACACATGCTTTTGATACGTCGTATTATAATGACACGGACCATTGTGATATTTGGTCCGAGTATAATGACGTATCAAAAGCAACACATTTCGAAATTTATTTCAAAAATAACAGCTTCTCATACAAGTTGACGTTTAGACCTTGTTGGCATTAGGCGATTAATGTAGTGGAGTAACCAGTAGATGGCTTCTCTAGTTTGATTATTTTAAAATTAGTTATAATTAAGCAAAGTAGCCAGCTTTATAGCGAGTCACTTTTTATGAGTTATTAAATCTACTTATTCCAACTATTTATTGGTTGCTTTTTTCTACAGTTATAATATTAACAACACTTTTTGATTTAATTTTATGACATAATTACTACGTTTACAGTAGTGAGAAACAACCTTTAAAATGCGATCATTTGAAAAATACTTTGATAAGTTGTTGTACTCGCCCTACAGTACAGGGTGGTTACTCTCGAACGCAAACTCAATCTTAATACAATTCCAATGCGATTAATATGTATCGATATTAGGTTAAGTAATGATAATTCCGGAACGCCATCTCGATAATAATTTGTTCAATCAATTTCCACGCAATTTAATTCCAATGTGACGCTATTATCGCTTACGAAAGTACCATTTGACATTATTTAGATTTGTGATTGGAAATTGATTAATGCAATTCTGTTTCAAGAGTAGCCTACCAGGTCTTGCCAGAATACCAGCGCCGCCGGCGCCGTTGCGATGTGTATATGCATGCAAAGCTCTTATTAAAGGCCAAAAACTTACTTCGTGTCGCTGTGCCAACTTAGTTTGTTAGTTAGGTTGTTATTTATATAAAACTTAAAAAACTAATAATAACCACAATTTTCGTCACCGGTTGCTAGTGCTATGAATTCAAATGAAATTTAAATTATTTAATTCGGGTATTCATTCACCCATAATCATCTTATTAATATAAAAAATAAAGAATCATATTGAACGGTTTTGTATGGAAGGCTGATATTTTGTCACATTGTGATCTGTGTTTTTTAGAATAAGATTTTTTAGCACTGCGACGACGATACCGACACGGCACCAATGTCTAACAGTATTTAGTATAAGCTCTAACTATAATTATCCTCTATTGGTCCAAGTGTTAAACGAAGACTTAGGGCTTCCTGCATATTGAAGAAAAACAGGACATCGTTTGAATGCTCGTCTAATGGACCTGAGACTGAAGAGATGCCGCGCTTTGTTGAAGCGGTACGCGGGAAAAAAATATCGGGAAATTCTTTTTTCGGATGAAAAAATTTTTACCGTAGAAGAGAGCTACAACAAACAAAATGATAAGGTGTACGCACACAGTAGTGAAGAAGTGAGCAACTGTATTCCGCGTGTCCAACGAGGTCATTTTCCATCCTCGCTCATGGTATTTTTGGGAGTTTCTTATTGGGGCTTAACAGAGGTACATTTTTGTGAGAAAGGTGTAAAAACGAATGCAGTTGTGTATCAAAATACAGTCCTGACGAACTTTGTGGAACCTGTTTCTCATACCATGTTCAATAACAGGCACTGATGGGTATTCCAACAAGATTCGGCGCCAGCTCATAGAGCGAAGAGCACATAAGACTGGCTGGCGGCGCGTGAAATCGACTTCATCCGGCACGAAGACTGGCCCTCCTCCAGTCCAGATTTGAGTCCGTTAGATTACAAGATATGGCAACACTTGGAGAAAAAGGCGTGCTCAAAACCTCATCCCAATTTGGAGTCACTCAAGACATCCTTGATTAAGGCAGCCGCCAATATTGACATGGACCTCGTTCGTGCTGCGATAGACGTCTGGAAGCGTAGATTGAAGGCCTGTATTCAAAATCACGGAGGTCATTTTGAATAAACTTTATTGTCATAAGAATCTATGTTTTGTTAAGTTCATTTTGGTATATAAATGGTTACATAATGAATAAACTTGTTTCATTTATTTTATATTAAACATGTGACAGAATTTATGACCTGACTGTGTATGTACATCGTCTGAAAATTTTGATTTGTTGACCGTAGGTCCAAACTGTCTAGCTGTCACGGTTCATGAGATACAGCCTGGTGACGGACAGACGGACAGCGAAGTCTTAGTCATAGGCAGAGAGAAATACAGTAATAGGGTCCCGTTTTGTATGTACTCTTGGATACGGAACCCAAAAATGACAGCGGCGGATTAATTAACGAATTCGTTTTACGACTAAGCCCTTCATTGACGAACTGCGTAATGACGATTCACGAAATGGACGAACTGCATAAAGACGAATCTCGAAATGGACGAATTGCGTTATGACGATTCACGAAATGCTCGAATCAAATTATTGACGAATTGAGTAGTAGGCGAATGGCAAAATGCGAATTGGACGAATTGCGTATTGGAGCTACGGCTAACAAATCTTTTCGATGCCTAACCCGGGTGTCCTTAAATCAGTTTGTCTATATCGCTATTCGTCCATATCGCTATTCGTCCGTATCGCTATTCGTCCATATTGTTATTCGTCCATATCGCTATTCGTACATATCGCTATTCGTCCATATCGCTATTCGTTCATATCGCTATTCGTCCATATCGCTATTCGTCCATATCGCTATTCGTCCATATCGCTATTCGTCCATATCGCTATTCGTCCATATTGCTATCCGTCCATGTATAGTTGTACGCCTCCTTCTTATGTCGATGGTGGATGGAGTGCGGGCACGCTGAATAAAAAATCGTCAATCCGAAAAGTCATCATTTTAAGAAGTCGTCAATTCGTGAAATTCTCATTGAATGCTAAAAGAGACAGCACAAGGTTCCATCGTTTAAAGAGCTGAGCACACGGGCATTGAGCCATGTGGCGGCCTGCGTCGCCACATGGCCACATGGCTCTTAACGTATTGGTTAAAGAGTTTGTAAGCGCATTCCTAAACGCGTGTAGATCTGATAAAGATATGACACGGCATCCTCCCTCCAACATCTTCGTAGTTATTATTGTATAAATAGTCTTGTAAGGTTTAGATAATAAGTTAGTCACAATGTAGTCACTGTTAATATACAACATCACATAAAGAGACGCAGTCCTTATTTACTATCGCCATGGAACCCATCATCACAACCTCGCATACTTTTCCCGATGGAACAAGCCACATAAAAGCCTAATCCGCGTAGATCTGTAGCGGCTGACTGTAGGTAGGGCACCTATCTAGTCACTCTTATAGATAGGGTTTTGCAGCTGGAACTAAGTACTACGGATTCGCGCTTTAGATGTGGACAAATCCAATGGGCCTGATGGCATTCCAGCAATTCTTCTGCGGACTAGCGCGCCTGAGCTGTCTCCAGTTTTAACACGCCTATTTCGACTCTCTTTTAAGGCTGGTCTTGTTGAGCTGAGCTTGGAAGTCTGCTAATGTGCAACCAGTTCCGAAAAAAGGAAGCCGATCTGACTCTACCAACTGTGGACCCATTGCAAATTCGTCCTTAATTTGTAAATGTTTGGAACGTATTTTAAACAACAAGATCTATGCATATCTAGAATTAAACGATCTCCTTAGCGACCGTCAATTCGGATATCGTCCAGGGCGGTCTACGGAAAATCTACTAATCTATGCAACACATCTGTGGAGTGAAGCGATTGAAAAGCACGGTGAAGCCCTTGCCGTGTCATTAGACATTTCTAATTCTTTTGATATGGTCTGGCATGCGAGCTTACTTAGCAAACTTCCAAGTTATGGGATCCCCGTCCGATCCCCGTCCGCTTGTCCATTTGGGTACAAGACTTCTTGAGGGAACGATCGATTCGAGTGGTCCTCGGTGGCTAATCTTCTGATTTGATGGCGATAGATACCGGGGAACCTCAAGGGTCCGTTCTGTCTTCAACGCTTTTCCTGCTGCACATAAATGATCTGCTGAAATCCGGTATTATTGGGTATGTAGATGATAGCACAGTTGTGGACAGATACTTTTCCAATGCACGAGCTACCAAGGACGAAACTCACGCCCTGAGAGTTGATTTGGTCGAGCGTATTGACTTGGCCCTCCAAGCTGTCTCCGAATGGGGTGAGGCCAATTTGGTCAAGTTCAACGCCACAAAGACGCAAGCGTGTTTATTTAGCGCCAAGCGGAGTCCATTTAACCTGACTCCGACTTTCCAGAATGTACCTGTAGATATTAGCGACCATTTGAATTTTCTTGGCTTAGATTTGTCACCGGACCTCAACTTCGGCAGCTCTATATAAAATAAAGCCAAAACCGCCGCAAAAAAGCAGGGTATTCTCTCAAAGGTGAGACGGTACTGTACCCCGGGACAGCTTCTTTACTCTTTACCAAGCTCAGGTCCGATCGTGAATGGAGCAATGTTCTCATTTTTGGGTTGGATCTGTTAAGTACCAGCTGGCTGCCCTAGATTCTATAGAGCGCCGAGCAAAGAGGCCGATTGTCGACGATGAGTTGGTTGATAACAGACTTTTAAGTCTAGAACACCGACGTAAAGTGGCTTGCTCATCAGTCTTCTACAGGTTACACTTTGGAAAGTGTGCTCAGGAGTTACATAACCTCATACCTCCTTCCCCGTTCTATCCTCGGACTACCAGACGAAAGGAGAGCATCATCATCATCATTCATCCCTATTGATATTCCATTCGCCCAGACGTAGCGATTTCTAGTTTCCTTATTAGGACAGCTAGGATGTGGAATGACCACCATGCGTGTGTTTTCCTGAACGCTACAACTTGGGCGTCTTTAAGGCCAGAGTAAACAGGCATTTACTGACTGCGCGAGCTTTGCAACAGGTGAAATCGAGGACAAACGCGCAATCAGTCTCGAATAAAAAATATTATAAAAAAAATAATCAAAATTTGTTAAATGTCAAAAAAGGAAACCACTTCATGAAAGTGGCCTTTGGAGAAAAAACTAACCACTATTTTATAATACGCGTTTCTTTAAGCAAACCTATCTCGGGCCAAAGTGCCCACTTGGCTGTAGCAACTTGTTAATTTTAGACTACTTAAGCTGTACGTATATATATATGTGTGATTCAGACAATCCCTGGACCTTCCGGTCTTCGATCAGGGGTTGCCTGAACAGCTGCGCTACGCAGCGTTCAAGACTTATAAACTAACTTAAATAACATCTTATGCTATAGACTTACCGAACTGGTTCGTTAATTAACCCGCCTTGCAACCTTAAGAGAGGACATGTGGCTGCCTTGAGCCGATTACAAGGCAAGCGCCGAAACACGGCATTCCGAACCGTACGACGTCCCGATAATACATCCCCATAATAATACTTTTGGACTTACGTGAAGTCTAAGAGAGGGGGTTCAAATTATCATAAAAATTTTAATCTTGGTGATGATGTGTTCTCGAAAGGTCAGGAAATCGGCAATGCTTTTAATAAGTTTTTTGAAAGTGTTTTTATTTCCCAGGCCCTTTCTGCCGCTCCTTCTAGTTCATCTTTTAACAGCTCCTCAGCAATGAGGCTTATATTTTTCCTAATTTAGTGAAGAAACATTTATCTGGTTTGGATGTTACAAAGGGAGCCAGTTGTGATGGTATACCTCGTTTCTTCTTGTCAAAGTGTGCTGCGAGCCTTGCTCTTCCGATTAATATTCTGTTTTCCAGCTCATTGCGTGAATGCATCTTTCCAGACATCTAGAAGAGAGCACACATCGTTCCAGTGCACAAGAAGGGTTCCAAGTCAACCATCTCCAATTATAGGCCCATATCAATTCATAATATTATTGCCAATGTATTCAAAAGAATTGTATGTATATGACAGTATGTACTCAATAATTGCGCAGGGAATACCAAATTCGCAACATGGCTTCTTGAGAGGTCGTTCTACTATGTCGAATTTGGCTCTTTTTACCAACTATGTTTTGGAGAAGATGGAGGGAGGAGGACAGGTTGATGTGATCTATACAGATTTCGAAAAAGCTTTTGATCGTGTTGATCATAATGTCCTCCTCCAAAAGCTTGAATCGTTGGGAATACCTGGCAGTTTGCTGCGATGGATAACACCTTGCCTATCGAATCGCTCACAGGCAGTTGTTCTTGCCGGTTACAGGTCTGATTACATTACTGTGCCATCAAGTGTCCCGCAGGGCTCCGTCTCGGTCCTCTTTTCTACAACGCGTACATTCATGATATTAATACCTGTTTCGGTAATGCTAAACACCTCTTATATGCCGATGATAAAAAAGTTTATATGCGTATTAATTCCGTCTTTGACTGTTCGTTGCTGCAGCAAGATTTTAACAATTTAATGTCCTATTATAACAAGAATAACATAACCGTCAACATTGCCAAATGCCATTGTATCAGCTTTACGCGCAAAAGACAGCCGATACAATTTTGTTACAAATTTAATGACGTATTGCTAGGTAGGGTTGAGTTGGTTCGTGACCTGGGTGTCTGGTTGGACTCTAAGATGTCGTTCTCAAATCACGTTGACACCATCGTAAATAAGTCATTTCGTAATTAAGGTTTTTTAATGCGTTTTTTAAATGTCATTTAAGGCTATTATTAGCATTAAAATAGTATAAGTACTACGCTTATGTTCGCAGTGTACTTGAATACGCCAGTCCTGTATGGTCTCCACCGTATGCCATCTATAAAAATCGTATTGAAAATATACAAAAGAAGTTTTTATATCACCTCAATTATAAAGCTCAAAAAGAAAAAGCAACTATTAAAAACTACCAAGATAACTGCAAGGAGTATGGTCTGCTAAAGCTGGAGGAGCGGCGCGTGGCACTTGACATGCTGTTGTATGATGTGGTTCGCGGGCGTCTCGATTGCCGTTGCTCGTTGAAAGCATGTCACTGCGGGTGCAGGGGCGGCACACGCGACACACCCACACCTCACTATTTGCTGTCCCCTTACAGTACCAATTATGGACAGAATGCGGTATTGACCAGAATCTTTGACACTTATAATAATTTTCTTGAATATGTTGATCCATTTGTTGATAACAAGCGTACATTTTTAAAGAAAATTAAAACTAAATGGTGTGACTAAGCGACTAGGTTACTGTATGTATGTATGTATGTATTTATTTATGTATCATACTATCAGTCTTTAATATTAGTTTAATTTATTAATTATTATTATTATGTATTTATTTTAATGTAATATCCATATTATGTATTAAACAAGGAATTTTAAGAAAGAAAAATGTATAAGGAAATATTGCATCTTTACATGTATTAGTAGTAGTTCTGCTTCTTTTTTTATTTTTTTTTTATATAAAATTGTTACCTACTTGGAGATTTACGCTTTAAGTACCTACTATAAGTCTAGACTAAGCTTTTAAGTAATTTAACAATTTGTAAACCTGTGGATAACCGATCTGGCCAAATTAATATGGGCCAAATTGTTTTCATAACACTATATTTATACCATTTGGCTGTTTGTTATCTCTAATTCTAAAAATAAAAAAAAATAAAAAATACCTTTTCCCCGTAGGGACAGGAGCATAAGTTACAAGACAAGAATTGGCCCCCCGATTGGGCCCCTCATCATGATATTGTTGGTTGGGTACCGAACCGTCTGGGGTCGACCCCCCAGGCCCAATATGGGAGGGAGTCCCCCGATGTGACTTCTCCTCTATCCGCCCTTGCGCGGGTTGCCGAGCCCTGCGCACATCCGTAGGCGCGCGCAAAAAAAAACCCCCCTGTGGGGATTTAATTCCGTCAGTCTGTGGCTGTTCCCGTAAAGGACCCCTAAGTCCTTGCTGGTGGTTCGACATCCCGGGCATGTTTAGACAGAGGATGATGGAGGATGGTCATGATGCCGACTACCACAAAAATCGCAAGCCCGAGCTTGTGAGCACTGCTGTGCCGTACAATAATTCGACGACCTTGCACCCGTTGTACACCGAACCTGTCGCACCGAGTGACGTCATGCCCATGCTGCCAACAATACGAGCACCGAGTTAGCTCCGCCTGCGTCACTAGCGCATGCAAGCGCTGAGTAGGTCCCGTACGCTCACCCCCCCCTTGAGGCATCCGACATTACGTGACCCATCCGAGAGTCACGTGGCCCCAAGGGGTGTGGTCCTACTTTCACGTTGTCAGCCCGTCTACATTCTCCCTCCAGAAAGGACAACAACTCGGTCAACGTAGGAAGGCCCACGCTGCCCCCGGTAAGCTGCTGTTCGAATCTGGTCTGCATGTTCACTGGGAGCCAACCGAGAATAATATTTAATTATTTATTTATTTATTTGAAACAACAAAACTTAATACTACGATTACAGAAAAAAAACCAATGCGATAGTACAAGCACTTATAAAACTTTCTAACCTTAACCTTCTATTTACAAACGAATATTTTTTATTTATCTATTTACAAACTTACAATTACTATAAAATATTCAGGACATATTCAGTAAAGGAAATAACTACACTGTGTATTAACTTACTTTTTAGCTACTTCTGTAATAAAGAACAAACAATGTGACTTTTGCGTATTCATTCAGAGAGCAGTTAAATATGTCAACATCATTAGCTACCCTATTAATAGTGCGCAAGGCTCGGGTAAATGGCGCTTCTTTTAAAATATTAGTCCGCGCCCTTGGCACCTCGAGCAGTGGTGGCCGACGCCCGCGCCACACGTACCGGTCCGGCACACACAGCTTTATACATTGCAACACTCCTTGGTTAAACAAATACCCACGTAGTAGTTTTATGTATCTATTAAAAAATATAATAACAATGAACCTAAAACTAAAAAACCTTAAAAATATAATATAAAACTAAAATATATTATTAAAAGTAGTCCCTTTAGGCAAGGTTCCGAAGATACTGGCAGCGTTCCCCCTTTGAATAACAAGACTAATTCTTTGTCCGAGGTAGCTGCCAGATCTTCGGTCTCCTGTGATGTCGACTAACCTTTTTGCCATTTGCTTAAAAAGCCTTATAGCACTAGGACCCCACGGACCAAGGGTCTCGACACCGAATGGGACAAAATCATATTCGGAGCCTAGACCCCTGTACTTGCATGCTTTAGCTTTTTCAGCCGCTTCACAAGCCGCACCAGCTCTGTTGTTGGTTCCATGTAGATGGGAAGGGGCCAGCGTGTCTGAACAAGAAGCATCCCATACCAGCACCCTGCCCATCTTCCATGGAATCAAACTCAGTAGTTTTATTACATAGCCAGCCCTAACTCCCTTCGGACTTCCAATTTATTGTAGCCCACCATGCCGAGAACAAATAATGTCGGATACATTAATGGGTAATAGGGAATCTTGTGAATTTGTTTTGTATTTGCTCCAACATTAATTTATATTTCGCCTCATGAGGACTCCAAATAAATGCATTGCATTCCAAGTGGCTTTTTACCAACGCTTCATACAAAGTTCTAATTGCATTTAAATTTGTAAATCCCTCACACTGACGCAACATAAATCCCAAGTTACGGTATGCTTTCTTGCAAACCTTAATTACGTGCTCTCTAAAAGACAGATTGGTAGTAAAATGGATTCCAAGGTGTCTCACCTCCATCACCCGCTGTAAAGGAGCACCATCTAAGCAATATTGGAAATGAACTGGGTCCCGTGACAAAGTAAATGACATTACTATACATAACATTACTGAGGCAAGTTGAATCTAAGGTGACATCCGGTAAGTCATTTACCATTAAAACAAATCCAAGAGGTCCTAAATTACTACCTTGACTGACTCCCGATCTAGTATAATACTGTTCCGAGTTATGGCCGTCCCAGTTGACATACTGAGGTCTGTTCTTCATGTAACTGGCAAAAAATGACAGCGTTTTCGGCGTGCAGCCCACATGAGCCAGTTTCATGAGCAGGATATCATTGTCCACTGTATCGAATGCCTTTCGATAATCGAAATAAATGACATCCACCTGACTACCTCTGTCCACCGTTGGTGCCACCTGCATCATCAGCTGGAGTAGATTCCCCGTAGTACTACGCCCGGGACAAAACGCGTGCTGCTCGTCAGATAACTGAGCTTTGAGTACAAAGAATGATGTATCGGTGACTCGAAAACCTTCGCTGCTGTGCTCAGGACTGCCACCGGCCTATAGTCACTTGATTCCGTACCACTATTCTTGGGCACCGGGACAACTCTAGTCAACTTCCATCGGTCGGGAAAAACTGCACAATCGAGATAGACATTATAGATGTGCACGAGCGGAGCAGCAAGTACCTCACGACAATCTCTAAACACTAAAGGTGGTATACCGTCCGGGCCCGTGGAGTGTTTTGGCTTAAGCTTCAACAGCACGCGGCACACGTCTGCTTCCCGCAGCTCGTGCACCTGAACGCGCGCGCTGCTGGCACCCGCCGCCGCAACGGGAGCGTCTACGTCCAGCACCGCGGGCACAAGGTTGTACACTCAAACGCAGATAAAACACGTCCCTTTTCCGTTAGTTTTTGTTTTTGCGAATTATTTCTTTTACTTTTTACAAAGTTCTAAAACGCCTTAGGATCTTGTGCCAGATTAGATAGATAGATAGATAGATAATACTTTTATTGTAACATAATAACACAAACATTTACAGTGCATTTACATAAAAGAGAAAAAAAAAGAAAAGAAAAGTAAAACAATGTTACTATTTGGCGGTCTTATCGCTTAAAGCGATTTCTGCCAGACAACCAGTCGGATGGAGAGAACTAATATACTCTAAGATCGGAGGTGCAAACATTGAAATCATACTTAGTTACACAATTAAAAGCAAAAAATAAGAATATTAACATTATAAAATAAATAAATAATCGTGTTTAATAAATATATATACACACACATATACTAAATATACCTACATAAATATATAATACATAATTATACATACTTAAACATAATAGTCTCAGGTAGGAAGTAGCGGACAACGACAGCTATGGAGCAGGAAAGGGTTAACGGGAAAGGTAGAAATTTTTCACGAGCTCCTTAAATGCGTGTATGGATTTCGCACGTCTGATCGCCACTGGAAGCGAGTTCCAGAGACGAACAGCTTCAACGGTGAAGGAACAATCGTAAAAGGTGGTGTTGTGAGAAGGGAATTTAAGGGTTAGATTTTTTGATGACCGTAACGAGCGCGAGGATGAACAATAAAGGAAACTGAAACGTTCCTTTAGATAGGTAGGATAGGTGGGATTAAACAATGTGTTATATAGAAGGGAGAGGATGTGAGTATTCCGGCGAAGACGAATAGGAAGCCACTTGAGTTTAGAGCGGTACTCAGAAACATGATCATACTTGCGCAAGCCAAATATGAATCGAATACAAAGGTTTTGAAGGCGCTCAAGTTTATTTAGCTGGTCCTCCGTGAGATCAAGATAGCAGGCGTCAGCATAGTCTAAAACAGGAAGCAGCAGAGATTGTGCTAGCGCAATTTTAGTGGCAGTGGGTAAAAAGTTACGTAATCTTCTTAAAGTTGCCGATGACGCGTAAAGCTTGCGGCTGACAGCTTGCAGCTGTGGACCCCAACTCAAGCATCCGTCAATAACAATACCCAGATTTGTAACAGATTGGCTGAAGGGGATGGCCACTCCATCAAAGTCTATCTTAGGAAGGTCTCCCCAGTTGACTTTGGAGAGCAACCTAGAGCTGCCGACCACAATAGACTGTGTTTTCCCAGGATTGACCTTAAGTCCGTGGGCTCGACTCCATTCAACGATTCGTCCCAGGTCCGCATTGGTAGTTTCAATAGCTTCAGCGAGATTACTCAGTGGTGCCTGGCAATATATCTGCAAATCGTCTGCATAGAGGTGGTAGGACGATAAAAGGTTTTCAGAGATGGAAGTGATGTACATAGTAAAGAGAAGAGGAGATAAAACGCCACCCTGCGGGACACCAGCCGTCGAGTCACACCACGAAGAGAACTTCTCCTCAAGGCGAACCCGCTGCCTGCGCCCGTACAAGTAGCTGCGAAACCACTCAATTACCGTTGGAGATATGTTAAGAGAGCGCAGCAAAGCTAAAAGGATGTCAAAGTTAACTGTGTTGAAGGCATTGCTGAAGTCCAGCAACGTTAGCACAGTTAGGTGGCCGTTTTCCATGCCAAGGCGGATGTTGTCAGTGATCTTGACTAGGGTATTGACTGTGCTATGGCCTGGACGGAAACCGGATTGGAGTGGGTTAAGGAGTTTATTAAGAGAAAGGAACTTGCTAATTTGAATGTGGACAAGACGCTCAAGGACTTTGGATAGAAAAGGAAGAATGGAAATAGGTCGATATTCGGAAAATGATTTTGGGTTACCTTTTTTAGGCAAAGGAATTATTTGAGCGTCTTTCCAAGAGGAAGGGAATACAGCGTTAGAGATGGAACTGTTGAAAAGGAAAGTAACGACTGGAAGGATGATATCAAGGATCGGTACTAACATATTGCGGCTAATACCATCATTACCTACCGCATTGGAAGCAATTGACATCAAGCTCTTCTTAACATCACAATCCGATAATTGGTCGAAAGCAAAGGGAGAAAGATTAGGAACTGGTATGGTAGACAATTTTTGTAATGATTATATTGATTATATTGCACCCGATCCATATAACAGTCATGCGTGAGTTTCACCGCCCTCTTAACTCGTGCCCTGCATCGAGAAAACTCGTTATAGTCCTTACTCGATCGACTCGCCTTATACCGCTTATGTAGTCTGTACTTCACCTGTATGTCACGAATTATCTCAGCCGTGTACAACTCAGGGTAGCAATACCTCGAGTTTTCATGCTTTGGCTTTTTTACTGGAACACAATCGTCAATTAATCTATTAATTAATAACATTGGCATTCTAACTCACTTTCGTTCGGTCGCAGACACGACCTCACTCGTTCGTTAGAAAGCCCACTATCACGAGATTACGATTGAGAAACCAGATATCGGTCCTAAATTAAGTTTTACTGATCACTGTTTTTAAGTATTCGTATTGGTAGATAATTACCAATTCAAATAATTTGTTTCAAAGCTGTACATTTTGGTAGTTAAATAGAATATGATTGTTGACAGTAAAACTCCTTGCGTTGCGTTACGTCGCCGTCTGTCTCTTGCAAAACAGTGTCGGATATTATTAATGTATGATCAAATAAAATTACTTATCTACCTAAAATGTATGTTTTTGTCATCAAACTGAAATATTAAAAATGAAATGAATAAGTACCTACAGCATACAGTGATAACAGTGATTCTTTGATATTGAGGAAAAATTACCTTGTAAGTATATACATCAACATTGTTATATCTTATGATTACATAACAAACTATATTATATGTCTAATACTTATAATTTTATTCAAAATGGAAAGAATTACTTAGTGTTAATGTTTTATATTTTAGCGTTTTATTAACGCTTAAATATACTTAAGTAAAATTTTAAACACTGAAAAAAGACGACAACCTCGGGCGGGAATCGAACCACGCACAAAAATTGTATGCGCACAATACAATAGGGCTGTCACAAATGTAGCTAGCGTGAACCTCATTCTTAAATCGTTAGTGAGGATTTTCGTGACAACATAGTAGCACTAATTTTGTTAATTTTTATCCCTGAATTACACAAAGCGAGATAATGATAATAGAGCTGTACTTACGAGTTCTTGTGGCAGTGCAGTTTATATCTAAAAAAGGTATTATATCACGAATTTAACTTTGATGTTATTTTATTTACAAACAGTAATACCTACTTAACAAACTATATTGAAAAAAAATTAAAACAAGCATGAAACAAACTTCAAAATTTACAATCTATTAAATGATTGCTGTCTTCATTTTCAAAAGCGTTTATGTTCTTTTAGAAATAAGATTTATAAAATCATTATTTTATAAATAATAAGCTAGGACCTACATTTTATATAATTACCTTATAGCAAGTTATTCAAATTCGAACAGCGGAAGGTGAATGGTTCATTCCTATCCGATGCGCTAGACTTTTTTGAGTGCAATAATTTACTCACATTATTCTTTAACTCATATTTTCAGTTTACTTCTCGTTATTGTTTATTTTTACATTTATTTTTCTATTTTTTTATGTTTTCTAATGATTAGTTTTGAAAGACGTTTATAAAGTTACTTAAATATTTTCTACCATTACAAATCTGTAATTAGCTTCAAAAGTTTATACTGTAAGTGTTACTGTTATTGATAACAAGCTGATGACTTGTCGACCTATACATATAAAATAAATATAAATACATAATTTCAAATTCGTAAAATACCATTTATTAAATATGATACGACAGTTGAATTATAAACGCTGACCATTCGAATTTCGGATCGATCGCTAACCCTAACATATTCTGCCGCATTAACAATAATTTGTCCATAAAATCGGGAAACTTCGCGGTCAGTGTTTCATTCTGTGCTTCAAGTGCTCCGAGTCCACGAAGAAAGTAGCTGCAGTGACGTCGCTCTACTTGACCAAACCCCTGCATCCTAATCAGCAGCCGCAGTAATTTATTGTGAGTTATCACCATGTGAGTATTTTATTTAAATAATGTTTGTTTACTGAGGTTTGTTCGCAGATACTGATTTGATGAAGATGAAGACTAAGATGAAGACGATGGTCCTCCTGCTATGCCGAGTGACCAGTATATTTTCTAGAGTTTCTGGATAATGTGTGCAATAACTGATTTATTTTCTAGAGTTTCAGGCATTCAGGCACAATAAACTAGAGAAGACACCGCGAAGCAAGTTTGTACGCAACTAAGGTGCAGCCGCAAGGTCCACAATCGCTTGAATCACGCGCAATCACTGAGGCGTTTGCAGCCCATGGGCTGCACCTTAGTGCGCACAAACTTGTTTCGCGGTGTCTTCTCTAGTTTATTGTACCTCAATGGTTTCGGGATTATGTGTATAATAACTGACTTTTATAACTTGCGTTTGTTTTTCAGGTCTGACTCTGAATTTGAAGTATTCGACCCTTCGCCGAAGCCTAAGCTGAAAAGAAAACCACGAGATAACAGCAGGTAAGATTTGAATTATGTCGCGGGTGGTAGTGCTGGTTTTGTCATAGATCCATAACTTAATTGATAATTAGGTGGGTTATTTTCGTTGCGCGATGTGTATGTGACTAGATAGTTTTTGTATTGTATCTCGTCCAAGGCGCGTTGATACTTTCTGTAAAGGTTTGCTAAGTACCGATCGTAGAATATTTAATAACCTTACTATCTTCATACTTCGGAAAATATTATGCATGTCGGTCTTGGTAGTCATCACAGGTTTATTCATTCAAGCATCTATTAGTAGCTATCACAAAGCCATGTAGGTAGGTAAGTATAGGTAATGAGTTATTCATATACTTACGTAGATTTTAACAATACTGATAGGTATTAAATAAAGTTTTTTATACAATAATAAGTTGTTGTTTAGCGTACTTAGTCAGTTAGGTACTCGATTGCGAAGAAATTAGGAGTAGTTATTCATCTAGATAGCTGGTAAATATACTTAATCGAATAATTTTTGTCGTTTGCAGGTCCAATTCAACGAAAAAGGCGAAGTCGAAAGAAACATTTGACGTATTCGGCTTGCTGTCAGACGAGGAAGGCGTAGCAGTTGAGAACGCGACAAAGGCAACTGCTCGCGGCAAGCAGCTCGACAGCAGCCTGAGGCCGGTACTACGTCGAGACGCGCGTCTACCTCACAGACGAAGCGCTGATTACGCCGCCGGAGCAGCGTTACACCAAGGCACTGGTCACCCTCAAGGTGCAGCTAGACCCTGAGCAGACTGAGTGGGACTACTTGCAGAGGTTTATGAAGAAAGCTAAGTCGTCGTTTTTTGCTGATGTAAAGCCTGTGTTTTATAGCAATAATAAGACAAAATAAACTATTTCTATAATAAACTATCACTTTAATATAAAAATAAATATTTACTTACTTTATATAAATACTTAATTATAATAAATTGTTACTTTTATTAACCTCAGGTGCCCAGGTTCCGGTATGGTTATGTCATATTAAAGCTTGATCCTTTCATAATCACTCGTTAAGAGTTAATTGTATTAGGTAAAATAAGTAGGTAGAAAAGGTATATTCATATTACATTTTAATAGCATTAGTAACTTCTTATTTTATCTTATTAAAACGGTCTGTCGGGGTTGTCCTGTCTAAGCGCACTTTGACCCAACAGGATCTTTATGTAAATAGTATTAATAAGAGTTACTTACAATAAATCTTATCTTCATAAATTTTCTTTAGTTCCTAAAATATTATATTAAAGTACGTAGGTAAGTAGGCAGCAGATTTTAATTGATTTTATTTTAATTTGTACCGACTATTTTACTTCAGTAGTTCCATCAAATAAAATGCCTTTTTGCTCTGAGTGTTCTATTCAAGTGGGTGGCAGGCAGTAGGTAGGGCACTTGCGGAGCGCTGCGCACAAGAGCAAGTGCGAAGCATTGCAGATGACCTTCAGCGACGGCGTTGTCGAACTCGCGACTGCTTTCCGAGGTCGTATCGTTTCATATAGAATAACTGCTACAGCATACGAGCAGCAGTACGAGCATTTATTACCTGAAATTGTTTTTGCATAGTTTATTCCCTAAAATAAATAACATTTTGCAACTATCCTTGGAAAAACATATAAGTTTAAAACTTAATTTCGAATATTACGCTAATTTTCTTTTATTTAAAAACGAAGTTAATGACGTAAAATCATTTGCTACTGAAAATGTTGTCATTCATAGAAATTATGATTTTACTAAGATATTTGAATTACTTGTGAGTAGTATTACAAGTAAAGTTGAAGAATTTCAGAACCGCGATAGTGGTTGGACTTTTTTAAGTAATATTTCCTTAGAAGTAAATATTTAAATATGATCCTTTGAGAGGTTCGGGTTCAACTTATGTTGAACTACCTTTAGCGATAAAAAAGAAAAGAGCGTGTGTCAATATTCAGAATAAAGACAAATGTTGCTTTTTGTGGAGTATCGTTGCGGCTCTGTATCCACTTAAAAATAACGGTGAACGTACTTCTTCGTACCCTCATTTTTAGCAAGTTTTAAATTTTGACGGTCTGTCCTTCCCAGTTACATTCAGTGATATCTCCAAATTCGAAAACAATAATACTGAAATAAGTATAAACGTATATTCGTTAAAAAATAATCGCACTGTAGTGGGTCCTATTTACAAGTCAGAATTTAAATCGAAAACTAGAACTAAGGTAAACTTACTTTTACTTGAAAATAATTTTCAGGGTCATTTTGTTTTAATAAAAAACCTATCACGTCTTGTGAGAAGCCAAATTACTAATCATCACGGTAAACTATATTTTTGTGATGATTGCTTGCTATTTTTCACTACTGAAGGTAGTCTTGAAAATCATACATGCAGTGCATGCTTGAAAATCATAAATGTAAGTACGGTACTGCCTGATAAGGGAACATTTCTGCAATTCAAAAATTTTGATCGAAAGCAAGATGTTCCTTTTGTTGTCTATGCGGACTTTGAAACTCTTCTTTTACCCTTTCAAGGCTGTAAGCCTAATCCTACATCAAGTTTTACTTACCAACGTCAACAGCATATTCCAGCAGCTTTTGCATACCATATAGTATGCTCGTTTGATAGCACTCTAAATCGTTTTGTGCAGTATCGAGGAAAAGACTGTGTCGCAAAATTTCTTGAAAAACTTTATAACGACATCAAGAATATTTACGATATTTTGAATGACGAAGTTCCGATGGAATTTGATAATCACCATGCAGAGGCTTTTGCAAATACAAATGTTTGTCATATTTGTAACCATTTAATTATGTTCGACAAAGTGAGAGATCATTGTCATCTTACCTGACGTTATCGTGGTGCGGCTCACCAATACTGTAACCTAAAGTACAGTGTTCCTAAATTGGTTCCTGTCTTTTTCCATAACTTGGCAGGTTATGACTGTCATTTGTTTATTAAAGAATTAGCTGAGAGTTTAGGTCCTGTTAAAGTCATACCTATAAATAAAGAAAAATACATATCTTTTACAAAGTTTTTGATGTTGAACAATGAAAAATTTGCACAAATACGAATCGTTGATTTATTTTAATTCTTAGGAACGAGTTTAGAAAAATTAGCGAATGGGTTAGATAAAGCAGATTTAAATGCATAGAATAAAGTTAGAAAAGAAAGAGTTTTCCTAATAAAAATGAACATATGTTATTAACGCGTAAAGGAGTATATCCGTATGACCATATGAAAAATTGGAAATCGTTTTCAGAAAGGCAGCTCCCTCAAAAAAAGACATTTTACAATTCATTAACTGACGAAGAAATAACTGATGCAGATTACGCTCACGCCCAAAAAGTTTGGTCAACATTCAGAATTAAAGATATGGGCGAATACACAGACCTTTATCTTAAAACGGACGTTTTACTATTGACTGATATTTTCGAAAATTTCCGTCAAATTTGTAAATTAAACTATCAACTAGATCCTGCTTTTACTTAACAGCTCCTAGTCTTTCATTCGACGCGATGTTACTTAAACAGGTGTTCAGTTAGAATTATTATCAGACCTAGAAATTATACGTATTATACAGAAAGGGATACGTGGTGGTATTTGTTTGTGCTCAACAAGATATGCTCAAGCTAATAACTAATTTATGGCACATCATGATCTTACCGAACCAGATTCTTTTTTAGTTTACATCGACTGCAATAATTTGTATGGATATAGCATGTGCCAGCACTTACCTGTGTCAGATTTCAGGCTTTTAGAAAGAAAAGAAATAGATCAGTTAAATATCATGATCGTACCTGATAATGCTGAGTTGGGATATATTCTTGAAGTGGATTTATTATATCCAGAAGAGTTACACAGCAGCCATAACGATTATCCTTTTTGTCCGGAAAAATTTGTACCGCCGGGTGGTAAAACTCCTAAACTAATTCCAAACTTTTATTCAAAATATCACTATGTAATCCATTACGTTTATTTGAAAACTTGCATTGATAATGGTCTTGTTTTAGACAAAATTCATCGTGTCTTAACATTTAAACAAAGTCCATTCTTGGGCAAATATATCAATTTAAACACAGAACTGAGAAAAAAAGCCTTTACTCCTTTTCAACAAGACTTCTTCAAATTGCTGAATAATTCAGTATTTGGAAAAACCTAAGAAGATAGTGAAAAAAGGGTAGATGTGCGTCTGGTTAATAAATGGTGTGATAAATCCAACAAAACGAAAAAATTTATTACGGCTGACAAACTAATTGCTAGGCCCAACTTTCATAGCGTCACTATTTTTTCAGATAATTTAGTCGCAGTCCAGATGAAGCCAGAAAAGATAATTTTAGACAAGCCAATTTATATTGGTTTTGCGGTTTTAGAGCTTTCTAAAAGCCACATGTATAAATTCCATTACTCGGTTATAAAGGCTTATTACAGAGATAAAGTGCAGCTATACGATATAGCATACCGATACCGATAGTTTTGTTTACAAAATTGAAACAAACGATTTATACCGCGACATAAGGAAAAACTTTATGAGCTACTTTGACACTAGTAACTATAAATCTGACAATATTTTTTGTTTACCAGATAAAAATAAAAAAGTGCCAGTTTTGTTTAAGGATGAATAAGGTGGTGAAATCATGACTGAATTCGTAGGTCTCCGATCTAAATTGTATTGTATAAAAACGGAATCAACATTTATTAAAAAGGCAAAGGGTATTAAGAAAAATGTGGTTAGAGACTTATCGGTATCTGATTATATCTGTTCTGCTTCAAGACAAAATAATACGGAAACAAACTATTTTATTCAAATGCACCAAGCACGAGATTTTTACGCAAAGTGTGAATAAAATAGCTTTGTCGAATTCAGACGATAAACGTTTTATTTTATCTGACTAGATTTCTACCTGGGCCTGGGGTCATAAAAAAATATTTTAGTTCTAACATAAGCTCTAAAATATGTTCTTGATTAAACTTACCAACATCTAAGTTATTAATTATTGTTAAGAATGTGTTTAATTTTGTTTTTTATAATTAAGGTAATACCATTGTTTTTCTATAATAGTAAGTATAATTTTTAGCTAGTTTAATATAAAGATCATTATAATTATTTTAAGATAAGTAGTTATGTTTGTTAATAAATTTTATTTTAAAAATAAATAGGGTTAACATCATCAACTTCTTCTTTTATTTTTTATCATCAGACTTTTAAAATCCTCCTGCGGGGCACAGGTTTCCCACGGAGACCTGTGGAGCACGTGGGGATATTGGGCCATAACCCACCACGCTGGCCGAATGCGGGTTGGTGGGTTTTAACGACAGTTATCTAACAACAACAACCGAGACCAACGGTTTAACGTGCCTTCCAAAGCACGGAGGAGCTCGAGATGTTTTTAATTTGATCACCCATCCAGCGCCCCGATATAGCGAAAGTGGCTTAACAAGCAAAATCGCAAGCCTAACGCGCTAGCCGCTGCGCCATCGAGCTCCTCCTTTTATTTTTAATATTTCTATATTATTTTACTGCAGACTACCACAATATCAGACTGTCGATAGGTAATTTTCAATTGTATGGATCAAACAAGTCACGACATGTCTTCAATAAAATGCTGATTATGATGGAATATTATTTGACACTGTGCGAATATGTTTCACAATAACTAGGTGTCACGTTTGTTGAAAAATAACAACCAAGTCAGCGGTTAGATACATACAACATTGCAATTTACACCGACACACACATAACGCCTGATACAGTAAACTACTAAATAAAATGAGGTACGTTATTTCATTCAGTAATACTCAGAACGTAGTCAGCAGAGATTCTCGTAGTTGTATTGTATGTATAATTAATAATTAATTATTAAATTTTTTTTTTCTTTTTCTTTTTTTACCGTAGTTTATTATAGGTGGAATTTTATTTATTTATGTAAGTAATTAAGTTTTTTTTTATTATTATTAAGTTTTGTTGTTGTTTCTAATCATAAATAAATGTTAGTAATTGTTTTTTTTTTATTTCAGGAAACACCACCCACTTCTCCGAGCTACATACTGCCAGATGAGGCTCGAGTCGAACCTCAAGACTTTGGTCTGATACAAGATGCAGAAGAACCTTTCGATGGATTTAACGACGCGGGTCCATTTTACTACGGACTCGAACCTGTCTGCCCAGATGCGCCGAAGATGAGAAAGAAGATGAGAGAAGAGAAAGAGAAAACGTCAAAAGAAAACTCAATACGTCGTTGAAGATGAGGTTGATCCTATTATGGATCAAACTGCGAGTGTCATTAGCAACATATCAAAAAAATTGTGTGGATATAGCTATAGCTTTTATTGAGATTATAGTTCCAATTTATATGTAAATTAAAATTCTAACGGAGGTTTAAAGGCGTGACACTTTTATATGTACGTGTAAACCTTCTAAGATACATTTTTTTAACAAATAATATTTCACACTGTAAAACAAGTTTGATAGTATGTGATGTGCTAATAAATCAAATATTTATAGTTAATATATTTATATGTCGTTTTATTAAGAAAGTCCCTCATTCACCCTCATTAAACAACACATAAGAAGAAAACACATTTAAATTAATATGTACATTGTTTATTAAAAAAAATAAGATACAAATTCATAAACTTTATAACTAGGAACTACTTTATAAGTACAATTATTTTATTGGAAACTTTTTTACACTTACATAAAAATCATTACAATTATTTTAAATCCAATCAGAAATTGCAAATTACACGTTAAATGTTAACGTTATTTTGTAAACACCATTTCTTAATACAGAGTACATTTTTAACGCTACTTTTTCCTTATGAGTAAAACAATTGTATATAAAAATATCTTTACAATACATATCAAAGAGTTTGTAAATTAGGAATTCCTAGATAACTTATGTCTAACACATTATTATGATTATATAATTCTTTGACCCATTTAACCTTTTCTTCGCCTTTGACAAGAATTGTACGAATAAGGTTTGATAATTCTTCAAAATTCTCTATAATCAATGTAGCCTTCACTCTACCGATATCCTCTGTTTCTTTCAATCCACCGAACACTTCTTCTTTCATCCTCAGTAAGTGCAGTAAATGGGTGAGGAGGTTTTATTAAAAATATATGGATATGTTCTTGAGTGGCTATAGCTAATTCCTTTACTAGAAACTCATTGTTATGGTTTTTAAATCCTTGCAAATCCACGATAATTGTATTACTATTCATGATAACTTCTTTACAATGTTGCTCAAAGGCTTGTATTCGAATATACAATCGTTTAATATAAGACAATATGCAGCTGTCTGATCAGGTATCTCTGTCTCAGTTTCAATTTCAACTCTCACATCTATTGACCCCTTCAGTTCTTCGTGCTGGCGAGAACAATCGATAACGAATAGAAAAGCGATATCTTTATACTCTTTCAAAGTCATCAACGGTTCAGCTCGATGTCCGTGATAAGACTGTTGAAATCTGGCGTATTGCTCGTATAATAAGTAATACTTATTTTCCACAAAGCTGACATTTAAATTTTCGTAAGGATAATATAAAGAATTAAAAAAAAACTCTTACGTTACTAACATTGCAGTGGTCAAACTCTGCCATTGACATGTCCGCTTGATGTTTGCGGTTGGTTTGTAATGCAATTACTACATATCGTGGTTTTTCTATCTGCGATGAAGTTTTGATCGACCAAGTATGCTTATGTGTTTTTGGTAATAAGGCATATTCATATAAATCCCAATTTCGGAACGCTAAAGTAACAGCACGATCTTTTTCTAGGTGTTTTAATAGGTTAATTTCGCGGTCAGATACTTTTACGTGCGGAACTCGCTAAACTATTTTACTAATTTGAATGTCGTCGACAACTTCTCCCTTATTTAATTTCAAAGCGTTTAGATTAGTATTGCTTCTTAATAATACCAATTCGTGTTTGCAGTTAATAATTATTTTTTCATAGTCTTCCGCGAAACCTAGTATTTTGTTTAATGGTATTGAAGCGGAAAACACTCCATTATTGACATTGGTCGTACCAGTAGTAGACCAGCCCCAAACTTTGGCAGATTTTAATTGGTTTTCGTTTAACGAAAGATATGATTTTATTGTGGTTGTAAGACCAGCATTTTTAATTTTGTCTATTTCTACTCCATTAAGTTCGTATCGAATATCATGAAATAGAACAACACCGGATTATTTACAAAATGCACACTGCTGAGAGAAGGCAATACATACAAATCTTGCTGGTTAATGGGTATACGTATTTCATCTTTATTGTTAAAACTTGTCACGTATGGTTTATATGAATAATATTCAAAACTTTCAATACTGGTATCGTATGCTGAAGGTTGAGAAATGTTTAAAATATTCATTTTAACAAGCCTACTAGTCTAAGAAACTCTTTATTGCCTTTTGTTAACTTTTTTTAAATCGAAGAGGTGCTACTTTTGAAGGGGCTCTTTTTGAACTGACTTGATTGTAGGAGGGTAAATGGTTTTTATCAAAATTTAGCATTTTTTTCTTAAATGCAAATATAATTGTACTTCTTCGTCACGTAAATTGATATGCTTATTATCAGCGTCTAACAATCTTGTATTAATAGCACTAATTGAGTTTTGGTTGACTGGAAAATAGATTAAGTTTTTAGGTATTTCAATAATTCGATAACCAGGTGGTACGTTTGGCACAAATTCATAGATTATGTGACTTGCTGTTCCGTTCACAAATGATCCACTTACTATGTCGCATTCGATGCGTACGATGGTTGTTGATAAAATACTTACAGGATAATGAGACTCGCTACTTATACTTGCCTTAATTGTTTTCGCACCAAAACCCAAAATTTTGCCAAGTGAATCACTTTTTTCAAAGTGTACATCTTCGGTACAGAAAATATTAGTCTTGAGAGTGTTATTATTACAAGTTAATTTTAAACTGCATTTTTTTATATTTGATTTTAAATAATCGCAAATATCTTGAAGTTCATATGAACCTTCAGGAACTTCAATAACTTCTTGGGAACCATAATAAAACTTATTATTTCGCTCGTCTATATTAGGAATAGAATTAAACGTGGAGAAATAAAGTAGCCCGCACTCATATTCTCCACATAAATCTAACGCGGGAGAGTAATTGGTCGCCATAAAGGCTCCTCGACCAGTTATCGACATAGTGAAAGACATTTTTGTACTGAGAAATATCTTTACTTTATTCGTTATTTAAATGTTTTTTCCAGAAATCTTTCAAAAATTTTAAACAAAGGTGACAACAGTTTATGGTACCAAATGTTTGATATTGGTTGTAATTATAGTTTATAGGAAACTTTTTAAAATAATTTGTTAATTCTAACGGTGAATTTAAATCACCAAAACTATCAAAATATTCAGTGTAATTGTTGTTCTTAACGTAGGCTACCCAGTGAGTTCCAGGATTCACAGAACTGTCTAAATTAAGTATTGCACATTCTATTTTTCATGGTTTTAAAGGTAAAGTATCTCTCTTAAAAACACCCCGGAAATACGGAATGTCGCATGCGTACTTTAAAATATCTAAATTTGTTAATGCCCGTCGGGGTAGCCGTTCCACTAGTTTTTTGATTTATTCAAATATAAGCCTGCTCCTTTTTTATGCGGTCTAATATACAGTCCTTTTCCAAGAGCAACCGCTTCCATCATCTTGTTATGACGTTCAGACTCTTGAAGGTTTTTCTTTGCAGCTTTAGCATCATTCACAGCCTTTGCTATACCTGCTGCACCTCCCGCTAGTGAACCTAAAGCTGACAATCCAGCGAGGATGGGAATCAACGGTAAAAATTCACCACTTTTAGGAATAGGAATACAGCGGGGCAGGCGTATACCTTTTTTATTTTTGAATATTTTTTTTGCAGCAGCATATGCATATTTAATTGTCGAATGGCTGTCTTTCGATTTTATTTTTTTTACTTGAGTCTGTAGTTTTTTTACAATAGACTTAAAGGAACGTACTCCCGCACCAGCTTTGAGTTTTGCCTTCATAGCATTTTTACAATCCATGAAGCAAATTTTTCTCCTTTCCCAGCATCATTTAATTTCAATCTCTTTTTAGCCATATTCAATAGTTCTAAATCTGCTTTTTGTTGAACTTTCAAATTACTATTGGTGTAAGCTATATCGTGGAGCATACAAGCTTCATCCAATTTGTTAACACCACGATCGCCTCGTAGTAACCGTTTTCGAAGTTTCGTTCCTGAACCACAAAATTGATATCCAGGTAAATGTAATTCAAAAGGTACATTATTAATTAAACTGTTAATGATACCACTTCCTTCCTTCATTGATAATCAGAAAGTGATTAAATGGATCAAATATTCTTTATTTATATTTTATTTTTTACCTCACCAATGCACTTTTCTCAACCCAACTGTTTTCTTCATCACCCAGACCTAACCATTTTACAAAAAGCTTATTACATTTTCTTTTTAACACTTTTTCAATGAGATATATGTCAGGAAACTTAGTTCTTTGTAATTCAAATTCGTAAAATGAGCCTAAAATTATTTGTTTTTGTCTGTCTTCGATGTGATATGTTGGAGGGTTTTTATGGTTAATCTTTATGACGGTAAATATTTCCGTTGACCAGTTAGGAGTATAACCTTTGTAAAAATCGCCTTTATATTTACTAATTCGAACGTGGTCACCAACACGAAACCTAAATTTCTGTATAGGCTTCCGATATTGCGTTTTAATAATGTTACTTCTCACCAACATCTGATTTGAGTTATTAACATTAGCGGGTTTAAATTTAGTTGTACTGTGAATGGTATTATTGTAGCTTCGTACTACCGAGTTTAAATTGTTCCCTAACCATTCATACCGACCACATAAACTAAAGAGTTTGTATAGACGACATTTTAACGTTCTTATTACTCGCTCTACGATGGATGCTTTTTTTTATAGAATAGGTTGAATAATGATTTATTTTATACTTCTTCATTAGTTGTTTAAAGGTTTCATTGTAAAATTCCTTGCCTAAATCTGTTTGTAAATTCTTAGGTGTTCGAGAAGACTCTGTTAGTATACACTGCATCGCATTAGTAACACTTGCTTTTTCTTTTGATTTTAATGGTTTTACCCAAATATACTTAGATAAAGCGTCGATTACAACTAGCATGTACTTAAAACCTTTATTACAGGAAGCATTTTTTTGTAAGTCTATAAGATCGGCTTGCTATAAATCGTCTATTCCTTTTATAATCGTACACCGTCGTCTAAAATTTCTTCTAGCAGATCTATGGAGCTCATCAACAATATTTTGTTTACTTATTTTTGGTGGACTTTGGTTTTAGCAAGAAGTCAATTTCGGTTTTTGTATAAAACATAGAACTCATATAATTGGAAGTAACTTTTTCTAAGTTATTAAGATAAACTTGAACGTTGCTTGAAATTTTTTTCATTTCCCTTTTTATGTCTTCAATTTCTTTATCCAAGTAGGCTTTATTTACAGCGTCGTCGTCTTTTTGTGGAGGCAGCAAACCTTGTAATCTTGATGCTTGCAAATCGTAATCCCCAGTCTCTGATTTCACTAACGTATCTTGAAGAGTGTTAATGAATTCAGAAAATCTTAAACGTTTATAAACATGATGTCCGAATTTATCTATATTCAATGTAATGTTAACGTTTACTGCTATTATACTGATGTTTTTTTCCGATGCATGCCTTTATATTTCACTTTTATGATGCCAGCTTCTGCAAGTTCCTCGATGATTGCTATAATCTCATTGTCTAAGCTAGTGTTGCCTGCATCGCGCGATGCAAATAGTAATTTTAATCGTTCCACTAATTCATTTGGATCATCCCAGTAAACAAAATCCGTATCTTTTTTAACTTTTTTGAAAAACTCAATGCCTTTCCCCTGAGGAAGGCTTTCAGTACTTGTAGTTTTTTGTCTAGTAAATTTAAATAACGGCTTAATAACGTTCATGTATTTAAAGACTTTATTGCTGTTTATAGGTTTATTGGGATCGAAATTACGTCTATGTGCATTGGTTTCCAACAGAATTATTTTATAATTTTGCATATCTTCGTCTGTGACTAAATCTAAATTTGGTGTTTTTTTAAATAATAATTCTTTAATACCATCCGTTTTTTTCAAAGTACGATTCCCAATCTTTAAGATATGAGCCTGGTCACAGACGCGAGTTTTTCTGTATAGAAGCCTGGACTGAACCCTGGTCAAATTTTTCATCGCTTTTGTTTACTAACTGATTAAGAGGGTTGGCGATGGGTTTAAATATTGTTTCCAAAGCCATGTTAGTTGAATTTTTTGATCTTTTATCATTTCCACCTTTCTTTTTACAGCAGCTGCGGATTTTACAATTTGTTTCTTTAAATTTCTTTCCATTTTGGTATAATTCTACTCCGTTCCAAGTCACAAGTGAAACTGGTTTAGTTATAATGACACACGCACTTATGAATGTTCGTCTAGAACTATAAAAGTATCAAACTTCATTCTGTAGCATCCTTATTTTGGTCACAATCCTTGTTAATTACAACGTAACTAAAGGGTTTATCCCAAACAGTTGAGTACATTTTACGGAATTGAGACCATGACATATCAGACCCTACGTGCTCGTCATAAACATGTTTTAAGTTTATGTCGTCTTGCTTGAATAATATAATTAGGTTAGAGTTATCCGTCACAAGCTGTTGAGGGATCTTGGTATATGTTTGATTTATGTAGAAACAATCTACGTTTTTATGACGCCCCATTGCAAAATAATCCCGAATATTGTTTTGATTTTCACAAGCTACATCGTCAAAAACAATTATTGAGTTTGGTAAAGCTTCATGTGGACTTAGAATTTCACTATTATGATTATATTTGTTATACGATATGTCTGCTACCATATTTAAAGTTTTTTCTAAAAATATATATTTAGGCTGGTATAAAGACTTTGAATAAACGTACAGGTTACGAAAACGAAGACCATCTTTATGCAGTAATAAACTTATCACTAAGTTGCTCTTCCCACAATTTGACGGACCACAAACAATACTGCGTATAGTATTTGGCAATAAGCTCCCATGTCGCTTTGGCTATTTAGGTGACGTAGGACAGATGCAATCTAATTTTAATCATTCTTTTTGTTTGAGGAATTTCATGGCGACTTAACAAACTTGACCGCCTTGTTTCGAGGGCTTTAATATAATGATGAGTCACACTATCGCGTAGATAGTTGAAGCGTTTGAAAATGTTTTTAAGGATTTTTATCTGGGGTTCAGTTGCTTTTGCAACTGCGCCTTACTCTCAAACGTGATATTGGCTTCCTAACGAAAGTGAGTTGGAATGCCCAATATCACACTACTACTTATAGTTCACTCCAATCTATGCATGAAATATTAAAATACAATAAAAGAAGATCGGCTTTAGCGAAATTCCATTTTCTGTCACGCAAATAGTTTAACCGGTCACCTTGCGAACTGCGCATGCCGATGCTGGGGTCAGCACTTCCAACCCAGATGGCGAAACTCTTAAATTTCCTAGAAGGAAAATACCTAAAATTACTAAATAATTAATTTAACACTTTTTCAAATTATAGAAACTACTCCCGCAAAAATTTTTAAAATTCTTCAAAAAACAAAAAAGTTCCAAAAAACTTAGAAAAATTTCGGCCAAAAACTTCAAAATTTAAAATTTCTTAAAACTTAAAATTATAATACTCTTGACCTAAAAACATACAAAAACAAACTTTTTTCAAAAAATTTTCATATAAAATTTCTCTTAAAATCAACTTTTAAAAATTTCGACCTAACCTAACCTAACCCTAACCTAACTATTTTTCACCAAAGTCGTAATGGCGAATACTACCCAGTCGAGCCAGTCGAGCACCTTACCCATGGGCGAACTGGGGCAAACCTTTACGTCTGAGGACGTCACCGACTTTCACATGCTTGAGCGTGCGATGCTTTACCAACTTGATCGCTTAAACCAAGCATTGTGTGAAAATAAGTCGGTGACCAGGCAGAATAAAGAGCAAATCCGCGATGCGGGTAAGGATCTCTTCAATTGTATTTGTTTGGTGCCGCGTCTGCTGGAGGAGTACCGTACCCCCCAGACCGCTGAGGACAGTGTCCGTGAATTGGGCCAGAAGCTGGATAACAGCACAGAGGCCCTGATCACTGTCCAAAGCGAGATGGCGGGGGAGGTCCGACGGGAAATTACGGAAAAGGTCGACGAGCTGCTAAGACAGGGTGATAGGCTCGAGGACTTGGTGCGCCTATCGGGCAATATGCTTACTGCCGCGCTTAAGAGCAGCATCAATTGCCCTTAGCCCACAGCTCGTTGGTCGAAGGCCAATCCGTCCAACCCGCCTCCAAGACCACCTACGCGAGCGTCGCGGCAAGACCCCCAACACCCCAGACCTACCCGGCGGTGATCGTCAGCTCCCTCAACAACACCTTGAGGGCTCCGGAGGTGATGTCTCTCTGGAAAAGGGAGATGTCCTTCCGGAAGTGCAAGTACGCCCCGGTCAAAGTCTTGCCGCTACCAAACAACAAGCTCCGGGTAGAATTTGAGCGCAGGGAGCAGTGCCAGGAAACAATCTCACGTCACGACAGGAGCCCTAACTTCGCCGCCGAACTGGCGAAACAACGACCACCGCTGTTGATCCTGAAGGGCGTCTCTAAGGATGTCGCCCGCGAGGATCTGGCGGAGGTCCTTGCGACCCAAAACGACGTTGAGGTTTCCCGGCTCTGCTTCCTGACCTCGAACAGGAACCCTGCACTGTATAATGCGGTGGTGGAGGTGACCCCCGAGACGCGAAAGACCATCCTCGCTCTCGGGAGGCTCAATGTGGACCACGGCAGAGTCCACGTCGATGACTTCAGCCGATTTATACAGTGCAGGACATGCCTGCAATTCGGGCACACTATGAACAAGTGCAAGGCAGAGAGGAAGCCCTGCGCCCATTGCGCTAGCCCCGAACACCAGGTGGCTGAGTGTCCGAGCAAATCAGCACAACCAAAGTGCTACAATTGCTCGGCACATAACATCCGCATGGGCGCAAAGGTGGACTCAGCACACAATGCCACGAATACCCGCGAATGCCCGAGGATAAAAGCAATGGTCCTGCGCCTGCAAAGCCAAACAAATTATGGCGATTAGATCACGTTTGATTTTTCCTAAATTATTTAATATAACTTAAATAAACATAAATTCAATAAAAAATCTAAATCAAAACCTTCAAACTCAAAATACACCATTAAACAAAATAAAACCATTAAAACATAAACTCAATAAAAAATCTAAATTAAAACCTCAAACTTAAAATACATTACTAAACAAAATAAAACCATTAAAATTCAATATTAAATAATTAGAAATATAACTTTAAATACAAATTAATTAATCTTTAAATAAAATAAAAAATAAATTTATTTTAATCTAATAAAACAATTAAATCAAACAAATACAAAACATAAAATAAACTAAAACAACCGAATTACACTAAAATAAATAAAAATCGTTACCTAAAAGTAAATAAAAAACTAATTAACATAAATTAAAATCTTATCAAAATAAGTAAAAGTAGCCTAAATTGAAAAATCAAAATTAAAAGTTTTTCTAAATTTAAACATAAAACTAGACTACAATATAGTACATAATTAAATACATAAGTTTTTAAAAATAAAAACCGAAGTGTTTAAATAAACAAATAATATAAATAATAAAAACCGAAACCGAAATAAAAACAAAACATAGATACAACAAAAAATTCTATTGGAACAAAATATAACAAATAATATATAACAGATAAAATTATGATAACTTCATAAAAATCTATAAGCTTCCCAAATAATCCCTTCCCTTTGCGCCCCGCAATTCTTTTGTAGAGATGGACCTTCAGTCCATCTAAATTACAAGTAGAAAACAATAAAAAAGTAATAAAAACGTCCCCTCCTTGTCCAACGGAGGGGGAAATAGCTAATAATAATAAAAAAGAAAAAAAAAACCCAGATGGCGAGCGGCGGATGGTAACTGTCCACGGGCTGCAAGCCTTCGGCCTCGCTCACTGACACCGCGCCGCTAAAACAAGATCTAATTGCCTACCATTGCAATTACTAACTATTTTGCTGAATGAATTCACAAAATGACATTATAATTACACACATCAATACTAGCCGAAAATAAATTAAAATCTCCTAATACTGATGTTTTTTCCGCTGCACAGCTTAATAATAATAATAATTGAGCGAGGCATCTTCCAGGGTGATAGTCTGAGTCCGTTGTGGTTCTGTCTAGCCCTGAATCCTCTTAGCACATTGCTAGAGGATTCAGGGCTGTGCTATCGGCTTAGGAGGCAGGGTGAAGTTATTTCGCACTTGCTGTACATGGATGACCTCAAACTGTTTGCACCGAAACGTCATGAATTGGTGGCGTTGCTAAAAGTCACTGAGACTTTTAGCAGCGCCATCAACATGGGGTTCTAACAAATACCTTGGTATGTCACTGTCATTGGGTATAGATAGTGCGGGTATAAAACAGTCGGTGAAAGAACGCTTCTTTGGTCGCCTGACAAAGGTACTTAACAGTCTTTTGTCAGGAGGCAACAGGGTGCGCGCTTTCAACGGCTGGGTAATGCCCTTACTGGTGGACATCACCGTCCCACATGATGAGAACCTCGTGAAGGCTGAGAAGGACAAGCTGTGCAAGTACCTTGACTTGGCTTACGAGGTTACCGCCATGTGGGATGTTGACTCGACTATCATTGTCCCGATAGTCGTATCTGCAAACGGCTTAATAGCGAAGAGTCTCGACCAACATCTCAAGAGACTCTCGCTAGACGGCTGGATCAAGGGCCAGATACAGAAGACGGTACTTCTTGACACGGCACGCATCGTCAGGAGGTTCCTCTCTCTGCAGCCCTAACCACCGGTAGCTTGGGCCCTGCCCCGCTGCTGGCGGCACCCTAGGTTTAGGTTTTTTATAATGTTAAATGTTTTATTTTTTATAGTAGTTTTGTTTATTATTTTTATATGGGATATTATAAAAAACCTACACTTAAGAAAATAAATAAATACGTGAATAATAATTTTATTGACATATAGTTTTACAACTTCCTATGACAACTGACCTCTGACACCCCAAACTAGGCTAAAATGCCAGTATCTCAAGGGTCAGGAGCTTCTCCCAATTTTTGCAACAAGTGTCAAGAAAACATCATAAAAACGAAAAAAATACAATGCACTTTACATTATTATGTATATTAAATTAAGTACTTATATTATAATGTTTCAATATATAATAAGGTGAATTACTATGTTAAATAATATTTATTATAAATAAATAAATGTATATATAAACAAATATAAAATTAATACATATTTATTTCTATTTATTTTAAGATAGGTACTTTCTAATAAATTAGTTTTATCATTTCTATTATATGTAGCCCGTTAGTTGAATATAATATCTTCTGTTTCCTCGTAGTTTAAGGACAAAAGCCAGGTTTTAACTATTTATTTGCATTCATAAAGTGGAAGAGGGTAAAAAATTATTTTTTTATTTATTTTATTATAGAGACAGACTGAGAGATACGCACGTTGTCGCCTAGCAAAGTCAGTACGAAAATTTACTGGGGAGAGTACCTTCGGTGTAAGCCGTTTAATACGGCATGTCTCCGGGTTGTAACGGGTATTGGCATGTTGTTGGGTTATTATATTAAAGATATATAATTGCCTTATAGTATCAGTTCACACTGTTCATATAAAAGCTTTGTTGGGAATCTATAGGGTTTGAAGGTCATTACTTTTAGTAGAGATCTTTGGGTTCTTTCAAGCTGAATGAGATACGTCTTGCAAGCTCCGCCCCACACACTCACATAGTATCCGATCACCGATTGCGCTAGGGCAAAGTAAACAGTGCGGAGGAGTTCAAATTCAGCGGCATGGCGCAACCTTTTGAAAGTCCAGATTAATTTTCGCGTGCGCGCTGTCACAAGCTGCCGAGGTATTTAACAGTCTCGGATTTCGTAATATTAATGCAAGAACATTTATGCTTGTCGTCGCAAGTGTAAATTTTTAGATTAATATCGGCCAAATGAGAATTTACCGTGTGAAATTGTATGTAAGTAGTTTTAGATATATTTAAAGTAAGTAAATTTTCTCCGAGCCATTTAGCCACCTTTTGTAGTTCAGTTTCCGCAATATTTTGAACCTCAGTCCAAGTATCCCCATAAAAAACTAAAGCTGTATCATCGGCGTAGGTAAACAATTTGCCATTTGTTAGTGTCATGTTGCATAAGTCATTTATGTAAATAAGGAAAAGACTTGGACCAAGAATACTACCTTGCGGAACCCCAAAAGTTACATTGGCGTCGGAACTAATAAAATTATTAACCCTTACCCTTTGCACCCGACCGCAAAGGAAATTTTTGAAAATAAGTAAGGCTGAACCTCTAATTCCTATATTTTCAAGTTTGTCCACAAGAGTAGGTATCGAGACCGTGTCAAATGCCTTGGCAAGGTCGAGGAAAACACCAAGGCATTTTTGTTTCCTGACAAGTTTTTCAGTAACGTACTCTGTCAAGCTACCTATGGCATCGTCTGTCGACATACCTGATCTGAAGCCAAATTGTGAACATGACAGAATGTTGTAGCGGTTTAAATACTGGACTAATCTATTGTTTAGCATCTTCTCCAGAATTTTAGACAGCGCCGGAAGTACAGAAATCGGCCTGTAGTTCCCGACACTATCTCGGGCACCACTCTTGTGAACTGGGGTAATGAGAGACCTTTTAAAGACTTTAGGAAAACAGTCTTGTTCAAAACACGTCTGAAGCAAAATAGTAAGTGGTGATAAAATAACATGTCTCACTATTTTCAGAAATCGAGCTGGTATAGAATCCCAACCAGTGGCACAGTCATTTTTGAGACATAAGATAAAAGATTCGACCTCTGATTCATCTGCTGGGACAAATCCAAATGAATTAATTAAACTATTACATTTTTCCTTGCCTACTTTGTGTTTCCCATACCCCGTGGTATTTTCAGCTAGCTCTCTACCAATATTAGAAAAATAACTATTTATTTCTTCAACTGAATCCGACGGATTAGCTTTCCCTATTAACTCATTAGCCGAAGAATTTTTTATTGTACTATCAGTGATACATTTAATTGCAGCCCAGGTTTCTTTATTCGATTTTGCACTTTTTAATAAAAATTTATCGTGTTCGCGTTTTAGTCTTCTGAGAAGCGAGCAACATAAGTTTCTATAACGTTTATACGATATTTTGAGAACTTCAGATTCATCTTAATTTTAAAACAGATTCTGGGGATCTTTTTTAAAATTAAGATGTAACTTATCCCGATGACGGATACAACGAAGCAAAGCAGGAGGGCTTGAGAATTTTTTTGCGCCTGGGCACCTGGATCTTTTTAGAGTTTGTTTTAATAGCAGATGACAATATTTCCACAAATCGGTTTGCAGCAAATTCGGCATTACACGTATGAGTAATAAAAGTAAAATCCGCCGATTCAATACATCTTACAGCGTCACTAAAATTAACTTTTTCAACGATTGAAGAGTCACGAGCATTACTTCGTCTGCCATCAAGAGCTAAAGTTACTAAAATGGAGGCGTGATCAGTTAGTGGAATTAATAACAATAATGTTAGTTTGTAAAACAGTTTTAACCATCACGTGATCGAGGCAGTTCTTAAAACGTGTCGGATATGTGTGGCCCGGCAGAAAGCCTAATTCGCTCGTCAGATTTAAATAAGAGTTGCTGTTCCTGTCACAGTTTCCAGATTTAATATCGATATTGATGTCACCAATTAAAAATACATTTTTGGATTTTATAGATTGAACAATCTTCTCCAAAACATTTAGAAATCGATCTGTGTTGTAAAACGATGGCGATCTATATATAACCAAGAGCACAATGTCTGGTAATATTTTGACTAACAAAAAGTTCGCATCTTTGGGATCAGGTTCCTCAATTATGCAATTAATATTTTGCTTAGCATAAATTATGATACCGTCATTTTTATTAAGACATTTTTTTGTGAAATAAGAGTTATAATCCGTAAGATAGGGTATCGGTTTGAAATCGTGTAGCCAACATTCGGTTAAAATTATCAAATCTGGTTTAATAGAAAGACGAGCTATATGTGCCATAAAGCCATCAATGTTTTTGTAAACGCTACGAAAGTTTTGAGTTATAATCTTTAGAGAGTTACAGGATTTTTTTACGATCTCTCGACACGTCTCTGTATCACAACTGTAAGCTGTCGCCACTGTCATATTGTTAATATCATAATTAATATGGTTAACTAATCTAGCCATTTTCAAAACTATTAGTGCTGGAGGTCGCGGCTATATGTGCCTGAGAAAAATGTAAATCATTAGGCAGATAAAATCTCAACTTTATAAATATAACGGGACTAAAAATGTGTAATTTATTAGTAAGTTTAATATAGTATGATAAACAATATATAAAAAAGTGTAATAATATAGTATATAATAATAATAATATATATATAACAATTAGAATTAGAATTAGAATTAGAATTATTTATTTGCTAAGAATATGGTTGGTTACAATTAGCTGGTCATATTTTTATAGGCTCACATATTCTGCCATGTAGACATGCAAAATTTTACAAAATAAATATTAATTAATTAATTATACAAAAAACATTAACACTGTTGTCATCATTATTATAGTATCAAATAGTATTATTAGTATTGTATCATTATAATCATTTTTATCAATTATTCAATTGTATTGGGTACTACTTAAATAATTACAATTTATTTACTTACTTCTATTTTTAAAAATTACATTAATACGTTATTTTTTACAATGTAACACATTGAATAAACTATATTTATGTCCAATCTATTTACTTACAAGAAAACATTACCATTAAAATTAATTGCTAGGTGCGACTTTCTTCCAAATCGGAGTCTTCGTGAGGCGATGCTGCCTCCCGGGGTCCACCAATAGTCATTTCTCCTGATGTAGTTTATTTAAATCACCCTCACAATCGATTCTAATATGCCGTTTACCCTCATCTTGTCTTAGGTAAGTTCTTCCAAACGAAGTCCAGCAAAATTTATACCCGTTTTCCAGGGCAAATGCACGTGCCAAGTAGTTCAATCGTTTAGCATTGGGTTATAGACATTCCGAAATAAAGAATGGCTTAGCCGGCCCTTCCAGACTTAAATGTGAGGTGTTTAATTTGCTTGCAGTATTCTTTTTGTTAAATTTACGTGCTTTTTCAATGATATTCTCTTTTATTATTATGCTCCCAAGTTCTGCAACAATAGTTTCATATCCTGTCTTGCTTTTTGTCCGATAGATATCTTTAATATCCTGTTTTTGAATGGGAGCCTTGATAATCTCAACAGCTTTTGTAACTATTTCACATAAAGTATCTTTATTTTCGCCGGTTTGCTTAGGAATATTTCTCACTTCGAGTTTTGTCAAGGCAGAGGTTCGTTCCAAAGACTCAATTTTCTTTTCAAGCTCATTAATATAAAGACGATCATCATTTCTTTGTCTTTCTACATTTTCGTATTTAACCTTCATATCTTCATACTGTTTAGAGACAAAAGCAATGGACTCTTTGATTTTTGTATTTTGTACCAAGAGTTCCCTCATCGAAGATTGCAAAGATGTGAATTTGCTATCATTTTGTGAGTTTGATTTAGCAAGCATTTCTCTAATTTCTGACATGAGGTTTTTGATGTTCGAGTCATCTTGTTTGCGTCTCGTAGTTACATTGCTGCGCTCCTTTTTAGATATGTCTGGTGCGGATCCCGATTGAGATTCCTTCGGGATGTTTGCTCCAGCTTCTTTCAAATCCTCGGATGTGGGGGTGCTGGGTGATGTACGCTTGAGTGGCATATTACTATCAAAACTGACTCCGAAGTACCCGTAGATATAAATTGGATCAGCCCCTTGAAGTGCTCCGCTATCCGCTGTCGCCTGTGAATTACGGCAAGGCCCGACGCGCTAACGCATCAATGACGCGTGCAGACGAAGCGACAAATTCTTAGGCTGTCTCGTGGATGTTGTACCGCTCACTTAGATGCGCGCGCACCGATGATACGCGTGCAGAGACACGAAGCGACGATTACATAGGCTGTCTCGTAGTTGTTGTCCCACTTACACAGTTGCGCGCAGATTGCCAGAAGGGAAGAGTAATTTTGTCACGCTGAGTTATGGCCTCGTTAGCCGAGCGGCGCCGGCGCAGCGCACGGTCCCCGAAAACCACAAAACACAGGTTCGAACCACAGATTGAAAAAAAACTTTTTTTCGGCTTTCATTTATTTCTTATTTATTTATTTTAACGGAGTCACTCGACACACGACCATTCACTGTGGTATCCGGGGGGGGGGGGGGGGGAGGAAACAAAGCTTACAAATCCAATGTTGAGCTTTCTCCCATAAGCACCTTTTTGGTTTCTAATTTCTTTTTATAATTATTCTTGACCATTGTTCTCCAACCATTTCTGTCTGCTCTGTCATCATCATCACTTGTATCTTCTTTTCGTTCTTGATTTGAAGAATTCACTGACACTTTAGCGAGCCTTGCAGGGCGTGGCGCTGGCGCTGGCGGCGGCGACGTTTCAATACGTTTTGTGGCCCCACACTCATCGTTATTGCCCTCACTCGTACAGCTACGAACCGTCGCGTCGTCGTCGTCGTCACAGGCCGCGCATAAGTTGCGCGGGCGGCGTCCGAGTATGAGTATGTGCTTGCAGTGGGTTTCAAAGATTCAGTAAGTGACTGTAGTTGCTCCGATAAGACGAGATTATGAGTGGCCAGTTCATGTACTTTAATTTCTAAGCTCTCAAGTGTATTAACCTTATTTTCGAGGACCTTAATTTTCTTCTGAGCATCGGCTAACTCGTTCCTGGTGTTAGAGAGAACGTTATAAAATTGTGTGAACTGTTGAGCCTGTTCATCAAAGCGCAATGTTATTTCCGATCGGAAGTCTCAGATTTCCGCCAGTACGTCACATTCGCTGTCCCCTTTTGGTATAGGTTGAGTCGGCCAGCGACTCCCGCGCTGGGTAGTCACGAAGGTGCTGGGAGTGAAAGTCATGTTAATAACACCACTACGTATGGGAGTATAGGAGTTATTTCCTCTTGGTTTCAGACAGGTACACCCTGGACATATCCATTTATCCTTGTATTCTTGAGTAAATGTCTCGAAAACGTCCGGTCTTATAGAAAGACAGTTCAAATCAAAAAAAAACCTATAAAATAATATGACCACTGCTCAATAGGTGGGCCCAAATTAGCTAAGGCCTTAGTGGCTGTCGTCATCAGTATCAAAATCGAATTTCAGAGACCCGAGCCACATAATGCATAGTGAAAATCCGTGTCAGTTGGGCATCTACCAACTGCCGTTCGTTTTTATACCTATTGAACAGTATCTGCCGAGCCGCAAGATAGCTGTCCGCCGTTACTGGAAGGTGGGCCACCAACTCCCCAGGTTCACCCCTGAGGGCCCCCCGCAGCTGTGCCATCTTGTACGATGCCGTTAGGTCCTTCCGATCATGGACCAGGCTGTTAAATTAATTTATGAATCCGACCCACTGTTTCAGGTCACCATCGAACACCGGTAGTTTAATGCTAGGCAGGCGTGAAAGAATGCCATATGAAGATAGGTGCTCTCCCTTGTCTCCACCAATGGAGTGAGCATTCAAAATCTCCATCTTTCTCTGCACTATGTCATCAGCATACTGCTGACACTGTTCCAGGTCCTTCTCCGAAAACAGCACCACACCATTGTCATCAGCCGCCAACTCAGTGAGATCCGTGATGCACCGATACCCTAACTCCACACACACGTCAACAACCGAAGCCCGTGCTAAGAATGCCTCTTGTCTGCCAGGTCGATCCATCAAGGTACGAGCTGACGCAAAGCATCGCAGCTCACTTCCTATCCTGGCCTTAATCGCAGCAACCGTGGTTGGCGGCATGTTACTTACGAGTTACAACACAATAAAAATAAATACATAAAAAAAACAAAAATAAAAATATTATTAGTTATTTCATCATCATCATCATCAGCCTATTAGCGTCCCACTACTGGGCACAGGCCTCCCACGTGGACAATAGCACACATGCGGATATTGGGCCATAACCCACCACGCTGGCCCAATGCGGGTTGGTGGGTTTTAACGACTGTCATCTTACGACAACAACCGAGACCAACGGCTTAACGTGCCTTCCGAAGCACGAAGGAGCTCGAGATGTTTTTTTTATTAATTTGGTCACCCATCCAGTGACCCGGCATTGAGAAAGAGGCTTAGCGAGCATGATCGCAAGCCGAACGCGCTAGCCGCTGCGCCATCGAGCTCCTCATTTAGGGTTGATTTTTCAATTGTCAGTTAAAACTTATTCGTTAGTTAAAGTATTATACAACCAATTTGAAAATGTACTGTCAAATCTTGTCTTTTCTCTTTTTACAGCTGACATTTCAAGTAGGTCACCTAATACTTTATCAGACGGATAAGTTTTATCCGAGGATTGAAAAATCAGCCCTTAATTAATTATTTAACCCCAAATAAAACACCTTATATTAGCGGCACAAATATACCTAACTCCAATTAGGTCTATAAGCAATAACAATGCAACAAAATAAAAAATAAATTTATTATTAAATTACAAGCCATTCCAGAGGCAAACAAATAACTAAGTCCGAATTAGTTATGTATACCAACTTATAAGCAACACTAATACATGTTCAAACAACCGTAGTAGTGCTATAAGAAATTATCCGAATGTAATTATTTCTATCTACATAACAAGAAATAAAATTATAACCGAACTACACACAATCAAGCCCCTTGCTTGGCAGTAACACAATAATATACAAATAATTAGCCACTTATATCATATCACTTGAAGTCCTAATTAAATTCCTATTAAAGGTTGAACTTAATGTAGATAAGAAAATACAATTAGTGTGACAGACCTTATTCTGTTACAAAGCACACTCTATAAATTGTTCCGACAATAAATGATTTCACTTACCTAAACCAAATAGTCTAAAATGTGGTTACTACACATAACAATTTACAACATTATTAAAGTGACTGACTCAACTGACTGAATCGATTCAAAGTTGGATTGCATTAAGCATTGATGGAATGCCTGTTTTCAATTACCAATACAATACGATTTCCATGGCAAAACTAGTCAGGCACTACCAAAACAATCTATGATTACATACCATGTAATTAAATGTAATTACAAAACTTATTAAATATAATTAACTAATCATAAGCTATTCAGGTGGATATATTTATGTTTACCTACCTACCCGAGCTACAGTGGATAAAACAGGTCACTCGGACTGGCTCCCGAGCTGCACAAAACAGTTCCAAGGAACCTGCTGGTCCGTGTCGTTTTAATTGAACCTACACTCTGCTACCACATGATTCAGACAGACCCTGGACCTTCTGGAATTCGATCAGAGGTTGCATGAACAGCTGCGCTACGCAGCCTTTAAGACTTATAAACTAACTTAAATAAAACCTTATGCTATGGACTTACGGAACTGGTCCGATGGTTAACCCGTCTTGCAACCTTAGGAGGGGCGTCCCTTGCTTTTCCTAATTATTTTTGTCCTATTATTGAATGTCATAACAACTTTGTCCTAAGCCCCTTTGTCATAATACTCTGTTGTAATAATTATTATGTGTCATAAACATAATTTGTACTATTGTATGTCAGTACTAATATTGTATATCATAACTAATGAAATCCCTAATTTCATTTGCCCAAAAAACTGGAGTCATAATGTTTTTTGACTTTCTTTCTTTTGTCATAATTTTATGTCACATAATGAATGAAATCCATTAAACCATCTACTATAAAAAAAGGTTATTAAGCATTTTAAGTTAGGTAAGGTTAGGTTAGGTTTACCCTGGGACGGTGCAAATTTGGGAACCTCCTCGTGGTGCACCCTAGGGTAAGGCCTCTCGGCCCACGTTCAGCGTGGGACAAGGAGCCTTATGCAAATCCCTGGCGCCTCTTCTGGGCGTCGAATAATGTAGGCGGTACCCCTTCTGGGCACTGCACCCCCTTTCAACGCGCGTCCCTTCTGGGCCGCACGCTCGCCGCTCACTCTAGAGCGGCTTTGAGGGGAGTTTTGACGGCGCCCCTTCTGGGCGTCGTTACACTTGGTGGGCCCCCTAGCGACCACGGGGATGGCAACCCGAAAATTGCCATCCCCCTTTAAATGAAATGTCCGACGCACGCGAATTGTTTGTGTCATATGATCCGGCTGACGCCCGGCGCACGACGGTATCCGGGCCGTCGTGTGTGAAATTGGATACCGAAGACTGCCCTGAGGTAGGTGACTAGGCCTCAGGGACCAGTAATGTTCCTGGAAGAAGGAGTGAGGATGCTGTTGGCACGTCCGAGTCTGGGGGGGGGGAAAGTGTTGCGGAGTGGAAAGGTGGTGGAGGCGATGGAGCCAAAGGGCTTTTCCGCGAAGGTGGCGACGAAGAGTCGAAAGCGACCCGTCGGCCAGAAGAAGGTCCCCGACGAAGATCGGTCGGGTGAAGAGGAGAGGGTGACCGCCGCCGCAAAGATCTCTTCGGCGCGGCGGGGCCGAGCATTGCGTCAAGGCCTGGTGCTTGGCTTCCCGAGCGTTCGGGATAGGTCTGCCCGGGGTGGTCTCCCCGAGCCTGACCCCTACGAGGACTCGGAAGAGGATCGCCAGGAGCGCCTCAATAAGGCGGAGTACAGGGCGAAGTTGCTGAGGGGTCACGACAGGTTCCTCGAGTGGAATGCCAAGAAGACCGAGGCGGATAAAAAGGTGAAGGAGGAGTTGGCGGAGGAGAGACATGCCAACGCCCAATTGAGGGAGGAGGTTGCGGCGCTAAGGGCGGAGGTGGCCCACATGCGCCAAGTGATGGACGAGCGCCGGTCAACAAGTAGGAAGACCCCCGCTCCACCCCCATTAGAGGAGGAAACGGTCGTCGCGTTGAGGGAACTGTCCAAGACCTTCAACGCGGCGATTAAAGGACTGGGTTCGCGCATCAGCGGCCTAGAGGGTAGGTTGGCCAATCAAAGGCCTGAGATCTTTCGCCCGCCCCTAGCGGCACACCGGAGGAGACGGGAGGAGTTTCCCCCTCTCCCCTAGCCCGGAAGGGCTCTGCCGTCGAGCATGCGTGTTCCGGCGCCCCCGACGACCCAACCCGTCCCGACCACCAGCTGGGCATCGGTTGCGGCTCCCGCGGCCGATGGATGGACCACTTTCTCCCTCAGACGGCGGAAGAGAGAGAACCGGAGCAAGGCGCCTCTTGCGACAGTGTTCGCGCGCCCGCCTCTGACCCGAGGGTCCCCCCGGGGCCGGCTCGCCCCGCCCCGAAAAAGATCCGACTGAAGTGGCCACGGTCCACAGCCGTGGTCATTCAGCTGCGGCCTGAAACCGCGAAGGGGGGCGTCACTTACGCCCAAACCCTCAAGAGGGCAATCGATGCCATCGACCTTGCCGAAGTTGGTGTCACAGGCTTGAGGACCCGCACCGCCCAGAACGGCTCTCGCCTTATCGAGGTCCCGGGCGCGGATAGCGGCCAGTTGGCCGATAGGCTTGCCGAGCGGTTGCGGCAGGTAGTGTCGGATGTGGCTGATGTCGTCCGACCCGAGAAAAGCGCCGACGACACAGCCACGGTCGAGGACATCGCGGCGGCGATCTCCCTCAAGTGTGGCTGCGCTACCGAGCGCGTGAAGGTGGGGACGCTGCGCCCGGGCCCAAACCAGTCCTTTTCGGCATTAGTCCGATGCCCCATTCTGGCGGCGAAGACTCTGGGTAAAGAGTGGAGGCTGTTCCTGGGGTGGAACACCGCCAAGGTGACGGTCCTTGGCTCCCGCCCAATGCGCTGCTTTAGGTGCATGGGCGTGGGTCACGCGAGGACGAGGTGCACGCCTCTTGAGATGGACCGCAGTGGATTATGCTTTCGCTGCGGCTTGCCGGGCCATATGATGGCCACGTGTACGGCGACGGAGCCATACTGCGCCGTCTGCGAGAATGCCTTACGCCCACGTCATGGGTAGCAGGCGCTGTGACCCTCCCCTGAAAAGGGTGAGGGAAGAGGCTCCCCGGACCATTCCGCCCGCGCAGAGGGCGCAGCAGCGGAGGCCGCCGGTGATGGAGGAGGTCGAGATGCTGGAGGAGGCCGTGGCTTCGACCAATGCCCCCGCATCTCGGGAGGTCGAGTACTCCCCAATACCCAGCCCCAATATCTCTCCTTCGAGAGATACCGGGCTGGACGGGGATGACCTTTCGGACGCAGCGTCGAGCACGCTGCTCCGCGCGTCCAGGCACAGCCCATCGCCGAGTGCGTAAAATCACACCATAGCCCGAGAGGATAGCCTGAGGGGATTTGTGGCACACAGTGCCACCTGACCGGGGGCTTTACAGCCCGCGGCCATTGGGCTGGGGCGGCAGAATGCCTATGGCTGGTCCGCCCCGGCTCCAACTGGTCATGATGGTGTGTAGTGGAGGTTTAAGTGGGTAGGCCCCCCTCTTCCCGAGTCCCCGCCGAGACCGCAGGGCCTGGACGGGGAAACGGGAGTTGGGGGGAGAGTCCCACATAACCCAGGCGGGCCCCCACGTGAAGGCCCCGGGTATGCGTAAGGCATTTCCTCCCCTATAAAAAAAAAAAGTTTACCCTGGGACATCCCAACGCGCAGAGGGCGCAGCGGAGACCAGAGTTTGAGGAAGCCGAGATGCTGGAGGGGGCCGTGGCTTCGACCAGTTCCCCCGCATCTCGGGAGGTCATCTACTCCCAGATTCCCAGCCCCAATATATAGATACCGGGCTGGATTTGTGGCACACAGTGCCACCTGACTGGGGGCTTAACAGCCCGCGACCAGGGGGTTGGGGCGGGTGAATCACTACAGTGTTCCCGCCCGGCTCCCAACGGTCACGACGGTGTGTAGTGGAGGTTTTAATGGGTAGGTCCCCCTCCTTCCGAATCCCCGCCGAGGCCGCAGTGCCTGGACGGGTAAGCGGGAGTTGGGGGGAGAATCCCACATAACCCAGGCGGGCCCCCACGCGAGGGCCCCGGGTATGCGTAAGGCATTTCCTCCACTATAAAAAAAAAACAAATAAAAAAGGTTAGGTTGTTTTTTTTTTGGTAGCAGCGTTTTACAGTACTGCATTGAAACAGTGAAGCTTTCGGTCGGTTAGGTTAGGTTTGTTTTTTTTAATGCGGGGTGCAAATTTGGGAACCTCTTCGTGGTGCACCCTGGGGTAAGGCCTCTCGTCCTCGCCCCGCGCGGGCACTCGCGCGGGCACTCGCGCGGGTCGAGGGGCCTTATGCCAATCCCTGGCGCCCCTTCTGGGCGCCGAATTCTAGGCGGTGCCCCTTCTGGGCCCTGCATCTCCACGTGCTTATCCATTCTGAGCCGCATGCTCGCCGCTCCTTCTGAGCGGCTTTGAAGGGACTTAGCCGTGCCCCCTTTGCAAGTTTTTGATGTGGAACACGACCTCGGGCATCTGAGTCCCGGAGTGGACCGGTGGAAGAGTACCGGCGGTGTTCCCGGACGATTTACGGGATTGAACGTGAATGGGTCGGGAAGGCCGCTGCGAAAACCACTAGGACCAACCGGTGGTACTCGGGGGATCTCGCCTCTGTGTCTGTGTCCTGTTTGTGGTTGTACATAATTGTACATATGTGTATTATGCATGTTTTTGTATATTTTGTAAATATTTGGGTTACACTGTCCTCTCCCGAGGACTATGTAACCTCCTTGAGGTTGGGCTTCGGCATGGATCCCTTAGAGTGCCAACCAACCCGCTATGGGTTCAAATTACAAGTACTAAGTGCCACGCGCCCGTGGTGGGTTTGCGCAATTTTGGGTTTGGTTTTTATAATGTGATAAATACGATAGAGCATATATTACCGTGTTACCCGCACTAACGTCAGATAAAGAAATAAGCCAGCGATATATACCCTTTTCACTCTAGGACGCGTTTGTTGAACTTTACAGCGGGAATTTCAAAATTAGTGTTTTTGTTTTTTTCGCGCGGTTTCTCTTGGCACGATGACTTTTTAGACAAATATTATAGTCTTTTTACAATTAAACTATCTTATTGTTATTGTTTTCTGTAAATATAGTAAATGCACTATCGAATGATAGTAAAATACTTTGTTCACAGTGTATAAATATTTTTTATTTGAATATTTTGTGACAATTTTTTTTTTAATAGATGATGTGATTATCTCTCTTTAGTATTTATACGCATATGTTTTACGTACACCGTTAATTAGATATTGTAATAGACTATTTCATTAAAATACCATAAATATTCAGTTTTGTACATGTTTTCAAGCAAGAAATAGCTCAATCGTTGTTTTCAAGTACCAGGTGTCAAATTTCAAGTCGCCATTTTGAATATTTGGCAACTAACGGCATCGCGAAAAAAAGTGCGGCAGCAGAAGCTCCCCGATTTGTGACGTGCTCGTGAGCGTAGTCGCTGTGTGATGGCGCGTAACAGCTGTTAACAGTAGTTGTAATAGGCCAACACACAACACAACACAAGTTTATGACTATTTAACGTTAGTACTAATGTAATTATGATTTGCGAATCTTATGTCGAGTGAGATTATGGCAAAGTTTATAATGGGATATAAGTGATCTATATAAACATTATTACAATCTATTGTTATGTCAATGGTTATTATGGCAAGCTAAAATATGTAAACAAAATTTATGGATCCAGATCCACACCCCTTAGGAGAGGATAGGGGTGAGGGAAGAAACAGGATGGTAGCAGCCCAGCTGCCGTGGTGTGACTCCTGGCCTCTGGTAGCGTTACCACGCCGGCCGACTCCAATTGGCTGTCCAAATCACACCGTCTGACTCGCCCAGCAGTCGCCTCCTCCACGTTGTCACAGGGAACAGACTCCCACTGCCAACCACGCAAGGTAATGTTCTGTTCAGAATATAGATTATGGAAATATGAATTAATGTAAGGGACAAAGGTCTACTTTTCAGGAGAAGCAAAAAACAAATTTTATTTATAATAATTGCTTGTATTTTTTCACTTTTTATTATACTTACTTGTTGTCTATGGCAAAGTTGCTTGAATTGAGAGCTCTTTATAGCTATGCAAGCAAAACTAAGAGTATCTTTATGGATTCCGAAATAGCATATCCCTTACATTAAAAATAAATGTAAATGCGTTCTATGTCTTAATTGCATGTAACACAAAATACTCGGCATTAATGTAACAGTCATATATACAAAAATAATTTTAGTAAATTTTGAAGTTAGGTACCCTTTTTGGTTTAGTTATTACTGTATCTTAACCAAATCCTATAATAAAATTCTACTTTCAAAAGCAAATTAGTTAACTTGATTTACTTTAGATAAAAAAAAAATGCTATCGTTGTTAATTTTATTGTGAAAACATAAAATGAAACTAAAATTAATCATTAAAATATATAATCTAAAGAAAGTATTTTCCAAAATTTCAAGTTTAATAGATTTTTTAAGTAAGTAGTTAATTATGGTTAAATTATAATTAAAAAAGTTAATTAAATTTTATATTTTAGTAATATAGTATAAAGAACAAAGATAATAACAATGTTCACACTACTAATTTAAACTTAACCATATTAATTAAAGGCCGATTGTTCCAAAATCAGGTAAAATTTAATCGTAGAGTAAATTTTATGTAGGTAATACGAACGATTGTTAAATGTCACGTCAAATATCAAGGCATTGAACGATGGTTAGAGCTTATTCAACGACTAAATTTAATATGACTGAGGAAAAGTGTGCCCAAAGCGAAAATACTAAGTACAACCTGATTATTAACTGCAGCAGTTTGGATTATCAACAATCCAACGAAACATTATAAACAACATAACAACGTTATCAACAATCCAAAAAAAGCTGAAACAGGTCGCGATGCGATTAATAATAAGAATGAAAATCATAAACATTTAATTAAGTGGAGTAGGTATTCCTCATCAGTGTCATTTAAAGTGTCTTTAATTTTATTTTCATAAGGTATACTTAAGTAATCCTTGTGATAAGGTTTTTTGTATAGTAAGGGCAGACCATCATAATAATCTTGCACTGTACTTGCAATGTACAGTACTTCTAGTACCCCTCTACCATCAATTTCTTTGAGATAGCGTAGAAGGCATGTAGCAATTTCGCAATAACCACGACCACGTTTACCATCTTCCTCTCCCTATGTGTCTTTTCTGCGTTTTAGATTCATACACGGTAGAAATATACGGAAAATATTATTTAGTAAGGTTTAGGGAAACGAAAACTTGATTAGGGTAAAGGCTATATTTAATTTATTATGAGACATATCTTAAAATTAAAATAACATTTTGTACAACTGCATGATACGTAAAAGTTTGTGATAAAGATTTGTTTAGGACCTCCTAAAATGTGTAATGTAAGTTCTTTTTTCAAGATATCAACATTTTAGTATACCATTCGATGGCGCGTAAAATTCCGAATCCAACGGTGTATATAACTCATTTTCGGGAAATTGTCCCTTACATTAATTCATATTTCCGTGATCGATAAACGCTGCCGTCAGCGGTCGTCCGTCCGATTAATTACACTCAGCAGCCTCCGATGGTTGTGTACAAGGAGATTGACAAGATTTCATCTGATTTCTCTACTATCTCACAAACTCACGCGCCGTTGCGTGTGATGAGTTTCCAACTGAACACACCGAAATCTCAATAAACGCGGGCGCGAGTTCTGCCGTCAGGGCCACATATATCACATATAGAAGATCTGACGCTGTTCCACCGATGGAATCAACCAGCGTACCATACCGACTCACAGATATCTACGCCATTTCAATTTTCCGAAATCCAAATTAATAATGACTAATGACATTGTCTATTGTACCGACACGTTTTTCTTTTTTTCTATGTAATTTTCTATCCTTTGCTGAGGCAAAGAGACCACACCCATATATACGGCTTTAACCGGTTAAGGATCATTCGACCGCCGGCGGTCACGAAACAATAGAATTTTAATTGTGTCTGGTTTTACGATCCTCAAGGGGTCGAATTGATTTTAAACAATGTGAAATAAATAAATAAATCTTTTACTGTTTCTTTTCTTTATTTATATCAAAACCACCAGTCTGAGAAGGCGTTACTGCACCAGCCGTTTTCTTGTAGCTCTGTTTATAGAAGTTGGTGAATAATACAAGGAACAGCGCTGTACCAGAGAGAACGTACAAAATTCCCAGTATACTGTGCTCGCACTTCGTGTAAAAGATGCTGACGACTTGATGAAGAAACATAGACACAAACTGGATCTGAAATGTAAAAAAATACATTTATTTTTTTAAACAGAACGTATGATATTGCGAATAAAATCAGCTATGCCATACGAAGCAAATAGGTTACTATTATTCGACCAAAATGTATCGCACAGCTGTTATTTTTAATGCAATTTCAGATTGGTTTCATACAAATATTAAGTTCTATTTTTTTATTCAAAGCCCGGCAAATGATCCCACTCCACCTGATGTTAAGGGGAAGTGAAGTCCAGGCGCGACGACAACTGGTACAGCGTAAGAGATGATCTTTGCACTTAAGATAATGCCCCAGTTCCAGAATTGTATAAGTACCTATTACGAAGTACTCTGTATACATAGTCACATATTACCAATTCGTCAATAAACATTGTAAAGTGATCTTTCTAAAGTGTTTTGGAAAATGTAAGAAATTGATTTCAAGGTACCTCACCTCCTTTTAATGTTTAGCACAGACCTTTCCGTATGGACAACGACACATGGGAAGTTTTGACGATAATCCACCACTTTTGCCTAATGGGACACTATTCACTCACCCTTTGGAAATTGGTGATATGCTTCTTCCATGTCAGGCACCTCGCATTCTGCGTTCCCATAGCCGCCACACCATAGTAGAAGTACATGACAACGTGGACTAGAGAGTTGATGAAGGAGCCGTACACCGCTGTTTGGCTCAGAGAGTAGAGGAACATCAGATACGTCCCGATCACCGCCTGAGAGTGGTGGTACACGTGGAGGAACGTCACTTGGCTGTACTTCTTTCTTAGTACGAAGAATATGGTATCGAGCAACTCGGTGAACTTGCCCAGCCAGTAAATGTAGATACAGAACGACGTCTGGAAAATTGTTTCTCTTGTCAAATTAGGTTTTTTATACTTTAATTTTTTTTTTTATTTGTATTTAATTATATTAATTTGTAAGATAATTTCTTAAAGTTTATTAATTTTTAATAAAATATAATTATGTGTAAGATTATTTCATAATGATAATTCTAAACAAATTAAAAATAATAACCAAGAAAATATTTGAAAAAACTTATTGCCTATTTCTTTTTGACCCGCGAACACTCGCGCTTTGGGCATTTCCCTCGCGGTAAATTTAAAAATCGCACTATTTCTTATAAAAATTGTGAACAAAGCTCGCCTGCGCTATAGCTGAGTTTTACACTTCCCCAGTCCCCCACGTAACGGTTCCGTCGGCTCAGTGCGTCTCGATTGCTAGAGGGAGCCGTTTTGTTCGGCTGGGTCGCATCACTCGGGATTTTACTCATCGCGCGAGTATGGAACGGTCGCGTCATGCGGGTCTTTGCTCATCGCGCGAGTGTGAACGTAAGTAAAGTGCAGTTCAATTCCTATGGTTGTTATTAAAAATTCAAAGTATAACAGTGTAAACTTAAAATAAATATTTTGTTTGATTTATGTTTATTGTTTTAATATTTTATTTTTATTAAAAATAAAATAAAAATGATTTCTGTTATCGTTACTGAATTATTAAAAAAAATATGCGCAGTGATTAAAAATTATCCTGTATACAGGGTGTAATCGTTAAGTGTGACCAGGCGATTATTCCGTAACTATTACAGATATCAAAAAACTATAAACTGATATATACGTTTACTGAATAAGGTGAGATGAGATATGATAATAATGATTTTGAAGTAGATACACGCGCAGACTAATTATCTTACCACTTCAAATTAAAGTCTGGCTAACGAAAGCTGAAACAGGAAAAAACGCGGCAAATTCAAAAAATCATGACTGAGTAACACAGGGTTACTCACACAGCCTACAATTTTCTTATAAAAAAATAAATTTGACATACGACATGACACCTCAGAGAGACACACATAGAGAAAAAGTGTTGCCAATCAAATAACTACGAAGTTCAGCCTTCGTTGGCCAGACTTTAGAAATAAACCTTGATTCAATATCTTTAATCTGGCTTTTCAGCCAGTTTAAATTGATTCTATTAATTTAATCTGGCTGAAAAGCAACACGCTACAAAAATAATAACAAAAAAAATATCTTTAATGTTTGTTCTAAATTCAAGACCTTTATCGCGGGTTGTCGTTCCCGCCAATTTATTGTGTTTTTTTTTTAAATTTACCTTAATAATAGTGATTGTTTCATTTATTTATTGAAAATTGGTATATTCCAATAGAGAGAAGAGGTATATGTTAAATATGTACTACAAACAAATATGATTCAAACAAAAGAGCGGCCATTATCGCCTACAGAAGAGAGTACCCAGATAGAGAGGTCTGAAAGATTTATTTTCTGTTGCTGTTCAATTTGTTCTATGTATTCCACAGGATACATTTATTTTATTACATTTCTCTATTGTACAGTTAGTATACTTCTAAAAAATTACCTTATTACGTATTGCCGGGTCGTGATCATGGCATTTGCTTGGGCAGAGACCCGTCAGCCACATTATTTCAAGGCCCTGTAAAGAAATAAGATAGGACTAAGAAAATGTATATGAAATAATAAATAACATTTCACCAAATTTCAACTGCACATGTGCTCAGCGTGATAGGTGCGCTCTATGCTGTTGGATGTATGTGCAGTTTTTAGTCCGTTAGTCGCCATTTACGACAGCCAAGGGAAAAGACGAATTAATAGTATTTTTAAGTTAGCCGGTTCCACAAGGGTCAAAAAAGTAAATCTTTAAAATACAACATGACCAGTTTGATTCCCAGTAGGCGTACATACTAACTGTACGGTTTGGTAGTCTGTTTGGTTGTGTTTCGATAATTGAGATAGGATCGCCAGTTTCCTATCCTAGACCTTGTGCTTTATCGTCACTTAAAATAAGAGGGTCTTGACAAGTCGCATAATTGCTTGTACGAGTAGAATAAATGATTACTGTATGGGATTGACTTATGTCAATGTAAATAGAAATTATAAATATATTAATAACATATTTATAAAAATATTATAGAAACTGAATACCTAATAATATTGTCTAGGATCAAGTGTAACATGGATTTGACAAGCAAATAATAATATCGTGCATGAAAGAGATCACAACAGAAAAATACTGTTTGGTATGAAAAGGATGAAAACAATATTGTTTGTCCTTATCACAATATCACTTTTTATGACGTTGTGCCCAAAAAGGGCAAAACCTCAGAACAAATTTTTCACCTTGCGGATCAATCACTAGCGACTTGCGACGTACCTAACCTGTCAGTTGAACTAAGCTGTCATATTTATTTATTTAAAAATTTATGATTGAAATAGTGATTTAAGTGGTTAGGTGTAGTGTGTATAGTATTCATTCATCTTAAAAACATGATGATATGTAAATATTAGGCTGCAAAAGCCGTACTGAGCGGAAATCAGAAACATCACTTTTCACGATTTAGGAATACCAACTGTGGTACTTACTAGTAAATTACCTTAAGGGCCGGCTTCGGCAATCGAGGTTCGGGAATGTAAAAGAATTTTAAAGAAAACGATGCTCCACAACCTTGAAAAAAAAACACACAGCTAGCCAATGAATTTATTTTTCTCTTGAAACATTCGAATTTCAGATAATGCTTTTGGATAACTGTAAAAAAAGATCAGAAAATCACTTAAAACGTGTAAATCGCACTCCCGTATTGTAACAACTGAGTCGTAAGTATCAATAATTTTTGAATGAATTTTATTAAATAATAAAAAGTTTAACTAAAAAAAGTCCATGAAATCTTCATTTTTTAATAAACATGTTCATATTTTGTGTAAAATAATCACAAACTAACCCAATTTTTCCGCACAAAATCTTCATACAAATTACAATAAAGCGGTGCGCTCTTTTCAAATACGAGTACGAGCGCGCTCGCGGCCAGACGCGGCAATCGAAGTGAGAGTAGCGGTGGACGATATACATCGATGTATTTTAAATACTCGATGTATGTCACGATGCATCGTATTGTACCGATGTATTGTTAATACTCAAATATCGAATATATATCGATGTTTTTGTTCAATGTATCGAATACGCAACTTTTTATTTAAAAAAAACCGATTGAAGGGAAAAAGATTAAGTAAACTTTTGGTTTTACATAGCATTGAAAATAAATATTGGAATTTGTAATGGACAATGCCTATTTTGGACCTGTTTTGTTTTGAGAATGCATTTCACTAATTCACTAAATCTAACCATGCTTTCATAGTTTCCCTTTAAAGTCAGGAAAAAAACAATACTAAGTTTTGTTTTCCTATTGTAGTAACGAATTCTAGGTTTATGAACGCACTCTGCCACTAAAACGTTACGTACCGCCTCTTTATTTGTTAACGTTAAAACTAACTTCTAGTTCTCCTTTTAAAATAAAAAGGAATTAAAATGAATAATTATTAACACAATAATTCATAATTATCAATAAAATTGATTGAACGGCTTTATTTAATAAGGGCAAAAAGGCCGCCGGCTGGTTCATCGTCAACAATGTCAAAGGTAAAATCTAGTCGGTATACACAATAAAATTCACCTTTGATAATTTCAAAGTTGGCACGACACCCCGTTTCAATATCCTCTTGTTACTGAGTTGTAATAAAATAGAAGCATTAGGACAAGGCTGTGAACAAATTGTGCTCGTGCGCTTATAGGAGCCCACGAAACATGTTTTCCACAGGCTCGGATCCAAATATCCCTAATATTTGCATCTTTTGGAAATCTGTAAAATTTATAGCAAGAATAAACATTATTATGATAAGTCGATATCGATATTTTATACTGTCGTACTTATCTCTAATTAAGTTGCAGTGTGCCAATGTAATAAATAAAATTTTCCTAATTTCGAGAAAAGTAACGGGCTGTAAATATAAATAAATTAATGAAGTAGACCGATCTTCAACATACAGTCATAAAGTAATGATAATGTTTAAAGCAATTTGCTAAAACATATTTAAGAAAATAAAAATAAGTAACAATTTTTAAATAGTGATTTATCATTCAATTAATAAGCATCTATAGTGAAAAATAGTTTTAACAATAACAAATGTGCTATACAGGTTAGTTTTTTTGTTGGCATTCTTCTTTGAAAGTTACACAAAGTTGCAGCTTGTTGTTTTAGTGGCAACACTTTTTGATTGACAATTTTATTTAGTTTTTTGCAAATTTAGTGCATTATTCATTATTATAAAGACAAAATAATACTAACCGATGAAAAGTAACGCTATCCATTTGTAAATTTGAATTTTCTGAACGCTTTTTGCACGAAAATACGCTGCAATTTGGCATTATTTGCTCTCGAAAAATTGAATTAAAATGAATAATTTTACTAACACAATAATTCATAATTATCAATAAAATTGATTGAACGGCTTTATTTAATAAGGGCAAAAAAGAAACGTCTTACTGTCTTGTCAGTTGCCATCTCTTTCTGTCACTGTTGTTTGAGGTGGTCCGATTCGCTATTTTATTTTAACCCTACGTAGATAACCATATTTTACTGTACACTAAAGATGACCATACGTCGAATCGACGTGCGAATATTTGAGTGAGCATATTATGGATTATGTATATACTAGGTTTATTATTGTGATATTATGTCTTTATGTATGTAATTGTGTACTGAGTAAATAAAAAAACATTAGTGTTTATTTATATTTTTATTAGAAAAAAGTTAAAGAACAAATGAGGTACTTCTCACTATACAAAACTTAAACATTTAGGAATCTCTCCGTCAGCCTTATAATTTAATACGTAAACTTTTTTTGTAATCTCTATAATAGTAATAGTAAAAGTAAATATCACTTTTTATTCATTTTGGCCTAAACGGCATTTAGGACATGCGTTGGACTTGTGCTCACCACAAACGGTAGGTAAATATTTACAGAAGTATTGCACTTACAGGAGTGATACGGGTGTGTCCTGAAAGCTCCAAAGAACGGCAGAGTTGGCAGGAACTGCCAGTGTAATGACGCAAAAAACAAACAAGTTATATCGATTTTTTTAAATCGATTACGTCGATTCGACGTAGGTTATCTATCTAGGGTTAATGAAATTCACGTACTTGTCGTCTTGATAACATTTTCTTTAATAATAAATATGTGTTGTGGTTGATTAATTGAAACAAAAGTGGTTTAAAACATGTTTAGCTAACTCATTGTCAGGTTTTATAAATGTATGGGCCGTGGGCACTGTCCTTTGATTTTTTTTAAAATATTTTTCCTTATACCTAATTTTATTTTAGTTTCGGCTTCAGTTTCTTGTGGGCTATAAGACCAGTGAACTAAAAAACACTAGTGTAGTTTTTAAATCACCTTACTACTAAACAAGCCGATTGAGAAAAACAATAATAATTTTTTTAACATTTATTGTTCAGAATTTAATAAAACTTTTATTCTAAAAAAGATCTCAGTTAGTGGTACTATAACTTTTAATGAATGGGCTACAATTGGTATTCACAGAAGTAGGAAACGCCTTTATGAACTTTATGGTGAACGCAACTATAACACCAGCGATGACTTCAAATTATATGTTAAAAATTATTCAAAGTTATTCAAAAGAGTATGTCGATTAGCCAAGGCAAACTATCTGAGTTCTAAGATTAAGAATAGTAATGACAAAATAAAAATGACATGGAATATTATAAATAGTGAAACAGGAAAGGTCAAAAGTCGTAATAATGAGTACAATTTAAATTGTGATAATAAAACCTTTACTTCTGATGCTGATGTTGCTGCAGCATTTGAGAGGTTTTTTACTGACATTCCAGTTTCAACTACAAAAACCTTGATTTCCTCCCCCACTGTAGCTGAATCTGTTTTGAAGGAGAATGTTAAAGATTGTGAAAGTAATTTCAGTTTTCAAAAAAATTGTGTTATAGATATAATAAAAACATTTAACACTCTCAATAAAAAGAAAACTGCTGATCTGTGGGGTAATTCCGTGGACGTCGCTAAATCTGTAATTATGACAATAGTTTTAATTAGACTCCAGTTTTAGCTTGCATATTTAATGAATGCATTGACTGTGGTGTTTTTCCTGACCTCATGAAATATAGTAAAATAATTCCATTATAAATCAGGTAGCACTTCTGACCCCTCTAATTTTAGACCTATTTCTGTGCTACCCACATTTAGTAAAATTTTTGAAAAGTTAATGCTAGATCAAATGCAAATTCATTTTTATAAAAATAAACTTTTACATTGTAAACAATATGGTTTTACTAGGGGTCGCTCTACAACTGACGCCGGTGTTGAGCTTTTAATCCAAATATTTGATACCTGGGAAGAATCACAGAATGCCCTAGGGGTATTTTGTGATTTATCCAAGGCTTTTGATTGTGTTTTACATGAAACTTTGGTCAGGAAGCTTAACCACTATGGAATTAGGGATGCTTCTTTGAGCCTTCTAATCTCATACTTGAGTAACAGGATTCAAAAGGTCGACATTAACGGTAAAAGATCTCCGGGATCAGTGGTTAAAATGGGAGTTCCGCAGGGTTCAATACTTGGTCCATTCTTGTTTTTGGTTTATATTAATGACTTACCTTATTTTGTAAAAGACAGTCATGAGATAGTATTGTTTGCTGATGATACTTCACTTTTATTCAAAGTGAATCGACGACACCCAAATTATGACGATGTGAATAATGCGGTCTCAAAGATTATTCACTGGTTTAGTGTTAATAACTTGCTATTAAACGAGGGAAAAACCAAATGTGTAAGATTTGTATTGCCTAATGTTAAGCAGGTAATAACTAGTGTACAAATTAAAGATAAGAATGTGAATCCTGTGGACACCACTGTGTTTCTAGGCATCACGTTGGATGCCAAGCTTCAGTGGGGCCCACATATAGCTAAATTGTCGAATAGACTTAGCTCTGCGGCTTATGCAGTAATGAAGATCCGTCAGTTAACCGACGTTGATACAGCTAGATTAGTTTATTTCAGTTACTTTCATAGTGTAATGTCGTACGGCATTTTACTGTGGGGAAATGCTGCCGACATTCAAACTATCTTTGTGCTGCAGAAGAGGGCTATTCGAGCAATATATAACCAACAGGCTGGTGACTCTCTCAGAGAGAGATTTAAGGATATAAGTATAATGACAGTTGCATCACAATATATTTATGAAAATCTTGTGTATGTTCATAAAAATATTGAAATGTTTTCAAAAAACAGTGATATTCACAAATTAAATACTAGAAGTAAGAACAAATTAGCAGTGCCTTATACTAGGCTCCATAAAATAAATATTTCTTTTAAGGGTCTGTGTGTACGATTATACAACAAAGTACCAAATGATATTCAGAAATTAGATCTTGATAAATTTAAAATCAAAATCAAAGAAAAGCTTTATAAAAAAGCTTATTATAAAGTGTCGGATTATAACAGAAGACAAAACAGCTTGGGTCTGAAATGCTCCAAGTACCTACTCCAACAGCTATTTCTAATTGCCTATAATTAATTTATATAGAGCACCATATTTAATTAAACTATTTACATTCAAATTCATATTTTGTATTTTGTGACCTGGTAACGACATATATTATATATATTTTTTGTAAATGTCGTTGCTTCTGTGCGCTGTGGTTTCTTGCGCCCGTTCTTTGCCACAGTTAAAAAATGATGTCCTGAATGGGTGGTAGGTTAAAAAATATTTGGACGTTTCAAAGTACTTATTAATTGAGTTTATTGAATAAATATATTTTGACTATTGACTATTGACTATTGAAAAGATGTTTTGGAAAAATCGATGTATTTCTCAATACATCGTATCAACATCGATGCAACAGAGCGATGTATTACATCGAAAAAGAATCGATGTTTTTTTCAAGTGGCCATCCCTAAGTGAGAGCACGTCGCTTTGCGCCGCATTGACAGATCGCGTTCGAACCGTGTACTTATACAAAATTAGTGCACAGTGTTCTCGTTGCGAACTTTTGTGATGATTCGTTTTGAAATGGAGTAAGCATTTTATTTAATTTGATAGTAGGCAATGTACTCGTAGGTATGTTTCTTAATGTGTGCGTGTGTTTTTTGTGCCGTCTCTGATTTGACATTACATTGGGTTTCGTATTACGTAATAAAAAAAATTTAGAAATTCAAATTATCCTTATGTTTATTGATATATAAATAAAGTAGAACCACAGTCTATAAAATATAATTCTTACAGTCTGCCAACGGGCACGTCTAGACAGGGCAATCGTGAGGGGTGTGCGGGGCGCGGCGCGACTGGGGCTTGCTTGCCAACACTCCACTGGGGACACACGCGTCAGGAGTGGCGCATTGTATTAAAACGCGTATAGTCAATTTTATTTTTATTAAAATTGAAAGGTTATAAATGCGGTTGGTCTTTTTCAATTGTTTTTTATTATGGATAAACGCCATTTTAGAATTCGCTAATATTTAGGCAAGATTTAATTAGCTATTATCGAAAACAAAAATGGTGTACGCAACTTTTGAAATAAAATCAATATGGATATTATTTTTATGGTTTTCGGGGGTGCCGATTTCGAATACAACTATTTCAAGATCCAAGATGGCGGATGTGACTTTTTTATGTAAAATAATTATGGGTATCACTTCCATAGTTTTCGGAGATGGCGATTTCGAATATAACATCTACTTCGAGATCCAAGATGGCTAACGTGACTTTTTTATGTAAAATCAATATAAGTATCATTTCCAAGTTTTCCAGGGGTGCAGGTTTCGAATACAACATCTATTTTGAGACCCAAGTTGGCGGACGGTATTTTTTTTGTAAAATAATTATGGGTATCACTTCCATGGCTTACAAACATGGTCAGCGTTATGGGTGTTGGGTTCCGTTTTCTCAATCTAGAGATAAAAATAAGATTTTTTCCCTGTTTTTTTAAACCCCAAGAAAGTAGAAATAAAACCATTTTTAAAACTTTAAGCGCCATGGGGTGGGGGTCACCGGTAACCGACAAATATAAAAAAAGTATTTGTTTAATTTATAATATTACACATTAAATTACAATAATTTGTCAAAAAATTAGCAAAATATAAAATAGACTAAAAATTTTATGTGACAACCCTGCGACAATGTTGAATATCTAGACGATGGCGGCATTTCGCGCAACTTCAAAGGCGTTGGACCACTGTAAGTTCTTAACACTGTGGTAGAACTAAACAACATGCTTATACAGGGTTAATTTTGGACCCCCCGCCAAATTTTTTCACGTGATACTAATAGCAGCAGTGCAACCAAATATGAATGTAATAAAACTTTTTTTTAAACTTTTAAAAAAAGAAAACATTTATAATTTTTACGTCAAATATTTTTGATATTTTTTTACCCCATACTTGCTTTTGGCGGGGGATTCAAAATAAACCCTGTATTTATACATTTTGAGGATTAGTGCTTACTATATATATTTTTTTTTTGTTTTGTTTTTGTTTTTGCCAACAGCCCGACATGAGTACAGACGAGTTGAGGATCCGAAGACGTCCTTTTAGAATAATAATAAATAAATAAATAAATTTATTTTCTCTCCACAATAGGTACTTAAGTACTCTTAACTAGATGGTTACAATATATTACATCAGACCTGCATTGTGAGTAGAGATGGGATTTTACCGGGTAAATTCCCGGTAAATACCCAAAATGGGTAAAAACGCGGGTAAATACTCATTTCATGGGTAAAATCATGATATGGCAAATTTAATATCTTTAACATTTTATGTATTTTTTACCTAAATTGTGTAATGTAGTCAATAACAGTGTTTATCGATACTTTATTTTATAGTATTTATTTGTGTCATCATCATGAGTTAGTTTGTCCTTTATTCTGCTGACCCTTGTGTAATAGCGTTAGTCTAAAGCCGAGCGTTTCAAATTCAAAGAATATGGTATTGAGTGAGTGAGACATAGAATTGAAACGGTAAATTAGGCAAACTCGCGTCCATGCTAACGGCTAGCTCGCTCGAGAACCATGTTACTGATTATTGTTCTTTTATGCACATGTTTTTGTCATAACGTAGAAAACGTTCTGTTGATTTTTATATAAATAATTGGGTAGGCTTTTGAATCGAGTCGCCTGAATTTGAAGAAACTAACACTGTGAAGGGGGGGGGGGGTGTCAAATAGGTTGTTAAATAAAGGTTTATTATTAACATTTTAGCAGCCGCAGTTGCGTTAAAATATTAAAAAAACCACTTGAAAGTTTTGTCAAAATCGGCCATAAACACGAAAAATGACACTATTGATGAATGATATTATTTTTATGGTTTTCGGGGGTGCCGATTTCGAATACAACATTACGAGATCCAAGATGGCGGACGTGACATTTTTATGTTAAATCATTATGGGTATCATTTCCATGTTTATCAGCGGTGTTGATTTCGAATACATCATCTATATCGAGATCCAAGATGGCGGACGTAACTATTTTATGTAAAATCAATATGGGTATCATTTCCATGTTTTTCAGCGGTGTTGATTTCGAATACATCATCTATATCGAGATCCAAGATGGCGGACGTAACTTTTTTATGTAAAATCAATATGGGTATCATTTCTATGTTTTTCAGCGGTGCCGATGTCGAATACAACATCTATTTCGAGATCCATGATGGCGGACGCGACTTTTTCTGTCCCCCCTTTCAGCCCCCCAGCCCCCCCCCCTCCCCCCGCGCAGGTCGACAGGTTTTTTTCAGTTTTTGGGTGTCAAGTAAGTTTTTTCAATCTGGATCAATAAGTTTTTTTTCCCATTTTTTTAAACTCCAAGAAAGTAGAAATAAAACCATTTTTTCATTCCATCTATTCGAAAAGGACGACTAGGTCCGCCTTTAAGTGCACCCAAAGGTGGTGTTTTCTATAAGAAACTTTTAGCGGGCAGTAATGAGTTTTTAATCCTCTTTATAAGTGCGCCGCACTTTTTGTACCATTATTTTGATGAGCCTATCGCCGCTCTATGCTGTTGGTTGTATGTGTAGTCTTTAGTCCGTTAGTCGCCTTTTACGACACCCAAAGGAAGAAAGGGGTTGGTAGTATTACCGCCCTACGGAGAATCGTTTTTGTGACCGGTACTGTCATGTGTAGTTGTGACTTATTATTAAAATAATACTAACAACCCATCTCTTTCCTTGGGTGTCGTAAAAGGCGACTAACGGACTTAAGACTGCACATACATCCTACAGCATAGAGCGGCGGTGGGCTCATCAAAAATAATACTACCAATCCCTCTGTGTCCTTCGGTGTCGTAAAAGGCGACTAACGGACTTTAGACTGCACATACATCCAATGCATAGATCGGCGATGGGCTCATCAAAATATTTTTTTTTCATAGTGGGTGATGAAAAGTAGAGTGTATTACTCGGGCGCAAATTATATTTTTGGTTTGGGCGACGTACTTTGAATCCCTCGCTACGTTCAGGATTCTACTAAAAAATCCCTCTCTACGCTCGGGATTCTACTCTAGAATCCCTCACTTCACACTGGATTAAAAAAGCGCCCTCGCCGTCGCCCGCCGCGTGGGGGGAGCTCGGGGGGCGAAGGCCCCTGCCATGACAAAAGTCTAAAGAGTTAATTAGGTTAGGTTAGGTTAGTATGTTGACCAAAAACGCGCGAGCCAAGCGAGCGAAGCGAGCGTACCGCGGGAGCGGCCGGCGAAACGCCAGAAACGACGTTTTTGTACGTGCGACGTTTTTTATATACTCTCTCCCCTTTCGCCACCTAAATGGGGGGGTCGCCCTTCCCCACTCCCCCAAATGTTGACAACGCGGTTGAACAGTTTTACCAAAACTTCAATTGTTACATAACCTCAAAATACAAAAAAATAACATAACTTAATTATACTACTTGTCTGCAGCAGGGGTGGGAGGTAATGGGGGAGTACTCCTCACCCTACCCCCTCCTACCCATCCCTCCACCCAATTCAAGGGACTCGATTCAAAAATTTTACCTAATAATTTTATTTTTATTACTACTAGTTTGTCAACAATCAAGATAATATTTATTATTTTTACCAAAACATACAATTAAACGTAAATGAATAGAAAGAAAGACGAAAAGAAAAAATACTACTAAACCACAACATGCATGTTTTTACAAATTGGGAATTTACCCGGTAAATACCCATCGGGTAAATACCCACCGCCCATCTCTAATTGTGAGAGACTGTGCCTGATATTGGTATCAAAAAGAACCTGTGACACAGGTCACCAGGGCCCTCTTGATTAAAATTTAGGTAAAATCTCGTATAAGAGGTACCATGAACGTGAAATAAGAAAATTAATACTATAGCAACAATTTATACTAGAGCGAATTGCTGTATTGTGTAAGTGCGTGCGTGCGTGTATTTGTGTGTGTGTTGTGTGTATGTGTGTGAGTGAGTGAGTGAGTGTGAGTTCGTCACTTGGTTAGTTTATCAAACGGAAAAAACACAGTTATTGGTGACAATAAGATCCTAGCGAAGAATATGAAGCAGATTCTCTGTAGTCTGGTAAGTTAGACTTTTAAGATATTTAGAAACTGTTGATTTGCAAGAAGACTTAGTAAGCGTATAAATGTTAAAATTTTTATTAAGTTTATTATAAAGGTGAGGACCCAGAAGACAAAAGTTATTGTGAGAGGTGGCTGTATTAAATTTGCGTGTCACACATATTTTGTGTTTCCTTCTTTTGTGTTTATGTAACTCATAATACAAAAGTGACTGCTGCCTGAGAATCGTTTGAAGCACGAAAATTTTCCTGATAGACAGAAGGTCCCAACTGTTGTATAGATCATCAGTAGGGTGTCGGAAAGGGAGACCCGCTGCAACTTTTAAAATAGCTCTCTGTGCCCTCTCTGCCTCAATAAGATGAGATTTGGCAACGCCTCCCCATATAGTAACACAATACTCCACAAGAGACTGGCACAGAGCGTAGTATACCATCTTATTGACTTGACGGTCTGCCACGTGTCTAAGAGACCTAAAGACATAAATTAGTTTTCTTAATCTGGGTACTAACAATTCAATGTGAGGCTTAAAGGCAAATGTTTGATCAATGACGATACCGAGGTACCTAATCTTATCAGTTCTTTGTACACTCAGACAGGAACACAAGGGCGCATCGGGCAAACATTCGTGGTCGGTTATGAGAAAGTCAGATGGGGGTAACTGGTTTTGTCTTAAGGCAAACGCTTTATACTTTGTCTTACTGACATTTAAGGTTAACGCGTTTCCTTTTAGCCATTCACTCACTGCGGTAAACCCACTCTGAGCACTAGCAAAAACGTCAGCCCAGTTTACTCCACTGAAAAAAGGGCAGTATCATCGGCATATGAGATGACCTTTCCGCCGCCAAGTTGGAGCCTACACAGGTCATTAATATAGACAAGGAATAATGTAGGCCCGAGTATGCTGCCTTGCGGAACACCGTATGTTACATTAGATTCATCGCTTGTCCAATGGTTGATCTTCACCCTTTGTTTCCTATTTTTAAGATAGCTCTCAAATAATTTTAATGGTCGGCCTCTCACATCTATTTTTTCTAGTTTCGTCAAGAGTAGCGGGATCGAGACCGTGTCGCACGCCTTTGCAAGGTCGAGAAATACTGTTATGCATTTCTTTCTCTCATCCAACTTCTCCACTATAGAGTCAACGAGCTCATGAACAGCGTCACTAGTTGACTTTCCTCGTCGAAAACCGTACTGGGATGATGAAATCAACTTTTTTGACTCCAAGAATGAATTTAATTGCTGATACATGACGCGTTCTAAAATTTTAGAAAAGGTGGGCAGGATAGAGATTGGCCTGAAATTTTCGACACGATCTGTTTCACCTGATTTATGTATCGGTTTAATAAGCGCTACCTTGAGAGCAGAAGGGAAGACTACAGTATCTATAGCGAGGTTGCAGATATGCGTTATGACGGGGGTAAGTATGAGTGCGTAACGTTTAACAACCTTGGCTGATAATAAGCCGATCCCCACTGCACATTCACTTTTGAGTCCCGAAATAATACAGGAGACGTCATCCTTATTTACGGGAGTCATTACAAAAGAGTCGAGTGGTGAATTAGGCGTGGTAAGATTAGAGTTAGGTGAGTTACTATTATTTTTAGGTATTTTTCCAGCTAATCGTTCTCCAATACTAGCAAAATAGCTGTTTATGTCGTTAATACACTCCTGGGGGTTGCTATTAGACATGAGAGATGCAGAGTGATCAGCTACCTGCCGAGAGCCGCTTATGGTTCTAATTACCTTCCACAGCTTCTTGTTATTATTACGTGCATGTTCAATCTGTTGTTTATCATACAATATTTTTGCTTTTTTTAATAAAGTACCGCAGTAATTTCTGTAACGCTTATATATTAATTTTAGAGTTTCATTGTTATGTCCTTTTTTAATTTTTTATTAAGATTATCCCTATTTTTCATGCAGCGCAAAAGCCCAGCTGTCACCCATGGCTTTGCAATAGCCCTTCGCTTGGGTGTTTTGTTCAAAGTTGAATTTTGTTTTATTGCAGTTGACAAAGTAGTTATTAGCATATCGGTAGCCACATTGACATCCTGACAGTCAAGTATATGCGTAAAATTTTGGGATCCCATCCATGTATCAAGGCGTTCGAAGTCAATGCGATTATTGGGTTGTGGCTTTAATAATAGACAGGATCTGCTGTATGTATTTATTACACAGTGATACACGCTTGTTGCTGTACATGGGGAGCGTCGATGACAAGCGATCAACGTGGCGTGCCTGGCGACCAAAGAGAAGAGAGAGGTGTTGCCATATGTAACATCTTCCCTTTTTGAAATAAGATTCCACAGCCAAGATTGACAAGGTAAGTAAAGAAATAATTTTTATTTGTGGCAAAATTGCTAATGTCCAAGGCCGTGAAGTCCTTTACAATCATTAAATTGCTGAACGCAACTTATTTGTCAAAGTGGCAGATGACGTTGACAGCTGACGTTTGACACTGACGGCTGATGATAAATAATGCAAAAATAATGTTTCTAAAAAATAATCAAACAACCAATAATTGTTTTTACAATGAAACATTAAAAGGCTTTAACTAGATAACTACTAATCTAACTACAATAACGCTTTGTAGGTTTTACAATACGTCCGTAGCGTGTTACTTTTGGACAATTTGGATTAGGAATAAACGTGTTTACATTGCTAGTACTAGGAACTAGGTTTGGATTTGACAACATGTTACTTATATTTTGTTTATTTACAGGTTTATCAACATCATCCAAGGAAGCAAATGGTTTCAAGATGTGTTCGCGGTTTCTACGGAATTCACCTTGAGGAGATTGGACTATGAAACTTCGAGGTTCACTGCTGGCTTGTTTGATGGTACCCGGAATCCATACACTGTTAGGCTTGTGTTTGAAATACACTTTATCACCCTGTTTGACTTTAGGTAAAGACTTAGAATTCTTATTCTAATAAAGCTTTGTGTAAGAATTTTGTTTTTTAATATTAGCTTTGTATGTTTGAACATTTACAAGTGTTGGCGACAACTGTGCATGGGTAACAGGAATCTTAGAACGTAAGTATCTAGACATGCATAGTTGTGCAGGAGAATAACCTGTCTTTTTGGGTGTGTTACGATAAGTAAGTATAGCTAAGTAAGGATCAGTATTATCTGCTTTGCATTTCTTTAAAATGTTTTTGATTGTGCCTATGGTTCTTTCCACCATACCATTAGATCGGCTTAAGTACGGACTAGAAGTATTTAATTGGATGTTCCAATCTTTGACAAAGTCTTTAAACTCTGTACTTGAAAACGGAGGACCATTGTCCGTAACCATGTATTCAGGTATGCCGTGTCTAGAAAATATAGATTTCAAATGAGTAATCACAGTGTTAGCTTTGTAGTCTGAATTTAAGAATGCTAAATCTACATATTTTGAAAAATAGTCCACCACAACTAAATATTTATTACCATCTATTTCAAACATGTCAATACCTACTTTGTTCCATGGTAACAGTTTATATTTATGAAAAATAATAGGCTCTTTAGAGTTGCTTCTACGGTAAGTTAGACAGACATGACATTGGTTAATATATTTTTCAATATCATCATTAATATTTGGCCAGTAAACAGTAGCTTTTGCAGAGCGAATTGTGCTGTTCATTCCTTGATGTCCCTCATGGGCTAGTTTTATTACATAGGCTCTCATGGGCTCAGGAATGACTATTTTGTCTGACATGAATATTATGCCATTCATGTTATGTAATTTGTCTTTTAGTGAAAAATAAGACTTAATGTGTTGACCACAAGACCTTTTGTGTTCAGGCCAACCATTCTGACAATATTCAATGATTTTATTAAGGATGGGATCCTGATTAGTTAATTGTTTAATTTCTTTTAGTTTTTCCTGACTGGCTGACAGATTTGACATCACAAAATTAACATGTAAATCTATATCTTTTTCGAGATCTAACAATGTGTTTTCATTTAGTGCTGCTCTAGACAATTTATCTGCTATAAAGAGATATCGACCCGGCTTATATATTATATTAATATCATAAGGCTGTAAACGTAACATAATTCTCTGTAATCTTGCAGGTATATCATGTAAAGCTTTTTTAAATAATGGAATGAGTGGCTTATGGTCTGTTTCTACTGAGATTGTTTTACCATAAATGTATTGATGGAATTTAGTACAACCAAACAATACTGACATGAGCTCTTTTTCAATTTGGGAATAGTTCTTTTGACAACTAGTTAATGAAGCAGATGCATAGGCTATTGGTTGTTTTTCTTGTAACAACTCTGCTCCCAGGGCATCTTTTGAGGCATCGACTGACATGACTGTTTCTTTATTTTCGTCAAAATAAGTGAGTACAGGGGCACAGCTAATAAGCTTTTTCATTTTATTAAACTCTGTCTCATGTTGTTCTGACCAAGACCATTCTATTTTCTTAGACAAAAGTGTTCTTAGTTGACTATTCTCTTTAGACAAATTAGGTATGAAAGGGCTAAGATAATTGACCATACCCATGAACCTTTGAAGGTCATTGATGCAAGTTGGTCTAGGCATTTCACAAATTGCTTTTACTTTAGACTGATCAACTTGGACACCATTATGACTAAAAATATGACCTAGGTATTTAACTTCCGAAGCGCATATTACCGACTTTTCTTTGTTAAATTTTAAGTTTATTTGACGAGCTCTGTCAAAGACTTTTTGAAGGGTCTCATCATGCTGACTACGAGTGCAACTATAAATTAAGAAATCATCCATCATTACTTTAACGTTTTCTATGACACTAAATCTTTTTACTTTCTCTCTATGAAACATTTCAGGTGCTGCATTGATACCAAATGGTAGGCGAGTAAATCTATAGCGTCCAAATGGGGTTATAAAAGTACAAAGCCTAGATGAGCTCTCTGAAAGTCTTAGCATCCAAAAACCTTTATTGGCGTCTAGTGTTGTGAAAAATTTTGCCCCAGCAAGGTCTGATTTTATCTCGTCTAAAGTTGGTAATTGATAGTGAGGTCTCATGATAGCTTTATTAAGTTTTCGAGGGTCTATACATAACCTTAACTTGCCATTCTTCTTAGTAATGAGAACAATAGAACTTACCCATTCTGTTGGTTCCTCAACACGACAAATAACATTACTTTTCTCCATTTCAGCTAATTCTGACTTGAGTTTATTTCTCAGACTAAATGGTACTCTGCGACAAGCATCAACAGTTGGTATTGCATCAGGTTTGACAGTTAGGTCACAACAAAAATCTGTTAAACAACCTATACCTTGAAACAAATCACTGTTAGTAGACATAATGTTGTCAGAGTTAAATTTTACAGTAAACATCCTATTTATTAACTTCAACGACTTGCAAGTTTCCCTACCAATAATATTTTGACTGTTCATGTCGACTATATGAAACATGACACTGTATGACTGACTATTATGCTGTACGACTAAAGTACATTGACCAATGGTGGGTATTGCTTCGCCACTGTAAGTAGACAATTTATTTAAACTTTTCTTAATGACATTAGAAGAAATTTTGAGTTTGTTAAATGTGTTTATCGACATGACATTAGTATCTGCACCAGTATCCAATAAGAAATTAATATTTACATTATTGATGTTTAATTCAGTGCTCCAGGAGTCTGACTTTATGTTATTAATATGAACTGAGCTTACATAAACAGGATCACTATCATAAACATCTGTAATGAGTTTTACCTGCATGTTGCGACATGCTACAGCAAAATGGTTGTATTTTCCACATTTCTTACACTGGACACCTATGGCAGGACACTTGACTCTGTGCACCTGGTTGCACTTGTGACATTTGTTGTCTTTACTTGACTGTCTAGATCTGCTTGGCTTTCTTGAATTGCTTGCATGCCTGGAATTGTGCATCTGACTGTAATTGTTTGACTGTCGATGACTGTGAATCCTTGACTGATGGGTGTTTGATTTTGACTCGATCTGACCAACAAAAGATGAAGTTTCTTCAAGTGTTTTTGCTTGCATCCTTGTCGTTTCTATATACATGGCTAGTTCCACAGCTTCATCTAATGTCGTAGGTTTTCTTATGAGTATTTGCTCCTTTATATGTTGATTTTTAGAGTGCAGATTCCATCTAAATATATCGCGTACTAAGCTGTCCTGAAGCTTGTCAAAGTCGCAGTCTCGGCTGATATTTTTAAGATCGGTGGCATAGTCATCGATGGACTCCTCTGTGCCTTGTCGTCTGTTGAATAGTTTGTGCCTCTCCATTGTTATATTAACTTTTGGTGTAAAGTGTTTATAAAACTTAGCGATTAACTCGTCGAATGTGATTGAGTCTATGTCTACATTAAATGAATAGAATATCGCTAGCGATTCTTGTCCAATGAAGTGAAGTAAAATGGCTACCTTTCGACTTTCAGTTTCATGTTCGAGGTTATGAGCTCGCATGTATATTTTCAGCTGCGTGATCCAGTTGTTCCATTCAACTGTGATATTGTTGCTCTTTATGTTGAGTGTTTTGAGCATCCCTGACCCCAGCAACGTGTTATGACTTTGTTGTTGCATGCCTCCATCTTGCCTAAGCGCATGGCTATTAGAAGACGCGGACTTGGCTTTTTCCGACATTTTCTTTCTATTGTGATAATGACTGACTGACCTTTTTAATAGTTTCTTCTGACACCATATTGGGTTGTGGCTTTAATAATAGACAGGATCTTCTGTATGTATTTATTACACAGTGATACACGCTTGTTGCTGTACATGGGGAGCGTCGATGACAAGCAATCAACGTGGCGTGCCTGGCGACCAAAGAGAAGAGAGAGGTGTTGCCATATGTAACAGCGATCAGCGGTATGTTGAAAAGTTGTCTTCCGCGAACCTAGATCAAGACTAACAGCTGCAGTCGAGTCATGATCAGTGACTGAGGCTTCAACTACGACAAACGTAACTTCAGTCTTGGTTTTGATCATTAAGTAATCGAGGCAAGTAAGACCATGGGTAGGCACAGTGTGGCCTGGAAGTATGCAATGGCTTGCCAACATATTCAGATACTCAAAGGATCGACGGTCGGGAGAGTTGGCTACAATGTCAATGTTAATATCTCCGCACAAGACAATATTATTAAAATGGCTAAATTTAGAAAGCAATGAGTCAAGGGAAGATATAAAGTTGTTGGTGTTCAACTGGCCTGGGGGACGGTAGATGCCTATTACGCAGATTTGCGTATTTAATTTAAGCACAAGACAGTTAGCATCATCAATTTCGGGCTCTTCTATGATTGCATTTAGTTCCTTGTGATAATAAAACACGACAGCTTCATTTTGGGATTCATTAACAGCCGTAGACGCATGTACATAGTTCCCAAGATAAGGGATATTCGCATTATTGTTACACGACAACCAGCACTCCGTCAACACTATTATATCCCAAGGTACTTGGGTTCTCTGCAATAACGTAATAAAGCTAGGCATATTGCAGTTAAGGCTTCGAATATTTTGCGATAATATGTTCAACGAGTGTTTCCCCACTGATATACAACTATTGACATTCTCCACGCTACATTCCACAACCCTTGCAATCGACAGGTTATCTAGATCAGATGCAAAATTTTCGATATTATACATATTTTATATTATTTATCAATACTAAAGACATTACGGAAATACGTGATGCTAATAGTTTAAATACTCTATACGATTGCTTTTTGATCCAGATAATCTGTTTTCCTAGCACCGGGAATACAATAAAACGTAGCGAAAGGTCAGGATATGGAGTTGTGATTTTTATTTGTAAGTGACTTAAGTGTTTAGATCTTGTCTGAGTGTATGTGTTACTGCAATTCGGTATACAAAAAAAGAAACATAATATTTTAAATAGTAATATACCCTAGCGGCATCAAACAGAGAAATTATCATTATGCAATTCAACCTTATAAATAATAGCAAATGAAAAGTGATTAAATAATCAATTATTATCTCTAAAAGTAAAAAAATGGACGTCACAACACCTAGTCACAGGACTTAGCTTACTGAAATCAGATTCTTGATTAACACGAATCGGGATAGAGCCTTCTTCGTTCTTCACGTACACCCTGCCAAATGACGTCCAAGCCGCAAATATTTTTTTATTTTTCACGGCTTCTCGCGCCAGGTAAAATGTATGTCTTGTTTTAGTTGTCAAATATTCTGATATAAAGACAGTGCGCGCGGGCCCAGGCAAGTTGATGTATTCTGTGTTCAAAGGGACAAGTTTATTTTCACGCTTCATTTTATTAAATGTTTTATAATTACTTCTAAAAGATTCCTTTCTATTCGCAGAAGAAAAATCAACAATTAGCTTATCAGACCTGGTGCGGTATATATTTTTAATCTCGGTGTTTTGAATTGGGTTTATTATCAATATCTTTATCTTCAATAGCTATCCACAGGTTTTTACTACATCTATCAAGTCCTCCCTTTTTTCTTTTTTTTGTTTAGGAATATTGCTCACTTCTAAGGTTGTGGAATACATACTTTTTTCCATAGCATCAAGCTTGTTTTCAAGAGTATTTACTTTATTCTTATATTCCCCACATTCCTGCTCTAATACACTTATTTTAGAAAAGGTTTGTTTGTACTTATTATTCATATTTTCCACCGATTTTTGCAGCTCCTGATTTTGGTTAATTAATGGCGATAGAGGGTTGTTCAATAGCTCGAATTTATTTTCCTGAGAGAGTTTTATTTCTTCGAACATGTTTTTAATCTCTGAAATTGAGGTTGTAGCCACGGGGTCAGCACATTCATGAAAACATCGTTTTTAACGCTTGGTTATGTAAAAGTTGGAATTGTCTTGATTGGCGGCAGACGTGTTAAGTGCGGAGTCAGAATTATAGTGCGACATATCCACCGTCGACATATTCACCGTAGATGGAGCTAGGAGTCTCTTTCGAGGGTCCGGCGGCGGCGATCTCTGGATCGACATTTTGCATGAGGTACACACAGACAAATAACTTTGTAGCCGCACTGCACTACCGTAGCAGTAGCCGTAGCAGCAGCCGTAGCAGCAGAAACACGTCGTAGCTTATACAAACGTAGCACTTGGTCTGAGGTGATTCTTGTTTTGTCGCGTCGGGTTATATATCGGTAGTCGAGGCGGCAAGACCGGCGACGGACGACAGATTGCTTCAAATCAAGACACACCGGTTCAAACCACAATACAGACCACACCACTAGAAGACACAATGTTTCATAATTTAATTTTAAATATTTTCCAAATTGTCTTCTAACAACGAAACACACGTCCACTCTCATTCACGACCGAGGGGCGAGGGGGAACTGAGGTTGTCTTCTGATGAGCGAAAGGAGCTTGAAAGGTCAACAGTTTTACAGAGACAAAGCGAGTGGATGAGCAGTAAGAGAAAGTTACTTACCTCTTAAGTATTTGGCGAAGTTTGCAAAAAGCGAAAAACTACAAGTTGTGCTTATCTCGTAAAAAAAAATATCTAATGGTAGTAATCTCTCCACCGTTCCTGCAATACGGTGTAGCATTGACAACAAAGAAACCGCAATAAGACAGCTTGAAAATGAGGAGAACATTCAGATCGAAAGTTGCGGGTTGTTCGTTGATCATGAATATGAATTTTTGGGAACCACACCTGGGCCCTGATTCTGTATCGCAATCTAGATTCCACACCTAAATCTTACCGCGCACAAACCACGTCATTCTCGTGTCTTGCCTACGTCTTGCCACGGTAAGGAATCGAGATAACTCGATTCTGTAAATTTCTGTATGATCCAAGACACTTTATCTATGGAACATTACGATGTCACACTTGCGTTCAGAAATCAAACTCTAGTTTATCTAACCATGCTGTTGGTACTTGGCAAAAACATGTTTTTTTTAGATGAAAATGTTGTTATAATTTGTAAGTATACGTTTTATTTCATGTACTTATAAAGTTTTATAACAAAAAGTCAAACCAATTGCTTTTAAAATAAGTTTCTTTGAAATACTCTTACACAAAACTAAGAGGTAAGACGGTTTTTGAACGTTTGTTTGTTATGATTGAAAGTTTCGAAAAACTTTTACAATTAATAATTTTAAAATCAAATATCGTGTAACTGGGTATAAAAAGAATTATTAATTTAAAAAATAAATAGTAGAAAAAGAAAAAGCGAAAAATAGTTGCAAAGATTTTTAGTTCTACAGGATCACAAAATATGTATTTACTTACATTAATCATTTATAGTTATTTGTATCACTTTACTCAAGTATTGTGCTGTGTTTATTGTTACGAAATATCAATAATTGTTTACCTTTTGAAGTTTTTTTGCAGAGTTTTGTAATAAAACACCGAAATAATCACTAGTCACAATGATTCCGCGCGGAAAATAAACGTGGAATTTTTGACAGTTCTAGTCACGTCAACGTCGCGTTCATTCCGCAAGGTTTCGTTCAATTGTCATAGAGAATACGTATTTGGAAGATATCGTAACATTTTAAGGAATTGACGTGGTTTTGAAACAAGGAATCGTAATGTTGTCATACAGAATCAGGGCCCTGATGGGAAATATGCAGACGGCTTAGTATAAATAAAATGCCCAGTTCATACGTTTTTTTTTATAAATATTTAATAGGTCACGTATTTGACTAAGCTATTATTTATAAAGTATCCAGCCTTATCGTCATTATACGATAATTGTGCTACTTATTCCCCGTTAGGGTAAGCGTTGAACAGTTTTTAAAAATTAGAGTAGTTATTAGCTAGTAAGTATTTAGATGTGTGTTAATCCTTGGTTTTAGCCTTAGCTCGCTTATGCAGTGCGTGTAGATAGCATTACTAAGCGTGCGAAGGTTTGTTTATAATTTTAAATCAAAGATTTAAACATGTAACGGTGATTTTCAAAATTGTTAAAACATGTAACCGTTAATGGGTGACCGTCATTGTATAATGTTAATTTTTAGTTGTGCAACTCGTTTGCTAATTGCTATTTGTTTCCTTGTTGGTCGGGAAGACTTCTAGAAGTTATTAATTATTTAACTTCTATTGAGACCGGTATTACTACGGTCGATCTCTTATTTAGTTTAACTTTAAATTACGGAAAGGAATTAAATGTTTTACATGTAACCTCGACCGGGACTCGAACCCGCACATATGTAATTTGCTTTAATTTATTTAATTATTATTGAGACCGGTACTACGGTACTACTACGGTCGATCTCGTATTTAGTTAAATTTTAAATTACTGGATGGGAACCAAATGTTTTAAAAGTACCCTCGACCGAGATTCGAACCCGCACTTAAATAATTTAATTTTAATTTGTTTCCTCTGGAACATGATTTAGTTGTTAGCGCTTCTCGCAATGCTTTTTAGCTAGGATTTTATAGTTATGTGCACTCCGCTTTGATTGTGATCGCTTCCCACCTCACACTACAGTCTCTTCTCATCTGACTTTTTCGGATTGGCTGGGGGTGAGGTGGCTATCGCAATCGGCGGCTGCTGGACAAACCGGCTCACGCTGCGTTGTGTTCCAGGGTTCCACGTTCCACGTTTGGAGTTCTACGCTTGGACTGAAGTTCCACGTTCTACGTCCGGAGTTTAGAAGAGCTCTACGCGACCGTCTTCGCATTTTGACGCGGCCGCCATTTTGTGAAAACACCACGCAGCACGCAGCTCCTGTACAGCGACGCGCCTCGCAACACCTCGGCGTTTGCCCAAGCTAAGTCAGGGACGAGAGCAAACTACTCAGCTAGGCCTTACGTACTCCACGCCCTGAGACCAAGTTAAAATAAATTTGTATGTTCGTAAGTGGGTTGTATTTTTTTATCATATAACCCCTACGTTACAGTCTGAAAATACAGAAATATCTGTAGAAGTTAAGCTTCTTGTATTTGAGTCTCAATGTGCCTGATGTTCATCCACATTCCACTTCATAGCCTAAAATTCGATCCACTGATGTTCATTAATTGTAATAACCGTGTCAGGTAGCGGTGAAAGAATACTGCCACCCCTCTATCCTTGGGTGTTGTAAAAGGCGACTAACAGACTGAAGACTGCACATACATCCAACAGCATAGATCGCGGCGATGGATTCACCACCTGTCACACTGAGCACACGTGCAGTCGCTATTTGGTGAAAAGTAAACTATGGCAGGGGACTGCTTTTGCGGTCCTCATTGCCTAGTCTCTGACTAACCCTTCGGGGATAATAGTCGTGATTTTATGTATGTATGTAATACTTATTTACATAAATTATGTTTTACACCCAACCAATAGAAATCTCGTCCACATCTAACCAACTACTAATGCCAACCGCGTCGACATCTAGCAAATCACCAAAGGAAATCCCATTCACATCTATGCAAGTGATTGATTTGAAAATTCCCTATCCCTATCCTATTCAAAGGCAAATAAATACTTGTATTTTGAGCAACTTGTTTTATTTTTCCCAATCCTTATTGTGCCAGATAATTACATACGATATCGCGGGCAACAGCTAGTTATTAATAATTTTCAACTAATCATGTTTACCGCAACATGTAATATCAGATTTACATTTTGATAGGGGTTCGCAGCACTGCTACAAATTAAATGTCTTGTAGGTACTTACTTTGTCCCTTTCGGGTATACGCGGATGACAAATCCAGGTTATTACTTGATCCTATAATGTTATCTATGGTAGCACTCGAATACAGTAAACATTTTCCAAGTATTTGTAAACGTGATTACCAATTTGCTATTGACAACGATAAGGCGTTAAAGAGGGTGTAGCATCAGAAAAAACAAAACCACAGTCTCAGAACGGTTATTTAACCAACAGACCACAAAGACGGCAGCTCCGTAAGCGAGATTTAGCTTAGGAAAGTTATTCACATATAGAAAATGTACGTGTTCACTTACCAAATACGCGAAATATCCCGATAAAACAACTTGAATTGCATTGTAGATTATAAGCGTGTTTTTTAGTTTGTATGGCTCGCGGTTTTTCATGAAGTCTGGACCGATTTTCAAGACCAACAGTAAGTAGACTGCTACAATGCCGATCACCAAACCCATAGAATCATGTAATGGGTAGTTTTTGATGTCGTCATCTGTAACAAACCATACAATAATTAAGAATCAAACGAACTTACCTTGTGAAGTTTGATTCCAATTATGCGAGGGTCTCAACCGAAGACGATTACTTATTACATGCAGCAGTACATGAGATGGTGGATGCTATCTTCTTCACACTTTTAGATATATCCTAAAAAGAAATATCTTATTTCCGTTCCCTGCACTGGCAACCCCGCGTCACGAGACGTCATTATTTCAGAGAATTTTGTGTTATCCTCCACAATTTTTTATTTTATTTTTTGGGTTGGGAGGGATGGGTTGACGTAATCGTCTTCGGTTGAGACCCTCGCATAATTGGAATCAAACTTCACAAGGTAAGTTCGTTTGATTCTTAATTATACTTCGGGTCTCAACCGAAGACGATTACTTATTACATGCAGATGTTCAGAGCATTGTAATGTTAACACAATAAAAATAAAAAATTATGTCAATTTAAACTTTAGATTTTATAAGTGCTTAAGCCTCCTTTAAACCTTAAAAGATGCATTTAATGGCTATCGATGCATTGGTCGTTTTCTAAACAATGACTTTAACAATTTCATTTATTTATTTGATTTAGTATTATTATTTTGTTGTGTAAATACTGCATTGACAAATTCATTGTGATTTGTAGCTAAACATTTCTCCAACAGTATTAACAAATACATTTAAGTGACTCAGCCCACAACAACTCTGCGAAACACCTCCAGACTAGATCTGTGAGCAGTGTGAGCAGTAAATGCCGAGCGAGTATTGTGACTGTGAGCTCCAAATAGACAGACAAATATCGGTATAGGCATGTCGTCCACTGTCTTGGAATCCTTTTTTTTTATATGCAACAAATGTTTTTGACCGCCTTTTTATGAGGTTGGCACAACCAGCAACAAATAACTGGGATTCTTACAAATATTGGACAATCTGATAGCAGTTGCCAAACGCGGGTCCTGAAGTCTAAATGAAGTCGGTAATTTCAATCACAATCACATAATTTTGTATTGATATATTATTTTTGATTAAACTTTGAAAATATAGTGTAAGAATCATAAGTGACAAATCAATGATTATGATCTGATTCTAAGGATAGTCCTGAAAATATGGTTTAATTAACATGACATTTGTGTCCCATGTTGAATTGTATTTTTGATTTGGAGCAATAAATCTTAGTTAGTGTACACTTAACAAAACTGTGTTAAACACAGTCATTTATGTAAAGTAAATTACTTCCCTTAGATGACAGGTAAAGTGGACGTATGCGTATTTAAACAACATAGAACCTTCCTCAAACTTTTTGGTTAGACATGATAACTTTATAACTATCAGCTTTGAAAAGATTCAAGTTATTATTTTTCGAATAAAGCTACCAAGATATTATCAAATACAGTATTGATTTAATGTTACTGATTTTGTTGCAAGAGATGTTAACATATATCTCAAGACGCTCGTGGTATACCATGTCTGGTCAACGATTCACTAATAATTTGGCGCCACCTGGAAAAAGCTATCTAGAAGTGGATGGCTCGCCTTGAAAGGAAATTAGGTATAACAAATATTATTTAGGGCCGAAGAACATTTTTTTTGGACAACAAGTTTGGGCCACATTGTATACCAAGGATGTAAATTCTAATCTGTACCACAACAATACCTTCTGCTTTATCAAATTTATATTAAATGTAAGTGTTTTTTTTTTGTTATGGCTTGGTCAGGATTTTGTGATGCATTCTGCGTTTGTAAAGGTAAGTAAGGTCAAATTATTAAATCATGGGGGTTAAAGTTACTCGCGTCCGTAGGTTTACCCTTGAGACCCTACACGTGACCCCTGGGTGGTGCTAAATGAGTGACAATGACTGAGTGGTAGAGCCACGCTGCGTTGCAGCACGCATTAGGCCGGCTCGCCCGGAGTAATACCACCCTCTCACGAATATTCGGCGTGAAATAATGGCACTTGGTGCTGTTGTGTTTCGTCCGGCCAGTGAGAGTTCCGGAGGCCCCTTCCCCTCCCACCCCTCCTCACAATTCCTATTCCTTCCCCTAACCCTATTCTTTTCTTAAAGGTCGGCAACGCATCTGCGAATCCTCTGGTTTTGCGGGTGTCCATGGGCGGCGGTGATTGCTTTCCATCAGGTGACCCGCCTGCTCGTTTGCCTCCTTCTCATATAAAAAAAAAAAAAAAAATTATGGCTTTGCCAATAAACTAATAATATGTGAAAATGCATGGTAGGAGAGTTACCTACTCCGTATCTAAGTATATCCATATAATGTTTTCACAAGACTGGATGTAGGATGCCAATACAAAAAAGTTTAAATCCATTAATGCTAAGAACTTCTCTTTTTCAAACAACTTGGTGTAGGTAGGAAATTCAAACCGCAACGGCCCTGTGCATGCTGTAGTCAATATTTCTGAATTCATCTAAATCCCTCATTATACATTTATGTATAAAAACAAGTTCTGTTGCTCGGTTTTTTAGTAATGCTTTTGTAAGTGTTCGTGACAAACCCTATGACTCCAAAAAGGTGCTTGTACTCGTAGTTTTATTATTCAATACACACTCGTCATAGTTTGAGCTTATTTTTCGTGCGTAGGTACAAAACATAAACTAAACAATTATTGTATAAAATTCAAATATTATGCGCAATTGTTCTAGAACCGGTTCCAGTAATTTTGCAAACACAAATAGGCCGAACAGAAGAACATAAATTTCAACTGAGGCCTCAAAGTAAACCTTAACTTTTTCCGATCAGCTTTAATTGCAGTAGATACTTAATTAAAAATAAGCATCTTGAATATCAATTGTTGACAATAGTAGTTGTGATTTAATAATTTAAGGGCAGTTCGATTCTTTTAAATATAGTTATTTTGAAGCTGCTTTAAATTTTAAGTGAATCTGTGAGATCCTTTACCTTTTTTTTTTGTAAACTTTTCCTGACCTTTATAAACACAACAAAAGAGAATCAGACAAATCAGTCGAGCCGTTTTTGTGCGCTTAGCAACACATTTGGCGATTCATTTTTATCTACATAGATTGAGATAGTAAGTAACAGACATGGTTTTGGGGTATAGTTGTTTTGAATAGGTTTGTCGGGAAAATTAATAATTCATTTACGAATCCAATGTGAAACATTACGATCCCTAGTGAGCTCACACTTTCTGTCATTCAATAATATAAATAGATGAAGCGACTGCAGGAGCTCTGATTCCAACGTCTCCCTGTCAGATATCCGGTGGAACCTTCTTCCTCTCCCTCGGCGAACCCTCGGCGGAACCGGAGTCCCTCGGCGGTGTGAATGGTGCAGGTGGGCTTGATCGCAGCTCGATAGCTGATGATACTACTACGCGCAGTGGCGCCCCCCCTAGAGTTTAAAGAATCTCGAAGTTGATCACAACTTCAGCCCGGGCATCAGCCCGAGACCCTGTACAGAGAGTTGGAATTTTTTTTTTACTTTCCGAATCAAACTTGGTTATGGTATTAGGAGTCTTAATATTATTATGCTCAGAAAGTGAAGTTTTAAAACTTTTATTCATATTTAGCTCCAACAGAGCTTATTATTATTATTATTTTTTCAATTTCCTAATTTAGTTTTGGAGCTTCGAGGCTTATGTACATTATTACCATTTTTTTATTATTATTATTATTATTATTTTTTTTTTAATTATTATTATGAGTAACCTTTTATTTTTTATGAGGTTCTTCTCTGAGAAATTGTAAAATCTATGGGTGTTCAATGAAAGCAGGCTATCGTCGGACTGACCGTCATATACGGCGACTGATCGAAGATCCTAGTGGCGCAGCTGGCACGGGCACAGGCGCTAGCGCTGCAAGCAGCGCGAATGGCCAAGCTTCGTTTCTCCCGCTACTGGTTGAGTCATTGTAAACATCAATGACATAGTTTAAGATGTCTTCACCAAATCATTATTGATAAGTAAACCCGAAGATAACGAAACGTTAAAAACATGTCCACTTCCGGTGGAAATCGAACCCACGTCCCCAACGATGTTGAGACTCTGCTTTGTTCCACGGAGGACGTAGAAACGTGAAACTGTTAGGGTGAAATAGGTATAGCCTCTCACGGTTAATGTGGAGTAAAAAATCCTCAACACAGTTCAAGTGGAGTTAGAAACTTTGAAACGGCTAGCGTGAAGTAAAATAAAGCCTCAACACTATGTTAAAATGTACTAAGTATATATTCCCGAAACGGTTTGCTTGAAATAAAATATAGCCTCACTCAACCTTGGTAGAGTGGAGTGAGTATCTTCGACACGGCTTGTGTAGCCGCTGTGTCGCGGAGTAAGTCTAATTATTATTCTAATACAGTTAATAAGTATATATAATGCTGAGGTCTGACCTGAAAACCGCGTGGCTCCTTTGCTTCCAATCCAGAGGGGCTCCTTGGAATTTTCTTTCTTGATGTATCCACCAATATAGCAATATAGCCTCAACACTGTTAAAGTGGAGTGAGTATCTTCGACACGGCTTGCTTGGAGTAAGATACAGCCTCAACACTGTTAAAGTATCCTCGAAACTGCCTGCATGCAGCCTCAACAGAGTTAAAGTGGAGTAAGTATCCTTGACACGGCTTGCGTGGCGCCTCAACACTGTTGAAGTGGAGTAAGTATCCTCGACACGGTTTGCGTGGAGCCTCAACACTGTTAAAGTGAAGTAAGTATCCTCGACACGGCTTGCGTGCAGCCTCAACACTGTTAAAGTGGAGTAAGTATCCTCGACACGGCTAGCGTGGAGCCTCAACACTGTTAAAGTGGAGTAAATATCCTCGACACGGCATGCGTGGAGCCTCAACTCTGTTAAAGTGGAGTAAGTTACCCTGACACGACTTGCGTGGCGTAAAATAGAACCTCAGCACTGTCTAATTGGTGTAAGTAACCTCGATACGGCTTGTATGGAGTAAAATCAATGACATACAATGTCATTGAGTAAAATAAAGCATCAACACTGTTGAGCAGTTATATATCCTCGACACATCATACGTTTAGTAAATTAAACACTGTTACAATGGTGTCTAAGTAAATAGTTTTGCATTTAAAGAATTTCTTGTTGTACGAGTAAATGGCTTTTAATTTTGTTACAATCATTATTTTAGAACCCAAGAAAAACCAATAAAAATGAGGGTAGATAATTTGAATGATAAATGATCTTAGTTCCTTACAACTATGATACATTCCTTAATAGTTAATTTTCCAGGTAAATTAGCGTTATGTTCCAATACCTGCGTGTCGTAATATCGTTGATACGACATTTATCACTATTCACCGACACCGATGATGATAAACGTTTTTTAATTAAAAATGATTTCTTTACTTTACGAAGAATACCATAATGGTCACTGTCTCTCAACTTCGAACTTTAACATTTTCCCATCATATTAAATACAAATTTAATTTCGTTACGAAAAGTACGTGTGATTCCAATAACACAAAAACACGTAATGACGTCTCGTGACGCGGGGTTGCCAGTGCAGGGAACGGAAATAAGATATTTCTTTTTAGGATATATCTAAAAGTGTGAAGAAGATAGCACCATCTCATGTACTGCTGCATGTAATAAGTAATCGTCTTCGGTTGAGACCCGAAGTATTATAATAATAAAAACCTACCTAAATGTATAAGTAAACTCTCGCCCGCCCGCGACTTTGTCCGCGTGAAGCTCCTGTACCCTGTGACGAATATCTATGGCAGATTAGTGCCGTCAATTCACGCGTGAATTCACGGCACAAGTCGTGCTCTCCACATTCACAGGATGCTCGCAACCGTTCGTGAAACCCGCCGCAAAATGGATGTAGAAACTGCTGCTACAATAACTTTGTTGCTGTGGCAACATACTATTTAGACGTCCAAAACATTATTAGAAAGCGTTGGAAAAAAAGAAGATGGTGGATCCGTAAAATACGGATACGCTCGTGAAGAGGAGTGTATCCGCGTTCACGCCACAAATTTTCAATGGAATTCAGAACTGGGCTATTTACAGGCTAGTCTAGTATCGTAACAAGTCGCTCCCTAAGAAAATGTTTAACAGAATGCACTGAAAGAACAAAAAGGTTGATTTTGCACGGGTTGGCGAATGGTGACACATTAGTTGAATTAACAAAGTGATGGGTTAAAGCAACATGAACAAATTATTGTTTATACAGAAAAGTTTTTGTTGATATGAAAACAGTTGTTTTTACCTATTTGTACATGTTGGCGTAACAATTCATGCATAATTCAATCAGTAATTGTTGATTTTACTGTTCAAGTTCTTGAAATAATCATTTTTAAAGTTAAATTTACAAAATAAATACGTTAAAACAACAAAAGATATAAGGAATAAGTTCAAATTACCGTAACTGATCAACAATACCGTTTTTGTTCATTCAACAAAACTCAAGAGTAGGTGCTATATTAACCCTAACATTTTGTTGAAATATAGTTAACGCAACTAATAATTTCTTTCCGTGTGGGCAGTGTGTTTAGGGTTATATATTATTATAATTATAATAACATGTTGAAATATTCAAGTCACCGGTAACGTCTCCTCACCGTAAGGCAGCATTTTTTCTTCCAAAATGTTCTTGTATTTAAAATCATCTAGATTACCTTCAATTTTTTTCACAGTGCCCACACCATATCCAGAGAAGCATCCCCAAACTTTAATGTTTTCTCCTCCATGCTTTACTTATTTGGTGGTGTATTTATTATTTAACGCTTGCTTTGCAGGACTTCGTTTATACAGTTTAATATCAGTATTCAGTCTATATATCTTTGACTCATCAGAAAATAATAATTTTTTCCATTGATTTTCGGTCCAGCTGTGCAATACTTTCGAGTGAAATCCAGCTCAAGTCTCGCAGCTCGCTCGTCGGTGCTGCCTGTTGACGAGCGGTACTTACCGTGCTATTCAACCAAATAATTTTGACATCATTTAATCGTCTACGAATTGTACGAGCGGATACTCCTTGCCTGCTGCCAAAAACTTCCCTTCTTATCGTTTCTGAGCCCCTAAAGGGATGTCAGAATTAGCTGCCCGAACAATCATAGAATCCTCTTGAGATGTCGTTTTCCGAGATTTAGCTTTTGGAGATACGTTAAAGTAGTGTGAATTAATTTACTGCGTTAAAACTATAGTTTTTAAACATTTTATATGATTAGCAATCTTTTTGTAATACCAATTACAATTTTTTTTTTCGAAGAATCGCAACTTTTTTGCTTTTCCGTGTTTTGTAGTAAATAATATTAAATATTTCACAACTTGTAATTGTAGACTTGAAAAAATGACGCCAAAACACTCCCGAATTATAGCAAAAAAATATTTTTAAATTTTTTAATTAAGAACCAATTGAAACCGAAATGATATTGCGTTCCTAATTATTTGTCCAGCGGCCAGTACATTGCTAAAGCATGTATTTTGTTTATTGTCTTGAAACATCATAAAAGTTTATTTGATTATTCTGAGTTGGAACTTTAGTCATGATAGTACATTTTTACGTGGTTAAAAGCGGTTTGGTTCATTACGCGATCTAAATACGCGAATGTCTAAATCCGCGAATGTCTTAATCCGCGAATGTCTATTTCCACGAATATATTTAGTTTTTGCAATGTGTTATTGATGATTGGTGGAGGCCGACGACGTCCAGCAGTGGACTGATACTATAATAAATCAGTGCAAAGTTATTTGAACTAGATTTCATAAAATTTAATTAAATACTACCTGTTCCTAATTGTATTACCACAATTGTATGTTGTTTTGAGCCTATCCCAGTGGTTTATTATTAACTGTTATAGGTATATTCCAACTATTTGTCATTGCCATTGTTTTTGTAAGATTAATTTCGAGTTCAACCACTATTTGTATGTAGAGATTGAATAATGCTTTCCAGGTCCGAGCTTGTCTCTGACACCAGATCGTCTGCAAATCGCAAGTGGCTTAGATAGGTGCCTTGTATAACTAGTCCTGATTTACTCCAATCTATTTTTTTGTTTATAAATTATAAAAATAATAATGATGCAGTTTTGGTTTTTACAAAAATCGGACCCAAATCTATATTAAGTTTTAGATGTAACGAATGACATGCCAAATTCAAAAAATCGTTGCTGCTGCTATTTTGATGGCGCGATATTTAATTTTACGATTACTCTTATAAGAGGTTAAATAAAATCATTAAATATTTTTTGGGATTTCTGAAACTTAATAGAATTTAATTTATTTTCAATTTTAGATCACAATCGTTCTAACGTCAGCAGAAAGAGTAAGAAGATACAGAGAGAAGTTAAAACACAACCCGGATAAAGCGGAAGAATTTCGAAAGAAAAAGGACAATGTCAAGTGTCCATAGTAACTTTGGCTTAATATTAATTTATCATGGACAATGAGAATGAAATGAAAAATATTATAAAATTAACTGCTCATTAAAACGGTAAACTTAATAATTGAGTAAAAAATAAGGAAAATAACATAAGTTAACATGTATGCGATGCATAATAATTAGTTAATTGTTTAACCGATTTTATCGAATATCAATACACATTATTGCAGTGGCCACACAGGTGTCAACTCCATTTATTTTTGTTGTTTCCGATCAGTTAAGTTATTTTTTTGAAAAGTTCATAAGCAGAAATAAATAAAACACAATAGATTTTATTATTGTATGTATATTGTTGTAGGTAAAAATTTTATGTCTGTGCAGTTTTATTTTTAAAAGTTGTGGAAGCCGAAACCTGACATTGTTCTTTGGAGCGAATTAAATCGAAGAAAGAACGAGAAGCGAGCGGTAAGAGAAGAGGAAACAAAGAGCTCAAAACCCCAAGAAAACCCTAGTGATAGCTGGAACATCAAACGCTGAAATTCAATCACGTGCCAAATTTCCACCTTCCAATAAATCTGAACTATACAGGGCGTCAGACGGACATGCCACATGGAGGGAAAATACCTTGAATATTGTAGATGGAACATTTTACTGAAAGAAGACATTATTTGAATTTAAAAAACAATTTAAACTGCATTCATAGATATTTAAATAATTACATGGTTAAACCGGGAATAAAACCCGTTATATGAGAAAAATAATCATCCTGTAGCTTTATCATACCGATCGAAAGGCTTTAAAATAAGGATTATTTTTAGCTAAATAACATAGTGTCAGTAATAAAAGGAAGACCATGAATTTTAACATTTGATGCGAAATTTTGTTTAGAAAAATGAAAAGCGTAAGGACATACAACTGACATTGAAATAAAGACATACATAAATTGATTAATTTTGTATTAAAAATGTTAAAATTCATGGTCTTCCTTTTATTTGTTACACTATGTTATTAAACAAAAAATAATCCTTATGATGAAGCCTATCGATCGGAAAATAAATATTTTAAACTTTCACTAGTAATAGTAATTATGGTTTTCTTCCATAAACTTAAAATATGTCGATTGATTTTCAATACATACCCAAACAATAGCTACCTACTGTAAGTATATAACTTACCTACAATAATTTTACATTAATTTGTAAATAATAATTAAATATTCGAGCTAGGGCTAGCTCTATAAGAGCTAGTTCCTTGAAACGTTTTAATCATGTGAAGACTGAGTTATTGTTTTGATAAATAAGTAAGTGTATTAGTAATGAATGGTAAGTGCTTATGACCTTATGACTTTGATGATGATTCCTTCTTATGACTTAGATAATTTTATGCAAATTGTCGACTTTTTCTTATGACTTAGTTATAAAAAGACTAAGTAAAAATAACATTTTGTGTAATAATTATTGTTTGTTCGTAAATCAACAAATTCACTTTGTTGATTGCATTTTTTTTAACATTTCCTTAAATAAATAAATGGTTAACAAGAAGTACCTACATAAATAATAACACAACAGTATAACATTAGTGAATAAAATACTTATAACAATAAATATCATCATCATCATCATCAGCCAGAGGACGTCCACAGCTGGACAAAAGCCAACCCCAAGGATCTCCACTACGACCGGTCTTGTGCTCCTCGCATCCGGCTACCCGCGACCGCGCACCAGATCGTCGTACCACCTTGTTGGAGGCCTGCCCACACTGCGTCTTCTTGTGCGTGGTTGCCCCTCAACTGCCACACTTCTGCCCCAACGGCCATCGGTTCTATGGGCGATGTGCCCTGTCCAGTGCCACTGAGCTTGGCGACTCTTTGAGCTATGTTGGTTCCTTTAGTTCTTCTACGAATCTCCTCATTTCTGATTCGGTCACGTAGAGAAACCTCGAGCATAGCCCTCTCCATTGCTCTTTGCGTGACTTTGAGCCAGACTATTTAGGCCCATAGTGAGCGACGACGTTTCCGTACCGTATGTCATCACTGGCAACACACACTGGTCGAAACTTTCGTCTTGAGACACTGCGGTATTTTGGACGATAAGATATTTCGTAGCTTACCGAGCGCTGCCCAGCCGAGTTGAATTCGACGATTAACCTCTTTCTTAATAATGGACCTACTTAACTGGACCGTTTGTTCCAGGTATACATATTCGTCAACCACTATAAGAGCAGACTCTCCAACCTTCAGAGGAGTGGGTATGACACATGAGTTAGAAATGATTTTCGTCATCTCCATGTTCATTTTAAGGCCCACTTGTTAAGAGACTTGAGATCACCCAGCATTGTGCCTAGGTCCTCCAAGGTCTCAGCCATGACTACTATAGCGTCGGCAAGTCGAAGGTGACTGATGTACATGACATGCCGTTAATATTGATGCCGAGTCCTCTCCAGTCCAGAACCTTAAACACGTCCTCCAATGCAGCAGTGAACAGCTTCGGAGAAATGACGTCTTCTTGTTGCACTCCACGCTGCAGCCGGACTGACTTTGAGCTCTGGTCGTGCAGGCGAACTGTCATAGTGGCGTTTGCGTACAAACACATCAACACTGCGTTGTACCGGTAGTCAATTTGGCACCGCTGGAGAGACTGTAGCACGGCCCATGTTTCGAATCAAAGGCTTTCTCATAGTCCACAAACGCTAAGCAAAGTGGCCGGTTATACTCTTCGGTATTCTGTATAACCCGCCTAAGCGTATGTATGTGGTGTACGAGTCTATGATGCTAAAAACTTTTTCGGAATCCGGCTTGTTCGATTAGCTGGAAGTCATCAAACCTGCGTGCGAGAATCGTCTCGCACGCAGGTTTGAACTAATCGTAGTTATAACTCTCGAGAACAGCTTATAAACGTGATTTAGATATGGGTCTGTAGTTCCTCAGTAGGGTCTCGTTGCCCTTCTTAAAGAACAGCACTACCACAATTTCATGCAACGCTTCTGGCGTTCTAGCTCCGAGTACGACGGAATTAAATAGTTTCTGAAGAGCTGCGAGTACCGGTCTTCCGCCTGTTTTCAGAAGCTTAGCCGTAATTCCGTCAGCACCCGGTGCCTTGCTGTTCTTGTGCTGCTTGAAAGCCATACCAATCTCGTACAGGTTGATGTCCGGGATATCTTCAATGTAGTATCGGGTTACCTTAGCTCTAGGTCTGTAGCCTTTTTTCCTGTAAAATTGCGTTTTGTCGATTGCGGCTTTGTTCCAATAACCCATCGTTATAATCTATTTAAGCCGGTTTCAGTACAATAATTTTTTTTTAAATCCATTCAAAACAAAATGTGCGCCATTTAAAATGAAAATGCCAAATTATACTAAATCAGAGGAACAGCCAACGCACCTTTGCAACACCAAATGCAGAAACGCGTTGCACGATTCCCCTGAATTGCTTTCTTTAATTCAAATAAATACTTTGTATCGAACCCGGGCGATAAAGACTTTTGTACTAAATGTCTATAAAAATAATACATCATATTACAATCCCATTGTTCGAATGTGCCGTTTATACAATGAACTGGTTGCGCTTAATAACGACATCGACATATTTTCCATGAAAATACATGAATTTAAAAAAAATGTCCGGGAAATTCTCGGCTCGGCATCTCCCACTTATTAAGAAAGCTTCTTATAGTTGTCAACATTCATCTGGAATCCGTTTTCGATTTGTTTGATTTTTATTATTCTACATTCTATGTATATAATTAGTTTTTAATTGAATATTAGTTTTAGATTAGATAAACTTTAATATGGACGCTTATTATTAATCGTGCTGTGTACACATGTTTTGGATAGGAATTCAGCTCTTATACAATTTGTGATGCTTTTTTGTTATTTTTTAATTTCTATCTGTTTTGTGTACCTAATAAATAAATAAATAAATAAATACATCATAAACAGTTCTAATGATTCTATTGCCCCGTGATTTCACCGGATCTAGTACACTTCAGCAATGCAATACGTTGCTGATTGGCGTCAGAAATATAGAGTTAGTATTAGGCTTCGGTGGATAAGTGATAAAGCTCTCGGCTTGATAGTCCCGTGTTCAATTCCCAGGTCGGGCAAATTGTGTTTTCGGATTTTTCGATGCATAGCCCGGGTTTGTGATCACATTGGTTTGTGATGGCCGTGGGACAGTATACATTCTGTATTTTATTTTACAAGTATAGAACGAACGAGGGCGATGCAATTCTGTCGATTTAGGACTGTATCTCATAGGCACTTACAGTATCAACGGCAGAAAATGAAAAATAATTCAACTACTTACATTGCTTAGTAAAAACAAATGTCGTTGTCTCCGGTGGAGAATATGTTGATGCCTCCTTCGCCATTACACTTCAACTAAATTCAATTCTGAAATAAACAAAACATATTGACTTAAAATATACATAAATTAAGATCAATTACTTACCATGACCAATGACAATTTGACTATGACTGAAAAGGTTTGAAAAATAAACAGGAAGAGTTTGAAAGAACAATGGGCACTCTGGCCTTTGAGCTGCCGGCAATGTTAGTAAGTGTCATTTCAAAAAAAAGATATTAAAAACTGGGATGTTGCGCTAATGTATGGAGTGTCGTGTGGTATAAAGGTTGGAAAACAAACAAAGACAGCAATATTCTTTTACCGCTGATTTTTTAAATGATGTTAAGTATCATCATTGATGACGATTGATGTATTATTAATTTTCAAGCTGCAAGTATTTAAATAAATCTTTTGAATGAGTTAATTTGTTCTATTTCTCTATCAAACTATTATTCAACACGTTATCGGAATCAAAATATAATAACCAACATAATATTATCTTTGAACCTACTTAAAATATTAATGACGTTGGTGTGGAAGCACGCAAGAATAGAAAACAGTTCTTAAGTTTGTAAAGTGAACTCTCACCGCCACGCGAGTTCGGAGACTCAAAGTCGCCCAGAGAAAGATGGAACGCAGTTTGCTGGGATTAACCATACGCGACAGAGTCAGGAATGAAATTATAAGACACCTCACAAAGGTGACCGATATCGGGAACTGAGTTGCAAGGATGGAGTGGGCTTGGGCCGGTTACCTCTGTCGCCGTAATGATGAGAGATGGAGCAACTGCGTTCTATTCTGGTGACCAAGAACGTTGAAGCGGAGCATCGGCAGACCTCCAGCTCGTTGGTCCGACGACATCAAGGCGGTCGCAGGGCCGATCTGGACCAGATTCACTGGCAACCTGGCTCGTTGGAGGAGGAATGTCCAGCAGTGAACGATGATACGCTGAAGAAGAAGAAGAAGAAGAAGAAGCGGTTCAAAAACGGCTATACTTTGTGGTAGGCAAAGGGACTTGTGGGCCCTTTGCTTACCACAAAGTATAGACGAAATATATAATATAGTAAAAGCGAACAGCTCTACTGTCTATGTCATCTGAGTACTTGTGAAAAAATGTCCGCCGACGAGTGAGTTTTTGTGAAGTAATGATGAAATCGAGTAGAATCCATGGCCCTCTACAAAAGATTGCCAATCTTTTGTAGAGGGCCATCGAAGGCTATTGTGTTTATAATCGGACGGAACTAGCGCTGAACGGCAGCCTAGCTCTTCAGTCTTGGAATTTAAATGTCAAAAATAATGACAGCAGGTGCGCCATATTTTTTTTGAATTTGCGGATGACATCACAATTCCTGCCTATTGCAAAATAAAAATTACTCTAAAATCAAACCAAATTTTGTCGTTCTGTAAACAACAATATACTAACTGATATATTTCCTATCCATCAGGTATCAAAATAAAGTGATGATTGCAACAGTTTATTTTTAAAGACAGCTTAATACCGAGCCGACCAATCACAGAGCCCCATTCGCCCAACTGATAAAATGGCGTTTAGTACTAACTAGTCTACAAGAGTGACGAAGTATTTTCCGTTTTAAAATAATATAAGAAGATTCCGAGTTATAATCAAGTAAAAAAAGGATTGCCGGTACATTAATGGATGTTAACGTAAATCCATTTTCGTCAAATCACGCACGTAAAAAAGGTAGAACTCTGCACAAGTGGAAGAGGAAGCTCAAACAAAAAGCTCAGTTAGTGATGTGACACTGTACCTACCTACCTACCCTACTTCATCTAGTCATTATTATAATATTTTCTAAAGAACGACGTAATACTGTGTTAATTACGTTACCGTTGGGTTTGTGAACCTATGGCAAAAGCCGCTATACGCTAAAGATACAGGTATTAAGATGAACTAAGTGATTTGATCCGTAGAATTTTTGTTTTTTGTTATTACATTATTTGTAAAGACCTACTAAATAGTTGATTATTTCGAAGATTAAAACTAATTACATAAAATTTTACCAATGTTTCATTTAAGTTAGCCTTTTTATTAAAACTTAGATTATCAGTATTGCACATCACTAGGGTTTACTTGTTAAATCGAAAATATCAGTATCAAATCCAGCTAGGTGCCAGCATGTGAGGATCAAATACAGCTAAGTGTCATGGGTCAGTATCAAAGTCAGCTTAGTGCGCCATTAATTTTAAGTTTGTAACTCATGGTTGAATGTAATTCATGTCGTTATTGTATTTCCAATAGCTATTGAGATTTATCTTACTAATTACGAAAACGTTTATGGGTTATTGTAACAAGAGTAGTTTTTAGGAGTTTTTTTCGATTTATCAATATTCTGACATTTTTGGATTTAGCTGCCTTTGATTCTACACACCTCAAATAAACTGTTGCAATCATCACTTTATTTTGATACCTGATGGATAGGAAATAATTATATCAGTTAGTATATTGTTGTTTACAGAACGGCAAAATATGGTTTGATTTTAGAGTATTTTTTTTTGCAAAAGGCGGGAATTGTGAAGTCATCCGCAAATTCAAAAAAATTATGGCGCACCTGCTGTCATTATTTTTGACATTTAAATTCCAAGACTGAAGGGCTAGGCTGCCGTTCAGCGCTAGTTCCGTCCGATTATAAACACAATAGCCTTCGATGGCCCTCTACAAAAGATTGTCAGGATTCTACTCGATTTCACCATTACTTCACAAAAACTCACTCGTCGGCGGACATTTTTTCACAAGTACTCAGATGACATCCCAAGTAACACAGAAAGCTGTATATTTAATCACTTGTGGTCATAATGGCTGCTTACAGAGTATTAAAACCGTTATTATAATTCACTGGTGATCCTTAAGCTGAATATTAGTACACAAGGAGCTATATTCTGAATAAGAACTAAATAATTGTAGAGATTCTTCACCCTTAAACAGCAAGATGCGTTTATTTGGTATATAAGCTACGCTTTTATTCAGCTGTTTTAAATTTTCAAGCCTTCTTACTGAATAAGGGCAATTAAGTAGTGGCAAATCTATGTCAAATGCTGTATAATAGAGTAAATGTGTACCTCTAAAGGCTGCCTTCTAAAGGGAGTACATGTGTACTGTTACACAGATATATGATATATAAAGGAGTACATTTCGTGTGTTATTCAGTAAATGGTGTACAATTTCCTTGTTGATCCGTATCTATACTGCTATTATTTACGACTGAATAGAAGCTGTTTACAAGTTCATCTGAACGTTATTATTACGCTTAAAGAGCACTTCGAGTATTTTATAACGTATATTGCTTAATAGAGGCATCACCAGATTAAATCAACATCAGTTGATTTAATCTGGTGATGACTGAATAAGTATATCCCCGTGAATCTTGTCACGGATCAATTCATTTACGTAACAAGTACCTAAAATGGATCAGTCTATATTATGCGGATCCTTAAAAGTGTATTTTATTATACATTTTATCGTTGCTAGTTCGAACGAATATTCAGCCAGTAATCAGTGTATTGCCGTATATGGATTCACATGTAAGACTTTATTACGGCTAAGTTTGAATAAGCAGACATATGTGCCCCATTACGCGGTCTACGACAGTAATGTTGAAGTATACCGGTTCACATCGCTCTTTAATTTCACCACCATTTTTTATTCTGTATAACCTTTAATATCTACACTGGTATACATAATTTTATTTATTTAACACGAACTTAGTAAACTAAGGAATTACAAATAAATATTTTTAATGTGATTATTGGTTACAGACTAAAATAATGACATAATCAATCTATTTTTACCCGAAATGTTTTCGATTAAATGTGTTTATTTTAGTATAATTTGTAGTAAAAACTTATTTATGCACTGGCGCTTGAAAATTTTCTTAGAAATATATGTATACTCTAACAGTAATTTTGAATTCTCACTAGCTTTCACGTAAAATAATGAAGTTATTAACAAAAGGTACATATACCGATACCATACATTCATTTTAATATCTTATCTTCTCTCACTGTCATAAATATGAATCATCTGTCACCAAAAGTATTAATAGACGTTCTTACAGAACAAATCGTGAACCTTTAAGTTAATTACTATAAATATAAAAGCGTACATAGACGACAATTGTCTAAATAAAGTAACTAGTGTTGCCTTAATTTGCTAGTATTTTGCCTTGTTACCACCTGTTACACCTTATACTGCGATTATAACGTTACTATAATGATATTACTCAGCAATTGCGAACTAAAGCTGAATAATTTGTGTCCATTAAGCAGTGTAGTGGCTGAATAGCATGCTACTCTGCTTTTATTCAGTAATTTTATTCAGCGCTAAGTACACAATAATCCATTATTCATCTAGTATTCAGCCTATGTGTGTTACTTGGGATAGACAGTAGAGCTGTTCGCTTTTACTATAGGTATTTTATTTTATTTTATTTTATTTTATTCAGGATAACAACAGCCATCAACTTATAAATAAAATACAATGCAATTTTTGTGTAAGGCGAGTAGGGCCAATAACAGTTACCCACTTACATAAAGAAATGAAAACAGAATCAGCATTCATATTCATCACTAATACGTTATATATACAAACATACACACAGATAAGATAAACATACCTACATAAATAACTACTATTAATAAGACTTTATTTGATATAATACCGCCTAAATACAAATATACATATAGATATGCGAGCAGAATCACAGATATTAATATAACCATATTTATAAACAACTAGTCGCGATTTCGACCGCGTGAACATCATGTATCCCGAGACATATTTACGAAATTTAAGAAAATGTACAAAAAGATAATTGAATTACTACAACTTTATTCTACTCCTAATATAGTTTTTATTACTTTTGATTTAAAAGAGACTTTAGAGTTTATAAAAGGATCCACATGTGGTAACCTTTTGTTGTAAGAGTGAAGAATTCTACTTAGTACTCCATTTCGACCATAATTAGTAGAGTGAAGTGGCACACTGAATTGGGATGCGCGCCTGGACCTATGGCTTGGAACATTAAACGTGACTTGTGCAAGTAAGTCCGGGCAATCGATATGTCCGCTTAAGATATCATTTAATAGTCCAATATCTAACACATCACCAACGCAAGAAGATTATGTATGCGACAGTTATGAACATATGAATCCACTTTATCGGAAGATATTTCGTCCCTGAAATTTAGATGCTTTAAAAACTTTTTTTGAATTTGTTCAATACGATTTATATGAACTGCATAAAAGGGAGACCACACTTGACTGGCATATTCCAATAGACTTCTTACGTTCGCTGAATATAAAACTTTTAAACTAATTGTACTCTTGAATGGTTGACAGGTTCTTAAAACAAATCCTAAGTTACGATATGCTCGATTCACTATGTTATCAAAATGCGCTGTGAAAGTCATTTTGGAATCGAGTTGAATACCTAGATCGCGTACTACAGTTACCCGCTTAATAATATGGTTATCAAAATTGTAAAGAAACTCTATTGGTTTTTTCTTTCGCTTGAAGCTAATGCATTGACATTTTCTTATGTTGACTGTTATATTGTTTTTTAGATAATAGTCAAACAGAGTGTTTAAATCGCTTTGAAGTGATTCACAGTCAACAGTAGAACGCACCTGCATAAATATTTTTTTATCATCGGCATACAGGAGATGATTGGCTTTGGAGAAGCAATTGGCTATGTCAAATATATACGCATTGTAAAATAAAGGGCCAAGGTGTGCCCCTTGAGGAACACTCGAAGGTATGGCCACATAATCAGATTTAAATCCTCCTAACACTACCGCCTGGGATCGGTTAGTAAGATATGATTGTACCCAACGCAGCAAGTCTCCATAGATTCCAAGACTATAAAGTTTGTGCATCAAAAGGTCGTGGTCCACCCGATCAAACGCTCTTTCAAAATCGGTGTAGACCACGTCCACCTGACCACTGCTCTACATACACCGTAATACATAGTTCGAAAAAATTGATAAATTTGGTATGGTATTCCTGCAATTATTGTTGGATAAATATAACTATAGATTAGCTTCTCAAAGACTTTACCAATAGTATTTAAAATTGATATGGGACGATAATTCTCAATTGATGATTTGGATCCTTTTTTATAAATTGGAATAATATTAGCTCGTTTTATATATTTCGTCTATACTTTGCGCAGACATGCAATGCAACACTTACTGTGTGACTGTGACTCTCTTTCTAGAAAAAGAATGAGCCTCCTGGCATCGGCCTACCCGAAACCAAAAGATTTTAGGCTATTCGCCCTTAGAGATATTACCAAGCTTTGGCATCATTTTCACTGAGAAGTCAGAGTGATAGGATGGGGTTGCAAAAAAACCCCAATGGGTCGACGTGTTGCTCCGTGAAGAAGAACTCTGCAGACCCCACTAAGATAAGATAAGATAATGTCTTTTCTAAATTTTAAACCAGAACTTTTAAATTATTAAGAAAAAAACCAGAGCAACTGTTTATAATGCAAACGCTGTCTTTTTCGGTTGTAAAATCAACCTAAAAAGATTCATTCGTACTGACGAACGAATCTTTATTACAGATATTATATTCTTTATTACACATAAACACAGTAACAAAAGTAGCAAGAGACATTGTGTGCAAAGGTGGACTTATCTCTAAAAGAGATCTCTTCCAGTCAACCCAGAGAGTGTGCGAGATAAATGTAATAGGGGTGACACAAAGTGCAACAAAAAAAAAGACGATTACCTAGACCTAAAACTAATACAAATACTTAAGTATATATACAAAATAAACAATCATACAAATAAAATAACAATAAAATATATATACTTAAAAAAATATATATATATATATATATATTTATCTATACTTACATTATAATACTTATATGATTGCTACGGCGAAAGGCGGTTCGCCGTAACAGCGGCGAAATAAGGCTTAGGCAGGAATAAGGGAAAATCTGGGGCTTACCTGGTTCGGGCTGGAGCTGGCTGGAGCTGAAGGTGGCTGGCGCTCTAGGCGCGGGCGGCGGGCTTGAGGGCGGCAACACACAAACACAGTTCACTGAAGGCACTGGTCGTAGGCGGTTTTGGAATAGTTGAGCTGGTACCAAGCGCTCTTAATTCACAAACACTGTAGTCGTGGTTGTTCGCGGGCTGAATTCTTGCGCGGGCGACGCGTGGGTTCGTCTTGAATGCTCTAAGCACACTGCGTCGTTGCGCGGCGCCGGCGGACACTTCGTCGAGTATAATTGTCAACTCGCTGTGATTGGCCGATCACTCGTTGCCCAGTCGTTGCACCAATATGCATCTTAAATGACCGGCGCAGAGACGGTTATCCGTCGCGCTGTGGCGCGAACAATGATCATGTTATACTGGTAGTCTAAGAAAGTGCTCTTTGAGCTTTAATTTGAACGAAATTATGGAAGGACAATCTTGAATAGATTTGGGGAGTCTATTCCATAGCTGTGCGGCTTTTACTGTGAATGAATGGAGGAAAAAGTTGGTTTTGCTGGTCGGCAGTTCGAGCACTTTAGTGATGCACGACCGCCGCCCGCGGGAAGGAATGGGGAGATAGCGGAACCGGGAGCGAAGATAGGGAGGAGAGTTAGGGTCATTGAGATTTTTAAATAAGGTGCAAAGAATGTGCATATCACGGCGAAGACGAATTGGGAGCCACATTAACTCGGCGCGAAAGTGTGACACGTGATCATACTTACGCAGGCCGTAGATGAAGCGAATGGCCAGGTTTTGCAGACGCTCGAGTTTATTGAGCTGTTCTTCAGTTACATCTAAGTAGCAGACGTCGGCGTAGTCGAGAAGAGGGAGCAGAAGAGATTGCGCAAGCATAATTTTAGTTTTGAAAGGGAGAAAGTATTGAAGTCGTTTGAGGGAGTGAAAAAAGTAATGCATTTAATACTATAACAGAGATATTTTGATATGTAGTTTTAAGCTTAGAGTATAATTTAGTAATCTATATTCTAAGTTTTTCAGTATCTTAGGGCCGATTGAAATTTATTTGTTCGCTTGTGACCACGGCCGCAACATCGCGGTCGAAACGTCAAGCAGTAAGTAGATGTACTTACTTAGAAAATTAATCGTGTTAGGTCCCGTTAAAACTGTTTTAATTAAACTTATTTGTTTGTTGAGTATTAGGTATATATATACACAACCATTTTGAAATATATTGTTGAATCAAGCCTTTTCATTTTTTCAGTGGATATTTTAGTTTGATTGCGTCATACTTTATCAGATGGAGGATTGAAAAATTAGCCTAATAAGGGTATATTAAAATTTTCCATTAAAATTGTTCCTATTTTGTTAGCGTTTTAGATCTTGCAAATAACAAATATATATTATATTTTTCCTAGTGCATTTTTAGATCTTTATAATATTACTTTTTTAGTATAATTGTTTTCCTATAACAATAAACAGTATTAATTGATTGCTCTGGCTTCAATATGAATCTCTCCGGTCACAAATTTTAAATGTAAATATCATATCAAACGTTGGTAGAAAAAGAGGGACAATAAGAAATAAAGTATTTTCATACGGTATTACATAATTATGTAAAAATATGTAAAACTCATTAATAATCCATAAATAAAAAGCACCAGAGTGATCAACAGAATAACGTTATTTTGGAGAAGTACTTGAAAGTATCATTTCTGACTGCTCGCCTTGCAGAAAGAATCCATTAACTTCGCTGTAAAATGGCTAAAAGCGCATTTGGACCGATATGAGCATGCTATAAATGAAAATCCGAAAAAACAAAAAACAAAGTAACCTGACTGAGGCAACAATAAAAGGTGCTGTGCACCAAAGGTTAATAAAGGTTGGCTTTATGAAACCAAGGTAGTAAAAACGTTTTGGTTTAAATAACTAAAAACCACACGGTGCGTATTATTTCTTATTCGTAAGTAAACTTTTTAAAGGTCTGGTTTGATTACTTTGCATTAAAATTGATACGTTCTATTTGAGATATTTTTATAATTTATTTTAGTTTGAGATTCTTTATGTAACTGAGTTATTATTAAAGTTCCTTTTGTTTAAGTAATAAAACGAAAATAGCTATTATCATTTCACAAGTAAACTTTTTGTAAAGCAGCATTGAATATGTTCCATTCTGTTTACTTATGTGTTAATAATAATCGTCTACATAAGAATATTTATGTTGACTAGAGATTTTATGGTACCTTTAAGTTTAAGGAAATCATCAGTACCGTTTACTAAAAGATAAATAAGTTACGTAAGCTGATAATTTCCTTAACTTTTACTTTGCACGTGAGGTAGGTATTAGGGCATGCTCCCGGGAATTCCCGGTATCGATTATTCCCGGTATTTCTCGGGAAATTGACTTTTTACGCAGTACCGGTACTGAAAATTTGTTTCCCGGGAAATTCGGTACTTTCGGTACTTTTATTATAACTTAAAATTACGCCAATATAATATATAATAGCCTAGCTTTACCTTCCAAATGACCTCGAAACTGAACATCACTCGAAATATAGACGCCAAGCATTCCAATAGTCAAGTCAGTCAGTCACAAGTTTATTCCGGCTCTCGATGACGCTTTCCAGAGAAATATTAGCTCGTCCGGTGTAGAGCGTTACCCCCGTACTGTCGTCTGCATAGCAATGAATGATGTTGTTATGCAACATGTCATTGATATGCAGAAGAAACAGAGTAGGGGATAACAAGAATGCGGAATGAAAGTGCGAGAGAATTTAATGCGAGAACTGGTATGAATGAGAATTAGGTTTAAGATAGGCTCTAATTATGTTGGAGCAGAGTGTATAAAAAAAAAACCACACCGCTGCGGGACTCCAGCATTCACGGGTTTCATGTTAGAGCACAAACCGTCGACTACGACTCTGATGCTATACCCAGAAAGAAAGCTGGCAACCCACGAACACAATTTCTCAGGAAGCCCGTATGATTGAAGTTTAGAGAGGAGAACCCTGTGCCATACCCTGTCAAAGGCTTTCGCTACGTCCAAGCTAACTGCCAGTGCCTCCCCTTTACTCTCAACTGCCTTCGCTCATCGGTGAGTAAGGTACACTAAAAGATCACCAGCCGAACGACCTCGACTAAAACCATACTGGCGATTGCGTAGTAGCTAGTTTTCTTCTAGGTACCTTAAGAGCTGGCGGTTTGTAATGGACTCCATTACCTTGGAGAGCAAAGAAGTGATGGCTATTGGCCTGTAGTTGGACGGATCTGAGCGATCGCCTTTTTTGAGAATCTGGTGGACAAGGGCTGTCTTCCAAGAGCTTGGGACAACGTCAGTAGTGTAAGAGAGCCGGAAAAAAAAGGCGCGTTAGAACCGGCGCCAACTCAGGAGGACACATTATGGACATCAAGGAAAAAAGAGCCTAACAAACTGACCTTTGCAGGAACCGGACGTCCAAGGTCGAGTTTGATGCGTTTAGAGTGCCCAAGAGGTCGGCTTTCTCCTTTGTAGTATGGACCAGGCAGTCATCAGTCTTGTGCAATGGTGGTAGGGACGGCTGACAAAAATTCTCTCTAGCTTTCGCGAGAGACCACAATGCACGCGTACCCGAAGGAAGATGCACTAGCCTCTCGCCATTTCTACTTATGAATGATGACTTCGCTTTGGCAATGTCCTTAAAGAACCTGGCGGCAAAGTTGTACCTCTTTCTGAGCGCACTGGTGTTTGGATCCTTTGATGACACCGCATCAGCCCAGCCCCCTGAGCACGGATCTTTTATCGACCGATAAACTTACATTAGACGATAAAATTTGACAGTTCAAGTACTGCCGATGTCAATTTGTCGACGTCTAATGTCACTTTATCGGTCGATAATAGATCCGTGCTCGCACTGCAGGCTTGGTAATGTTGTCGCTTTTGGCGAGACGCCATTTTGCAGCAACGTCCAAACCATGGTTGGGACTTGCCGCCAATGGGAACCACAGAGTTTGGATTGAAAAGTTCCAATCCCTGCAGTATCACGTCAACGAAAGAGTCGGCAGCGACATCAAGATCATCCAGCGAGAAACAAACTCGCCACCATGGGTAGGACGCAAAAAAACTTCGCATCCCATCCCAGTCCGCTGACCTATAATGCCAGACTCGACGTTTTTGAAGTTTCTGTGAGAAGCACAGTGCTACGAATCAGACAGTAGTCCGATGAGGTGCATCAACAGAAACTTGATAGCCGTCTGCAGAAGTTCCAATAAGGAAGGTCGTCCACCTCTGAAACCCGCGTAGGGTCGGTTACAATTGGGACAGACTGTAGGCCAAAGCGAGGTTATGAATGGCTCTACCCGCGTAGTCAGTTGTGAAAATCCATTGCATATAGACTATTTTTTAATCATTCCACTCGGATAATCTCTAACCTTAGAGCATTCAGTTGAATGCTCTAAGTCTCTAACCAATTCCATATAGTACAACAATTGACAAAATATTTTTTTAATACAAACTTTTTGTGTAATGTTTTGTTTTACTCAATGATCCTTATGCTAAACGTTAGTTACATCTGGGATTAAATAAAATCTCAGTACCGAAAAGTACCGAAATTTCCCGGTTTTCTCGGTACCAGTGTTTGCGCAGTACCTGGAATCCCGTTTTCTCCACAGTACCAGGACTGCAACCCCTAGTAGGTATGTATATTATACATACATAATAAATATAAATGACGTGTAAGTATAAACTGTAAAATCTTACATCGTAATCGACCGATAATACTTAATATTAATTAAAATATGATAAAGAAGGTTCTTTTTATTTATTTTTATGTTTGTATTTTTCTTAAATACCTAAAAATATGTAAATAATGTAGGTCACAATTATTACATTTAGTAATAATAATATAATTTCCACACATTTGTGATATAAATAAAATAATAAATAAATAAATAAGCCTTTTATTTTTCCTATTTTACATGCAATTATAGTAAGTACATAATTAAACTTTAGAGCTATATAATTATTATTACGGTATAAATTTATATAGGTATATTTCCAACTGCATTGCAAAAAAAACATGAATTCAACACGAGATCTAGATAACATTACACAAAGACGCCGTTTTCTGAGGTCTAAATCCATGGATAGAACAAGATACAACAATTTATCTTTGATGTCCTTGACTTTGACATCCTTTTATCTCCTTGACTTTGACATCCTTTTATCTTTGATGCGCTCTCTTAACATATCTTTAACGGTAATTGAGTGGTTTCACAGCTACCTCTATGGGCGCAGGCAGCGGGTTCGCCTTGAGGAGAAGTTCTCTTCGTGGTGTGACTCGAAAGCAGGTGTCCCTCAGGGTGGCGTTTTATTTCCTCTTCTATTTGCTATTTTCATCACTTCCATTTTCGAAAACCTTTCTTCTTCCTACCACCTATATGCAGACGATTTACAGATTTATTGCCAGGCACCACTCAATAATATCGCCGAAGCTATTAAAACTACCAACGCGGACCTGGAACGAATCGTTGATTGGAGCCGAGTCTTTGGACTCGGGGTCAACCCAGGGAAAACACAAACTATTGTGGTCGGCAGTTTCAGATTGCTAGCTAAAGTCAACTTGAATGCCCTTCCTAAGGTTGATTTTGATGGAGTGACTATACCTTTTAGTCAAGCAGTAACAAATCTGGGTGTGATAATTGACAGTTGCTTGGGTTGGGGGCCGCAGCTGCAAGCTGTAAGCCGCAAGCTTTACGCATCTTCGGCATCTTTAAGAAGAATACGTAACTTTTTACCCACTGCTACTAAAATTGCGCTAGCACAATCTCTGCTGCTTCCCGTTCTAGACTATGCTAACGCCTGCTATCTTGATCTCACGGAGGACCAGCTAAACCAACTTGAGCGCCTTCAAAATCTTTGTATACGATTTATATTTGACTTGCGCAAGTATGATCATGTTTCTGAATACCGCGCTAAACTCAAGTGGCTTCTTATTCGTCTTCGCCCGAATACTCACTTCCTCGCCCTTCTTTACAACATACTGTTTAATCCCACCTATCCTTGCTACCTTAAAGAACGTTTTAACTTCTTTCACGCATCCAATTCGCGCTCATTGCGATCATCGGAAAACCTGAGCCTTAAAACCCCTCTGCACAGCACCACCTTTTATGACTGTTCATATACTGTTCAGGCCGTTCGTCTCTGGAACTCGCTTTCAGTTGCGATCACGCGTGCGCAGTCTGTAAACACTTTTAAAGAGCTCGTGAAAAACTTCTACCTCTCCTTCTAACATTATCCCGCTGCAAGGCTGCTATTTTTCGCTACTCCCTACCTGAGACTATTATGTATAAATATTGTATGTGTATATATTATTACATTACACACTATGTAGGTACGTATGTTTGTTTAAATTTTAATATTTTTTGTCTTAATTAAAAAGTTATGAAAACTTTGACATGTTTGCACCTCCGATTTTAAAGTGTTTAAGTTCTCTCCATCGGACTGGTTGTCTGGTTGAAATCGCTTTATAGCGATAAGACCGCCAAATTGTAACTGTGTAATGTACTTGTTTTTTTATGTTTTGGTTTAATGTAAACTGTTACAATGAAAGTATTATCTATCTATCTATCTATCAATTCAGGCCTAGATAGCAATAGCCAAGATGAATCTTATATTTTTGACTCAACCATGAAAAGTTTATCCAACGCATCATTTCTAGACAATAGTACTATGACGGAACTGAAATAAAACTGCAACTAGCATCAGCCAATAAAGAGATAGAAATTTTAAATGTGGAAAATAAAAGTATTAAATTAGAACTCGAAAAATGTCAAAAAGATATAAGCCATTACAAAAATATAATACCTGTAAACTACTCATCACCCATGAAAAAGAAAAAAATCTAGATACTTCACCATCACCATCAGCAAGATTGAGACGAGAACGCCTCTTGTCTAACGAAAACCAAACAGATCAAGAACCTCAATCAACGCCATCTGCCGGCACAAGCGTGGCAAACTACGAATTAGGGAATACATCATCGATACCCATCGTGCTATCAGATACAGGTGAGGAACAGTTATATGAAAAAGTAGCAAAAATAGAGGGAGCTACTGTTGTTGCAAATTCGAAGCGTAAGTCACAAATATTCATACTCAGCGATGAACAAATAAATGGATTATCAAAAAAACTCCAAGAATCTCGTAGCTGCATTATAAACGACCCATATACAATTACAACTATGGTAAAACAAAATGCAACATGTTCTCGGATTCTTAGCAGCTGTGACAATATAAAAGCAAACATGAAGAAAGATGACATTGTTGATTTGGCTTTTGGTAAAAATGATAAAAACTCTTACCTATTATTTTCAGAACTTGGTACTGCTTTATATAAATTAAGAAACTTTAAAGTTTTCATTGTTAATGTCTTACATAACTCTTTTTTGAATATGAATTTATTAAATTATAATATAACGACATTAATTAAACATTATAATAATTGTAAATTTATACAATTGAATGATAATTTTGACATTAATTTGCAGGAATTGTGCTTCAGAATAAATGTTGAAATAGATTACATAGATTACAAAAACGAGTATCTAGCACCACAGAAAATCAAATCATTACTTACAAAAATTACCGCATCCAACATTCCAATTAAAACGAAAAATAACATAAAAACTCATACATTAAAACAAAAACTATACTAAATTACTTTACTAAAATAACACCAATTTTTCTTAGTCAATTTCCTATATTACAGCAAACTAACGATACAAATACTCTTTTTCGTAACAACTGAAAGCTCAAAACTGGTTATGTTTCACCAAAATATAGCTAGTGTTCTCAGTAAACAGGATTTACTTGCGGTGACGTTAAATGAATTAAACGGGGAACTAGGTGAAATCGATATAATATGCTTGTCGGAAACTTTTATTAAGAAAGGTTCCGAAAAAAATCTTAATATTAATAATTATAATCTAGTTGCTTCATATTGTAGGAATGAACGAAGAGGTGGCACCTGCATCTTGTTAAAACGCCATTTAGAGACAAAAGCTAGAAACTCCCCAATCATTTCTTTATGTATTTGAGTGTTGTGAGGTTGAAATCACTAAGTTTAATTTAATAATCATTTGTGTCTACAGAACACCATCTTCAAAAATAACAATATTCTTTGATAATTTTTTTTTTTTTTTTTTTTTTAAACACTGAAAAAAGAGACGACAACCTCAGGCGGGAAAAAAAAAAATTACTTAAGTTTATTTAAGCGTTAATAAAACGCTAAAATATAAAACATTAATATTCTTTGAGAAATTAAGTTCACTATTACAGATTTTATCACGAATACTTAAGAAAAAAATTATACTATGCGGATACTAGAACATTGACATGACCCAAAAAAATAAAAATAACAATGAATTGGTCAGTCTATTGAGTAATTACAACATAGTTAATCACATAAATCAACATACGCGTAAAAGAGCGTGTTTAGATCTGAACCATTAAAAAATATGTGGCTAAGCAAAGGTATCAAACTATGTTGTGTTCATAAGCGACAGCTCTATCTTAAATATAGGTTGGCGTCATCTAACAAAGTAATTATTAAAAGACGTTATCAACATTATAATAAAATATTAAAAAAATGTATTTTACAAGCGCAAAAGATTGCTAACACTCATTACATCGCGAAATCAAAAAATATATGTAAATCATCGTGGGATAAACTCAAGATGCATAGATTACAGCACTTTTGAATGTCATTATGCCATCGGTTCGTAAGTCTAACTATCTAACTCTAGCGTTGTACTGAGAAGAACCGGCAAGAAACTCAGCAAGGGCATTTCTTTTCTCCCTTTCTTTTACAGCGTCAATCAGAGTTGAAAAATGCCCTCCCTATCATAGAAGGGCACTTTCCATTACAATAATAAAAACATAAAACAACTACAAGGACATAAAAAAATATATATATTAATAAAAATAAAAAAATCAGGTATTCATCAATATAAAATAATCAATGTAATCAATCAATGTCTTACAGTACAGAAAAATAAAAGTTAGACTACAACTACTAATATACTAATAATAAAAATAAGTTAGCAAGAGCAGACCAGCCTCCACAGGCGGCACCCGTTCACGAGTATGACATGTGAATCAGCCATCGCTTCGCTCAACCATATTTTAGGGAACGTAACGACCCGACGCACATGCCACCACCGCAGAGACACTTTGAGAGAGCATGACACACTCGAGCAACTCCAATGAAGCAAGCAAGAAAACATTTAGGCAACGCAACAAAGTTTTGAGTAGGTACCTATTGTCTGTAAGACACTGCTGATAACAGACCAGGGTAAAATGAGTTAGTTACAAAGAAAATGGACTTTAAAATATAATGTGATTATTTTATCATTACCAGGCTGTTTTGTCTTCTAAATATTCCTTAACTGTATAATAACCTTTCTTAAGTAAACAAGATTTTACATGATTTTTAAACTTATCTAAAGGTAATTCTAGTACAGTACTTGGTATTTTATTATAATAGTGTATACCTTGCCCCAAGAACGAGCCGAGAATCTTCTGTAACCTGAACAGGGGATCATAAGTTTTGACTTATTTCTAGTATTGAAATTGTGTACGTCACCGTGTTTAGTGAATGAGTTAATATTGCAACGCACAAAAACTATACAATTATAAATATATTGAGATGCAGCTGTGGGAACACCATTTTCTTTAAAAATATCTCTTAGAGAAGTTTGTGAGCTTAGTCTATAGATGGTTCTAATTGCCCGTTTCTGTAAAATGAATATTGTTTCAACATCAGCCGCTGTTCCCCACAGTAGGGCGCCATATGACATGACACTGTGAAAATAACTAAAGTAAACCGTTTTAGCAGTTTCAACGTCGGTTAATTGCCTAATTTTTCTAATGGCGTAAGCAGCAGAACTGAGTTTGCCGGCCAATTTCGATATATGAGGATTCCATTGAAGTTTTGAGTCAAGGGTTATCCCTAGAAAAACAGTCGAGTCTACCAAATCTAATTTATCACCGTTTACCCTTACATCAGTTTGTTCGGTCTTAAAATTTGGTAGTGTAAAATTAATACATTTGGTTTTTTTTAGCATTTAGCTATAAATTATTAACAGTAAACCAACTGAGTACCTCTGAGAGAGCATTGTTAACATCGTCATAATTTTTCTTAGACCTAGTCACATTAAAAATGAGTGAAGTATCATCTGCAAACAATACAATATCACAGAAGTTTTCTACAAAGAATGCCAGGTCATTAATATATATCAAAAATAAGAAAGGCCCTAGGATTGACCCTTGTGGAACTCCCATTTTAACATAAGAACCAGACGACTTAGTTCCATTGATATCGACAGTTTGTGTTCTAGAACTGAGACAAGACTTTATCAAATCAAGCGCAAAACCTTTGAGACCATAGTAATTTAACTTCATCACCAATGTCCGGTGCTCAACGCAATCGAAAGCCTTGGACAGGTCACAGAAAACTCCAAGAGCGTTATGAGACTCCTCCCAGGCATTAAATATATGTTTTACTAAAGCAACACCTGCATCAGTAGTGGAACTACCCTTAGTAAAACCGAATTGCTTACTGTGTAAAAGATTGTTTAAATTAAAGTATTCCACTAACTGTTCGAGAATAATTTTTTCATAAATCTTACTAAGTGCTGGTAGTATAGAAATTGGTCGATAGTTACTGGGGTCCTCTTTATTTCCCGATTTAAATAAAGGTATAACCTTACTAAACTTCATAAGATCAGGAAAGATTCCTTTATCAATACAGTTATTAAATATGTCAGCAAGATGGGGTGCAATAGAGTATATAATATTCTTAATTATCTTTATGGACATCCCCACAAATCACCTATGTTTTTCATTTTTAGTGATTTGAAAGCTTTAATAATATTTTTAGAGTCAATATAAGGTGACTGCTAGGAACCGCAAGAAACTTCAAGGGCTGGTCAGGTCAAGTGTTTTAAACATGACAAAAATGACAAAAAGGAATACCTGTTTTTTTTAATATCATATCATATTCAACAGCAATATTATGAGAAAAATAATATGAGACAATTAAAAATACCTACGTTGACGGGTCAATGACCGGCCGTCTGTTGACCCGTCCGCGTCAGTACCTACGTTGACGGGTCAACGGCCGGCTGGTCGTTGCCCGCGCGTTGTAAATGATCGTTATTTTTAATTGTTTTAGATTTATTTTACTTATTTTATTGCTTTAAAATAAATTAGATACTTACACACTATCTAATTAAAATCCACAAAATGAATTATTTAATTAAAAATTATAAAACACAAATTCTTTTTTTCTCATTTTAGCCATGTTTAAAACACTTAAACAGACCAGCCTTTAAAGTTTCTTGTGGTTTCTAGCAGTCATCTTATATATTGAAAATTAAAAGAAACATTACGTTTGGGTAAATGTTGTTCGAGAAAAGATTGTGCCGCCACTGGTGATGAATTTAAATTTGAAGTTGTTACCACAGGTATGTTTATAAAGAAATCATCAAAAATATTAGCGATTTGTGCATCTGAATTGATAAGGTTTTCTTTAACTTTAAGAGTAAGAGTGTTGTCCCGTGGTTTTAATTTACCAGTTTCACGGTTGATGATATCCCAAGTGGCTTTTATTTTATTATTAGATTTTTTAATTTTATCTTTAATGAAATTAGATTTTGCTAGTATGCACACTTTCTTAAACAATTTAGAGTATTTTTTTACAAATTCTGTAAAATTTAAATGATGGTTATATGGTCTTAAATTATATAACTCATACAGTTTATTTCTACTTTTAAAAATACCAGTCGTGGCACAGTCACAGAACTTAAGTTTTTGTGAAAACTTTATTGTTTTAGAGGTAAACACTCGATTGTATTCTGTCTTTATTAAATCAAAGAGATTACTATATAGTACATCCGGATGATGATCCGGATGTATAAAGGGCAAAGTATCGATTTTACAAGCTACATTGGTTTTAAAACACTCCATTCGCTGTTTTGTAACTGGTTTACATGTTAAAGTTTTAGGCTCCTCCTTAACATCAAAATCATAGGTCACCTTCAAACCAAAATGGTCAGACGTAAGACTACTAATAACTGACTTAGAGACAGGGTTATAGTCTGTAAAAACATTATCAAGACAAGTAGCCGAATGTGAAGTTATTAGTGAAGTTACCTACTAAAAAAATATGTACAGTGCTGAAACAAAAAATGACATAAATGAAATAAAATTAAATAATAAACTAATGAATAATCATGTTGAATTATGTAATGAATTTAATAAATATTTTATTAACTTAACAAACAAAAATAATTTGTGTAATAAATTAAACCGAAATATATTGAATGACATAAAACAACATATTAATAGTATATACCTAACGCCTATGAAAGAAAATGACATTTACAAAATAATTATGAGACTTAAGAATTCTTAAATTCACTGGCTACGACAATATTACAACTGATTTAATAAAAAAAATTGCTTCTTTTATTACTTTGCCTTTGACTCATATAATCAATCTTTCATTATCAAAAGGACAATTTCCCTCTAAACTTTAACCGTCTTATTACAAAAACGTACGATAGTCTGAGCTTAAACCAAGACTAGATGGTCTCGACTTAGTACGGTACTAGCAGTTAGTACCGGACTAAAATCTCACCTTATTACAAAACGAAAACCATCCGTGGACCAGTTAGTACCGCACTTAGTCTTAGGTTTGAATGATATCCACAGAGAATATACAAAAAATGTCAATTTTTCATTCGTTCACACAAACATCATTCACGCCACCGTTTCGTTTTACTGGATGTTAATAATTTCTGTAGAGTTGTTTTACATAAATAATTATTAAACAAGATAAAAATATGTCATAAATAATCATAATCTATTTTGTATTGTATTTTCATCCGTTAAAAATGCAAGACTTAAACTTTCATCATGACTTTTTCCAAATTAAGTTTTTCATTTAGAATTTTAGCGTGAAACGGATTGCAGGTAAGTAAACAAACAATCTATGAAGTACCTACCTACCTAGTCATAACATCATAGGCCATTGGCCTCGTAGATCTTTATAAGATAATTATAACAGCGTCCAATTGTGAGGTTTGGCATTTTCTTATGTGGCTTGTAATGTTTTCTATACTTGTAAGGCCATGGGAGCGACAGTAACGGCCGCATTGCATACTTGGCTGGCAGACGAATTGAGTACCTGGTGACGTTGGAGGAAGTGCAGCGCGTTGGTAATAATAATGTTAAGTTATTGAGCTAACTGGTAAAAGCCGATCAGATGGGGAAGTCGAGTTAACGTGGAAAAGCATGAAGCTGTCAGCAAAATCCAATTTGCCTATATGAGGAACTATTACTGTGACATGGAGTGGCAAAAAGCCACCTTCTCCTGAGTATTTAGAAGTAATTTCAATTGCTCCTCAAGACTTAGTCAGAAGAAAATGACTATGCTATGATAGTGATGCAGTGGTAAATAAAACATATTTAATTAGGTATGTAACATAGGTATTTTTATTAAAATTTTAATATGAACAAAATAAGTAATATTTATAATATGTAGTAGTAAATGTCAAAATTTGTAGGTACCTACATATCTTAATTTGATTGTTTTAGATTACCAATGTTGCATTAACAATTCCTGCGTTAACTGCTGACCCTAAGCCTTGCACTAGTTATGATGAAACTGACTCAATACCCGTCAATTTCAATGTGGAAAACACAGGCCACCATGTTGTAGAAGTGCAAGGTAAAATTTTTGATTAAAAATACATACAATATTATCATTATAAATAATTACAATCCAATACTTACAGAAGATTATGTGCATGCAAGTTTTAATTAATGTAAGTGAAAATTGTTTTCAGAAATATCAAACAATGAGGGCGTTGAAAGTAGTGCCAGAATGATGATAAACCATAATATTAAATTTGAAACTACTATTTGAATTATATTTGAACGATTGAAACTAGCAAAACCAAATCAAAGAAAAAATCTTGCACAATAGGTATTTAGACACAGTACTTTCAAATACTTATTATTGTAGTACTTTTTACATGAAATAAATTGACAACATTATTCTATTTTGTTTTACAGAAGTGAAGACATGCAACAATTAATTGTACAAAGCCATACTGACATTAAAAACAAACAGAAATGATGGAAGCCGAGCACAAATACATCATTACAATAGCCAAATAAAAATAATAGAAATAGAAATATCTTTATTGGAATATAAAACAAACACTAACAATTAAATTTAAAAAGACTTTTACCTACTTAGTTTTAGTTACATAGTAATTTTATTTTTCTGATTCTTTTTAAACACAAGATAAACATAACTTTTTTAAGAGTATGAGACACAGTCTTATCATATTGGTTTTATTGACAGTACTTACATAAATGTTTCGCCTACTATCTTGTTCACACTTTTCATTAATTAAATATACTTTCTTAGATACTCAAACATTCTGTTTTAAACTATTGTAACATGTACTTATTTTGTGGGTGTCCAATCATTTGACAAAAAACAATTAACAAATTTTCATTTGACTAATAACATTTGACAAAATAATACTTGATAATTTTATTATTTTACAAACTATTGTTTAATAAACTACTCATTAGACAATATATTTACTAAAAAAAAATTCATTATGCTAAAACATTATTTTACAAGTTGATTATTTTTTAAACATGTTAGTTGGCAAAACAACGTAAAGCATAAATAACATTTAACAAATACTAGCTGCCGTACTCCTGTAGGTTACATGATAAGTTAGATATTTAAGACAATCGCGAAGCACAGCATAGCGATTGTCTTAAATTTCGAGGTTATTTTTTTTATTAGACAACAGAAATACTAGCTGACCTACTCCTGTAGGTCACTTGATCGGTTAGAAATTGCTTACATCCTTGCTTATATAATATATCATACCTAATATACCATATTAAGTATTTGTAAAATCACCAATTTGGCAAACAAATTATTTAGTCAAGTGAATATTATTAAAATAATATTTTAACAGTAGAAATATTTCCAAAGTAAAACATTTGCGAAACCTGTATTATGTCAAATAATTATTTTTAAAGTAATATGTTTGCAAAGAGAAAGTTTGTCAAATGATTAGTTTTTCAAACGTTGTTTGTAAAATGATCTTTTGTCATACGTTTTTTGTTAAACAATAGTAAACCTATTTTGTGGCTGCCTATTTTGTTGTTATTATTATTAGGTAGGAACCTATGTTATATATGACTGCTTTTGAACTTTAAACTATTAAAATTATGTTTAATATGGGTTTATTAAAAATGTCTTTTTATAACTGCTTTCTCTTTATTTTCCCCGTACTGAATTTAGAGCAATTTGTGGTAGGTAGGTAGTTAGGCTGCCTAGATGGAGAATGCTCAATGCTATCTTTCTGGTCACTATGTCCAAATCTTCAGGTCAGCATCACAAACCATCTAAAACATACAGAATTTTTTACAAGATAATAAGTATGTTACATAATGCCGTCTGTATTTGGTCTGGCATGTAATTGTAATAAAACCATGACATAAAATTCATATATAATAACAATTAGTTACCTGTACATTTATTGAAGATAATCCATTTTTCTGTTGATGTAAGAGTATAACTGACCTCCATCTGCACACATTTTTTTCACTTATGTGAGTGCAATCAATTGCGCCTGTAGAGAAATTGGCTAAATTGCGGAAGTTCTTCTAAGGTTGATGGCATTTTAATAAACCTATTAGCAGCTATTTTCTAACACCTTTGGCTGATAACGGATTGCGACACCATGTAAGTTCGCTGCATCATCTTGAATCTACAATAAAACAATAAAAATAATTAGGTACTTACATAAGTTACTGTGTTTTTTGGGAGTGTCATTAGCATCAATCAAGTCAATTATATTTACTTACTTCATGCCGAGCCCAGTTGCGTAATGCGCGAACTACCTGTAGTTCAGCAATCAGTAGGCATCCTCGAGGATCGTGAGCCAAATGTTAACGTAACATTTCCACGACTAAAGCACCAAATCGTTTGGTAAATCTGTACATAATTTGAAGTCGTTATCACTTAATTCGAAGGGGTTAATTCGTTGCTCACGCCGAACAGGTCGTCGGGATGTTTCCAGCATTATCTAAGTCTTCAAATCGATCAAGTCTTTAATTATATTTTCCATTAATCTAAATACAACGATATCATAAAATCAAAGTGACGTTTGTGTCAAAGTTTTTGAGGTTAGTACTGAAGTTAGTCTGCAGATAAACTAGGGGTCACGTCAGTTTATCTTAGAACCATAGATAGTCCGCGACTAAGAGAAAAACTTGATCTTGTAATAACGTTTACGTTGGTACCTGACTTAAGTCTAGGACTAAGTGCAGTACTTTATTTAGATCTCGTTTTGTAATAAGACGGAAATGGTCTATAGTAAAACCAATACATAAGAATGGCTCGCCTTTAGAAATTTCAAATTATATACCTATTACCCTTATATCAATATTTTCAAAAATACTAGAAAAGGTTATGCATGAGAAAATATATTCAAGTCAAGTCAAAATATATTTATTCAATAAACTCAATTAATAAGTACTTTGAATCGTCCAAATCTTTTTTAACCTACCACCCATTCAGGACATAATTTTTTAACTGTGGCAAAGAATGGGCGTAAGAAACTACAGCGCATGCAACGACATTTACAAACAAAAAAAAAGAGTATGTCGTTACCAGGTCAATACAAAATATGAATTGAAAAAAAAAATAAAATGATGCAATACAAAATTACAATACAATGTAGTATCAATTAAATAAAGACCATTAGAAATAGCTGTTGGAGTGCTTGGAGCATTTCAGATCCAAGCTGTTTTGTCTTCTGTGTAATCTGACATTTTATAATAAGCTTTTTTATAAAGCTTTTCTTTGATTTTGATTTTAAATTTATTAAGATCTAATTTCTGAATATCATTTGGTACTTTGTTGTAAAATCTTACACACAGACCCCTAAAAGAATTATTTATTTTATGGAGCCTAGTATAAGGTACTGCTAATTTGTTCTAACTTCTAGTGTTTACATTGTGAATATCACTGTTTTTTGAAATTATTCCAGTATTTTTATGAACATAAATCAAATTTTCATAAATGTATTGTGATGCAACTGTCTATATTTATATTCTTATTCTGTCTGTTCTTGTTCTGTTATGTTATATTTATATTCTTAAATCTCTCTCTGAGAGAGTCGCCAGCCTTTAGGTTATAGATTGCACGAATAGCCCTTTTCTGAAGCACAAAGATAGTTTGAATGTCGGCAGCATTTCCCTAAAGTAAAATGCCGTATGACATTACACTATGAAAGTAACTGAAATAAACTAATCTGGATGTATCAACGTCAGTTAACTGACAAATATTCATTACTGCATAAGCCGCAGAGCTAAGTCTATTCGACAATTTAGCTATATGTGGGCCCCACTGAAGCTTGGCATCTAACGTGATGCCTAGAAACACAGTGGTGTCCACAGGATTCACATTCTTATCTTTAATTTGTACATTTTTTTGTATACATTTGTGTCCTCGCAAAATCTTGTAAAAAGTGATCAGTTTGGTTTTAGGAAACGTTGCTCGACCACTCTAGCGTGCTACCACTTAATTAAAGAAGTGACACAAAATATAAGCAGTGGAATGAGTATTATAGCTTTAATCTTGGATATGAGCATAGCGTTCGATTTTGTGCCTCATAAATTATTATTAGCCAAGCTGGAAAAATATGGCATTAGAAGAACGGCTTTATCTTGGATAGACAGCTACTTGTCTGATAGGCAACAATGTGTAGAAATCTGTAGAACTTCCGGTAACACTAGAAAGTTAACTTCATCTACATTGATTATAACCGATGCGGTGTTCCACAAGGGAGTGTCCTGGGACCTTTATTGTTTTTGCTCTTTATTAATGATCTGCCAAATGTTACAAACCAAAAATGCATATTGTTTGCGGATGATACAACACTTATAGTAAAAAGTAAAAATGAAAGAGAATTAGAAACTATTGCTAATGATGAATCCATAGCCAAATGTGCAAGTCGCAAAATGTGCACTAATGCAATTCGCAGAAGGTGCAGGCCGCAATATGTGCAAATCGCAAAAGGTGCAGGTCGCAATATGTGCAAATCGCAAAAGGTGCAGGTCGCAATATGTGCAAATCGCAGAATTTGCAGGACGCAATATGTGCAAATCGCAGAAGTTGCAGGTCGCAATATGAGAAAATCGTAAAATGTGCACTTATTTACACTATACTTGTACACGCAGGTCCGATCCACGGCGAGTAGAGGTAATCCGATGGGTTGAACTTAACCGTTTTCAGGAGTTTCTTGGCGGCACCGTGTATTTCGGGTTGTTAGTTGTTGTTACCTGTGTTAAGGACAAGTGTACCTACACGTTTCCACATATAACCCGGATACCTGGAGCTCTAATTTCTCCTAGAACTCGCAGCTAAAGGACTGAATTCTTTTGATTCTCGCTCATAAAACCAAAGGTTACAATAATCTTTAAAAATAAAAATAAACCCAAACAATATTAAAGATTTATTATCATAAACAATCATTACAATTAGTTAAACTAAACATACTTACTTGGATACTAAGCCAAGATAACAATCGTTTACAGAAAATGAAACGAAACGCTATTGATTTCTCTATCAGTCTTCCGTGGGTGGGTTTATTCGATTTCAACAAGCGAACAACTTCTACGCTTTTAAAACAAAATAAAGTTATACCTATTATTAAAAAACAACTTAAGTTTCATATCAATTTTGTATACTACCGACTACATGCAAACGGTGCTTTATTTATGTTTTTAATATTTATTTATAATAGGCACTTTCACCCCCTCCGACTGCCACCGAGCAACCCCGTGGGCTGAATTAGCTCTATTTCAAAATCTACACATTTTGCGATCTGCTCAATATAAGATCTGCTTGCACATTTTGCGATCTGCTCAATATGAGATCTGCACATTTTGCGATCTGCTCATTGTGAGATCTGCACATTTTGCGATCTGCTCATTGTGAGATCTGCACATTTTGCGATCTGCTCAATGTGAGATCTGCACATTTTGCGATTTGCTCATTTTACACGCAGTGAGATGGTCATCGCGTGTATAAATTTAAATAAAATTATATTTAATACGTGAGAAAAATAATAACAACGAGATAAATTCTTAGAGCTACGTCTAAGAAAAAAAGGTTACAGCCCAACCTTAAAATTCTAAAGATCTAAGCAATAAAGTGCCAACAATTTTTTGTGTCCATGGCGAAAAAACTAAAAACTGAGCAATAAAATATCCCTAGACAAAAGGCCGTTTGTCAGTATGCGAAAAAGGTTACAAATTATTGCCGGTCATTAAGCGGGACGGAAATTACATTCAAACAATCCCAGATAACTAGAGTGAACCTTTTAAACAAAAAAATTCTTAAAGATTTAGTTGAAAATATGAAGACGATGGGGGAAAAAATAAAACCCCACGTGGTGATTGACAAGACCCATATAAAAAAACCATATACTGGTAAGAGTTTTGTTTTCAGACACTGAGGAAAGGACGCGCGAGGCGAGTACGGGGGGCTGCCTTGCTGAGGTCTCGCGGTAGACGAAAAGCATTCGAGATTCATTCAGAGCGGAGACCCGGTTCAGAGAGGACGAGAGACAGCAACGAAACGATATGTAGTTGATTACTGTCGTTCAGTATTACTTTATATAGAGCTAGTGAGCATAGAAATAGTAGTCAAATTTGTCAAAGCAGAATAAATCATTAAAGTTGATACTGAAGTTGTGCGTCAGTACGTGAGCAGTCGGCAGTATTCCGGTAAAGTTATAATTTCAATAACAACTAGATCCTTCTGTAGCTTCCTTGACACAGTGTTAATAAGATTGATAACTGAATTGTATATAATAATAAACAAAATGGACACAGAATTTTATCCAGTGTGAGACTACGTTAAAGTAGATTATTTGGCATCCGATTTTGCGGAACTATTACCTGGAATTAACGATAGTAATAATATAGTCATATTAATTGTAATAACATGTTGCATAGAACGATTCAAGGGTGATTTTAATTGTTGTGTTGGCATAGTCTACCGCCTTTGCAATTACTAATTGAACTACGAGACATATATGAAATCTATGTGTGCCCTATTTAATAAATTACATGCAACCTAGAGAGATTAAAATACCTGTGTGTGTCGAGAAAGGAACTTGTACATAGCTTTGCATGATTAGTCATTATGAAATGTTAATTAGGACGGCCTAATGGGTTTTTTTTGTTCTAATCGTTATATTTCCCATTAATCGATGGCCTAGGAACTAACGATTGGCCTTGGAAAGTCTAATTTTTGCCTATAAATTTAATAAATTGTACATAAAACACAAGCGATTGTTGAGTGGAAACCACCAACAATCTTGAGTGTAAGTTCTAATGATTGAGTATAAATCTAATTATCTTGTGAGTGAAAGCTTATTACCTTATGAGCAAAAGCTAAAATGATGTGGAGTAGGCCGTAAATGGTTCGACTATGTTTGAAAGTAAATTCTAGAAAAGAGGCAGCAAGACCTATTGATGGTTATAATATAAAGCTTTTAATCTATTTATTTTTTTATTTTATTTTTTATTTTTAGAGAAATTTACAGACAAATATTTTAAATAAATAAAGTTATAAACAATCAGATGCTAATAAAAAATTTCCACATAATGCAGTAATATACATATGAACTATTACTCACTTATAAATTAAGTACACAATTAGAAAAAAAAAAGGTAGTTTTCTAACACTTGCAATTGCTACAATAACACATTAAATTATGCTAAATTAACTAATTAAAGTATTGTTCACTTAAAATTCGTTTAACTAATGAACAGCTAGTACAGAACAAGTCAATGTCTTTAGATATTACTTTATTATTAAAACTCCTAACTGCCCTTATAATAAATGTATTTTGACGAAAATTAGTTCGAGCGGTTGGTGTATATAAAATAGGCCGTGGCCTTAATGACAGGTTAGTGCGTAGTGACAGCTTAGACAGAATCTCACAACAGTCAATCGATCCATTCGCAATCTTAAATATATAAACAATATCACTTATGTTCCGCCTTAGTGTCAATGGTAGAAAATGATAATGTTTGCAACGGCATTCGTAATCAATTAAGCGATGATGGGCCTTGTAATCTAAATATCTCAAAAATCTTTTTTGGATTGATTCAATACGAGACTTATAAATTTCATACTGAGGATTCCAAACTTGGCTAGCGTACTCAAGTTGACTCCTTACATACTTATAATATAATATTTTAAGCGATTTCAACGTGCGAAAGTCGGAAGATGTTTTCATTATGAATCCAAGCATTTTATTTGCTTTTTTAACTATGTTGTCAATGTGTTTATCGAATAATAGCTTATTATCGTGAATTATACCTAGATCTTTAATTTCGGTTACAAGAGAAACGGAACAGTTTTTCAGAATATATTTAGATCTTACAACATTAGTTTTGCGTGTAAAAATCATGTGGAAACATTTGGAGACATTCAAGTCCAACTTGTTGACAAGACAATATTGTTCAAATCTGTTTAAATCACCTTGTAGATCCCTTACATCAGACTCAGAGTTAACATGTTTTAAAATTTTCATGTCGTCGGCAAATAAAATTATTTTAGAATTTAAAAAACAATCACTGACATCGTTAATAAAAATTGTAAATAAAAGTGGAACTAAAAGTGAACCTTGTGGTACACCAGAAGGAATTTGGCTCCATTTTGATATGTACCCTTGGATTACTACGGCTTGACTCCTGTTGTCGATATATGAACAGAACCAACGATATAAATCCCCGTGAATACCTGCAGCTACAAGCTTAGTCATAAGTACACAGTGATCGATACGATCAAAACATTTGCAATAATCGGTGTAAATGACATCGACTTGAGCTAAGTCATTCATGCCCTCCGTTATAAAGTCATTGGCCAGTATAAGATTAGATGTAGTTAACCGTCCTTTTAAGAAGCCATGCTGCTTATCATTAAAGGAGCATTTGAGAGAAGCATAAACCTGGTTGTACACTATTTTTTCCAAGATCTTGGCAAAAAGACATAGTTTAGAGATGGGACGATAATTTTCAACATCTGATTTATCCCTTTTTTTATGGACAGGAGTGATAAATACGGATTTCCAGATAGAGGGTACGACTCCTTCCATTAATGAGCGTTGAAAAAGAATGCGAAGCGGGTCAACTAGACTTTCAGCACAGCGAACGATAAATATAGGGGGTATGAGATCAGGACCACCAGATTTCGACAAATCAAGTCCCTTGATCAACCTAAGTACTACAGTTGCTGAAATCTCAACCGAGGCTATACTACAAGTACTTAAGGCTTCATCATGAGATATCGCAGAGGTATTGTTTAAATACTCTGATAAAAATGTGGAATGAAAATAGTTAGAGAACAGATTACTAATCGCGGTACCAGAATCCGCTTGCATGTTTTTGTACCTCATCATATTAGGCATGCCACCAGAAGAATTTTTATTTTTAATGTATGACCAGAATGTTTTTGGGTTTTCGACTAAAGATGATTCAATTTTCGCAATATAGGCATCAAAACATGTTTTTTCCAATTTTACTGCTCTTTGGCGTAATCTGAAAGGTTGCCATAGGTCTTATATTTAATGTGAAATTTGGATTTTTCCCTCAGTATTTTAATAAGAGACGAGTTATACCAGGGGGGGTAGTGACTAGATTTTATTGATTTTTGAGGTATATGTTTATCCCTGACTTCATATAGATTATTATAAAACAATAAAACAGCTTGCTCTAAGGGTATAGATTTCAAAATAGTGTGCCAATCGATTGCATCTAGATCTAAACAAATCTTTGAGTAGTCGCCACGATTAAATAAGTATTTTGAAACAAATCTACTTTCCAGAGTCTGAACTTTAAGAAAACTAACTATAATATCTAATGATTTATGGTGGGCGTCTTCTGGTACAAGAGGAGCTTCCGAGGCACTGACGCGCATACTTATGTTTGAAAGAACTAAGTCTAGAATCCGATTATTCGTATGAAGTTCACCATTATCAAAGCAGAATAAAGCGGTTCTTCACGCCGGAGCAACGTTGTCTTTTGTATAAGACTCAGGTGCGCTCCTGCGTGGAGTATTGCTCTCATCTTTGGGACGGATCCGCCAAGTACTTGCTCGAAGCTCTTGACAGGTTGCAAAGACGTGCTGTCCGTATTATCGGTAACGATGACGTTACGACCAGTCTGGAGCCGTTACAGCTACGTAGGGACATTGCTTCCCTTAGTGCTTTTTACCGCCTTTACCACGGTGAATGCTCTGAGGAGCTCTTTGACCTCATCCCTCCCTCTCCTTTCCTTTTCAGATCGACGCGTGCAGGTCTTAAAAGCCACCCTCATACCGTGCTGACCATCAAGACACGTATCAAAAAGTTTGGACAATCGTTCTTTTGCCGAACTGCCCGTATGTGGAATGCGCTTCCCGCACACGTGCTTCCTTCCTCTTTCTCTCCCGGGTCATTTAAGCGGGGCGTGAAAAAGCATTTATGCAGGCCGCCATAGTGAGAGCGTTCGGCATAGCGTGGTAGCGCTGTGATGAACGCTTTCACTTCTTGGGCTTCACTGGCTGCTTTTCATCAGGCAGAGTGAAGCCATTTTGGCGTGCCACAATAAAAAAATTAAAAAAAAAATTATACTGTCTCAGACCACAGGAACATAATATATCCAAAAACTCGGTGATGTGCTCACTACTTGCGGTAGCAAATGGTATTAACTCGGATCTGTTCATACTTTTAACCCAGGTGACATTGTCGCACAAATTGAAATCACCCAAAATTATAAATTTATCTAACGGATGTGACATCATCGTATCAAACAGTCTGTTTAAAAAGTTATGTAGTTGCCTCTTATAGGAATAGCCCATAGACTCATCACATAAGTAGATAGTGCATATGTGAACTTTGTATGAGACGCGGGGTTGGTCGGTATGAACCGTGATGGTGACCCATATATCTTCAGCCGTGCTACGCCAATCACATCTTTCTACAGCTAACAGATCGCGCCTCACTGCTAAAAGTACCCCTCCACCCTTAGATTGTCGCGTCCAAGAATAGTTGCGGTCACGTCTCCATACCAAGTAACGACTATCAAAAAGTTCTTTATCTATGATACCATCAGTGAGCCATGTCTCCGTGATCGATATAATATCATATGAGTTTAAATAAATATTACGCAAGAAGTCACTAGTTTTAGTACGTAAGCCCCGTGTATTCTGATAATATATCTTTAAAGAAAGCTCTTTTGAAACAAGAATAACAATCTAATAGTTAAATTACAATGTGTCCCACATTTAACCTCAATAAAAGTGTAAAAAAGTTTAAAAAGTACAAAACACAAGATCTTAATATAAGAAAAGAATAATAATTGTTTACCCATCATCAACTCATTATTGTATTTGAATATTGAGAGATAACGAAACAAAGGCGGAACACCTGTGCGGCTCATTAAAATTATTAGTGTAATTGCAAAACTATTCTTTAACCCGTTAGTACCACGGTCAGATTTAGTGTGTGTGATTGCATAAAAGGCACACAAAAGGTTTACTCGAACTGACCAGCAAAAAATTTCTATTGAAATTGCGAGTAAACAACAACAAGCGATTCTCAAACTTCTGTAGCGACTATTGTTAACATTTAAAAATGCAGAATGAAATGTGATTCACTTTAATACAGTGTAGTTCAGTGAAAAAACACTTAATAATTGTTTGTTATTTTAGCAAGATCTTTTTCTGTTTTCAGCAGGATCAGTGGTGCAGTATCTTCCAGTCGCGCGTAGATCCTGCAGTGTTTCACCCACACGTATTGAAACCCCTTCTCAGCGGCTAATTTCTTTAATTTATTAAGAAGTGTCTTATTACGAAGTCGCTATCACAATATGAAGATTTTTATGACAATGAGTCTGAATTAGATAAAAATATTGGTACAACGCCACCTCGTGAGACAAGCAGTAAACTTTCAACACATCGTATACATCACCATGAAGACAACATAAAGGACAACCAAAAAACCAAGCTTTGCCTGATAAGTGGTATCGAAAGCAACAAAACGTCAACTACATTAGGGAGTCATTTTGCTGACTATAACATATGTCATTATCGTATGCCAGGGGGAAGCATAGGTGATCTGTCAAATGGATTACAAAGTAAACTCAAAGATTTTGATTTGAATGATTACTGTATAATATTTTTAGGTGATGCCAACTTCACTGTATCCAAAAATTATAATATAATAATGCAACAATTACGACAAAAGTTGTTAACTGTCCAGCATACAAATGTCATAGTGTGTGCCCCAACTTTTAAATTAAATTTTAACTCAAATATTTTTAACAAGAGAATAGAAATATTTAATGATTTGTTATTTAAGGACAATAAAAAACACAAATATTGTTATATCCTAGACTCAAATAAGAATATTGATTACTCTTACAACATGTTCTCAAAGTACTCTGGAAAATTAAAAAATAGTGGATTCAGAGTAATCATAAAAGATTTAGATGAACTAGTATTGGCTATTTCTGAGTATTGTCATTTACCGGCATTGAATAAACCAATTTTAAATCCAGATGGAAATCAGAATAAATCGCCATTTCGTGTCTAATCAAAGTTTAAAAAATTGTTCAAACGCTATAATTTCAACTACCTTAGGTTTATCTGTTTTCCATCAAAACATACAGGGTGTTCGATCCAAGCTAAGTCAATTAGAGATACTCACACAATCACAAAAAATTGATATTTTATGTCTCAGTGAAACATTCTTGAGGTGTGAAGATGCAAGTTCCTTGCAAATACCCGGATATACCATGGCTGCATCTTTTTGTAGGACAAGGTCTCGGGGAGGCGTCTGCATATATATTGCAAATAATATTCACTTCAAACTACTGCAGTGTATTGACCCACTATGTATAGAAACAAATTTCGAATGTTGTGGTATACTGTTACCTGAACTGAACTATGTTGTCATCTGTTTGTATAGAACGCCTGCTTCTGACTTTGATATATTCATTAAAGCTTTAGAACAACTATTATATAAAATTACTCTCCGTTCACACTATGTTAAGAAAAAAGTTATTATTGCTGGGGACTTTAATGTAAACATTCTTGATAGTAACACATCAAAATGTAAAATATTAAAAAATACTTTGCTTAAATATAATGTTAAGTTCACCATAAATGAGCCAACTAGAATTACTCCTGAGTCAAGTACCTGTATTGATAATATTATAACTAATTTTAAGACCTTTAGCTCGAAAGTATTACATCTTGGCTTATCTGATCATTCAGGACAACTTATATGCGTGCCATGTAGCCAAAGCTTTATAGAAAAATATTGGTATATATATAGGCGAGATATAGATAAATACATAGAAATATTTATAAATTATATTTCACAGTTAAGTTTTTCTGATATTTATTTGTACAATGATGTAAACATGGCTTTCGTCACATTTTCAAAGTTATTTAATTTATTTTACAACTTAAGTATACCTATGACTAAAATTAGAGTAACATATAAGAGAAAAGGAAACTGGCAAACAAAAGGTATATATAGAGCAAGCAAGATAAAAAGAAGTTTACATCATCAAATTATAAATAAAAATAAAACATATCTTATCCCATATTATAGAAAATATTGTAAAATCTTAAAGTCAGTAACGCGTAAAGCTAAACGAATATCTAATATTTCATTAATAAATAAAAATACAAATAAAAATAAGGCAACATGGAATTTAATAAAAAATCAAACTACTCCAGTAAACAATTTTAAACCCACTATAAATAAGATCACTATAGGCGACCGTACAGTGAGTAACGTAAAGGATATAGCTGAGATTTTCAATAGCCATTTTACTACTGCAAATTTGTCCCCTCTTTTGAATAATAACTACCGGACTTCTACTGTAATCTCAAATAGTATGTTTCTTGCCCCTGTTGATGAAACTGAATTAAGGAAGATTGTCATGAGTTTTAAAAATAAAAAAAGCTGCGGTTATGACAGTATTCCAATGCAAGTTATAAAACGTTCTCTAGAATACATCAGTAAACCTCTTCTATATATTTTAAATCTAATGATTGAAACGGGTGTATTTCCCGATGAATTAAAAAGAGCTAAGGTAAAACCATTGTTTAAGAAAGGAAGCAAATGTAACGTAACGGACTACAGGCCTATAGCACTACTATCTAGTTTTTCAAAGATCTTTGAAAAAACTATTTATAACAGACTTTTAGACTTTTTCAATAAAAATAATTTAATAAATACAAATCAATTCGGTTTTCAGAAACAAAAATCGACTACTTTAGCAATGTTTATAACATTAAAAGATATATGGGAAGCTTTGAATAAAAAGAAATCATGTATTGGATTGTTTCTAGACATGTCTAAGGCATTTGATTGCGTAATCCATGAAACCCTTCTATATCAGCTTGATAAATTAGGTATTCGGGGAATAACACTAAAACTACTGGAAAGCTACCTTAAAAATAGAGACCAATACACAGTAATAGATACTTTTGATAATACAACTAAAACATTTAAAGAAGTAAAATCTGACCCTAGAGAGATGCTCCTAGGTCTACCACAGGGAAGCATTCTTGGCCCTCTTCTTTTTTTAGTATATGTGAACGAACTCCCGAATATCACAAACCACTTATGTGTTATGTTTGCTGATGATGCTACAATTTTCATACCCAATAATCAAAATGATAACATTAAATTTGAAAAAGAAATAGTTAAAACTTTAAATGAAACCATACGTTTTCTACAATCATTAAATCTGACAGTAAATCTTTCAAAAACAAAAGTAATACAATTTAGAAACTATAAAACGAATCAAATTAAACTAAATATCACGACTGAATGCAAGTCAATCATTGAAATTGTTGATGATATAAATTTCTTAGGTGTAAATATTGACTCACATCTAAATTGGAAGTTGCACATAACTAAAATTAATAATAAAATATCGAGCTACTGCTATGCCCTATCTATACTTGCGGAAACATCATCTGTAGAAGTAGCCAGAGCCGCCTACTTTGGCCAAGTTTATCCTCTTCTTACTTATGGAGTTATTTTCTGGGGAAACTCTGTTAATGTAAAATCTACCTTTATACTACAAAAGAAATGCTTGAGAACTATTTACAGTATGTACTCTGATGACACTCTGAGAAATGTTTTTAGAGAAAAGGGTTATTTGACACTGACAGGTATTTATGTATTAGAGATGGCTCTTTTTATAAAAAGCAATATTCAGTATTTTAAACATAAAAGCACAAATAATTGTAATTTGAGGAAGAGATATGCATATGACTTGGCTCTACCAAATATTAATAATGCCCTGTATCACAAGAGTGCCTATGTAACAGGAATTCAAATATTCAATCATCTGCCCACAGATCAAAAAGCCTCAGCAAATTTAAGCTGTTTTAAAATTAAATTAAAAAGATGGCTTATAGATAAGGCGTTCTACAGTTTGACTGAATATATTGGTACAAAAACAGCATAGTGGATGTTTCTATGTAACATGTACCTACATACTAAAAATTGCATGCCCGACTAGGGTAAATTGTTTGCTCCCATTATTTTATGCATGACACCTGCTATGTATTTACACAATTTTATGGCAATAAAAATTTATCTTATCTTATCTTATCTTATCTTATTACGAACAGTCAAGTGGTCATTTATAAAAATTCGCTCACCGCCTTGGAAACCCAGCATGGAAGGCATGATCGGAGTTGACTTTGATGCTGCTCTGTAGGCAGCTATAAAGTCCTCTTTGTCATATCTATTTAAAAAACATACTATTATTGGCTTGATACTATTTGGGTCACGTGAGGGCACTCTGGTTACAAAGTTGAATAAGGTTCTTGGATATTGGATACTGCACTGCTTTTCCGAGACTACACATCAGTTCAAGCAGGTTTTCAGACTTGCTTTGCGGTACACCTTTGATCTCCAGGTTGTTCATTCGGCTCCATTGTTCCACATCCTCCATTTCAGCCTTAATTGCATCAAGCTTATCTTGGATGACGTTAACTCTGCCATCCATGGCTCCGAGAGACGTTTTGAGGCCGGCGAACTCCCCTCTCAACTCCTTAATTTCGTTAGCAAGAGAAGCCAGTTGTGCTAATTTTTTATCCAAAGACTTGTTTATTTCAATCAGAAGCTGAGCGTTTGGGCTGCTACGATCGACAGCTGGAGATGAGATCGGTAACGACATAGGAGATGTAGCCGAAGTTTGGATAGATTGACCAGTATTTCTGCATGCTGGACAACGCCACTACTGCTGTTTTTTATCACCAAGTCTGCGGTACCCAGATTCAGTTATTTGGGCACAATGGAAATGAACCTTTTTGTTACAAGAATGGCAATGAGCACCGTCACTTAACATATCTTCACACAATGCACACTCCAATGTATTTCCGACTTGTGACATCTTTAGTTTGGGAACCACAGCACAGAACAAATAATAGTACCACAGGTTTAGGTAGGAATTCACAGCCAGACTGCACCGAACGCGTATGCACACTACTAAGTCTGTGAGCGAACTGAAGAACTAAAGACTTTACAAGGCATACATAATGAAAGAGTTTCGTATTTTTTATATTTAGATAAGTAGATAAATATATGGTTAAATAAACAATCATATAACTAAATAAGTGATGAGATAAACAAACACAACTAAATAAAATAAATCATTAAATAAATAATCGATAAATCAATAAATAAATCATTTATTAATAATCGATAAATCAACAAAGAAATAATTAAATAATAAACGATAAATCAACAAATAAATCACTAAATAATAAAACAATAAATCAACAAATACATTGAGGTAGAATAAATTAAGCTATCTACCATAATCTTGTGTTGTATTTTATTTCAATTGATTTCTACAACGCAAGGAACAGCAGAGATAAATACTTGTGAATTGTATATCGTAATAGTGAGAATCAACATGATCTTGTCTATCAAATGCAGTCTAGCATTCACGGTTATTATCTCTATTGTTCTTGGCTTAATTCTTTAATCTTGTAATCCTTGTTTCACTAGTTACTCAAGCTAGTTCTCTAGATAAACAAGCCTTGTTTTACTAGCCACTTGTGAATAGATGACTGTAGACTTAATCTTTATAGACATACAGACGTAAAGTTATTAATTATTCTAGAAGAGCAATCATTTTGATACTTTGGTTTAAATCTGGCTAGCCACTACAACTAGCCTACGACAACTGCACATTTGTATCCAGTCTAACTAATGAGTGAGACAGGTATTATTATAGAACAGAAACATTTAGTCACATTAGAGTTGATAGACAATAGCAGATTAGATGCAGAGTTGAGCAGATGAAGAGCAGATGCAGACATCCGACGGATAGTAAGTAACGGTAGGTAATATTTATTATAATTAAGCTAGGATGTAGGCTCGGAAGTAGGGTCATGTAGGGCTAATACAGAGATTTTGCAATGTTTCTTTATGTTTCAAGGGGAAGTGATCATATTTGTTTTATTGCTAGTAAGGCAATCGCTATAATGTGAAGCCTGAATTTAATAAATTGAAACTAGTACATGATCGTGACGGGATTGCGGAAGCTGGGGTTGTCACATATACACGTCCCGTCTTAAACTGACCTTGCATTCTATAGTCTGACGAGACTAACTCATCATTTACATATACATAGAACAATGAGTGAGAATAAAACCATGGTAAAACAAAGGGGAAAAAGATGCAAAAACGCCATCACTCATAATTAGCGCTCAGCGCCATGCAAATTGACATGAAACACGCTTCGCAGCGTATAGGGTAAAACAGGTCAGTTGTCCCCATAAAGTGACTTCGGTCAGCAGCGCGCTCAGCGTCAGCTGTGTAGGTACCCCGACATTCGCCTGGCTGGCTTTCCGACGGAGGATCACAAATCCTACAGGTACAATACACCTTTCCACGCGATCCTAACAATTGCTATGGCTAGTCTGTAACGCATTTAATCAACTCTATGCAATCACTCATTAGACTGACTATGTGCTCTTAGATTTCCTTAAGATTGACAATTTATCTAGGCTTCATAGAAGGCCGAGACTCGCCATTAGTTAGAGCAAGCTAGGTGGAATGGAAAGATGTATGGTCACTGTTCGTTCGGTCTAATGTACTGGTATAGACATGTGCAATCGACTTGATTGGAAGCAAAACAATCAAGATAGTCTAGCTCTCCTAAGATGTTGGATCTCTGTATTTGGCAAAGTATACTAGATACTCTTATAAAGCATATTAGACGATCACTACACGGTTCGAACCACCACAGCAGCCTGCCCATTTTGCGACTTGCACATTTGGCTATGTATCCCTAATGATACCTTTAATAAAATTGTTACATGGCTTAAAATTAATAACCTCAAAATAAATATAAATAAGACAAAGTGCATTCATTTTAAGACAAGACAAATATAAATATAAAAATTAAATATGATAATAATAAAATAGACATCATAAATGAAACAATTTTTTTAGGTGTAACAATTGATAAAATGTGTAATTGGAAAGCTCATATTGACATATTAGTATCTAATTTGGAAAGATATGTTTACGTTCTTAATAGAATCGCGAATGTAGCATCTAAAGAAGCTGCTCTAATGGCATATCACGGCTACGTGTCGCCATTGCTGAGGTATGGACTTATTCTATGGGGAAACTCGGTTGACTTGCTCAGAGCGTTTAGGGTACAAATAAATGTATTAGGTCAATCTGTGGTGCAGACTTTTTAGATAGCTGTAAACCATTGTTCAAGGCATTAAATGTTTTACCCCCTACCCTGTCTTTACATTTTTGATATAGGAATCTTTGTAAAAAAATATAGCAATCTATTTGAAACTAAGAATAGATCTGAATATAGAAGCAGAAAAAGAGAAAATCTATGTATACCTGACCAAAGATTAATATTATATTCAAAGAACGTTCATTGCATGTCCATTCGAATTTTCAATAAATTGCCTGGTGATATAAAAATACTGACATTTTATAAATTTAAATCCAAATTATTTCAATTTTTAATGAACAAAATGTACTATACCATTAACGACTACTTAAATGATAATATTTGACATGCTTTATTTTAGTTGTATTAACGTTGACTATGATTTTATTATAATTTGTTAATTATTTGTGTAATGTCTAATACAATTTTGAATATTTGCACATTGTATTATACGATAGAATATGCTGGTTAACATTATTTTAAGAACAATTTTTGTACCATATTTGAGCAAATAAATATTTGATTGATTGATTGATATATATTTTTTTACAATATTTGAATTTTTTATATAATTTAATTAGATTTTTCATTTTCTCTATTTTTTAAATGAGAACCCCTCTGCGGGTGAAGGCCTCCTCCAACTTTGCCCATTGTTTTCTATCTTTCGCCTTTGATTACCACTCGTCTCCTGCTGTATCTTTGAGGTCGTCGGTCCATCTTCTAGAGGGCCTGCCTCTTTTCCTTTTTCCCCTAGGTCCTTTCCATAGGACGACGGTACGCTTCGTCCATCGAGTGTCTGTTGTTCTAGCTACATGACCTGCCCATTTCCATTTCAGTTTCATGGAGTGAAGTAAGAAATCTATTTGTTTTGTTTTTTCTCTTATTTTGGTGTGGCGTATTCTATCTCTCTTTTGTATTTCTAGTATGGATCGTTCCATGGCGGCTTGACATATTCTAATTTTCTCTTTTGCCTTTTCGTGTATGTCCAGGTTTGTGAGCTATATGTTAGACAGGGAAGGATGCCACTATCTATTACTTTCTTTTTCACCGAAAGCGGCATGTCTCCTTTCATTATCTCTTTGTGGGCCCAGTATTTTTGCTCTATCATGTTTATCCTTCTATTTATTTCTTCTATGTTGTTGTTCCGGTGAAATGAGACTTGTTTACCTAGGTATATGTAGGTGTCTACATATTCTATGTTTTCGTGTCTTATCTTTATTGGTGATTTTGAGGAGTTGGTCATCAATTTAGTTTTTTGCAGGTTCATTTCTAATCCCACGCGTGCGCTTTCTGACTGTAGATGATGTATCATATTTTCTAATTGTGAAGTTTATTCTGAAAATAAGATTATGTCGTCAGCAAAGCGCAGATGGCTAAGGTATTCGTCATTTATTAAGATACCAAGGTTTTTTTATTCAAGTTTCTTGAATATCATTTCTAATACGGCAATAAAGAGCTTTGTGGATAAAGGGTCTCCTTGTTTTACGCTTCTTTTGATTCTTATTTCAAGACCTATTGTTTCCAGGCTAACTCTGCTTGTGCTTCTCTCATATATGTTTTTATTACGTTACAGAGGGTGCCGTCTATGTCGTTTACCTTCAAAGCCTCCCATATTGAGTTGTGTCAAATAGAGTCAAATGCCTTCTGGTAGTCAATAAAGGCTAAGTAAAGAGGTCTTTGGAATTCTTTGTATTTCTCTATTACGCTCTATAGAGTTTGGATATGGTCAACGATAGAGAATCCTCTACGAAACGTGCTTGCTCTACAGGCTGATTGTTGTCTATTTTTGTAGATATTTGGCTAAAAATACATTGTGAGAATAGTTTGTAGAGACTCGGTAGAAGACTGATAGGGCGGTAGTTACCAATGTCGTTTGGATCGCCTTTCTTATATAATAATATTAAATTCGACTTCGTCCATTGTTCGGGCACTCTCTCCTCTTTAATTATGGTATTGAATAGGATGGTTATTATAGGTGTCAATAGAGTTCGTCCCAATTTTAGCGCCTCGTTTGATATACCGTCTGGCCCTGGACTCTTGTCTGATTTCAGCATTTCTATTTCTCGGACTATTTCTGTTTCGTTCCATTCAATGTTCGTTTTACTTTGAGGGTGGAAAGTTATGATTTCGGAGTTTTCGTTGTCTTTTTGGTCGTAGAGGTTGGCGTAGAAATTTGTTGCTATTTTTAGAATATTATCTCTATTGGTTGAGGGTGTAGTGTTTTACAGCAGGCTTGGTATCCAGGCTTTGTGTGTACGGAGTTCTTTAAATGCTCGTTTGCAGCTACCACTAGTCTTCAAGTGTTTCTCTATTATTTTTGATCTGTGATTTTTGTAGTCTTTTCTAATACTTTTGTTAGTTTCTTTATAGAGAGAGCTCAGTTTCATCTTATCTTCGTGGCTTTTTGGTTTGAGATTTTGTAGTTTATGACGTTGTTTAATGAGACTGAAAGTTTCCTCGGTAAGAATTTTGTTTAATTTACGTTTATTTTTCTGTTTCTCTGTTTACATGCTGTCTAATAAACATTCTTCAAGTTTACTGTATAAGGATTGACCTATGTATCATCTGACTTAATAGAATTTATATTTTTTTCTAATTTTTCTAGGTAGGAACTTGCTTCATTTTGGTTTTTTAGGGTATATGTAGAGTGTTTGTACTTTACTCGGCTTTTTTTAATTTGTTTAAATGATATTTTTGATCTAACCATTCTGTGGTCTGACGGGAACTTGATGTTATTTAAAACATGTACATCTTTGAATTTGTTTAGAAAATTTGTAAGAATGTAATCTATTTCATTTGTGGTTGTCTGATCTGGTGACTTCCACGTCCATTTTTGGCTAGACTTTTTCTTGTAAAAAGTGTTCATAATAGATAGATTGTATTCTTGAGCGTATTGTATTAACAGTTGACCTCTAGGGCTTCTTTTACCGGACCCGAAACGTCCAAGAAGTTTGTTTCTTTCGGTGTCCTTCTGTCCTACTTTTGCGTTGAAGTCGCCCATAACTATTGTATATTTACTTGAATTTTCATGAGCTCTATGTAGAGTTTCGTAAAATGACTCAATTTCCACTTCTTGTGACTCTTCTGTAGGTGCGTATACTTGGATAATAGTGATTGGGGTATCGTTTATATCTATGTCTAATAGTGCTACTCGGTCGGATAAACCTATGAAGCTTTTAATGCAAGATTTTAGGTATTTTTTTATAATGAAGCCGACTCCATATCTTCCCTTTGTCTGTCCATTGTAACATAACATAAAATCGTCGTATTCGTCTATGCCATATCCTACTCTTCTCATTTCTGACAATCCGATGATGTCGTATTTAACATTGATTAGGGCTTTCGTAAGCTCTATGATTTTGGCCGTGCTTGCTAGAGCTCTTACATTATATGTACCGATGTGGAGATTGGGTTTTTGAATGGTAGAGCTGTTGATGCACCTCATCAGACAGTAGTCTGGTGAGGTGCATCAACAGAAACTTGATAGCCGTCTGCAGAAGTTCCAATAAGGAAGTTCGTCCACATCTGAAACCCGTGTAGGGTCGGTTACTAATTGGGACAGACTGTAGGCCAAAGCGAGGTTATGAATGGCTCTACCCACGTGGTCAAATGTGAAAATCCATTGCATATAGACTTTTTTTTAATCATTCCACTCGGATAATATCTAACCATTCGTATAGTAACAATTGACAAAACGTTTTTTTTAATACAAACTTTTTGTGTTATATTTTGGTTTACTCAATGATCCCTAAGTTAAACGTTAGTTACATCTGGGATTAAATAAAATCTCAGTACCGAAAAGTACAGAAATTTCCCGGTTTGCTCGGTACCAGTGTCTGCGCAGTACCTGGAATCCCGTTTTCTCCACCGTACCAGAACTGCAACCCCTAGTAGGTATGTATATTATACATACATAATAAATATAAATGACGTGTAAATATAAACTGTAAAATCTTACATCGTAATCGACCGATAATATTTAATATTAATTAAAATATGATAAATAATATTCTTTTTATTTATTTTTATCTTAATATTTTTCTTAAATACCTAAAAATATGTAAATAATGTAGGTCACAATTATTACATTTAGTAATAATAATATAATTTCCATACATTTGTGATATACTTAACTTAAAGTGTCCGCAGTGACGCGGAGCCCTAGTAATTCTAAATAACGCGTAGCCTTAAGATACGCGAATAAACCTATAATAGAAACTAACCTTGTGGCAATGTGTTACACTTCTGTCTAAACACAAATTCTAAATCCTGAATGCTATGCAAAGATAAGACAGGCTTGAAACATACAATGATAGGTGGTTGTTTCATTCAATAACTTAATATCAAATCAAATGATCTCACTATGATCTCACTATAAACGTCCTACTGCTGGGCAAATAAAATTATTTTAGCTAATTATACACATCTAAATTACCTGCATTAAGCCTTGATTTTTGACAGCTGACAAGGACGCAAATAACAGAGCTTGTTTCACTTACTCTAAATATCCTGTCGTTAGCTACTTGTGTTGGGATTAAAGTGGTTTCAAATGATTTAACCTAGAAGGCTGAATTTTTCCTTTAATTAAATAATGTTTGATGAAAGGAAGAATCATATAAAAGAAAAAAATAATGTATCGCTTATAATTTTGCTACATTCCTTTGAATGTGTAAGCGGGCCATTATTGATCTGCGTTCTCTATGATTCTGGTCGCTCTGTTTTTATCTCTGCTCGAGTGTTCGGTATGGAAGGGCGTGTGTGTTTAAATTAACAGCCATATCGATTTTTTAATATAGTGGGCTATAAAAAGCAGACACACGCTGAGAACAGTCTCTTTTTGCTGCCCCAGCTCTGCCTTACAGTAATTGTCCTCACGCTGCTCAGATCTCGGTGCTGAGATCTCAGTGCGTTGTCTATAATATTTCCAACTGAATTATTTTTATATATTGCTGTGTTTCGAATTTACAGATGTTACTAGTGTTTTGCAGTGTTTGGTAATTGCATAGATTGTTAGTGTTTAACGTAAAGTCTAAATTAGTATAATTCGTTTAAAGTCATGTTTCCCTTAAGCACGGACCTCTTTTTTTCAGGTCCGTGCCTTCAAGTGGAATAATTGCTATTCCTGTCTTGTTGTAATTACTGTCAAGCAAGTGTAATTGGTATTGAAGTGACGCGAGGTACCCTGTGATTCCGTGGATGAAATACCATTCCCAGTTAATTTATTGATTCCCATTTTTACCGTTTCCGTCCAACATTCAATTACAATGTTGGTATCCACCCGCTTGTTGTAGTCTCTTGTTAAAAATTGTCTAACGGTTTTGCAATCACCATTTTACTTAGTAAAGTGAGCCTGGTTCAATTGTAGCTGTACTACAACAGAGCCACAAAAGCCGGGACTTAGTGAACATAAGTTCATTCCTTTTCTTGGTGTATTCCAGGGTTCCTGTACCAGGCTTAACTCCTGGGCCTGTGCGCTATCTGCCTGCTGCCTGCCCGCCTGCTAGAGCCCGTGCAAGACCAGCTGCCTGGCGTACACGACTCCGCTTTCGTCCCTGCGCGCAGACTGATCCCGCCAGCTCCAGGTTCCGGCTAGCTGCAGTCTACGAGGAAGATTAGCCTAAAGCTAAGTCCTTTTTAAGTCCTAGTCAAGCGGACAGAGTGAGCGATCCATGAACCCTCCCTGAGTTTTGTAAATTCTTTACTAAAAGAATAGGAATAAACCTTGTTTACCTATTCGCTGGTTTTCATTCCTACCCTGAAGCAGGGACTAAACCGCTACATACTAATTGTAGGAGGTTTAGCCCTCTAACTCGCTTCAGTGGCGCCCAATGTGGGGCGAATTCATAACCGTCTACCTAGCGATAATGGAGGGTATGTTTGCACGCTTGTCGAGGTCCTTGTCGGAGGAGGATAAGTTAGAAATTTTATCACACAATGTAAGACCGTGCTACGCAGATGCTTTGGTCGCGGCTTCGCCTAATTTAACAATTAATTCACTTATAATGGCTTGCCAACATTATGAGAGGGTGCAATGTCAATTCAATAATTTTCGTGAACCTCCAGGTCCTAGTGCTCAGACTCTCGCTCCTGAGTTCTCTTATCGGGGGAATAGTGCTTCTGCTTCGCCAGCAAGCAGAGACGGCTTTGCAAAGTTTAACGGCAGTGCTCCTAATAGATCCTTCGTTGCAGCTATTTGGCTTGTTGGCCGTTGGCTGCACCATTGAATAAACTAACGTCACAGGGAAAAAAGGCTGCTCCTTTTGCTTGGACAGCCGAGTCAAGTACTGCTTTCGTCAAACTCAAACAATGCCTGACTTCGCCGCCTATTTTATCGTGCCCAGATTATTCGGAGCCCTTTCAGGTTCACACGGACGCTAGCGACTATGGGATTGGTGCTGTCCTTACACAGGTTCTAAACGGCGACGAGAGGGTAATAGCCTACATGAGCAAGTCGCTGACAGCCTAAGAGCGTAATTATAGCGCTACAGAACGCGAAGCGTTAGCGGTTATTTTGGCAATAGAGCACTGGAGGTGTTACTTAGATAATGGTATAAAATTTTCAGTTTACACGGATCACTCATCCTTAAAGTGGTTCCTTAATATTAATAACCCTGCAGGTCGGTTGGCCAGGTGGGGAGTGCGTCTCTCAGCGTTTAATTTCGATATAAAGCATAGGCGTGGGAAGGACAATGTCGTTCCAGACTTCTTATCCCGTGCTGTGCCCGTGGCGGCTATAGGCAACGTTAACCAAGCCGCACCTAATGAGTCGGATCCTTGGTATCTAAATATTTATAATGGTTGTCAGGCGTCCCCCACTTCATTTCTAAAATACAAAATAGCTAATAACAAACTTTATCGCTACATGAAAAATATGAACCCTTTAACTAGGGAGTTTGAATGAAAGGAGGTGGTTCCTAGTGAATCCAGGTTGAATATTGTGAAGGAAAATCATGCTAGTCCAACGTCTGGACATTTGGGAATTTTTAAGACAATGAATAGATGGTTTTTTTCGGCGGTAGTAGTAAAATTAACAACATCATCTCCACTAATTTATTTTATTTAAAAATATAAAGAAACTGTTTCAGTGAGTGTAATTGTGTTTAATCACTTCATTAATAGTAAAATATCATTAAGTATTAAAGGTATCACTGTCTGATGTGTATATAGCATTGTATTTGCACTGACCTACCGTTACACTTCTATCTGCAAGTTTGACACACATAGAAGTTACAATGACTGAGGCTGCGGCTGTCCTTAATACTCAGATGTCACTGGAGAAGAAACTAATGCAGAGGATGGATGACTTTGAGGCGCAGCTGAAAGCTCCTTCTCCAAAACAGGACATAGCTGGGCTCTTCTCAGAGTTCATGAAGTTTAAGAGCTTAGCCTGGGACATTCTATCCAATCTTAGGCAGCAAATCGATGGGCTGTTGTGGTCTACTGAGTCAGCGGAACTAAGACACAGAAGGAAGTTCCTACTTCTAAGCGGTGTTCCTGAGAAGGCCGATGAAGACTTGCGGGCAACAGCAGTATCCTTATTAAGCAGGCACCTTGGCATGAAGGAACTCTCAAGCAACTCAATAAAGGATTGTCACCGGCTAGGGCCATTCAATAACGGCCGTGTTCGTCCCTTGGTCATTGGCTTCACCGATACAGGTATGCGCCGTAGCGTCTGGAGAAACAAGACGAAGTTAAAGGGCTCTAATTTGGTCCTGGCCGAATTCCTTACAAAGACTCGTCAGGCCCTCTTTCAGGCTGCTCGGAGACACTTTGGCATGACCAACGTATGAACGTTGGACGGGAGCGTACATGTAAAGGCTCCAGATGGGTCACGGCAGCGTATTACATCTGTCGAGGACTTAAATAGCCTGATTGCACTTCATCCAGGGTCCGTCAGCAGCGTGGAGGAGAGTGCAGCTAAAAAGTCGGCGCCCGGTTCATCAAAGGCAGTTATGGCTTCGACAAGATCTAGGCGCACTGTTAAAAGCTCCAAGTAACCTCGCAGCACCTCGATCGCTATTGTAATAATTGTGATTCTATGTTGCATTAATGCAGTAGTCTTTGATTAAATTTAATGGTCACGGTGTGTAGTGTGGTCCTTGGCTTAGCGATTCAATTAATTAGCATTGCTGCTATGATAAGTTATCAATTTTGAGCCCACAATAATTTAATATAATATATAGATAGGTACCCACTTTTCTATTTGTCTTTAAACTGCTTGGGCGGGTAAAACCGATTTTATTCATTTTTTTGTGACTCGGTTTAACTTTTTCACATTTTGTTTGTTTTGTTTACCTGTCAGTCAGATTTTCGTGTTGTTGATAAGTGTCAATGTCATGTCAACATGCTAGACCAAGGAGTTAGATTCTTACAGCCAGTTTAACCTTATTTAATTAAAGTGCAGTCTAAGTACTGTAACTGAATTAGCGCCTTGGCACCACCTTTTTTGAATTTTTTGCTAAGGACTAAACTTAGCTTACTTTTAATTTTGCTGTGCTGTAAATGGTCTGTTTTTTAAACGTTTTTAAAAAAAATGTTTTTAACATTAATCGATAAGCTTTGTTTATAAGTTTTTTTTTTTTGTAAACCTTTCGGCCGGTAGGAAGTGCTAGATACGATATAGTTTTTTAGCAAGAGTAGTATTTTAATGATTTGTTCTACATTATTTATTTTGTTTTGTATTTTATATTTATTTTATATTTTTATTTTTATTTATTGCTCTGATGATGTCTGATGATGACAGTTTTATGTCAGTTAGTGACTCTGACTTGTCTTTCCATTCGCCCGATCAAAGTCTTTATGACAATTCTACCTTGAATAGCTTGTTGAGGAAAGAGTTCTATAACATAAGAGACAGTTTTAATGTCTGCCACATTAATGCTCAAAGCATACCGTCGCATTACTCTGAACTATTAGACACTTTTAGTTCTGATTGTGTATATGCGGTCCTGGTGTCTGAGAGCTGGCTTAAGCCAAATTTATGTTCCGCGTCATTTAGTGTTCGGGGTATGAGCTTATCCGTAATGACCGTGTCGGTAAAGGTGGTGGAGGAGTTGCTATTTATCTATCTAACAACATTCCTTTTAAATTTCTTGCCTCTTCTTCTTCTCGCCATGGCTGTATGGAATTCTTACTTTTAGAAATTACTTTAAAAGCTACAAAGGTCGTTCTTGGCGCTATATACTGCCCACTTTCTATTGATTACATTTCTGACTTAGAATCCTTATTAGACTCGATTGGCACGGATTACACTCATCATGTAATCATGGGTGATTTTAATACTGATCTGTTGAGGGATTATCCTCAGTCATCTAGATTACGATCGGTGGTGCATTCAGCTAACCTTACTTTTATGCCTCTTGATGCCACTCATCACAATATAACCACACCTGATACGCGAATCGACCACATAATAACATCCTCTCAAGACAATACCATCAAGTATGGTCAGCTGCCTGCTCCTGGCTTCTCCAGACACGATTTACTATTTCTTGGGTATAAGGCTAAGCCTCCAAAATCAAAGCCTGCAGTGGTCCGAATTCGTATGTTTGCAAAAATGGACGTAGAGAAGCTTAGGGACGACGCACAGTCTATTGATTGGTCGCCCGTCTTTAACGCCACCACTGTTGATGATATGGTTTCAGCTTTTAATGTTATCATCAAAAAACTTTTTGATAACCACGCACCGCTGAAGGACGTGCGTTTGAAACGACCCCCTGCGCCCTGGATAACACCTTTAGTGCGTATCGCAATGAGAAGGAGTAACAAAGCATTTCAAACATTTAAAAAGTGCCGAACCGATTCTAACTGGGACGCCTTCAAAACTGCTAGAAATCGCTGCAATCAGATGGTGAGGTCCGCTAAACGTCGCTATATTCATTCCCATATTTTTGATTCGACCCCTGCCCATACTTGGAAATTTCTCCGTACCCTTGGTATTGGTAAAGCCCAGACTCAGCAAAAAACTTTTTTTCCCCTAAATGATTTAAACAAGCATTTCACTTCCGTTAATGTTCTCCCTTCTTCAATTAAAAAAGCCACTATTTCCGCTTTATCTTCTGCTTCTAATCCTGCTGACCCTCAATTTTGTTTCACCACTGTCACCGAGGATGAGATTCGCAAAACTATCTTCGCTATTAAGTCTAGGGCTGTGGGATGTGATGATATCAGTCGTACTATGGTGGTGCATGTATTGGAGAGTGTCCTTCCCGTTATCACCCATATGTTAAATTATTCCCTCTCCTGTGGCATATTTCCTGCTTGTTGGCGTAAAGCTTACACAATTCCTCTCCCAAAAACCTCAAATCCCAACACCTTAACTCAATTTAGACCAATATCCATCCTGCCCTTCCTCTCCAAAATCTTAGAAGCTGTCGTATACAAACAGCTGTCCTCTTTCATATATGTTAATAATCATCTCTGCTCGTATCAATCTGGGTTCAGGCCCGGACATAGTACTACCACAGCCCTACTCAAAGTGGCGGAGGACATTCGCGACGGGATGGAGGAGTCTCGATTGACGGTATTGGTTTTAATTGACTTCTCTAACGCCTTCAATGCTGTTGATCACTATATCCTCCTCGCCATCACTTCAAAATTGGGATTCTCAGCCTCGGTGCTAAATTGGTTTTCTTCTTATCTTCGTGGACGCCAACAGGCCGTCCGTGTGGACAAATCTCTCTCCGACTGGTGTGACCTGGTCGCTGGCGTTCCACAAGGCGGTATTCTTTCTCCTCTACTCTTATCTATTTTTATTAATTCTATAACATCCCATCTAAGGTGCTCTTACCATCTGTATGCAGACGACCTACAGCTCTATGTTCAGGGGGATGTCACTAACTTGAACCAAGTCATTGCGCGGCTGAACCTCGACCTTGACAGTATTTGTAAATGGTCTTCTAATTTTGGTATCGATGTGAACCCAAACAAGTGTCAGGCGATCATCATTGGAAGTTCTCGTCAATTATGTAAATTGGACAATGCGGCGACTACTCCCTTATGGTATGGTGGAAACGTCATACCATTTCAGCCAGAGGTCAAGAACTTGGGACTTTTCATAGATGGCTCCATGAAGTGGCATAAACAGATTGGTGAAATCTCTCGCCGTGTCATTGGTACTCTACGATCCCTTTACAGATTTAAAAACTTTCTCCCGTCCTGTACCAAGATCATGTTAGCTCAAGCTCTCGTGCTGCCTGCCATTGATTATGCAGATGTTTGTTTATCTGATGCAAATCAAGACCTCATTAACAAATTAGAACGTCTCCTGAACAGCTGCATTAGATTTATCTATGGTCTTTGCAAGTATGATCACATCTCCAGTTACCGGAAACAGCTGAAATGGCTTCCCATCCGCGAACGTAGAAACCATAGACTGGTCTGTATGCTGTTCAATATTCTTTTTGATCCACGTACTCCACATTACCTTAAGTCTAAATTTTAATTCCTAGGGTCTTCTCACTCACTCAATCTTCGTTCTTCCAATAACCTTCTTTTAGAAACTCCTCTACATCATTCCAACTTCGTTTCCGACTCCTTCACCGTTACCGCAATTCGTCTTTGGAACGCTCTTCCCCTTAAGATTCGCCAAGCTCACAACATACAATCTTTTAAGCGAATGACTCGCGAGCATTATTTTAACCTTAGTGTATAACATCATCAGCGCTCATATGATTTGTGTAGTTTATGTAGTATATTATCTATAATTATATTATGTGTAGTTATGTTATATAAATGATAAATATTTAGTAGGTATCTTTTTTGCGCCGTCTATCTTCTTTTTCTAACTCTTTTTACTGGTTGACTGGTAGAGAATGTTTTTAGCATTAAGTCCGCCATTTGTACTTGATTTTGTGCAATAAAGTATAAATAAATAAATAGATTGTCGTTGAATTATTTTTGGCCGGGCTTGCAGAAAGACGTAGCTGATTTTGTCAATCTGTGACGCATGTAATTCACATAAACAGGCTCAACATGCTACTCTAGGCTTGATGGGTCATCCTAAGGATTGTTCCAGACCTTTCCAAATGCTCAGTATTGATTTAACGGGACCTCTGCCTGCGACTAGGAAACAGAATACTTTGATTTTGGTCGTGACGTGTTGCTTTTCGAAGTATTTGCTTATATTCCCTATTCGCCGAGCGACTGCAGAAGTAATAACCAACATTATTGAAGAAAAAGTTTTTTTGGTTCATGGTGTCCCCAGTACCATTCTCATGGACAATGGTAAACAGCTCATTAGCCAAAAATTACAGCACATGTTTGCTCAATATAAAATACCTAACGTGCGCTTTACTCCCAAATATACTCCACAGGTAAACACCGTTGAGCGATACAACAAAACCATTATGACAGCAGTATCCACGTTCATTGAGGAAGATCATAGATGTTGGGACTTAAACCTTCCAAAAATTCAATACGCTCTAAATACTGCCGTTAGCGAAGCTACGGGGTTCACCCCATCCTTTTTAGTTTTCGGACGGGAATTGGTAGTTTGTGGTTCCCACTATACTGATGTCGACTTGACGGATAATATAGTGTTTACGCCTAGGGATGAGTATGCAGAAAATACTGGTAAACTTAGAAAAATTTTCGATCAGGTGCAAAGTTCGTTAATAAAGTCGCATGCTAGGAATTGTGGTCCGTACAATCTTCGTCGTAAAAATCACGATTTCAATGTGGGTGATATTGTCTGGCGTAGAACTTATTACCAAAGTGACTAAGACAAATACTTCTCAAAGAAACTTGCTCCTAAATATATTAAGTGTCGCATTAAAGCTAAATTGTCACCCTTAGTGTATGAACTCGACATGAATGATAAAAATCTTGGTTCTTGGCATATCAAGGATTTTAAAATAAAAATATAATTAATAAGGTCTTATTTTTAATGTTTTTCGCTGGAAAAACCTTATTAAATAAAATAAGTCTATAGCTACTAGCTATTAACACCCTAAATTTTTTTTATTACAACTTATCATGAAAATGAAACAAGTTTATACTGAATAAAGTTTTACTTATAGAAACTCTAACTTACACACAGATGCACAGCAGCGTAAACATAAGCTAAACAAATATACTGAAAAATCATAACTAAAATGAACCGGTGCAATGTCTAAAAACTTAAAGTACTCATCAGCCGATGGTTATCTTATAACTACTTAAATACATTTTTAGTTTGTTTAAATACAGTATTCTAACAAAATAGAAATACTAAATGAAAAATAAAAGGGGAAATCCACTTTTTCAGGTCTTCGGGCGAATATTGTTTTGTTGTCCGGCGAAATGTGTGCAATTGCACACGCTTTTCGGGTCTACATATGATGAGGTCGTTGTTGGTTCTATCCCAAGTTGAATTCCCAGATAATAAGAAAAAAAAGGGAGGAAAAGAAAAAAGAAATAAAAAGAATAATTATAAAAAAAAAGAATACAAAAAAAAAACAATATAATTTTTTTTTTTTTTTTTAATAGATAGAGATATATATGGATCGCTTCTCAACTGTAACCGTTTCAATTACTGCTATTGAATCTTATTGTCTCATGTTTTAAACTTGACTCTTACTGTCTTGTGAGTGGCAGGGTTTCCGTCAATTTTCGGGATTGTTTTTATCTTTGGTTACAGTTGTTAATGTCTTGGGTGATTATTAGTTCTTCAAAGTTATTCAAAACTCTTACTACTACAGTCATATTGGGTGTTTAACTAAAGATAGGCTGTTATGGGATGTGAGTTGTAGTCATATGTTAATTTATGACTGCATTATGAAGAATATGGAGACTAATGAATGGAAATGAAGGTATATACGACGATGTATGCAGATGAATTTGGTCTTCTGTATTAATCTTGAGGATTGTTTTTCTTCCATAATTGGATTTTCCTAGGCAACATCCTACTCTAAAAGGGGAGATATGTAACACTTCAAATGCGCAGCTTCGATAACAAAGGCCTTTGCTCTTCTATTTTGCAGTGTTCGTTCTTGATGTCCACCGATGTTGTAAGGATATATTAATGTAATATACTAAAAACTAAATGCCGAAATTATCACCGAAATATCTGAAAATTTAATTACGCACGCAGCGTGATTCCGAGCCATAAAGTTACTATTCCGCTAGGTATAGTAACTTTATGTTCCGAGCACTGATTTGACAAGTGTAAGGACTCTGACAGAAGATGACAATCCGTTTTAATTATCAGTGCCCCGCCAAGTCGACCAAAAAAGCGGCACTGCCGTAGGTATATCCTTATCTCGAAGCAGTTAAGGCCATTTTCGACCTCCTATAACTTCGTTGTGGATAAAACTAGAAGCCTGAATTTTTAATTACCAAGCAGGCATTGTATAATAACGGTATATTTCAAATTTCATTCAATCCGAACCAGTAGTTTAAGAATTATAACTAGTCAAAGTGTCTTAATTTGGTCAATGACTGACTGACTGACCGATCATCAAAACCTTAAGGCAATTCTAGCAGACATAGAAGCTTTAAATTAAGAATAGAATTAGCGTTTAGTATATAAATTCAGAAAATACTAAAATATTTTGCAATTTCGGTCTAGTTTCCTAGAAACACCAACTGCATAAATAACTTTGTAATCCGATATAAATATAAAGTATTACAAAGTTACATTTGCATTGAATGAATTATGTATAAGTACTATAGTATAATGGAATATCAGTTGTTTGTAATCAAGAAGTAGAAGGTACCGGAAAGGAAAAAAAAAAGTAGATCTATCTACAAAAGGAAATGAGATGCCATGAAAAACATACTTGTAAAAAAGCACAGTGACGTAATACCGTTGGCTCACAGCGTAAATCACAAATTACTACAAAGAATTCAACGAGTCTTCTGGGGTCTCGGTAGCTCAGCGGTTAGAGCAGTGGACCGGTAATCCAAAGGTCATGGGTTCGAATCCCATTCGAGCTTCCTGAGACTGGTTGATTTTTTTTTTTCTAGCAAACATTTTATCCTATATTAATGATATAGTATAAGATATCTTCACCTGATTATTATATAAACACGAAGATAACGAAACGTTAAAAAAAAAAATGTCTACTGTTACGTTGTAGGTTCTTGCTTACCTCTGTTAATCCGCAGATAGGGTCGCAATAAAAAAAAAAAAAAAAACAATTACCTAAAAACATTGGTGGTAAATGATCTGGTTTCCTAGAAGAATAGATCATTGTAGTTTGTTGAATTAAATTCGTTATATCTCCGTAATATAGATTTGTAGCTTTGTCTGACATATTTTAATCAAATTTTTGTTTAGCGCTTTTAATTAATAAAACCTGCTTTAGAACACTTCTTAGCAAGATTTTCAATCAATTAAAAGGAAATTAACTTAATTTTGCTTTGTTTACATAATTAAACTCCATCGTAGCGACATCTAGTAGTAGCGTAACGAAGTAAATTAATTAATTAATTTGCAATTTACATTTTTACCAAAATTAATAAAAATGTTTAGTTTTTTGAAAATCCAAATCCTTTAATAATCTTAAAGGCGTGTGTTTATGACCTAATAGACTACCTAAGTTTATGACTTTTATTATAAACCTATATGTTTATGACTATAAAGAAATAATTATTGTAAAACACGGTCGTAATGTGCATTTAAATGAAATTGTAAAGTTCACTTCATGTTTTATTCTGTCAAACAAAATGTTTCCAATCGTGATTTGGCTACGTTTATCCCGTCACGCATACTTTCTATAATACACATTGAAAATTTCAGTGCGAAATATCAAAAATATTTTGAATAACAGCTAATGGAAAACAAACAATTTTTCCGTTTTTACCGCCTAAGGCCCTTAATATCTACCAGATTTCATATTATCACTTTAATTTTTTAGTCGCACAACCAGTTTCGGATTAACAACTACTTATACGAGTATTAACTTTCGGTAATAAAATACAAGCAAAACCGTAAATTAAACTATTTTTTAGTAAGTATAGACTTTTTTAGAGAATCTCCGATATTACTAAATAAGTTTTATCTGTGGATTGTCTCTGCGCATTGGTGTGGCGAAAGAAGAAAACAATTCTGCTAAATAATTATGCAGGGTAATTACTTCATAAAATTGGATTTATAATATAAACTTTTGCAACAAAAAGCTAGGATTTTTGTTAAAGATTAACGAATGAACGACGTATATTGCATTGCTTACCTAGATGAATGGCTTAGCCAAACATTGTGTCGGTGTCGACACGGTTGCTTCGCAGTACAGAGCTAACGTAAACGCAACACAAGTTCGATAATCTAATGATTATCGAACTTGTGCTAATACTCATCAAATAAACATTTTGCAGACACCGAGCTCAGGGATATTAATTGCTTTGCCAACAGAATTAACTACTGGCTGGTTGCAATAATTTTGTATGAATGTCAGACAAGAAATCTAGAATAGGCAGGTAATAATATTAGGATGACTCTTGACAGAAGAGTTCCTGGTATCAGATTCATGGCTTAGTTTTTTTACGCTGTACTAACTCTTCCATACTTCAAACTTTCTCCCAAAAATCACCCAAATCGTTCATAAGTAGACGTACAAACACATCTTAAACCTGTTTTACACCTATTCGCCTTTTTACTCTGGGTAAATAACTACTTCCCCTGTTTCAGTCTACTTCCCCTGTTTAGTCTACTTTTCCTGTTTCATTTTACTTTCCAAATTTCTGTTTTCAAAAATATAATACATACTTACTTCACCCAAAAAACGGCAACTTCTGGACAATTTTCGCCTTTAGCATTCGTATTGCATGTCTGTCGCTCTACAGGCTGTGCCTTCACCGCTGAAATAGGTTTTTCTAAAGTGTGGGGAGTACCCTCAAAAGATACATTTGCGTTGTTTAAGTCAAAATCAACATCGCTTACCAACTTAGATTTTAAAACAAGTTAAACATACATACATAATTATAATCAAGACTATTATGCCCGAAGATCAAGTCAGAGTCTAGGCAATGAAGACAGCAAAAGCAGTCCTCTACCATAGTCCACTTTTCGCCAAATAGCGAATGCTTTTTTGCTCAACGTGACAGGTGGTCAGCCCATCGCCGCTTTAGGCTGTTGAAAGTATGTGCAGTCTTAAGCCTGTTAGTCGCCTTTTACGACACCCAATGGAACAGAGGGTGTAGTAGTATTCTTTCACCGCTGCGCGACACAGTTATAGTCGAACAAGTTAGCTGTAATGTTAATAGTATTGACAGAGAAAATAGCATACTAGTACCTAAATACTATTCTTGTGATGAATGTAACAGAACAAATTGGAAGGTTGGCTGTTAAAAATATTTTCGTATTGCACTAGAGTGTAAGTTGTTTACTGTTTTATAGTAACAGCTATACCTAAAATAAGTTTTAAACTTAAAATAACGTGGTTTTCAAATTAACGCATGCGGTGTTTATTTCGCAGCTCTAAAATGATTTTAATGTTCGTAACTTTAAGAGATGATCTATTGTCTCATGAACACATATGGTATGGCAGCTTTTATAGTCTGTTCATTAGCATGATACTTATGACAGGTGTCAAATTTTCATGCCTATGGTTGAGACATTACAGACGTAATTGAATCAAATGATAATTGAAGTTATCAATTGAATATCATTATCTATCGTTAATCGTTTTTTGCTTCAAATTATAATGTTGGATGCTATATAAATCACTTAATTTTAGAAATACATAATAATAATATGTAAATAAAATTCGTGAATAGATTTTTAATGTTTTAATAATTAACAAATTCTTAATTATGTATTGGTGTACAACCTAAATCATCACTGTAATTACTAGAGTGAGTATGAGTATGAGTGAATAAGAGTGAGAGTACCTTGTGAATAGTACGAATAAATATGGTTACGTACGAGTATAGCTGCAGTATCAAAATCGTCTATTTTTGTAACATTCCTTTTTTTGTTAGGTGTCGATAATTTATTTTCTTCGGTGGTTGCCGTACTCGTAGATGCATCATCATATTATTCTTTCGAGATGCGAGACACTGTAGCACGTGACTAGGGTTACCATCCGTCCGGATTAAACCGGACATGTCCGGACTTTCAGACTCTAGTGCGGACTTTGCCCGGCTCTTTAATTTGTCCGGATTTTGGAATATGAGTAACAAAACTGCATTTTATGTAATATCAAGTATGTCTTATTAACTTCTCATTTATCTAAAAACAAAATATAAAAAGTAAGCAATGTTTCCATTTTGTGACGAAGTCCGGCCTTTTATCGAAATGTGAGGTTTTTTGTCAGGACTTAAAAATATAAAAAGTAAGTTATGTTTCCATTTTGTGACTAAAAAGTCCGGCCTTTTATCGAAATGTGAGGTTTTTTGTCAGGACTTTAAAATATAAAAAGTAGGTAATGTTTCCATTTTGTGACTAAAAAGTCCGGCCTTTTATCGAAATGTGAGGTTTTTTGTCAGGACTTTTCAAATTCCTAAATGGTAGCCCTACACGCGACCGCAATTATCGATTTAAATTGAGCCCAATGAAGTATTGTTCCTTTCTAATATGCCAATTCAATTACTTTTAAAGTTTTTCATTCCTCATACTCGGAAAATAGGTCTAAAGTTGCATGAGGAGCGGGTGGAAAGTAGTACTATCGATGTCATAAAAGGCGACTAACGGACTAAAGACTGCACATACAACCAACAGCATAGAGCGGCGATGGGCTCATCAATATAATACTACCAACCTCTCTCTTCTCTTTGGTGTCGCAAAAGGCGACTAACGGACTAAACACTTCACATACATCCAACAGCATAGAGCGGCGATAGGCACATCAAATAATACTACTAACCCCTCTCTTCTCTTCGGTGTCATAAAAGGCGACTAACGGACTAAAGACTGCGCATATATCCAACAGCATAGAGCGGCGATGGGCTCATCAAAATAATACTACCAACCCCTCTCTTTCCTTTGATGTCGTAAAAGGCGACTATTTTCTTTAGCTAATTCATGTTTTATTTTTAGTTACTTTCCTTGTATTCGTAGATAATGAAAAGCAAAGTGTTTACTTATTTAGTCCCTCGAACCTCGTTGTACCTACTATTTTAACTTCAATATAATCGTCATTAAACTCAAGATAAATAAGTAAAGACTATCAAATCAATTAATATAGCTTGAATTATAAATACAAAATTAAAGTCAATCGATTGGTTATTGGACATCAATTGAACTTAAATTGATTTACTATCCCAACACAAGTATTTTTTTGTATTGGAATGACCTTGTGAAGGGGTACGTTTTTTTTAATGTAATGTTTAAAAATTGTGTTAAATGTGTGTTATGTGAGTTTATTGGAATAAAACCTAATCTAACGTATAATAAATAGTCACAAAAAGTAATTGTAGTATGTTAAGTGATGGATTATAAAAAATAATATTATTTAAATGTTGTCAATTAAGTTCATACGCTGTTACAAAGTCACGTCGTCGTTTTGATGACACCTGTCATAAGTATCAAGCTATATTGAACAGACTATAGTCTGTCGAGTGGAAGCAAAGAGATTGAGAGACAGACCTAGACAGTTACTATGTGACATTACCTTCAGGTGGAAGGTGAGGATCACAATAGTTAACTATTATAATAATATGTTTAATATTACAGATAATAATTGTCATATGAATATTTACTAAATACGTATTTAAACATCCATTGTTATTTAAACTGCTAATTCTAAAGGTCACAGCCCTTCTCTTGTAGGTACATTAAATCTTAAACATTTTTCTCTGGGACAATTACCTAATTGTACATACTAAATAATGTTAATTGGTATACTTATACAAATTTAACATTATGGTATACTTATATCTACTTAGATACTTACCTGAATTTTCCAAAGACATACCATGGAGCTTTTACAAACTACATTTTTTGAAGATTACAAAAATTAGAATTTTACTAATAACTTGTCATTAAATAACCCCCTAAACATGCATTTCAAACAAATTGATGATCCTAAAACTATCGAATAGAATCTTTGTATATATTTAATTTTTTTTCAGAAGTGGTCACGTAGGCACCTGTGAGGTCACGTCGTTGTACACTGTCTCGTGGCGGCTGCATGTTTGCAGATTATGTAGCGTTTCATATGTGATAGGTATGAACAGGTCTTCACCTATCAGATCAGAATTATTCTTCAGTAAGCATGGTGGTAGGATTCTGCCTAGGCGGATGTGATGTAACGGGAGAAGAAGGCAGCAGTCAGGAAGTTTCCCCCGCAATGAAGTGCCTAATCGGCGGTCCCAGACCTCAGCGGAGGGGATGTACTTGGGTTTTTAGTTAGTATTCTCCCAAATGTCACCTCCCTTAAGCTAAGGACTTCAAGCCTAGGTGAGAGGCAGGAGCTGGGAGAACCCCACATAACCATCTGTGCCACCCCGGGCGCGGTGGTACACAGTAATGAGTTCTCCCGAGTAAAAAAATTATAATAGATTTTCCCTAGTGTCCGAGAACCCTACCTATTTCTGCCACTAAGCAGCATTATGGTATAAAAGATAACTAAATCCAGTGAAGTTACGGGTGATCATAAATAATTTAGCTGGTTTGTGTATTCGAATCGGTAGCCAATTATTTAGACTTAATTAATTATGCGTTTAAAATGATGACTAACTAAAAAACTACTTGGTTCATTTAATTTGTAAGTGCCGAAACTAAGTTGTTTGGTACACGTGTAAGGAGGCATGATTAGTACCTTATCATTTTATTACTTTATTTCTGCCTGCAGACTAGGTTACAATTTACTAAGAACAGTGTATAAAACTGTAACTACATTGTTAAAATTACTTTGTTTATCAGATTTGTTATTGGTTTTTAGATAAATATAACCATTTGCCTTGTACTAATTTCCTTTTAATTTGTTTCGTTCTTTACAATATCAGACAAGACTATAATATGTTAGAATCATTATTAACGAATCAGTTAACGGGATTATTTCCACGTTTAAAAGATTTTTTGATTATCTGATATTTTGGCAGAAGCTCAATGGCGCGGCGGCTGAGGCATGCAATTTACGATCTTGCCAGTTGAACAACTTTCGCGATGCCGGGTCACTGAATGGGTGAACAAATTAAAAAACATTTCGAACTCCTCCATGCTTGGGACAGGCGTTCGTCATCGCTCGGTAACAAAGCCGTTAGTCCTGGTTATTGTCGTAAGATGGCCGTCGTTAATACCCACCAACCCGCATCGGGCCATCGTGGTGGGTTATAGCCCAACCACCGTGTGTAGTCAGAGGGAAGCCTGTGTGTGGCAAGGCAGCAGCAGTAGTAGGACGTTTACAGGCTTATTATGATATTCCGTTACAGTTGCATGTGCGATGATCGCGGATGTCAACGTCCGGTAATATTCCTGCTAATAATAATAATTATTATTATTCTAATTTAAATAGCCATGATAGATTAAGAGTATATTTTTTTTTATAATAACACTTTATTAGTGACTACATTCATCAGAGAATATATTAACTTCGCAGTTAAGCTTCGCAGCAAGCGAGTGAGTGATACTGAAAATCGCGTCATCGCTACGCTATTCACACGTCGGTCGGGGAATTGAAGACGATTAACTACTTTGCAATAATTTGACATCTCACATTAGTCATACATTTTGTTAGGAATGTACGATCGAGAAACATCTCAGTCTACCACTTATAGGCGATATGCTCACAGTTCACACTTGCTTGTTGAATAACTTTCCGTCTACAGGCACGTGTAGTTGCTTAAGTTTACAGAGAGTCGCTCGAGTCAATTACTTGGGTGTCATAATTGATGACAGACTCTCATTTAAGGATCAGATTTTCGCTTTGTCTCGCAGAGTTCGTAAATTCATATATGTTATGTATCTGCTGCGCGACGTCGCGTCGTGGAATTTACTTAAAACAATCTACTTCACGTTATGTCAATCCGTATTGACATACTGCATCTCCGTATGGGGAAGATCAGCCACCACCCACCTTATCACATTGGAAAGAGCTCAACGCGCGGTTCTAAAAACGATGTTGAGAAAGCCGACCCGTTTCCCCACCGATACCTTATACCAGGAAACCCGAGTCCTCGTGTACCTACGACTGGCGTACTCACCATGGAATTCTGTTATTTCAAGAATGCCAAAAAAACTGTACCCAAATAGTACCAAATAGTGCCCAAGGAAATAAATTGTACCCTTATGGTTCTAAAGTTATAGACATAGTTTGGTGAGTACGCTAGGCGATAGGTTACGCCTAGCGTACTCACCTCAGTTTGGGAAATCTGAGCAAGCTACAACTTTAATTAGTATGTCAAAAAACTGTACCCAAATAGTACCAAATAGTGCCCAAAGGAAATAAATAGTACCTTTATAGTTAAAAAGTTATAGGCATAGTTTGGTGAGACGCTAGGCGTAGGTTCTACGCCTAGCGTACTCACCTCGTTGCACGAAAACTGAACCAGCAATGGCTCTTATTTCTATGTCAATAAATAGTACCGGAAATAGTACCCTCTAAGAGTGTAATTGTTATTTGACTTTACACTAGAAAGTCATTAAATTTGATAGCAAACTTCTACATACAAAAATTACGTGTGGTACAGTCGAGCACAGTGAATTTTAAAATATTATTTTTATTACCAAAGGAATTGAGATTGGAATAACTATGGAGTTCACTAATAGACGACGACCTAAAATAAAATAGGTACATATTTAATAACAGTAAAACCAAGGCTGGCCAAAAAAGGGGAGTCCTGAGGTTGGTGGTGGTCTTTGGCACCGTAGCTCCTAAATATCCTAGATTTAGATGCGGATTTTTTTCATGGACAGTCTTTGCAACGAACACTATAGTTAAACTAACACGGTCAGAAGGTACTCGGATAGGAATTTTCTCTAATAAATTAATAAAAAAAACCGTAAGTCCGTATCAGAAGAAATAAACACGTCGGAGGCCTAAATGGAGGGTCAACAACTTCAAGAGTAGACTCTCCAACCTTCAGAGGTATGACACGTGAGTTAGACATGATTTTCGTCATCTCCATGTTAATTTTAAGGCCCACTTTGTTGTAGTAGTAGGCGTCCGAGTAGGTAGAATATAATTATTAGTTATGCGGGTGTGGGAATAATAAAATCAGTCTTGGTCAAAGCTGCGTTTCATTCACAACATGGTGGCAGCGGTGGGTGGTGGCTCATAATGGGCCAGCATATGCGTCAAAAGAATTTAAGGAATTTAGCAAACAATTTGGTTTTACCCATATAACAACATCCCCCAACTATCCGCAATCTAATGGTAGAAGTGAAAAAGCTGTACATGTTATCATAAAAAAAATGTTAATTAAATCATTGATGTCAGGCGACGATTTTTACTTAGGCTTACTTAACTTTAGATCGACACCAAGGGATGGTATCGGTTCACGCTGCAGCCGAACTCTCTGGTCCTGCAGGCGAACTGTCATAGTGGCGTTTGCGTACAAACACTTCAACACTACGATGTACCGGTAGTCAATTTGGCACCGCTGGAGAGACTGTAGCACGGCCCATTTTTCGATCGAATCAAAGGCTTTCTCATAGTTTACAAACGCTAAGCAAAGTGGCCGGTTTTATACTCTTTGGTATTTTGTATAACCCGCCGCAGCGCATGTATGTGGTCTACGAGTTTATGATGCTGCAAACTTTTCGGAATTCGGCTTATTCGATTGGCTAGAAGACCTTTTTGTTTTAATCTAAGGCTGGAGTCATCAAACCTGCGTGCGAGGCGATTAGTTATAACTCTTGAAAACAGCTTATAAACGTGACTTAGAAGTGATATGGGTGTGTAGTTCCTCAGTAGGGTCTTGTTGCCCTTCTTAAAGAACAACACAACCACAATTTCATGCCACGCTTCTGGCGTTCTAGCTCCGAGTACGACGGAATTAAATAGTTTCTGAAGAGCTGCGAGTACCGGTCTTCCGCCTGCTTTCAAAAGCTCAGCCGTAATGCCGTCAGCCTTGCCGTTCTTATGCTGCTTGAGAGCCATACCAATCTCGTACAGGCTGATGTCCGGGACATCTTCGGTGTAGTGTCGGGTTAGCTTAGCCCTAGGGTCTGTAGCTAAGCTTTATACAGGTGGCCGCGTTGATGTGTATAGGTAGCTGTCTATAGAATAATATAATGCTATTATGATTATTTACAAATAAATTCCACTACATTATTAATTATATTTTTGTGATGCTCTAATATTAATAAATTTTGTAGTCCTTCCAATACAACCATAACATATACGATGCACACAGTATTCGCCAGTACATTTTCCAATAACATTGAACATTTCCTGTAACATCATTGCAAAACGCTACTACTGTATGCGCCATACATCCTTCAGATCAATGCACAACGCTGCAATATGCTATTGCTGTCTGATTTATTTCGCACTTCTTACCGGAATAAAACCTCAATGGAGTCTTACGGAAACCGCTTTCAATGTATAAGGTGGCAATATGTTTTTTTTACTATTTTTTTTAATTCCTACTAAGCTTATGTACACTTTAAATCACCCCAGAAAAAAATAACGCATTGTTTGTTATACAAACCGTTATGATACGCCTCGTAGTTTAACAATTATTCAAAATTTTTACTAAATCTTTTTTTTCTGTAAAATTGCGTTTTGTCGATTGCGGCTTTGTTCCAATGATCTCCTTAATTTTCTTATGGGTATCTAACAAAGGAGATAGGGCAGCTTGTATGGACGTTTCGGCCATTATATTAAATTGTGTTACAGACATAACAATTATTGCACTTTGAAGGGAATGATGTTAACATTACAGATGTATCATTATTTTGCATGTACAACTCCGCTGATAAGAGTTATAGAGGATTCACGTGAGTTGCCTACCTCGATGCCTTGTTCTGCTTTTAAGCTATTTCTTAGTTATTTGTGTAGTTACAAGAAGTTGAAGCTTATTTTTTATTAATCTAGATTAAATTCTGTATTCAGGGGTATAATTTAACATAAAATGTCGTGAGAAAATAACTATTTAGAAAGAAAAGCCGGCACAAAATATTCTACAATGCATGGAGCAAAGAGAATGAATGAATGGATGACAATCGTATTGACAAATGACATATTAAGACCTGACATGACATTTCAATAATCGATTTTAAAAATCGATTTTAATTAATATTTTACTTTTCTTTTTGTATTTATTATCATGATGTCAATTCAGATAGTCTACAAAATACAAGAACTAACGTATTGGTATATTCATTATTTTAAATTAAATACTGTTTCAATAAGTATTTGCAGTTAGACAAAAGTATATCGAATTCGATAAATCGATTTGTTACTGACTAGATGTGTGTTTACAAAGTATGTTTAAGTGTTATTTTCGAATATCCGTTTTTTTTTGTTTATCTAGGTTTTGCGGAGTGTTACAGGTTTATTTTAGAAACCAATAATAATACAATAAGAAGACCTTATTTTCTATACCATTTTTATTTCTGTAACGAACAACTCATTGTGGCCCAAAATTACCCATCTCCTTTATCCTAAATACGTATGTAACAACCAATTAGCATTTACTTACTAAACATTGAAATTATTAGATCAATCGTCCGTCGTTGTCAGTAATTCTTAACTTAATATCAGACTTACACGCAATGTATATTTATAATCCAAGTTATATCCTACTTGGGTTATAAATATACTTGGATTATGAATGGAATATAGATTCCATTAAAAATCCAAGTCTACTTTGTTCAGTTTTTACTTTTAATATAAAAAATTAAAAACTATTATCATGGCACTTTGCCTTCTATAGTATTTGTATTTGTACTTTGTATACACTGTAAAAGAAGCAACTAAGAAACTCAGCAACAGATTTTCTTTTCTTAAATGGTGACATATTATTTAGAAATACCCTCATGTTATTATAGTCACAAACATACCTAATAAAATTAATCGACAAAATCATACTTTGATTGCATGAACGTAAGGTTGGTTTAACCTAATTGCCAAGACAATCATATTTATGTCGCATCGTCGTCAAATTAGAAGGTAATATCGTAAATCGTAAAGCTATAATTTAAAAGATTGCCCATTTGGCATTGCATTCTGTCTGCAAATTAAGTGGAATACCTACTTACGTAATAAATTGGGCGAAACAATATTTACACATCATTATTGAATAGGGAAATTGTACAGGCCAAATTATTAGTCAACATTGTTCGTACTTCCTGTTTTTATTCCAAATTTCTGGGTACAATTAAAAGAAATCTGGGTCAACATAAAAGTTAACTGCCTTGCTCGCGAGGGCTAAGGGCGTTCGTAAACCAATCGTACATACGACCTTTACCTTGGACTTTCGTGAGGGCATTATCCTTTAGCTTTGTCGTAACACCGGCAACATTTAAATCTATTTAAATTGGAGTCGCTAACATAGTATTTCATCATAATCATCAGCCAACAAACGTCACACTGCAGGGCACAGGCCTACCTAAACAGATATCCATCACGTACAGTCGAGAAAGATACCAGTAGACCACTTTTCAGCTATATTTTTTTTTATAAAAGAAGAAGGCAAAAGAGCAGGTTGGTCACCTGATGGAGAGTAATCACCGCCGCCCATGGACACCCGCAAAACCAGAGGCATCGCAGGCGCGTTGCCGTCCTTTAAGGATGGAATAGGGTTAAGGAAGGAATAGGAGTTGTGAGAGGGGATGGGGAGAATGGGCCTCCGGAACCCTCACTGGCCGTACGAAACACAACACCATCAAGTGCCATTATTTCACGCCGGATATTCGTGAGAGGGTGGTATTACGCCGGGCGAGCCGGCCCAATGCGTGCTGCAACGCAGCGTGGCTCTACCACTCAGTCAGTGTCACTTACTTATCACTACCCAGGGGTCACGTGTAGGGTCTCAAAGGTAAACCTACGGACACGTGTAACATTAACCCCCATATTCTCTTGCCCTCCATTCCGAACGCGCCTATGAAGCGTAGCGTGCGCGTAGCATTGACCTAGAAGATATACATCGCTGGCGTGTAGATAATCTGCAAGCGAATATCGCCGAAACGTGGTCGACCAGGAACTTCTCGACTACGTACGTATCCAGTACGATATTGGGCCACAACCCACCACGCTGGCCCTTTGCGTGTTGTTAGAGGATATTAAAGACCGACACCTTACGATGAAATTCGGGACTAACGACCTTGTTACCGGGCGATGGCGTGCCTTCCCAAGCTCTGAGGAGCTCAAGATGATTTGTTAATTTGGTCACCCATCTAGTGACCCGGCATTACGCAAGTTGCTTAACTGGCAAGATCGCAAACCATACGCGTTTGCCGCTGCGCCATCGAGTTCCTTTAATATAAACACTTGAAGTGTTATTTTAGATTTATGAATTTGTCTGTGATAAATTTAAAAGCTTAGGCCTAATCTTGAGAGAGCTTCGTGCGAAGCCCACCAACCCTGTAGTAGTTATTATACCCAGAATGGTGCTGTGGTGGCAAAAACCTCCATCATTAAATCAAGTGGTAGTTTCGTTCTTGGGTCTTCATCATTCATTCATCAGGATTTTTGTACAAGGTTGTTATAAGATTGTAATAGTAAGTGAGATTGTAGGTAAAAAGAGGTATAAAACCTTATTCACGCCACGCCACGGTCTGATATTATTTCCACAGACGTATATGATTATTTTAAAGGACATCCTCTGTTCCATAAACAAGAAAGGTACCTTATACAATACCCACACCAATGTCCACATACTTGTTAAAATTGTGAATAAGTTTGGACATTGAAATTAATATAGTATTAACAAACGTTGGTAATTATAGCAAGTCAATTTCATGTATTTGTGAATGTATTTTAGATTTTCTCACTTACCTATTTATGTATAGTACATTATGTTGCATATAATTATTATTAATATAATTAGCCTTCACTATCCCACTGCTGGGCAAAGACCTCCCTTCATTTCTAGAAAGGTTTATGAGATGTAAATTAAATATAAACACTTTCGAGCATGTGCTAAATTATCAACAGAAACATAAATTCAACTAGGTAGCAATATTGCCTTCTATCTTCGGAAGGCGTATTAATGTAAAAAGATGAGAATAGTATGGGTATGAGTATTTATTAAAAAAATAACAGCTTCCCATAAAAAATGATGTTAGACCATGTTCGCATTAGGCGATAATTGTAGTGGAGTAACCAATAAATTGCTTCTCTAATTTGATTATTTTAAATTTACTTATAATTAAGCAAAGTATCGAGCTTTACAGCGAGCCTCTTTGTATAAGTTATTAAATACACGTATTTTTTGGTTGCCTTTTTTACAGTTATATTATTAACAACTCCTTTTTTGATTTTATGACATAATTACTACGTGTTAAGTGATACAATAGTGAGAGACATCCCTATATAATGCGGTCATTGAAAAACACTTTGATAAGTTTTTATACACGCAAGACCTTTCCGACCTCATCCACCCAGAGGTACCCCACCAAAGGTACCTGTGACGACCAACTGGGCTATGCTACCCTGGGCTTCACGTGGACGACTAGAAAGAGGTGGCGCAGAATAGACCCAGGTGAAAGCTTACATCGGGTCGCTGTGCCAACTTTTGGTTGTCATTTATATAAAATTAAAAAAAAAACAAATAACAACGACAATTTTCAGTTGTTCAAAACTAAATGCGCGTTGTGTTCAATGTGCATGCCTTCGTTATCGGTTGCTAGTGCTAAATGAATTCAAATGAAATTCAAATTATTTATTTCGGGGATTCAGGCATAATCGTCTTATTAATAATAAAAAATAAAGAACCATATAGAACGGTTTCGTATGGAAGGCTGTTATTGTTGTCACATTGTGATCTGTGTTTCTTAGAAGAAGTTTATTTAGCACTGTCTAACGACGACGGCACCTATGTCTAACAGTAGTATTTGAAATTACTCCATATAAGCTCTAAATATTATATATAATTATTATCTATCGGTCCACGTCTAAATAGTATTTTAGAATGATATTTGAACGATAATAATATGACAGACTTAAAACGAAAACAATTATTTTAGCCTAAAGTACCTATTTAATTTAACGCCTCGGTGACCGACTTGTCAAGCATTCGGTTCAATATACCGAAGTCCAGTTCGATTCACAGATCGTCCAAATTGTGTTTTGGACTTTTCGATGCATAACCCGGGTTTATGATCACCAATCCTCATTAGGCAAGCAGTGTGATTTAGACAATACTTATTAATTGAAGCGATGGCTTGATTTCAATGATGAAGGCCTTTGTCCACCAGTGGGATACTATAAAAGCCGTCATTACTACTACCTACTTAATCTATATATTTATTGTAGACACAGTTTCTTTATATTTTATTGAAATAAAGAAGATATAGAAGGTACCCCAAAGTTAGGAACGGACGGACCCAACCACCAAGACATCTGCAAAACATACATTAAAGTTTGTTAAATGTCAAAAAAGGAAACCACTTTGTGAAAGTTTTTGTAAAAGGCGGGAATCGTAACGTCTTCCGCAAATTCAAAAAAATTGGTGCACCTGCTGTCATTATTTTTGACATTTAAATTCCGAAGCTGATGGGTTAAGCTGTAAACGAAAAATATTACCTATGTGAAATAAATAAAATAAATCTTTTACTGTTCCTTTTCTTTATTTAGATCAAAACCACCAGTCTGAGGAGGCGCTACTGCACCAGGCTTTTTCTTGTAGCTCTGTATATAGAAGTTGGTGAATAATACGAGGAACAGCGCAGTGGCGAAGAGAAGGTATATAATTCCCAGTACACTGTGTTCGCATGTCGTGTAAAAGATGCTGGTGACTTGATGAAGAAACATGGATACGAACTGGATCTGAAATGTAAAAAAATACATTTATTTTTAAACAGAATGTATGATAATTGCGAATAAAATCAACTATTGCATACAAAGCAAATAGGTTACTATTTATTCGACCAAAATATTTGGCACAACAACTGTTATTGTTATCGCACTTTCAGATTTGCTTCATACAAGTATTATGTTTTTGCACTTAGGAGGATGACCCATTTTCGGGATTGTATAGGAACCTATTACCAAGCACTGTATAAATAATCACATATTATCAATTCGCTGTAAAGTGCTCTTTCCAAAGTGTTTTTGAGAATGTAAGAAATCGATTTTACAGCCCCCACCACCTTTTACTGTTGCGCACAGACCTTTCCATGGGGACAACTACATATGGGGATTTTGGGCCGTAATCCACCACTATGGCCTAATGGGACACTATTCACTCACCCTTTGGAAATTGGTGATATGCTTCTTCCATGTCAGGTACTTCGCATACTGCGGTCCCATAGCCGCTACACCATAGTAGAAGTACATGACAACGTGGACTAGAGAGTTGATGAAGGAGCCGTACACCGCTGATTGGCCTTGGGAGTAGAGGAACAACAGATACGTCCCGATCACCGCCTGAGAGTGGTGGTATACGTGGAGGAACGTCACTTGGCTGTACTTCTTCCTTAGCACGAAGAATATGGTGTCGAGCAACTCCAAGAACTTGCCCAGCCAGTAAACGTAGATACAGTACGACATCTGGAAAATTTAATATATTATCCAATTATGTATAGGTAGGTACATAATATTGATTTGTAACATTTTGATACTTTAATACATTTTTAAATTTGTATTAAGTATATTAATTTGTAAGATAATTTTTTTATAATTTTTATTTTTATAAATTATGTGTAAGATTACCTCACAATGATAATTCTACACAATACACATTTAGACGAGGATTAACGCTAACTACATATTAAAGGCATACTACGCATACCTTTTTATACCCGACGTTTCGACCGAGTTGCACCGGTCGTGGCCACGGGCGGACTACTCGTAAATGTGTATTAATAATAGAACGCGAAAGTTTAAAAGTGTATAATTCTACACAAATTAAAAATAAATATAAAGAAAACATTTGAAAAAACTTATTGCCTATTTCTTTTTGTTAATAACTAAAACACAAAGTAAGTATCCTTCAATTAAATGGTATACACTAAGTATACTTATGAGTAGTCATAAGTATCTATATACCTACACTGCAAAACTGTAAATAAATGCAATATCAACATCTTCAATATGATATATATCATGTCTTTAACAAGAATAATTTATTTTCTTCTATGTATCCCACAGGATACATTTATTTTATTACAATTCTCGGTTTCTACGGATAGTATACTTCAAAAAAATTACCTTATCACGTATTGCTGGGTCGTGATCATGGCATTTTCTTGGCAAGAGACCCGTCTGCCATATTATTTCAAATCCCTGTAATAGAAATAAGATAAGACTAAATATCCTTGAAATAATAAGTTATAAGTAACACAATAGAATAGAATAATTTTATTTGCTAAGAATTTGGTTGGTTACAATTAGCTGGTCATATTTTTATAGGATCAAATATTTCATTCAAAACGTTACAAAATAAATAAATTAATTAATTATTTATTAATCAATTTTATTAGGTATGTACTAAATATATAATTACAATTTTTTTACTTCTATTATTAAAAATTATATTCTTACATTAACTGTTACAAATTAAAACATTGAATAACTTATATTTATGTTAAGTCTATTTGCATCCTTAATAAAATCGGACACTGAATAGTAACACTTCTGGACTAAGGACTCATTACATCTGTTTTCTAAAGGCGCTCAAATTAAGTATTTTACAATTATCTGGAAGGCTATTATATATAGTCTTATTGCAATACAATAGAATTTACTACTATGAATTTTTAGCTTTTGATCACGTATGTACAAAGCATTGTCCTGTTGAGGTCTTCAAATTCTATTAATAAACTCACTTTGCTTTATAAATAACTGTGGGTGTATATGGACAAGTAGGCAGATTTCAAATAAGTGCAGTGATGGCAAGGTTAGTATATTTTCCTTTATGAACAAAGGTTTACAGCTTTCATCATATTTGGCACAACACAACTTTTTTATATGGGCTTAACTATAGAATACTTAAGACGCGTTGGAAAATGTTCCTCAAAAAAATATAAATTAATTATGTCACAGAGGGGGAGTGATCAAAGTTCAGTACAGAGCTTCAACATTTTGACGTGTTAGACATGTTACTACATAATGGGATCTAAGCCAGATGATTGTCTTGTAGGTTTAAAGTTGTGATGATGGAAATTAAAGTTTGCAAATGTGAGATCTTGTCATGTTTTAAAATATTAAAAGTCATGTTACTACATACTATTATTTTATGGGTAGAATATCTCCTAGTTAGAACATGTAAAAGTTACTATATGTTATTAAGGAGTATCTTGAAGCATTCACTATTTTTTTTTCTTGGATTTGTTTTATAAATACATACAATAATTAATTTTAAGTTAGGAAGTTTAGATAAGCAATATTCAAATAATATGGCTTATTGGTAATATTGGTATTGGGTTTCTTGGGACTTTAATTTTCCTTTTCACGATAGAAAGACGATGCTATGCTAGTTTAAGTTATTTATCATTAAGTTCGATTCTGAACCTTGCTTTATAAATGTTTCTGTAAGGCAAATTATATTTATATTACCTAAAATTTTACATAGTTCATCAATGCTGTTTTCAATAATTTCCTTTTTAGAGAGTACACCTGTATATTATTATCTTGATGAAGTAGTGTCACAGAGTGTCTCATCATGGGAACGAAAAAATATTCTGCTATCATTTTTGTCATTTTGGAAATCGTGGGCATTTTGAAAGTCGGAAATAGTAATAGTATATAGTTAATTTTATTATTAACCATAAAATTTATCAAATCTAAGCGTGACATATTTTCGAAAGTGTTATAATTCATGTCCTTATAAATATCCACAAATGTGCAATGATCGTAATTGTTACATAATATCTGAATGAATTGTTTTTTTTTTGTATTTAAGTTAGTATTTAATTGTACACTTAAATTGTACACTTCAGGCAGGCAGCCGGCTATGAAACCTTAGCCAAATCTTTTGCAGTATGACAATAGTCAACAATGTGACAAGCCTGGGAACTTAGAATGAGGTTTGCTAGTTATAATGTCGGGACGATGACTGGTAGGGGAAGAGAGTTAGCGGAAGTACTTCTTCTCTTCTTCTCTTTAGTACTTCCGCTAAATCTTTTCCCCTACCAGTCATCGTTCCAACATTCCAACTAGCAAACCTCATTCTAAGTCTCCTGTTCACATGCCATATTTATCCTTATAAATGTGGCATGTGTGCAGGAGACGAAATGGATGGGAGCTAAAGCTAGAGAAATTGGAGAAGGATATAAGTTATTTTACTGTGGAAGCGATTGGAAACGGAATAGAGTAGGAGTAGTTTTAGACAATGATCTGAAAGGATGCGTGATAGAAGTTAAGAGGATGAATGATAGAATGATAGTGGTGAAAATTATGTTACAGTACCGAGTGTTGAATGTTATGAGTGTGTATGCCCCTCAGGTTGGATGTGATGAGAGCCTGAAAGAGAAGTTTTGGAGAGATTTTGACTTGATGGTGATGGGCATACGTAGCAGTAAGGAAATGTTTGTAGGTGGGAATTTTTATGGACATGTGGGACGAACAAAAGAAGGATATGAGAGAGTCCATGGTGATTGGGGAATAAGGACTCATAACAGGGAGGGAGAAGCTCTACTGCAGGCAGCATCAGCTTTCGACTTGGCCTTAACATATACGTGGTTTAAAAAGCGAGATGGAGACCTTTAACTCCTACAAAAGTGGCAACCACGCAACGCAGGTTGATTATATACTCGTTAGAAGGAATATTCTTCACTGCGTTAAAAACTGCAAAGTGCTGCCAGGTGAGGATTTAGTATCGCAGCACCGACTCCTAGTGTTAGACCTAAAACTATTCGTCCTGTCAAAAAGAGGCAAGCAACGACGGCCCGCCATGGTAAAATGGAACATGTTAGGAAAGAAAGATTGTGGAGAAAAGTTTAGAGAGAAAGTGGTTGATAAAATTATAGAAATGGGAGATATGAAGGATCAATTAGTGGATGAATGTTGGAATGAAATAGCGAATCATATTAGGAGTGTGAGAAAAACTGTTCTTGGTGAGACAAATAGGAAGGGAATGATAGGTAGACAAAGAAACGTGGTGGTGGAATAAGACGGTGCAAGTAGTAGTGAAAGAGAAGAAAATTGCATTTAAAGAGTGGTAGAAAGAAAAAGGTAGAAATGAGAAAGAGGAAAAAAGGACATTTTACAAGAAACAGCGAAACGAGTTGTGGCTATCGCTAGAGCCGAAGCGCAGGACAAACTATATAGCTCACTTGAAAATCTCGAAGGACAAAAACACCTCTACCGCATAGCCAAGTCTCGAGAGAAGAATGCAAGGGATGTAACGCACATAAAGTGTATAAAAGATGAGGTAGGTAAGATTTTGGTGGACGATGAAGTAATAAAAGCGCGTTGAAAAACATATTTTGAAAGACTAATGGATGAAGAGAAAGAATGGGATAGGGTGCTAGATAGATCGCAGGTGAATGTAGGCCTAGTTCGACCTGTGGGTATGGAAGAGGTAAAAGAAGCTGTGCAAAGTATGAAGAATGGAAATGCGGTAGGGCCTGATTGTATACCAGTCGAGGTGTGGAAGTTGTTGAGAGTGGATGGATGGAAGTGGCTGAGTTTATTCTTTAATAAGATTATTTATTGCAGGAAGAGACCATCCCGGACGAATGGTGTAGCAGTTCGCTGGTGCCCATCTTTAAAAATAAAGGTAATGTACAGGATTGCGGTAATTATAGAGGAATTAAACTCATGTCACATAGTATGAAAGTATGGGAGAAAGTTATAGAGAGAAGACTAATAGAGGAGAGTGACATCACGCAAAACCAGTTTGGTTTTATTCCTGGTCGAGAAACAGTGGATGCCATTTTTGCTCTTCGCCAACTGTGAGAAAAATACAAACGAGCGCACAGAAACCTGCACAGTGTTCATTGACCCTCGAAAAGGCCTACGATCGGGTACTGCGTGATGTCCTCTGGTGGGCCTTAACAGTAAAAGGTGTGCCTGGCAAGTATGTGGAGTCGATTCGGGCTATGTATGCTAAATCTCGTACATGTGTTCAGTCGTCTGCTGGCACCACCGATAAGTTTAGTGTTGCGGTTGGTTTGTATCAGGGGTCTGCTTTAAGTCCTTATCTGTTCCTCCTGATAATGGACGCCTTAACAAGCGATATCCAAGAGGAGGCCCCCTGGTGCATGTTGTTTGCTGACGACATTGTGCTTATCGGTGAGGATGGACTCGGGGTCCAGAGCAGACTGAAAATATGCCAACATAAGCTGGAGAATGTTGGTTTGAAGATCAGCAGATCAAAAACCGAACAATTATTCTGCGATTTCGGCGGTCTCTCCGGTTTTAAGCCAATTGCTATGGATGGTATAGCTCTGCCAGTCTGCTCCGACCTTAAGTACCTCGGTTCACTCTTGCAGAACGATGGCGATATTGATCGGGATGTAAAGCATAGAATCAACACGGGATGGATAAAATGGCGACAGGTGACGGAAACTACTTGTGACCCCCGAATGCCCCTTAAACTTAAGGGAAGAATATACAAGACCATCATACGGCCTGTCGTTTTGTATGGATCTGGATATGGAATGTTGGGCCGTGAAAGAGACGGATGTAAGACGTTTGCATGCTGCTGAGATGCGAATGCTGAGATGGATGTGTGGGGTTACAAGAATGGACAAAATAAGAAATGAGTATATCAGAGGGATCATGAAAGTAGCACCAGTGACAGAAAAGTTAAGAGGAAAGAGACTATCTTGGTATGGACATGCTATGAGGAGGGATGAATGCCATCTGACAAAGCGAGTGTTAAGCATGACTGTGAATGGATACAAGGAGAGAGGTAGGCCGAGAAAAAGATGGATGGACTGCGTGAAAGATGATATGGTGAAGAAAGGAGTGACCGTAGAACTGACGGCTGATAGGGACGAATGGAAGAAGAGAACATACTGCGCCGACCCCAAATAGGGACAAGGGCAAGGAAATGATGATTAAATTGTACATTTAGCCGTAGGTATCACTTTGAAATTTCTCAAAAAATATAGGATAAAATGTTTACTAGAAAAAAATCAACCAGTCTCAGGAAGCTCGAGTGGGATTCGAACCCATGACCTTTGGATTGCCGGTCCACTGCTCAAACCGCTGAGCTACCGAGACCCCAGAATACTCGTTGAATTTTTCCTAGTAGTTTGATTTAAGCTGCAAGCCAGCGGTATTACATCGCTGTGAAGTTCTACCCTCACAGTCGAAAGTAATACTATTGCAAGTATTTAACAATCGATAATGACGTAATTGCTTATAGATATCTTTATTATTGAAATTTTGCATTCACAATGCTATATAGATATAGGATAAATTGTTTACTAGAAAAAAATCAACCAGTCTCAGGAAGCTCGAGAGGTTGATTTTTTTCTAATAAACATTTTATCCTATATCTATAAAGCATTGTGAATGCAAAATTTCAATAATAAAGATTCTCAAAAAATTTTTGTGAATGTTGACAATAATTTAAAAGAATTTTATTTATGGTTTAACTTGCAATACGGTATACCGCAACGTTTAATATTAAATTAAATAAACAAAAAAAACAAATTAAATCATTACCTATCATTAAAGAGGAATTACTGAGGTACATTTTTTTTGTTTTTTTTTTCATTGTAGTAATTAAACAATTTTCATCAATCTACATTAATAATAACCATAAAACTTAGTATAATTGTGGCTACTTATTTCCAACAAGTATGACATTTAGGTACTGTACGTGTATAAACGATGTGATTTAATAAATAAAATAAAAGTAATATATATTTTTTTCTTTTTGTGACCTGTTTGTATATTACTCCTCAATCATGACATACGTGTACGGTTAGGATACAATCAAACCTATGTTAGCGTTCTTTATTTGGTAATTAAAATTTAAATAAAAAAAATTATGTTAACACGAGCTGCCACAGCTGCCGGTCTTCGCATGGCCTGCCTATCTCGATATGTACCCACTGCTGATTCTTTATTGCTACCATTGGGCTGTCACATAATTTGCTACCCTGATCATCGTCGCTCTCAGCACTCTACCACTGTTCGTCATCACAAGTAGACTTTTCCTCTTTTATGAGGCGCAACCGAATGATCCCTAATTAAATGTCGCCTGTTCCTTCGGTATCACTTGCTAGCGCAACTTGTTTTATTTTTCTAAATGCTCATTGTGCCAGATAATTATAAAGGTACGAAGTCGCGGGCAACAGCTGGTTATTAATAATTTTCAACTAATCATGTTTACCGTAACATTAGTTGCTGTGCCCTAGCAGGGCGTCACATGTATATCTTTGCATATTATGTTTTAACACCTTGCAATGTAATGTGATATGCAATAAATAAACATGTAATATCGGAGCACAGACCACATAACCCATGGTCTGTGTATCGGAGATTTTTTTTTTTTTATAGCAGAAGGAGGCAAACGAGCAAGCGGGTCACCTGATGGAAAGTAATCACCGCCGCCGTGAAATACTGACCCGCTCTATTAAGCACACTCAGCTTTTTCGAAGCTAATTTAGCTTTACCTTCCAAATGACCACGAAACTGAACGTCACTCGAAATATCGACGCCAAGGATTCCAATAATCGGATTGGTATCAAGGGGAGCTCCTTCAAAGTTCAGATAAACATTCTTGGGGTAAATTTTGATAGGGGTTGGTAGCACTGGTATATTTAAATGTTAAGTAGGTACAGCTATGAGTTTGTCCCTTTCGGGTATACGCGGAATGACAAATCCATGTTATACTTGATCCTATAATATTATCTATGGTAGCACTCGAATACAGTAAACATTTGCCAAGTATTTTTAAACGTGATTGCCAATTTGCTATTGACAACGCTAAGGCGTTAATGCTTAACGCAGGTAAGAGGGTGTGGCATCAGAAAAAATAAATAAGAAATCGAATAACGGTCTCAGAAAGATTATTTGACCATAGACCAAAAGGACGGCGACTCTGTTAGCGAGATTTAGCTTAGACAAGTTATTCACAAATAGAAAATCTATGTTGTAACTTACCAAAGACGCGAAATATACCGATAATACAACTTCAACTGCATTGTAGAGAATAATCGTGTACTTTAGTTTGTATGGCTCGCGGTTTTTCATGAAGTCTGGACCGATTTTCAAGACAAACAGTAAGTAGACTGCTACGATGCCGACCACCAAGCCCATAGAATCATGTAAAGGGTAGTTTTTGATGTCGTCATCTGTAACAAACCATACAATAATATTAATGAAAACCTATTTAAATGTATATGACGGCGCATTGCAGAAGAAACCACTATCGAAGCTAAAAAAACTATAACTAGCAGTGCCTACTAGCGGATTGTCGTTTTGTCTTTGGCCGTCTGTAGGCTGTATGATTTGTTCCGGATTCGTCGTATTCCTGATTCGTCGTTTTCCAGATTGGTCGTATTCCAGATTCGACGTATTCCTGACTCGTCGTAATACGTACAGTCGAGTAGGCACATTAAATATACTTATATCTAACGAATCTTTTCACAAAGTTCTTAAAAACGTTTAAAACATATACATAAATATAATTTGTTATGGTTTAGTAATTATTACATATTTTTACACCTTGACTATACAATCTTAAGAAAATAACTCTTACAAATTATATTGAGTGCCTTTCTAGACTTTGTGAATTATAAGTTTAAACTTTTGTAACTTTGTTTCTTTTTATGAATGTATTGAATTAGTAACAAACTGTTTTTTGTTCTATCGAGGAGAGTTGTTTGTTGAGTTGTTTGTATTTGGTTTTTGTTTTATAACAAATATGATAGGTACTAAGGTGGACTGTATTACGACGAATTTGGAATACGTCGAATCTGGAATACGACCAATCTGGAATACGACGAATCAGGAATACGACGAATCCGGAACAAATCGGCTGTATGTAAGCTGTATGTAGGCTGTATGTCAAATTTTCAACGCACGTGCACCCTATGCCCCTCTACACGTCAACAGATGCGTCTGCAGACTCTGGCAGATGCATCCGCAGATGAATTTCCACGAGCTGTCCACACGTCTGTAGACTCTATAGGTTGATCAGTCTATGTTCATTCTGGACAGACGCAACTCGCACTTGCACATTAACGTTCAAAATTTGTATATTGAGACCGTAGCTGCCGCAGCTAAATAGCTGCGGCACTAACAATATGAGTTAAACTAAATAAATAAATATTTATTTAGTACTTATAACTCTACTTGTATTATATGGATCTCACAAATTTTTACGGTAGAATAACTGAGTTGCGAGACTAAGTTTATTTACAAGTATTAGTTTTACAGTATCCATTTACAGTAGTTTCTCTATAACAAGTTAAATTAAACAGGTACTTAGTTAACTATTATATTGAATTACAGTATACTAACAACATTTTTATTTTTGTGATATTTATTTTTAGGATTCCACAGATAGATTTCAGCTTGATATTTTTTTTTTTAGCAGAAGGAGGCAAACGTGCAAGTTGGTCACCTGATGGAAAGTAATCACCGCCGCCCATGGACAACCGCAAAACCAGAGGAATCGCAGATGCGTTGCCGGCTTTTAAGGAAGGAATAGGCTCATTTCTTAAAGATCACTAAGTCGTAACGGTCCGGAAATACCGCCGCCGAGAGCTGGTTCCACAACACTGTAGATCGAAGCAAGAAATTTCTTGAAAAACGCACAGTAGTAGACCGCCATCCATCAAGGTGATGTGGATGGAATGACAGTCGATTGCGTGTAGTGCGGTGAAGGAAATCAGCGGCAGGGATCAAGCCGAACAATTCCTCAGAACACTCCCCATGATATATACGGTACAATATACAGAGAGACGCAACGTCTTTCCGAAGAGCCAGTGGATCGAGCCGACCTGAAATATCCACCTCGTCGATAATTCGAGCAGCTCTGCGTTGGATGCGGTCAAATGGAAGGAGTTGGTATTGGGGTGCTCCAGCCCAAAGATGGGAGCAGTATTCCATATGCGGCCTGACCTGTGCTTTATACAGTTGTAAGCGGTGGGCCGGCGTGAAATACTGACCCGCTCTATTAAGCACACCCAGCTTTTTCGAAGCTAATTTAGCTTTACCTTCCAAATGACCACAAAACTGAACGTCACTCGAAATATCGACGCCGAGGATTCCAATAGTCGGATTGGTATCAAGGGGAGCTCCCTCAAAGTTTAGAGGTACGACGAAGGGATGTTTTTTTGCGGTAAATGCGCAAACTTGTGTTTTTGAGGGGTTAAAGTGGACTAGGTTATGTCGGCCCCAATTCGAGACATGACTTAACATGTTCTCGGTATCAGTCACAAGTTTATTCCAGCTCTCGATGACGCTTTCCAGATAAATATTAGCTCGCCCGGTGTAGAGCGTATCCCCAGTACTATCGTCCGCATCAACATGTCATTGATATGCAGAAGAAACAGAGTATGGGACAACACACACCCCTGCGGGACTCCAGCATGTCGGAGCACGAACCGTCGACTGCGACTCTGATGCTACGCCCAGTAAGAAAGCTGGCAACCCATGAACACAATTTCTCAGGAAGCCCGTATGATGGAAGTTTAGAAAGAAGAGCCCTGTGCCATACCCTGTCAAAGGCTTTCGCTACGTCCAAGCTAACTGCCAGTGCCTCCCCTTTACTCTCGACTGCCTCTGCCCATCAAAGTCAAAGTCAAATTATTTATTCAATGTAAACCTTTACAGGCACTTATTGACGTCAATAATAATAATAATAAAAAAAACAGTTAACTAACTTATAGTTAAGACTTAACAACTAATCTAACGAGCTATAGTCTGTGCCAGACCAAATGCGCATCGCTACCCCCAGTACCACTGCACGCCGAAACAGAATCGCGTCGAACCGAAATTTAAGCCGTGGTCATAGAATTGTGTAAACAAACGTATCCTGGTACGAGACAAAAATAGCGGGCAAGTGTCTCTCCCCTAGCGACACAAACGGCTAATATTTATAGGTGATTTATCGTTTTTTTTTTAGGATGAAAGGTGAAGAATGATAAATCACAATGAATTGTTAACTTAAGGTATTACTTTAAGGAATAAAATTAAATGTGATTTCCAATTATCGTATTGATATTGTGGTAAGTAATAGAAATTGGAAATAACTGAGTTTTAAAGTAAAATAAAGTAACGGTTGAAATGAGTTTTGGAAAACATTAGTACCTAACCAATAAAGTTGACATTTTTAATCATTAAAATATCTTTTTTTATAAAAACTTAAGCATAGAAAACGTCAAAAATTAATAAGCATAAATTTGTGTGTTTTAAAATTGTTTCGTTTTTCGTCTTGGTACAAGCACAGAATAACTAATAATACTTCCGTACAGAAGGTTCACCCTCCAACGACCCCCACGCGAAACCGAAACCCATCGCGTGACCCGAGCGTTCATATTCCGTTAAGCAAAGCCGACTCGATATCGATTTGACGTCCGTCAGGAGCGCAGGGTTTACGCGCGCGCGTAGGGTTTACGAGTTAAGGCTAGATAGGTCGCGCTTTGAGTTTTCAAACCATCTAAGACATAGAAAATAATGGTTTAAATTCTGTAAAAAAAAAGTATGTATTATAGTCTAACCGCCACCGCCGCACCGCGCCCCGGGCACGCGAGCGGCGAGGCGGGGGGGCGAAACAGTTGCTCCATTTAGTTATTCTGCCGTCATCGCTCACGGCGGCAACTAGTGTGTCATACGCACATGAAATAAAATATCCAAAATGGGTCGTGCATTATCACGAGATAATCAAGACAGTCATTTTTAAAGTGGCCGAATATTTTAAGAAAAGAAAAGCAAACAAAGTATATATTATATAAGGTGACTGTAAGGTGACTGCCAGAAACCGCAAGAAACCTCAAGGGCCGATCAGGTCAAGCGTCTTAAACATGACAAAAATGGTATCATTGCAGATTAACGTAGGTACCTATCGCCCAGCTGACGCGAACGGGTCAACAGACGGTCGACCGGCCGGCCGTTGCCCGCGCGTTGTAAATAATTGTTTTCCATTTAGTTTTCTTATGTTATTGCTTTAAAATAAATTAGATACTCAAATAAATACAAAGACTATCCAATTAAAATTCACAAAAAGAGTTATTTAATTAAAAATGAAATAAAACACGAATTTCATTTTTTGTCATCTTTGTCATGTTCAAAACACCCGACCCGACTAGCCCCCGAAGCCCCCCGCGGCCCCTAGCAGTCACCCCATATATTTCCAAGAAATAAAGATTTATTTCATTTATATTGGTTCTTTAATTCAAAAACGGATTGGATGTATTTATACTCGTAAATATAAAGCTTCAATAAACTGTGCTTCGATATCGTAAGAACTGTCTGACACTACGAATCTCATGTGAGTTCATGCTCTTTACTTCCCACTCCCCCCACCACCCGCGCATACCCAAGGCGCGGCACAGCGGCTGCGGCCAGGCCATAGTTAAGGATCTAATCTATTCAAAGTCTCATTCAGTTACACGATCCAATGAACTTCACTCGATAGAAAAAAAAAAATCCCAAAATTACCCCTTTTTGTAATGTTTTTCAATATTATGACTAAACTACTGATACTTAACATTTAATTTTTGTACTCAACGAAAGACAAACAATTCGCAGATTAATTAGCAGAGAATCCTTCGGTGAGTAAGGTACACTAAAAGGTCACCAGCCGAACGACCGCGACGAAAACTATACTGGCGATCACTTAGTAGCTGGTTCTCTTCTAGGTACCCTAAGAGCTGGCGGTTTATAATGGACTCCTACTTTGGAGAGTAAAGAGGTAATAGCTATTGGCCTGTAGTTGGACGGATCTGAGCGATCGCCTTTTTTTGGGATCGGGTGGACAAGGGCTGTCTCTCAAGAGCTCGGGACGACGCCAGTAGTGTAAGAGAGCCGGAAAAGGCGCGTTAGAACTGGTGCCAATTCAGGAGCACACGTCCGAAGCACAATGGGTGGAACTGCATCAGGCCCACTCGACTTATGGATATCAAGGGAAAAAAGAGCCTTACGAACTGACCTTTGCAGGAACTGAACGTTTGGCATTGTACAAGCGCAATGCGGTATAGTTGGTGGAGAGTTTTCCCCATCGTCCAAGGTCGAGTTTGATGCGAAAAGAGAGCCCAAGAGATCGGCTTTCTCCTTTGCATCTGTCTTGTGCAAAAATTCCCTAAAATAGCTTTGGCGAGAGACCAGAACGCACGCGTCCCCGAAGGAAGACGCACTAGCCTCTCGCCGATTCTACCTATGAATGATGACTTCGCCTTGGCAATGTCCTTCTTAAAAGACCTGGCGGCAAAGTTGTACTTCTTTTTGAGCGCACTGGTATTTAATCCTTTGATGACACCGCATTAGCCCAGGCTTGGTAATGTGTTGACGCTTTTGGCGAGACGCCATATTGCAGCAACGACCAAACCATGGTTGGGACTTGCCGCCAATGGGAACCACAGAGTTTGGAATGAAAAGTTCCATTCCCTGCAGTATCACATCAACGACAAAGTCAGCGGCGACATCAGGATCATCCAGCGAGAAGCAAACTCGCCACCACGGGTAGGACGCAAAGAAACTTCGCATCCCATCCCAGTCCGCTGACCTATAATGCCAGACTCGACGGCTAGCCGCTGGTTGCGGTTTGAAGTTTCTGTGAGAGGCGCAGCTCAATAAACCTAAAAGTTTATTCGTTGCTCATATTGTTGGTAATTTCGATGTTTTTATGAATGATGTGCCAAGTAGGTACGAGAATTAAACCACAAGAAGCACTCTCAATCGCAACTCCGATCAAACTGATTCGTCGGCAGACGTGTAGACAGAGGCCGGACGTTCGCACCGAAAACCTTTGAAGCCCATCACATACTTAGCTATATATTTTAATATACCGTACTATAACTTATTTTATAACAAGCTACCACTCACGGAGACTATGCTATAATATATATTTTGCCTTGAATTCATAATACGCAATATTATAAATTACGATATACGTTGGTGACGTCATAGAAATATATATTATAGCTGCGTGTGCGGTCTCTCGAATATTTGTATAGAAAATATACCGTAATATTCCTTGCTATAATTTATATTAATATATATTATAGCTACGTGTGTGATGGGCTTGATGCGTGCCACAAAAACGGACAACAATCGGATTCGAGGCGAACGCATCTGCTTATGTTAAATACCTACCACAGACGCGCAAATTACCCCCTCTACACGTCGGCGGACGCATCCGCCGTGGCTGGTTGAAAGGACACGCTTGTCCGGCCCAACTTTATGTGTTCGGTGAAAGATGTCGTCCGGTTTGTACGTTAGTACGATCGAAGGGACACATGCTTTCGCAGAGATTGTGTTGCTGAAAGATGTCGTATGGTTTTTACATTATTTAGTACGATCGAAAGGACACACGCTTTCGCAGAGATTGTGTTGCCGAAAGATATCGTCCGGTTTGTACATTTGTTTGATCAAAAGGTCACATGCTTTCGCTGGAAACTTTGAATCACTGGATTGAGTTTTATAGCCTTTACATTATTTCGGCAGAACACCACCATGTACAAAGTCTGATCAGTGAAGCTATTGAAATAAAAAAGCACAAAAAATCCAGATATTCGACAATTTGTCAATATGTCGGTCGATACTAACTTACTGCATCACTGCATGGGGTGGTACGTATAAGTCCCTGTTATTAGTTATTGTCCCTGTATTAGTTGTCGAAAGAGCCCAAAGAGCAATCCTGAAGGTGTCCACTTTCCGTCCTTATCTATATCCTGCTCATCTTTTATATGAATCCTGTAAAGTTTTAACAGTTCGGCAATTATTTATAAAAAGCACGATACTACAACAGCACACGGCTCTTCCTTACAGCACTGAAATTACTAATAAAAGGAGGAAGGACATGGTTTGCACTTATCTCAAAGGTACAAAATGCGCTTTCTCATCAAGGTTCTTTATTTTCTTAGGACCCTTTCTGTACAACAGGATTAATGCTAAGAGTTATATCTATCCGTTAAACACTATCAGCTGCAAAAAGGTTGTACAGGAAGAACTACAAAAATTGACCTACGACGATACGGAGGGGTTAATGACCGTTGTTAGGTAATTTTGTTTTATTTATTTATTTCTGTGTAAAACTTATTAACTTATTAAAAAAAATATATTATTTTATTCATGTCTTTATATTAGATTGTAATTTAGCGTATAAGGAACCTGTTATATTCATTTATGTTTCGATTTATATTAAACCCATTAACGCCCAAAATGAAACTGCTCGTAAAAAATCTTTTTTCATGTTATTTAATGTATCATTACCGATTAAACAAAAGGTATAATAATCAAAATTTTAGGAAAAAAAATAAAACTTAAGTTATAGGGGTGTACTCGGCCGGGTACAGTGGGCGGATTAAGTATGGAAACTACCAAAGCAAGGCCGCTCAACACATAATGTTTTCATGCAAAGTTCGCATCGCCAACGAACACGATTGTGACAAATAACACACCGCAACTGATTTTCTATACGTACTGGGTTATGACCGTTATTTTTTCGATCAAGTCGTAGGACTACTGACGATGACGAAGGTCGGATCTTTGTTTTTGTTGGTTTCAGGTAGGCTCTTGCTATGGTACGTCGAAACGATAACTGATCCATCCATTCAGCTTCTTTATTCTAACTTAGCAGAACATGCAACTGCCATGGATTAGAAATAGCCAGCCATATCTAGAAGGTAGGTAAATATCACCCACCACCATTTCTTTCCCTTCATGGCTACTCTATAAAGGCTGATCGACTGGTCCATTTGGTCAATACCTCCCATACCTTTGTTGTAATTTACAAATAATCTAGGAATATTGAAATCAACCTTGCGCTTGGCAATATTGCACCATCTTTTTACTTTTCCCAGGGGCTCAAACTGATAAAAATTTGATCCCATTGTAACTATGTTATTGTCTTTCCACCGCACGATTGTTATTTCATTCTTCGTTTCAAATCGGTAATTGTAGCTCTTGGCCGTTTCTTCATAGCCTGAACAGGAGTGACGGGACATTTTATTGCCATATTATCTCGAATTGTGCCCCTTGCTCTGTAGCCCAGCCGCTGTAGATCCTATAGTTACTGATAATTGGTGAAAAATTGTCGAAATAAACAATATGTTCACTGGGAACAATCGGCATCTTTGCAAGTAACGATTTCACCACTCTAGCTCCTAGGGTGTCGCCAGAAGCTTCATTTGACTTGCCACAGTATACGAGTGCGTCAAAGGCATAGCAATATCCGTCTGAACTCGTTGCAGCCCAATTCCGATAGCCAAATCGTACCGGCTTTCCCATGATAAACTGTTTAGCTGTAAAGCTCGTCTGATTCCAAGTTTCTGGCTCGTTTTGAGGGCCTAGAGTAGTTTGACAGCGGCTCATCATCACTATCGTTCCAATCAGAAACATCATAACTGGGGCGACGCGGAGTCATCTCAATTGGCCCTGGAACATCTCTTGGTATAGTCGTATTAGCGAAATCATCATCATTTCCTTCTTCTTCTTCACTTACTATGGCTGATTCAGGTGCCAACAAGAAGATATCATATTGAATATCATCACTTTCATCAGCCATAATTGATTCAATGGCTTTTTCCAGCCTTGAATACTCATTTCGACTTGTAAAAACGCGACGATTGGCCATGGTGGATTATTCAAAAATACCTGCAAAATACAAGAAATTATAGTACATAAGTGCCCACTGTACCCGCCCAAGTACAGTGTGATGAAATAAAGTCTAACGCGTATTTATTGGACTGTAATGCAGCTAAAACAGTATTTTATGATTAAGTGTATTCGAACAATAAGCACTAATACAACAAGTCTAAATAAATTATTAATAATATTAAAAACACAATATCAAAACTTACTTTAGTACTTCGATCTGCAACTCGTATTTGACAACAGTAAACATGACATTAATTTTCACGTTACCACCAAATTTCAACTTTTTTTAATCTGCTAGTGATGTCTAGTAATGGAAAAAACGGTTTTTATAACAAAAATCTTAGATAATTAGTATGAATTGTTTCACTTTGTAGCTGTACTCGCGCGAGTACAGAGAGCGTTAATGGGTTAAACTTAGACTAAGCCCACATTTGCCTGAAAAACAGTGTTTACCTAGCTCAGGCAACAGATTTTAATCTACTTTAGATTATTAGTTAAGAGCTCTTTGTAAACTATAGATGTAAGCGTATTTAAATAAAGATATTATTATTATTATTAATCTGTGGAATACAGTGATATTGTTATGTAGTAACTGCAAGAATCTAAACAGTTCCCAGAGTGATAGACGGCAGAAAATGAACAATAATTCTTGTACTTACATTGCTTAGTAAAAACAAATGTCGTTGTCTCCGGTGGAGAATATGTTGGTGCCTCCTCCGCCATTATATTTCAACTAAATTCAAATCTGAAACAAACAAAATTAACTGAAACGGTTTGGAAAATAAACAGGAAGAGTCTGAAAGAGCAATGCGCACTCTGGCTTTTGAGCTGCCGGCAATGTTAGTAAGTGTAATTTCAAAGAGAGCTCAAAAACTGGGCTCTTGCGCTAATGACGCAGGTAGGTACTATACGTTGGATTTCTAGTTTAGTTACACAAATAATTACACATGTTTAATATAGTTCGCTACATTTTTATTTACGAGCAAAAATCTAAATACTTTTGAATTATGTATTAAAATAGAAAACACCAAAAAATTAATAAGGTCAATATGGGTAAGTGTGTCATACTTTTTTCAAAGTTCATTTTGAATTTAAAAATCAAGTAGTTTAGGGTATAATTTCTAACTCTTTCCGTAAACAAATTAAAATGAGGTTCATAATTGACTGAAAACAAAGTGTTTTACGCAATATTGTCCATTAAATCATTCGTTTTTAAGGTCTATTATAAAGTACTATGGTAGACACACTTCCCCAACAAAGTGAGGCAAGTGTGACTATATTATTGAAGTACAATAGACAGTTATTTTTTATTCCAAAATACGAAGTCTCTTCTACTTGATCGTGGGATCCAATAATTTGTCGACTAGATTACTTATTATACTTTGTGAGAATAGTTTGAGGGAGCAAAAATTATGAGGTAAGTGTGTCATACTACATTGGGCAGGGATAAAAAACATTTTTAAGTAAAAATATTAATTCGCAAAATAAAAGCTTTTCTGTGCTTGTACGTGTAGAAGATTTTATAATAACAATCATGAAATATACCGAAATACGGAGATGGAGGCCATTGACGACCTCCTTGGTCGAGTGGTTTGTACACCGGTTTTCATGGTGTCGCTGAGGTCCCGGGTTCAATCCCCGGTCGGGTCAATTTAGAAATTATTGTTTTTCTAAATTGTCTCGGGTCTGGGTGTTTTCTATGTATAATAAGTATGTATTCAGGTATTATAAGTATGTTAATCCGTTGTCTAGTAACCATTTAACGAGTTTCTTCGAAGCTTCTCTTGGGCTAGATAATTGATGTGAGTGTAGGAAAGTTTAAAGTTTTCCGAAATTTAAATTGTTCACTACCAAATTCACAACTAAATTGAATGTTAAAAGTTTAATAGTAATCAACAACACTAGGATATTAAAAATACTTTAAGTGCATGAAGTTTTTATTTTATGGCGAGGTAGTATTCATCAATACGAACAACTTTTACTATGTAACTAAAACAAAATCGCGAAAAACAAAACAGCTGTTCCATACATTTTCATACAGTGGGTATCGGTACTTTTTTATGGAACAACTATTATTTTTCCGAGGTTTGGCTGTTGGCTACGTACATAAACATACCTTCTAATTATTTAAAACAGAAAAAAAGAGAAAAATAGGTATAATTACCGAATTAATAATCGTGTTTTACTTCACTTTGGAAATTTACAAGCAAACCCGGAAGCATAGAGTAGTTATATACGAGAAAATCGTTTCTAGTAATAAGTCCTAACTATCGATGGGAGTAACATTTCTGTTGGTTTTACGCCCAGATTTCATAGAAAATTGCTCATCATCCAGCAATAAGCAATTAGAAATAACCTATCACTAATTTAAAAATAAAAGATACACTTGCCTCATGCAAAGTAGGCACACTTCCCCAGCCATTTAATTTTTAGGTAAAAAATTTTAAGTGGACATAATTCTCTTGTTATCAACGATTCCAACGAAATTACAAGAGTAATAATAAGTTTGGTTAGTATAAAAACTACTTATGGGCAAAAATATACAAATTTATCAAAATCACCATAATTTTTATCGATTGAAGAAGCACGTGCTAACTCGAGTTCTTCTTAAAAAAATGTCAGATTTTATAAATGGCGACAGCTTCAAAAGTGTTTGAAAATGCCATCTAGATTGAAATTGAGTAAACTGAAATTTGTTTTAACCACAACAACAGATGTCGCTGCCAACAAAAGCTCAAATAGTTTTCGAAATATAAAGGGCATCCACACTTGCCCCCTAGTTACACTTCCACACACTGACCTTAATTATAACAAGTCTGATATGAAACAAAATATTATAAATCGAAATTTGAAATGCATGCAAGAAAACAGATCCCAAAATCAAGATTTTAACGTCTTGGCACTGGGCACAGGACACAGGCCTTCTCACAACGGCGCGACGTGGGGAGATTGGGCCTTTACCCAACACACTGGCCCATTGCTGGTTGGTAGGTTAACTAACTAAACCAACATTTACTACATTATATTTTACTATTCATTATATTTTATTCTTGCAGATAGAGAACGAAGGAAGAGAAGCCATATATTTTTTTTTATAAGAGAAAGAGGCAAACGAGCAAGCGGATCACCCAGCATCACACAAAAACATGTAGATACACCTGGTAACAGATGACACACAAACTAACGGTAACACACACGACATACGCATATACACTAACGGAAGCAAGATTGACGGTAAGGTTGGAGCGGCGTTGTCCTTGTGGAGAGGTACCGCTGAAATCCGAACCGTCAAGCTGGTTTTGCCGTCCTACTGCGCAGTATACCAGGCGGAACTCTTCGCTCTACACAAAGCCTCGGAGGTGTTGCTAAAAATGAAGGAGCTTTCTTTTGGAGTTTACAGTTGGCAGCGTTGCAGACGTTGGTCTGCAACGCTGCCAACTGTTGGTTGGTTGGGGTGGAGGTTAGTGACGTTGCTGTTGAGCAACGTCACTAACCTCCACCCCCTAGCAGTCGATACACGAAGGAATCTATACCTATCTTTTGATAAAGGTAAGAGTATAGACCTGAATTGGATCAAGGCGCATGCGGGGTTGGCGGGTAATGGGAGAGCCGACCAGTTGGCGAAAGCAACAGCTGTAAACTTTAAGAGAAAACCTGATTATGATAGTTGCCCGGTTGCATTCGTCAAGCGGCTCATCAGATGTGAGACGCTCGACGAATGGAACGTAAGGTGGTACCTTTCAGCGACACGGCCGAGGTCACAAAAACTTCTTCCCGAACGCTATCACCGCACACTCCACAACACGCAAACTGACACACAACCACATCACTACTCAGGTGTTCACGGGGCATGACGGGTTCTCAGCATACTTGAACCGATTCGTGTGTAAAGGTAGCCCGTTGTGCGTCTGTGACCCTAACACGCCGGAGACTCTCTCCGAGTGCCCTATACATACTTCGGAGAGGTACAACATAGAGGCGAGATTAGGTCAGCAGATAAAACCCCTGAACTTCAATGAGATAATAACTGGCAATGACAGAGAAGTGTTCATGTCATATTGCACAAACATTGTGAGTAAGGTAATCAAGCGCAATAAATAGATAGCTTAACTAGTTAATGTAAACAGAATATCAATAAAGGAAATATGAAATTTGTGTTTATAAAAAAAAATCCTTAGCTAATAATAAGTAAGAAAGTATTGTTAAAGCATAGAATAAGTAAGCAAATAAATGTATAGTTAAAAACCTTTAAGTACCTATAAGAAGTAGCAAAAGATGTAAGAAAGTAGTGATTTATAAAGAACAGGAAGATAATAATACTATCTTAGATGTAAGAGAGAAAAGTGTAAGAAGATTTTCGGGAATGGTCTAAGATTCATTGTGATATCCTACTAGTAAATAAGAAAATAAAAGTAAGCCATAAGATTGGCTATAGAGTAGTCAGAGAGCATCCGAGCACCCGAGAAAAGTTATAAAAGCGAGAAGTATGCATCTGACGTATGCAGTATGGAAGTGCTGGAAGTGCGAGAAGAATAATTGCGAGAGCTGGAAAGGATGAATGCGAAGACAACACGACTCCAATCATGTTGGAGAAGATGTGTAAAAAAACGCACCCCTGCGGTACTCCGGCATTCACGGATAAGAATAATTATTGTAATTTCCTTAGCTGTAAGCGCACATTGTGGAATGTTGCGCTAATGTAAGAAGTGTGTTGTGGTATATAGGTTTTTTTTTTAAATCTACTGCTTCCCGCAATTTTGGCAGGGTTTTTTGTTCTTTGTATCTATTTTCTTTTCTTTCAAAGTGATTAATTAAAATAACTGGAGCTCTATGAGCTCTACTTACTTTATTTACTTCTTTTCTTTCTTTCTTTTGACGTGACAACGTCTTATAAATTGGTTTGCCGGGTGACACTTCAAGAAACTGCGTTACGCTCCGCTCACGTTATGCGCTCACAATGAGAGCGAGTGAGAGGCACGCGTCCCTTCCACTCGGGCATGGTTAGCCCGCCTAAGAGCGAGAGAGACAGACATAAAAAGTGAAAGGCACGCGTCCCTTCCATATTATTTCATCCTTCTTCCTACTATACGAATGAATATTCACATTAAAATTATTTTACCACTCAAAGTCGTTGTCACGTAAAACTTTCGCCCGTATACCGACTTTACAGGCAACAATTTTTTTTTGTTATACAATTTTACTATTACATGTTTCTTATTATCTGATAAATTGTTTCCTTTATGCTTTACATTATTTTCCTTACATTTATTACCTATTTTCTTAATAACCATTACATTTTCTTATATTATATTTTACTTTATTCTAATGCATTTATTCTTACTTGTTTATTCATTACATTTATCGTATATTTCTTCTTCTTTCCTTCTCTTATTAAATACAAGTATATTTCCTATATAGTATCTTGCTGTATTATTCTTAATAAGTTCTGACTTACTTTTGCATCCTGCCACGTGTGTGGTCTTTGCTTTTACTTGCTTACATATCTATTAGTCATTGTTTCTCTTATTAACTATTAATACTACTTTCTTGGCAAAATCTAAAAATCTTACTCTTTCCTTCTTGTTTCTTAAAATTTCCTTTAATGTGTCTTTGCTAAGTGTGGTGTCAATTTTGTGTTGCAGAGTGTACCTATCGTGCATGTGTATTGGACATTCTAGTAGGATGTGGAAGATGTCCTCGTCCGCCGCCGGGTCACAGGCACACGAGGGGCTGTCCCTGCACTTAAATCTGTGCAGGTATGCACAGAATCCCCCGTGGCCCGTCAAGACTTGCGAGGCCAAGCGGTCGATGGACATCTTCCTCACCACACTGTGTGCTTCCACCCCGTTCGGGAAAAAGACCTTGGTGGTCGCGGCTGTGGCTTCAGTCCTATACCTGCAGTCCCACTGTTCGATCGTTTCCGCCCGTATATGACGTTTAACGAACGAGATGGGGCTGCAGTCATAGTCCGCTCTGGTGTTCGGTTGGAGGGCGGCTTCCTTCGCCAATTCATCCGCTCTCTCGTTCCCTGTCACTCCGACGTGGGCCCGTATCCAATATAGAGAGACAAGCTGGTGGTTGTCTCTCAGGAATTCTAGGTTACCCTGTACCGCCTTCGTGATATAGGTTGGAAAACAAACCAAGACAGCGTAAAATATTTGAATTAATAATATTGTTTTTATTTTAATCCCCCCCCCCCCCCCACCGATCCCCTACATCGGCAAGAAGGCAAGCATGCAAACAACAAACATGCATTCACACAGCATTGTTATTTTGTCACAAGTCTAACCTAACCTAACCGACAAAACTATAGTTTTGCATAGTTAACTTTTTCTTTATAGCCTGAGGCCTCCCGACCCCCTGAGCAGGGAGGCATAAATGACACTTATGATCAAGAAATTTATGGAAACAAAATATTAGTTTATAACCAATTTATGAATAATAGCATTATGTATTAGAATGATTAAGTTTCGATCGTTAGTATAAGAAAATACATGAATAAAAATATTAGTAGATATCAACAAGGTGTATGGTGGTGGTGGTGGTTAATTTATATTAGTGATAATATTAATTCTGTTGATTATGAGTTTCGATCGTTAGTATTATAAATATATAAATATTTTTATGAAGAGTGATCATTATAATGTAAAATAGCATAAGAAATTCTGTCGGACTTCCAATAATAGGACTTAAAAATTTATGTAAAAAAATGCGCATTCCCATTCAACACGCTATCAGAATCAAAATATAATAACTAACGTAATATTTTGTTTTAACCTGCATAAAATATTAATGAAGATGACGTTGGTGTGGAAGTACCCAAGAATAAAAAATGGTTCTTAAGTTTGTAAAGTGCGCCAAATTTCCCATGAAAATAAAGAACTTGAACCTCCCAAGCTGCAGCAAAGGACAAGCCCGGTTATTTACATAAAAACTGTTTTTATTATATATCAAAGCTGGAGCACAGCTTAAATTGAGACACGATAGCTTATTATACTGCGCCTAACCCAGTATGTCAGAAATTAATACACAATTACAACTATTTTAACGGGACTTAACACGATTAATTTTTGTAAGTAAGTACATATACCGCTTGACGTTTCGGCCGCGATGCTGCGGCCGTGGTCACAAAAGCGTACAATATTAAATAATTTTGTGTTTAACATAAATTTTATTGTAAGGTAGCAATACTATAAATATAAAATAATACAATAAATACACTGAAAGAACAAAAAGGTTGATTTTGCACGGGTTGGCGACACATTAGTTGAATTAACAAAGTGATGGGTTAAAGCAACATCAACAAATTGTTGTTTGCACAGAAAAGTTTTTGTTGATATGAAGACAGTTGTTTTTACCTATTTGTACATGTTGGCGTAACAATTCATGCACAATTCAATAGGTAATTGTTGATTTTACTGTTCAAGTTGTTGAAATAACCATTTTTAAAGTTAAATTTACAAAATAAATACGTTAAAACAACAAAAGATATATGTTACAAGTTCAAATTACCATAACTGATCAACAATACAGTTTTTGTTAATTCAACAAAACTCAAGAGTAGGTGCTATATTAACCCTACAATTTTGTTGAAATATGGTAAACCCAAGTTATAATTTCCTTCCGTGTACGCTACACAAAAAGTTGTTTTAGAAAATCTTATATTCACATGTTGTATTATACACAAAACATTTTTCTAATGGGACCATGTATTTTTTGAATTTGTTTACAATGCGAATGAAATTAAAAATTATTTTTATTACTAGAATTTGAATCGATGCACTGTGTATATTTTCATGCAACTTTTTATCAGTTCGCTTGTGACCACGGCTGCAGCATCGCGGCCGAAACTTCAAGTAGTAAGTAGATATGTACTTACTTAAAAAAATTAATCGTGTTAAGTCCCGTTAAAATAGTTGTAATGCAAAGCAACGCGATAGTTTAAAGTCTTATTTAAACACACAATTTTTATTTAAGACAGGTTGACCTGCTGACGTTTGGTACGACAGCGAAGAACTTTAAATATATTTTACAAAATAAAACCACGTCAAACAGATAATTCCTAGCTGTTTACTTGTAGTAGATTGTGTTTTTAATAATTTATTCTATTTCTTTTTTTTTACATATTTTGTGTGTCACCGTCACAAGTCAGCGCGTGAACGAATGACGTCACCGTATTGTTTTAACCTTTATAACACTAAAATGTGACGATCACGAGACCTCGGAACTTAGACTAAGACTATTATGTTAACGATTGGCTGAGCTCAATGCATTGTAATCTTTTACATACATCTATACTAATATTATAAAGAGGAAAGATTTGATTGTTTGTTTGCATTGAATAGGCTCCGAAACTACTAGACCGATTTGAAAAACTTATTCACCATTGGGAAGCTACACTATCTCCGGGTGACATAGGATATATAATATTTTCAAAAATTTGTCACGGGGTACGGGGTCCACGCGGACGAAGTCGCGAGCGGTCTGCTAGTACATTACATATTCGCGATATTTTCCCCGGGAATCCCTTAGTTTCGACTAATTTTATCCTAATTTAATTTAGAGTCGGATCTTTTAGGAATTAGTAGAAATTATGAGAGGGGGGGTGGGGGAGATGGGCCTCAGGAACTTTCACTCAGCGAACGAAACAACAGCAACGACCGCCATTGACTCCCGCCGATAATCCAGTGGTAAAGGGGAATGTCAGGTGGCCATACTAACTTAGTCCATCATTGCACACCAATTAAACTGTATGGAAATAATAGTGTATAGGGCCAATAATTAATTCATAAAGAAAACGGTTTAAAAAAACTTGGGGTTTGCATTAAAAAATTGAATTGCACACAAATGCGTCATGCATTAAGTTATTGTAACACTTTTACGTTTACAATTGGGCGACATTGTGGTCAATAGCTGTCTCATCATTATGCATTAAAAATATAATATATAATATGGGTCTAGCGTTAGGTTAATAAAATTAATTGACGATAAAAGGTCTAGTTAATTTTTTAATGGAATGGTATATCCCTAGGTTGCCTGGATGATATCGCTTTTAGTGATAAGGCCGCCCATTGTACGACTTCTTTTAAATTGTGATATTTTATAATTTCTGCTGGTAATGAGATTTTGCGCGCATTCATTTTAATTGTTTTTTACTTACACAAATGTCACTTTTGGTAATGTAATAATGCCAAATGTCCCATAAAATAAATCCTATTGAACAACAAGTAAAAAATTACCACCGCACCGGTACAAAAATCGTTACCATGCAATTATAATCAATTACATCATTATTTTTTGTACAGGCAAGTTATTGTTATGTCAAGTAAAAAATGGGAAGTGAAAAACAAGTCAAACACAAAAGGGCTAACCCAGTGCCTAAGACCTTTAAAAAAATCAACCAACAAGATTAAAACAATAGTCGTTTCAATTATTATTTTTATTTTAAACTATGCTTAATTATTCTGATAAGTGTAAAATGCGAAAATATGACCGAATATTCCATATTGTTCACTAAATCGATTTTGCTGTGCTCTCCTGTAGGCGCATGCGCAACACGAGATATGTCGCGGACGAGAGACGACAAATCATTTTAAGTTGTCATGTTAAAGTTTGTAGACAAAAATACCACAGTTTATGCAAAAACTACTATTAAGTCTATTTTTGACATAATTATGTAGAGTTCTAAGCGCATCCATGTGTCTTTAGTGTCGACAGACATTAGGGATAAATTAATAAAACACGAGAAATCGGGTCGAGAGAAGTTCTCGTGTCGCGCATGCTAGGCCTAATTTCGGCATTATCTTTTGTCACGCGATACGGAGTGTTCACGCGGACGCACTCTAACATCTGCAGCGAGCTACTACAGCACGCCATAATAACCTTTATGGTTAAGTGAATGTTTGAATAAATTGTTTTACTTACTTTATATTTGACCATAAATGAAAAAAAAAGTAGTAAATATAAAATTGAGCGTAAATAAAAGTGACAAAACCATTCCTTTTTTGACCGACTTCAAAAACAAGGAGCTGTTTCTGAATTTGTTGGGACCTTTTTTTCATACAATTTCGCCGAGTTAAAGACTGTAACTGATTTAGGTAGGTATTTCTATTTTTTGTTTGAAAGGAAGGTAGGTTTATAGTTAGTTCCATTTTCATCAGGTCAGGATCTGATGATGCGATCCTGGAGAAATTGAGAGAACCTTTCGAATATTACATTTAGGTACACCTGCAATACCTTGTGCATTTGTCCTCGGAAAGCACCATTTAGTGTAGTGGAACTGATGAAGACCACAATGGCCACAGAAGACCACAGAAGAACTGCTCAATACCAAATATTTTAGGTGTTTTTCTTATTATTCTACAAAGAGTAAGCGCTTGGACTTCATCTCACCTGATGGTAAGGCAGAAGGTGGAAGCCCTACATTTATTGTTATACTGACATGCTGTTGAAGATGGTGCCAGGCCAAATTAAATGCTTAAGGAAAGAAATAAATTTCCAATAATAATAAATACCTACATTGGTGCGTTCTCCTACTTTGTAAGAGAATTTCCAACACACCTTAAAATCTTTCTGTAAGTCTACGCGCGCGCGTAACTAAATTATTTGTAGCCAGAGGTAATAGTCTAAGATCCGAGTATAGAACGACTTTCACCGAGAAGGTTAATGGATGAAAAGTATTTCATATCAAATTGAATATGTTAAATAATATATCGCGAGTGGGTTGGCTGAAGAAATTCAGTCCAGTACCATTAATGACGACCTCCTTGGTCGAGTGGTTTGTACACCGGTTTTCATGGTGTCGCCATCTCTGAGGTCCCGGGTTCGAACCCCGGTCGGGTCAATTAAGAAATTATTGTTTTCTAAATTGTCTCGGGTCTGGGTGTTTTCTATGTATAATAAGTATGTATTTAAGTATTTTAAGTATGTTTATCCGTTGTCTAGTAACCATTTAACGAGTTTCTTCGAAGCTTCTCTTGGGCTAGATAATTGGTGTGATTGTAGGAAAGATTTATTTATTTATTTTATTTATTTATTAATGATTAAAGTAATATTTAAAAAATATTTTTTTTTACATTGCACTGGTTTGATGTGTGTGTGTTTGTAATGAGCTTATCTTTATATAAACATAAATTTTATTTATTTAACCAGACGGTTGCAAATTACTAATATTGGCTTGCCTGTTTACACCTGCCTACCCAATGTTATGACAGGAAAAAAATAGTCAACCTAACGTTTGCAATTATCGAGGCCTCATACTTTCGATTGGTACCTATGTAATTTATCTAATAACGAAACAAGTGCAATATTTAAAAAATATATTTTTAAATATTTAATTAATCATATACTGGACTGAAATTTTTCAGCCAACCCACTCGCAATATATTTTTTAACACATTAAATTTGATATAAAATACTTTTCATCCATTAACCGCTCGATGAAGGTCGCTGTATACTCGGATCCTCTACTATAAGGTATATTTAGAGGCTTGGCATCGACTTCAAAAGTATTTAAGTATTATATTATCTGTAGGGATTTAATTTAGTTATTCAAAACCAAGTTATAAATTTGTTTATATTTCTTTAAAATATTTATTTAAGATCATTATTATTATTAGTGAAGGTTTTCAGTGCGGTTTTTAAAGGTCGGTTTATATATTTTTTAAATTTGTATAGGCACTTAAGGGGATTTTGAGCGCTTCTCTCACATAACAGCGAAACGGCACGAAAATGCGCGTTTTATATTTTAAAAAATTGATAGATGTAATAAAAAAACAATTGGTTATAATACCTCAAGTTATCTATGAACTTCATTTTGGTAAATAACTCATAATATCAAATCACTCATTTTAAAAATAAAACCTAGAAAAGAAGATAAAATGACACAAAAATAATATGTAACTTTCTGAATTTATTCTATCAATCCAACTTTATCAAATCGTGTTTCCATCAGGTATATTCTACAGAATAAAGCCTCGACAATATTTTGTAATTTTCACAAATTTTAATTTTACTGTTTACTACTTCAAAAATTTATTCTAAGAACGTGTTATTTTATTTTTTCACTAACACCTAGCCTTAATGCATTTGTAAATGTTACGAGAGTAAGTAACGGCGTTGTCATTTCTAATTACTATGCAAAATCTTCACTTACCTCACTCTATGTAAAGGTTTTAAGTATCTTAAAATATGCCTGTATTATAAGGATAAACTGTCGCTCACCTATTAAATAATGAAAATAATAATTTTGTTAACACGACTTCTCACCGCCACCGTAACTAATAACTAACGTATTTTTATCATATAACATTATATTTATTTAAAAATTATTTGTTGTTCATGTCTAAGTTGTCTCAGTTAGTGTGAGTAAGTTCGACAAGTATGCTAGGTTCCGTATAAATACTCGTACTCGGCAAAAAAAGATATGACTAGAAAATTGAGCCAATGTGGTCAAGTGGTTAGACCACAGAACAAAAAAAAGAGTTAATTAGTTAGAGACTAAGATTAGTTTGGTTAAGACGATCCTTTATTTCAATTTTAGTTTTTACATACCATGTAGGTGACGGTACTCGTTTTAGTTTTTACTTACTATGTAAGTAATGGTATTCGTTTTAGTTTTAGTTTTAAAATTTCATTTTAGTGTTTTACAAGGCTAATAATTTTGCACGCATCATAAGAGTTATGTTATGAGAGTGGCAACGTTGAAATATACATTTGAGTGTTTAAAATTTTACTTAAGTATATTTAAACGTTAATAAAACGCTAAAATATAAAACATTAACTTGACATAATGTGTTTTAGAAAAAAAATTTTTTGATGTAGCTGTTCGTCCTGTTCACACTTTCTTCGCACACTACCAACGAATGGTGCCTAAACATCTCGGTTACCTAATGAAACGCATAAACTGACAATGCATCATGTAACATAAATGGCCAAAATTTAAAAGGCTTATCCATAGAAAGGCATACATTTTTTATTTGCCACTTAATGTTCAGAAGACATAATATTCAAAAGCATACATGCAATAAGAATAACTGACAAAATCCCTAAACTCTTAGAGGATAACACTTATTTTATTTACCATAATTAAAAAAGGATAGATTGAGTACATTTGATAATTATAATAATCTAATGATATAAAACTTATTGATATAATGAGAAAACAAGCGTGCAGCATGCAGGCAAACGTGCAGCATGCAAGCAAGCATACAGACAAGCATGTAGCATGCAGGCAAGCATGCAGCATGCAGGCAAGCATGCAGCAGGCATGTTTTCTGTCATGGCTCCGGCGGTCCCACGCGAGGTTATCGTCGCAGATGGTTTTCGCTCACCACCTGCTCTTCAGCTCGCGGGCCGCCTCGCCCCTCCGCGCCTACGCGGGCTTGAATTACACTCTAGCGTAGGGCAGATTAGACCACGAGGAGTGTTTTGCCACGATTCGTTTCTGTCACTGACTTTTTGAGTACAAACTTACTGCTTAACGTATGTAAGTATGCATCATAGTAATAATAGAAAATAAATTAATGGACTTTTACAATTATGCTTTCTAAAACTATGACTTTTATGAATTATGCTTCGAAAAAGTATGTCTTACAAAATTATGAATAATACAATTATGCGTTTTAAAGTATGATTAATAAAATTATGACAAACAATAATATAGATTTTGATGATTATGGTTTTTATTAATATGTCTTTCAACGATTCTGCGTAATTATGTTTATGCGTAATAAAAAATTTGCTACAAGCTATTATGCTTTTTGAATTGCATGCCATATGATGTATGTCAATTGAAATTATCGCAATAAACATTCTGCGTTTCAATGTGTCACCAAACATCTCACTAGAAACTCTTTTTGTGCGGACGTTTTAAGAGCGTTGATTGTACATCTAGTTTTTACATTTGACATAATGAAGAAAATCAACTTTAGAAGAAGCTGTTTGTCATGTTCATACTTAGCTCGCGCACTACTAACGAGTTGCGTACCTAACATCTCACTAAATACTCTTTTTGTGAGGACGTTTTAAGAGCGTTGATTGTACATCTAGTTTTTACATTTGACATAATGTATTTTAGAAGAAAATCAATTTTTGAAGAAGCTGTTCGTCATGTTCATACTTAGCTTGCACACTACTAACGAATTGGTTACCTAAACATCTCACTAGATACTCTTTTTGTAAGGACGTTTTGAGAGCGTTTATTGTACATCTAGTTTTTATATTATACATAATGTGTTTTAGAAGAAAATCAATTTTTGAAGGAGCTATTCGTCATGTTCACACTTAGCTCGTACACTATACTAACGAATTGCGTACCTAAACATCTCACTAGATAGGTACTCTTTTTGTGAGGACGTTTTAAGAGCGTTGATTGTTCATCTAGTTTTTGTATAGGATCCACTTTTCATCGCAGGTAACAATTCGATTTAGAATTCCCAAGTTTCTATGCCGATTCAGTAGTGCTATGCATGCTTCTCGCTGTTGGTCGCCTAATTCGTGTGGCACCCACTTGTCTAGCTTTTTTATCTTTCCGATTTGCCGCAAGTACTTCAATGTTGTTTTGACACCAACTACAAGGCCCACAGCAAGCTCAGCCGTAGATTGAGTTGGATCCGCTTCCACTATCGCCTTCGATTCGTCGCTGTCGACAATGGTTACAGGCCGACCGCGAGGCTCGTCCTTCCACTCAAAATTTCCTGATTTAAAACGATTGAACCAATAATGGACCGTGTTTATGCAAGCAGTGTTAGGCCTGTACACGTCGTTAATGTTTCGTGTTGTTTGCGCAGCGGTATTTCCACGTAGGAACTCATATTCAATGATTGTACGAATTTTCAGTTAATCCATGGCGCCAAAAACTACCAAAATTTCACAAAAACATAAAAGTATCTAAAAACAAATGACTGAATTTGATATATAATGGAATTGGAAGTTACTTTGCGGAAATCCATGATATACAAAAATGGCTGACTGAATTTAAAATTAAATTAACAAGGCTTTCAAATAAAATTTATTTGAATTACGAATTGCGCGCCAATCCACACATATTTAAATCTGAAAATGCTGGTTGTAGAATCTCCAATTACATAGTTAAAGACCTATTAGTTGTGACTTTTGGGATATTTCAACAATAATTATTATAGTACATTATGATACAAGGGTGCTAAGTTGGTCACTACAATCGAGGCAGGTGAGCCGAGGATTGTCATTACCAATGGAAACGCGTTTCATACGACGTTTTACAACACACTTGTGAGGAAGACCCATTTTCCGAAAATGACTGCGTATTTTTGTTGTTTTTCTAGTGTATAAATCTTTGGTAATCCAACATTTATTTTTCTTTGGACTTAGATGGTAATTGGCTTTGTGCTTAACTTAATATTTTCGGCGGTGTAGACTGAAAATTTAGTTCTTCATTACTAGATCTAGACATAATTTCAAAGTAATAAGTATTAAACAAGAAGCCGCTGTATAAATCGACAAAATAAAGGTGTGTTACGGTTAAGAACTTTTCATTCATCTCATAAAGAATTACAATTCACTTACTGAGACAAACACTTTTTACACTTATTTATGTCTAAGAAAGCAATAATAAGCGTACATTTTAAACAAGATTTAACCATAATTAACACTAAAAACAGAAAACTTCACTAGGTCTGAATGGTAAATTTTAATAATTATTAGTGATTTTCGGGTAATTGCTAAAAACAGTAGTGCAGCGCTTATCGTTCCTAGTTTTGACTTTATTTAGGTGTTGTTTAAAATTTAGATGCTGGTCAAGAGCGAGGCCAAGATATTTTTTACGAGGTTTTTCTTTAAGTGTTTCGTTATTTATCTTAAGGAGTATGGCAAATGAAAAATAAACCAATGCAGGACGCATTGGTTTATTTTTCGCGGAAAATATTACAAAATCAGTTTTATTTGCATTAATTGCTAGCAAATTTGATAGGAACCAGATATTAGGCAAATCCAGATAATTTTGAGCTCTCGATGATATGACTTTTTTATAATAGAAGGAGGCAAACGAGCAGGCGGGTCACCTGATTGAGAGTATCTCCGTCGCCCATGGATACGCGCAACACCAAAGGAATCGCAAATGCGTTGCCGGCCTTTAAGGAAGGAATAGGTTTTAGGAAGGAATAGAAATTGTGGGGGGGAGTGGGAAGGGCCTCCGGAACCCTCACTGGCCGGACGAAACACAACAACACCAAGTGCTATTATTTCACGCCGGATATTAGTGAAAGGGTGGTATTACGCCTGGCGAGCCGGCCCAATGCGTGCTGTAACGCAGCGTGGCTCTACCACTCAATCAGTGTCACTCATTTAGCACCACCTAGGGGTCACGTGTAGGGTTTCAAGGGTAAACCTACAGACGCGAGTAATTTTAACCCCCAAAACTTTCATTGAGTGACCGAAGTAAAATAAACTGGTATCATCTGCATACAGGGAAATATCGGCTGTTAGACCAACATTCTGTACATTGTTTAAATAAATTAAAAACAAAAGGGGACCTAAAATTGAGCCCCGAGTGACACTAAAATTTATTGGACGAGCAGAACTTTGATGAATACCAATTTTGACAATTTGTATACAGTTTTCAAGACACGATTTCATAATTTCGTGAGCCTTACCACTTATACCAATCTCAGAAAGTTTGTTGAGAAGTATTTCATGACTTATACTATCGAAGGCCTTTTTGAGGTCGATGAAAACACCAACCGCTATTTGTTTTTCATCAATTTTATTTTTTATTTTAGTTACCAGTTCGGCTGTTGCAGATAGTGTATTGAATCTAGGTCTAAAGCCATACTGTTTTCAGTATAGAATTTGTTTGGTGTCTAAGTATTTTTTCTATTCTGGGAAAAAAAACTTTTTTGAAGATTTTAGATATAATTGGATGGATCTGTTCGTGTTTAACTTTCGCAATTTTAAGGCTGTTTAGAAAGAAACCCTGCGCCAAACTTTAATTTAAACAATTACTTAGTTAGCGGGGTGACTATTAATTCGATGGGTGCCTGGAACAAGACCGCAATAGCCATAATAGCAGTTTTCCGATTAAGCCATTTTCGTATTCTATTGACCCTATTACACCTTGTGGATTTTTCTCCAAATTTAATACTGAAAGCTGCCTGAGTTAGCAAAATCATTATGGGTATTGCTTTATTATTCCTCGTTCATCACTCGAATTTTGTTTACCGGAATAATTGTCCTATGTGCAATGATTAAAGTTTTTTCAATCTTCTACAAGTATTAGCCCTTGCAGCTGTGTTCCCCGAAATAAACTTTGTAAAAAAATTTACAATAAACATTGCTATACAAATATTTTAAACTTTCACTAGTAATAGTAATTTTGGTTTTTTTTCCATGAACTTAAAATATGTAGATTGATTTTCAATAGATACCTAAACAATAGCTTCCTACTGTAAGTATGTAACTTATCTACAATAATTTTACATTATTTGTAAATAATAATTAAATATTCGAGCTAGAGCTAGTTCGTTGAAACGTTTTAATCATGTGAAGACTAAGTTATTGTTTTGATAAATAGTTAAATGTATTAGTAATGAATGGTAAGTGCGTTCTTATGACTAAGATAATTTTATGCAAATTGTCGACTTTTTCTTATGACTTAGTTATAAAAAAGACTAAGTAAAAATAACATTGTGTGTTATAATTAATGTTTTTTTCGTAAATAAACAAATTAACTTTGTTGATTGCAATTTTTTTTTACATTTCCTTAAATAAATAAATGGTTAACAAGAAGTACCTACATTAATAATAACACAACAGTATACATGAGTGAATAAAATACTTAAAACAATAAATATCATCATGATCATCATCAGCCAGAGGACGTCCACTGCTGGACAAAAGCCCAAGGATCTCCACCACGACCGGTCTTGTGCTGCTCGCATCCAGCGGCTACCCGCGACCGCGCACCAGATCGTCGGACCACCTTGTTGGAGCCCTGCCCACACTGCGTCTTCTTGTGAGTGGTCGCCACTTAACTGCCACACTTCTGCCCCAACGGCCATCGGTTCTACGGGCGATGTGCCCTGCCTATTGCCACTGAGCTTGGCGACTCTTTGGGGCTATGTCTGTTCCTTTAGTTCTTCTACGAATCTCCTCATTTCTGATTCGATCACGTAGAAAAACCTCGAGCACAGCCCTCTCCATTGCTCTTTGCGTGACTTTGAGCCAGACTATTTAGGCCCATAGTGAGCGACGACGTTTCGGTACCGTATGTCATCACTGGCAACATACACTGGTCGAAACTTTCGTCTTGAGACACTGCGGCATTTTGGACGAGAAGATATTTCGTAGCTTACCGAGCGCTGCCCAGCCGAGTTGGATTCGACGATTAACCTCTTTCGTAATGTTGGACCTACCTAACTGGATCGTTTGTCCCTGGTATACATATTCGTCAACCACTTCAAGAGCAGACTCTCCAACCTTCAGAGGAGTGGGTATGACACATGAGTTAGACATGATTTTCGTCATCTCCATGTTCATTTTAAGGCCCATTTGTTGAGAGACTTGAGATCACCCAGCATCGTGCCTAGTTCCTCCAAGGTCTCAGCCATGACTACTGTATCGTCGGCAAATCGAAGGTGACTGATGTACACGCCGTTAATATTGATGCCAAGTCCCCTCCAGTCCAGAAGTTTAAACACGTCCTTCAGTGCAGCAGTGAAGAGCTTTGGAGATATGACGTCTCCTTGTCGCAGTCCACGCTGCAGCCGGACTGGCTTCGAGCTCTGATTCTGCAGGCGAACTGTCATAGTGGCGTTTGCGTACAAACACTTCAACACTACGATGTACCGGTAGTCAATTTGGCACCGCTGGAGAGACTGTAGCACGGCCCATGTTTCGATCGAATCAAAGGCTTTCTCATAATCCACAAACGCTAAGCAAAGTGGCCGGTTATACTCTTCGGTATTCTGTATAACCCGCCGCAGCGTATGTATGTGGTCTACAGTCTATGATGCTGAAAACTTTTTTGGAATCCGGCTTGTTCGATTTGCTGGAAGTCATCAAACCTGCGTGCGAGACGATTAGTTATAACTCTCGAGAACAGCTTATAAACGTGACTTAGAAGTGATATGGGTATGTAGTACCTCAGTAGGATCTTGTTGCCCTTCTTAAAGAACAACACAACCATAATTTCATGCCACGCTTCTGGCGTTCTAGCTCCGAGTACGACGTAAATAAATAGTTTCTGAAGAGCTGCGAGTACTGGTCTTCCGCATGCTTTCAGAATGTTAGCCGTAATTCCGTCAGCACCCGATGCCTTGCTGTTCTTATGCTGCTTGAGAGCCATACTAATCTCATACAGGTATCCGGGATATCTTCGGTGTAGTGTCGGGTTAGCTTAGCTCTAGGTCTGTAGCTAAGCTTTGTACAGGTGGCCGCGTTGATGTGTATAGGTAGCTGTCCATAGAATAATATAATACTATTATAATAAATAATAATAATATAATACTATTATTATAATACTACTATACTATACTACTATAAGAAATTGCTGTTTAGCGATAAGGCCGCCAATTGTATGTACTATGTGTGTGTCCTTTTGTATGTTTTCTGTGGAGTACAATAAAGCATATTTTATCTTTATCTTACCTTATCTATTATGATTTTTTACAAATAAATTCCACTAAGTACATTATTCATTATATTTTCGTAATGCTCTAATATTAATAAATTTTGTAGTCCTTCCAATACAACAATAATATCTACTATGCACACAGTATTCGCCAGTACATTTTCCTATAACATTCACCATTTCCTGTAACATCATTACAAAACGCTAGTACTGTATGCGCCATATATCCTTCAGATCAACGCACAACGCTGCAATATGTATTGCTGTCTGATTTATTTCGCACTTTTTACCGGAATAAAACTTCAATGGAGTCTTACGGAAACCACTTTCAATGTTTAAAGTAGCAATATGTTTTTTTAAGTATTTTTAATTCCTAAGTACTACTAAGCTAAGCATGTACACATTATGTCACTCCAGAAAAAAATAACGCACTGTTTGATAAACAAACCATTATGATACGCCTCGTAGTTTAACAATTATTCAAGATTTTTACTAAATCTTTTTTCCTGTAAAATTGCGTTTTGTCGATTGCGGCTTTGTTCCAATAACCCATCGAATTGTTTTATACATTTTATCGATTTAGTACTAATGCCATCAATACCGCAGCTCGTGTTTGGGTCTAGTTCGTCGATGATTTTAGCTAAGTATTTTATCCGTGGTTGCTGGTTCGAAGTTCGTCAAATATGTAGTTTCCGGAATATTGTTGCACTTGGTAGGTGATTCAGAGGAATTTTGCCTGCTAATACCGAACAAATAGTTGAAAAATAATTACTAAAGCACTCGCAAATTCATCTGTGATAGTAGTCGAGCCTATAGTCAATTTGCTTGGTCTAGCTGCATCTTTTATTTTATTTTTTGGAAGATTGTTGTAAGCTCTTACATTTTTTTGGGCTTCTTTGCATGTTTCGTAAAATAATTATAGTAATATGATTTTTTAGTTTTCTGTATTGTTTTGCAAACTTTGGCTCTAAATACCTTAAATTTTGCTTCTAATTTTTCATCTGATCTGTTCATTTTGTAGTCGTGCCATAATGTGTTCCGTATATTGATATAATTTATAATCTCTCTATTTATCCAATCTCGACGAGGTAGATTCATTAGTTTTATTTTGTTGTTTTTACTTTTGGATAGGCTTTTCAATATTTTATCTTCTAGACTGTTAAAGTCCAGTGTATGTTCTTCATTATGATGGAATTTTCTATAGTTTCATGGAATTAGGCGTAATTTACTGAGGTATACGTAACTTTTTTCACTGGTTATGCTCAATCCCTATACCTATAAATCTGTTTGTGGTCTGATATGGTGAAAGGTAGGAAGTTATCACTCATCTCATTATCATCCACTTAATGCAATGAAAATAATTACTATTATATCTAACTTGAATTTATTAAGAAGCCATTAATTAAGCCATTAATTAAGAAAAATTAATGCTATTATTTCTTCGCTCTGGTCGAGATTCTATTTTAAACTACATTACCGCACTAGTGTGTAATAAGCTACATTACGATACTGAAATCGGTGTAATAAGAGCCACTTTACGAGCTAGTGTGTTGAAAATTATATTATTGTCCGTAGCGCCTTTTCTCGTAGTCAGTGCTGTGCAAGCACAATAAAGAAGGTGTTTTTTTTTGCCAATTGGGAGTTTAGTTCTGAGGCAGAACTTTGCAACTGTCACTTTTCAAATCCGGTCGTAAAAGTGACCCAAGCAATTTCAGACCTATTTCCTCATTTCGATTTTACATATTACTTATTAAGTTTTAAAGAACTTATTTTAGATTAACTAAGCTCCTAGTTCGCAATCACCAACTAAATGATACGAGTATAATGGTTCCGTCGAAAACTATTGGCTCAAGAGTATTAAGCCTCACTTTACCTATTAATCGCAAGCTGCCAATAAGTAACGGCTTGCGGGACCAGTCGTTAATCACTTCCAAATCTCGATTTTACTCCCCAATGGCATCTGACAAGTCATCCACACGTGTTTGAATGTAAATCTGAAGGTCATCAGCGTACAAATGGCATATTGCAGGTGGAGGGTGATGTATTTCTTAGATATTTAAATTGATAATGGAGAAAGAATACCGCCTTGTAGAACGCCAGCATCCAGGTTACATTAACTTGATAATGTTTCTTTAATGCGAACTGACTGCTGACGCTCTCGAAAATAAAAAGAGGACCATTCCTAAACTTTAAATGAGAAAGGATTGAAAGGAGAATGTTGTGAGAAATCAATAAGTACCAAGACTGTGACTTTGGAAGAATACCTTGTCTAATGCCGCCAGTCACTTTAAGGAGGGCGGAAACTGGTTTTAACCTAGGACGATTTACTACAGATGCAGGACTCGCAGGAGTAGCTCTGCTTCAACACATCTTTAAGGCTTGGGTTGGCTTAGCTTGGGAATGATCACATAATGCTTTTGAAGTATTCTGTTACCCTCTAAGACTTTTGATTGCGTTGATCATAAAACTTAAGCATTATGGAATGCACTCTGGTGCACTTGTTGGATCTTACCGAATAAACCGTTTTCTTAGGTATTTATTACCTTAGATACATACATATGTATGTACATACATATAGGTACATAATATAATCACGACTTTTATCCCCGAAGGGTTAGTCAGAGACTAGGCAATGAGGACCGCAAAAGCAGTCCTCTACCATAGTCCTCTTTTCACCAAATAGTGACTGCACATGTTCTCAGCGTGACTGGTGGTGAGCCCATCGCCGCTTTATGTTCATAGTATGTGCAGTCTTTAGTCTGTTATTACCTTAGAACTTCGATAAAACAATAGAAATCGTAGAATTAAAACTACAATGGAACCCTCGTAGAACAAAGTCTGAAGTGCAGGTTTGCTTACGCTGTGCTGAATAAAAAAACTAGACAATTTACAGACGTAGAAACTGCTAGGTTAGTCTATTTAAGTTACGTTAGTTAGTTAGCCTAATGGTATTCATTATTGAGGTAAACGGGGGGTGGGGTGACGTAGCACATTTTGACCTAATTTCAAAAATAAAAAACTTCAACGCTGATTTTCAGAGAAGCCCGTGAATTTAATGTACCTATGTATGTATAGAAATAATTAAATGTTTTCGAAAGACAGTGATAATAATATTTATAGTTTAACTCTAGAAATAAGAACCTGATTAAAAAAAATAGGTCTTGATACATTTCATTATGAAATAAGTCGTGATTATATTATAATCACGACTATTATCCTCGCCCAAGTAACATATCATTCGGGCCTAGGCTGTAAAAATGCCTTTAGGTGTTATAAGAGTCATAAAAAGGTTAATGTTTTGTTATCTGGTCATATTATGTACTTACTTGAATATGATGAATGAGTCTTAAAACTAATAGTTTATTATGAAAACCAAGGAGCTGCTGACAAGAGTTTAAATTAACGTTACTTTGACTTGTGTTACAAGAGCATTATAGCCCCAGGATTATAAAGTTGTCGTAGACTTTTTTGTAAGTTCTGGAAAGGCTAATGTAATGCAAAAGTGAGATCTAAAGGTTTAGTTTTTAACTTTGATAAAACTTGTTGAAATTGCTAATAAGTATTTCTAAAACCTATTTTAAACTTTTAGATTGTATTCGAGTAAGCTAGGCAAAAACCCAAACCACAACTAATTGTTTAGGAGCTGAAGGCATGAACTTTTAGCTTGCAGTTCTGATAATCCTAATACTTTCTAGTAATATCCCAATGACAGCTATATTTATTACTTGTAATAAAAAAACGAAACAAAAAGCGTTATTTAATTAAGAAGGGTTCCGTACAAATTTGTAGGTGCATATTATAATATTTTAATTCATTCTTATTATAAAATCTGTTTAAGCTTGTGCCAATGAAGCCCATTCATACGATACCCCACATGACACGATTAACTCAATTCAAAGTTTGGACCGCCGTTCCTGGCATAAAAATCCAGTTTATTAATTATTTAATTACAAATGTATAGTTTTCAGATTTTTTTCCTATACTTGTAGTATAAGACGGCAATACTTGCCAAATTCATAGTTCTAGGTCAACGGGAATTACCTTATAAATTTTGATTCCGTTGAGAGTGTTGAAATAAACGTATTTTTGGCATAATGACCCTGTTTTTCAATGATTTAATTACAAATATATAGATTTCAGATTTTTCCCTATATTTGTAGTATAAGACGGTAATACTTGCCAAATTTCATAGTTCTAGGTGATGAGCTAGAACTATGAAAAAAATGGTGGTAAATACCCCATAAATTTTGATCCCCTGGAGTGTCGAAATATACGTTTTTTGCGGCATAAACGGCCGTATCTTTTTTTTACGTTAACTTAGGAGTTTGATTTTTGCACAGCTTCAAGAGACTGTAGACCTGAGTATAATCGTTTTAATTTCAACTGGATACCTAAACGCGTTCCCGAAATAAAGGGTCTTGACAGACAGACAGATGGACAACAAAGTGATCCTATAAGGGTTCCGTTTTTTCCTTTTGAGTTACGAAATCCTAAAAAGGCGTAATTAAGTTACATGTGCCGTAAGATTTAAAATATATATTGTTTACATTAAAAAACGTTTTACTATAATGCGGTTTAGGACCATGCACCAACCATCTAATTTAATAATTTTTATTACAGTAAAATATTTTGAATTCTAATTTAATAATTTTTATTACAGTGAAATATATTGAAAATTTTTAATTTACGAAAGCCCCGTCTCGTATACCGCACTATTATTCTAAACTGTCACAATAAAGTGCCAGTCGCATTATGTTTTTAATTTTTCCTGACTTCAGCAAGCTAAGACTTTAAACTATCGCGTTGCATTGCATTAAAACTACTTTAACGGGTCCTAACACGATTTATTTTGTAAGTAAGTACATATCTGTGGTTTAAGAACTTTATTTTCTCAAAAAGAATCATAAATAATTCACTTACCGAGAAAAACATTTATAACTATAACAAACATGAATAAGAGCGTACTAAGTATTTATGTAAAGGAATGGTAAAAGTTAAGAACGCAAATTATATAAAAATAACAATAAAGTGTCGGGTAGCAAACAAAACTTTGGCAAAGTGAATGCATCACCTAGCGACCACGGAGCTAAACTCCCAGAGCGTAGTTGGATACTGGATGCGGATATCGAATATTGGTAAAACGAGTATTTGCGATATTGGCGTCAATTAGTGAACGTTAGAAAGTTTTTATGGAATTATAAATGATATATATTATTATTAATGATATTGTAGTAAATTAAAGATATAATGTGTGGCGGCGCTACCTACCGCATACGCCGCACATAGTTCGACACGAAGCCTCTCAACCGTGTCAACAGATGGCGCTACAAAAATCAACTCAACGACATCTCTATACTAACAGAGAAATAGTATGGGAAGCCTGCATCGCGGTAGCGGAGTTACACCACCTCCTTCTCCATATATAGCACCTCCAACTAACATCCGTTGGACCTCGGTCCCCGAGCTATGCCACCCAGCTCGGAGGAAGATCTTCCCTTTGCCTTCCTCAATGTGGCATCTATCCTACCCACCTTCGGCTTCCCATAAATGTATATTTATTAAATATTTTTATTCTCAGGAGATTGTAAAATTGCATTTTTTTTTGTTGTTGTCTTTTTATCATAGTTATATTTCACTCAACACATACATTTTAAGTTGTCTTTTAAAACCGATTAGTGATTTGGCCTCTTTTATTTTGTCTGGTAGTTTATTATATATTTTCACGCCTTCAAATTTAATGTTTTTAATGCCGTAATTCGTTCTCGGATGACGTGACATTAAATGGTTTGCATTCCTTAGTTTAATTTTTAGTATGTGACCTTTTTAATGAAATGATAATGATGTGTGGATCTGTTTATTAACTATTTTGTGGATCAATATGCTCGTGTAGTAGGCGTATGTTTGTTTGATGTTCATTATTTTGGGGACTTCATAAATTTTTGTAGTTGGCGTGTAAAAATCATAATGAAAAAGAGATTTTATTAATTTATTTTGAGCAATTTGTATACTTCTAAATTAGTTTTTGCAGCTGTACCCCAAACTTCGATTAAATAGTCAATGTGTGGTTTGATTAGCGAATTATAAACAAAATATTTTATTTTATTAGGTAGACATTTAGCTACGCTGCGTATGGTACCAGTGAAAGACATTAGTTTATTTTTAATTTTATTTATGTGTTTTTTCCAGTTCAGATGGCGATCGAGTGTCAGGCCTAAATACTTCTCATGGTCTTTTTCTTGGAGTAATTCGTTATTGATTTTAAGTTGCACGTTATCATTTATTTTCTTATTTTTTGCAGCGAAGATAACAAAATTTGTTTTGGTCGTGTTGATTGTGAGTAGGTTTGATAGAAACCAGTTATTAAGTCTATCCAAATCAGTTTGTGCTTTTGCTGCAATCGGTTTCATAGAGTGGCCAAAGTAAAATAGGCTGGTGTCATCAGCATATAGTGTTATATCAGCAGTTAGGCCTATGTGTTGTATGTAATTGATGTAAATTAGGAATAAAAGTGGTCCTAAAATTGAGCCCTGGGGGACGCCAAAAGTAATTGCACTCGCAGAACTTTGATTTTGGCCTATTTTAACGATTTGACTACGGTCTTGAAGATACGAGCTTATGACGGCATGAGCGTGGCCTTTGACGCCAATTTCAGACAGTTTTTAGAGGAGCATTTTGTGGCAGATGGTGTCGAAGGCTTTTTTAAGATCAATGAAGACCCCAAGTACCAAATGTTTTTCATCAATCTTATTTTTCATTTTAGTCACTAGATCTATCGTTGCAGAGAGAGTGTTAGGTCTAGGTCTGAAGCCATATTGTTTTTTATATAGAATATTATTGACGGTGAGATATTTTTCTATTCTAGAATAAATTACTTTTTCAAAGATTTTTGAAATCACTGGCAATACGGACATTGGACGATAGTTACACGGGTCAGACCTATCTCCCGATTTGAAAATTGGTGTTACTTTTGCAAGTTTATGACTGTCAGGAAACACGCCTCGAGCCATGCAATCACTAATACAGTTTGTAAGTGGAATAGCTATTAGTTGTTTGATACAGACATTGAAATACAGGGACTCGTTGAGTCTGCCAATGAGGACACTAACGGCATCATAGCGAGGGTGGCTGAAGCGGCGGGGATAAAACTCGATGAGTCAGATATTGACTTTGTTAACAGAGTAGGACCGCTCCGAGCCAAACCCACCGATCTACCCCGACCTCTGGTAGTGCGATTCACCCGACGTGCAACACGTGACAAGTTCCTCAAAGCAGGCAAAGCCCGACACTTAACATCTAAAGCCATCAACTTCGATGAGCCGGAAAGAAATCTCTACTTGAATGAAAGGCTAACGCAAGCGAACAGGCTGTTATTTCGGGCATGCAGAATCGAATTCAAGAAAGCGGGATTCAAGTATTGCTGGACGAAAGACGGAACGATCTTCGTCAAAAGGCGCGAGGGAAGGGGAGAAGAAACTCTCACAATTAAAGGACAAGATGACATCCAGCGCATTCTTCGTGAAGGCATCGAATAGCAACCATCAACATTTTGGCAGGTTATCCCATGTAAAAGCGTTAAACAGTCTTTTCATGTTACTCTTTTTATTTGCTATAACAGCCTTAATTTTTGTTTCTTGGGACGTACACACAATTACTACTTACACACACCAACACACACCATACCAACAACTACACCAGAACCAATCAACACTTCACAAACCTGGCGTGTCAAGGACATTCTACAACACATGGCTTGCATCCAGCTCCTATTTAAAAATATTTTTTGCATATGATCATCTCAATGAAAATGGCTAACTTAGACATTTTACAGGAGCTGGACTCATCAGAAATACCTTGCCATGTCGTAGATCTTCCTGAAACATGTAAAACATACATACCAAATTATTATAATCTTAAAGTGCTTAATTTGAACATACGCAGTATTCAACAAAATTTCGATCAATTTCTCGTAGTACTGCAAAGATTAAACATGCCGATAGACATTATAGTGCTAACGGAGTGTTGGATCCACGAAAACTCGGTAATTCCACAAATTGACGGCTATTTGTCATTTCGAACACACAAGTTTACCAATAGAGCTGGGGGAGTGGTGGTCTATGTGAAACATTCTTGGTCGCCACAAGTGTCTGAACCCGACTTACTTGAAGCTAACTGCTTACAGATCAAAATTAATAACAGCATTACACTTTTGGCAATTTATCGCTCACCCTCTTTCAACAATATCACACCATTCATTGATTCTCTTGTTTCTATTACGAATTCCATTAAACATTCACCTTGTGTGATAATGGCAGGTGATATAAACATAAATATTTGTTCAGCAAACACTGACTCTGATGCTAGTGCAAGATATCTGTGTGCACTGGCAGAACTAAACCTCATTCCAACAGTTACTAAACCTACCAGGGAAATCTCTTGCCTTGACCACATCAATCTAACGTCTAAATATCAGGCAGTATCAGTAATATGCAAGACGATGATTACAGATCACGATTCAACTTTATCGGGGATAAGGCTCAATAAGCCTAACAATAAAAATAATCGACAACTCTTAAATAAACTAGACTTTGATTCTATATCATCGGAAATGAGTGAAATGGATTGGCAACCTGTTACCGATAGCACTTCGGTAAACGAAGCCGTTGCTGCATTTACAGAAAAAATACAAAGTGTAGTTAAAAAGCACACCTCCAGAACACCAGTTGGACGGTCTAAACTTGCGCTCAAGCCATGGATGACGCCTGGACTCATCAGATGCTCAATTCACAAGGACAGGCTACACGCAATAGCAAAAAAGAACCCGCATGATGATATGATAAGGAAAATATTTACCCGTTACAGAAACTTCTATATTGGTATACTTAGAAAATTAAAACAAAAGTATGAAGCCTCACAACTTGAACAAAACAAAAATTCACCAAAAAAGCTCTGGAATACCATTAAAACAATTACACACACTAATAAAAGTAAAGAAAAATCCTTGGTACTCACTCAAATTAAAAATACTAAAGAAAATTCATTAAACTTTTGTAATGACTATTTTGCTAATATCGGAAAGCGTCTGGCAGAGCAAATCCTTGAGAAATCTAATGAGACACAAGAAACTTTAGCTGCAAAAGCCTCAGTGCAATGTTCACCTCCACAATCACTGTTTTTAGAACCTACAGACATAGTCGAAGTTGAATCTATTATCTTAAGTCTTAAAACAGATAGTGCCCCTGGTCTTGATGGCATAACAAATAGGCTGCTGAAAGCGGTAAAGAACCATATAGTTAAGCCTTTAACGGCTATATGTAATTTAAGTCTTTCTGAAGGAATATTCCCGGACCAATGGAAGATTGCCTCTGTTACACCTATTTACAAATCTGGTGAAAAAAGTGAGCCTCATAACTACAGACCGATCTCCTTATTGGGGTTTTTTTCAAAGATACTGGAGAAACTAGTAAACAAACGCCTTGCAAAATTTATGGAAAACAATAAATTGATTTCTGATCGACAGTTTGGATTCAGACAAAACAGATCTACAGAGGGTGCAGTGTCGTTGCTAACTGATATAATAACGGAAAACCTTGATAAAAAGAGAGCTTGCATAGGAGTATTCCTCGATCTTGCAAAGGCATTCGACACGGTTTCAACGGACATACTCATCGGAAAGCTGGAAAAAATGGGTTTACGTGGGATTCCGCTTAATTGGTTCCAGAGTTACTTAACCGGACGTAGTCAGTGCGTCAAGATCGAGGAATACAAAAGTACATGTAAATCAGTAGAATATGGCGTGCCCCAGGGCAGCATACTCGGCCCCACTCTCTTTATTCTTTATGTTAATGACATAATGACCTCTGAAATCAAGGATGCCGAGGTGGTCTGTTATGCTGACGACACGGCCATCATATTTCATGACACTACTTGGGAACGAGTCATTCAACGGGTAGAAGAAAAATGAAAGTAATCACGGCCTGGCTGCTACATAATTTGCTAACTCTGAATGTCCAAAAAACTAAATTTCTCTGTTTCTACAAAACCTTAGCAACTTCTCCTTCCTTCAACAACATCAAGCTTCACATGTGCCATCTACAAAACACGCAACATCAACAAGAATGTACATGCAGCTGCATTAACAGATCCCCCTCAATTAAGTACCTGGGTCTGATTGTAGACGAGAAGCTATCCTTTAAAGCACACATTGATGCAACTGCCAAAAGGGTCCGTAAACTAATTTACATTTTTAAGAATTTACGAACTGCCGCAGATATTAATCTGCTTAAAGTGGTTTATACCGCTCTCTGTCAGTCAATAATCACTTACTGCATTACTACATGGGGTGGTGCAACTTCTAGTAATATGATATTTCTGGAAAGGGCACAGCGTTCCGTCCTTAAAGTCATATTTAAGAAACCTATTAGGTACCCTACAAACATATTATATAAGGAAAGTGGATTCCTTACAGTTCGTGGTCTTTTTGTGCTAAGGGTAGTGTTGCAGACTCACTGCTCCGTCATCAAATCAGTTGACTATAAAGAAATGCTCAATAAACGTGTTTTCAAGATACCTATCCCCTCAATTAAAAGTGACTTCGCAAGAAAGTACAGCAAATTCCTTCATCCATTCATCTACAATAAGGTCCAAACGCACTGTGATGTTAAAAATTGCGCACCACACGAGATAAAGAAAATAGTCTCTAAATGGATTAGTACACTTTCTTACGACGACCTAGAAAAACTATTAAGAGCACAAAGATAACACAGGGCTATACAGGTTAACTAGGCAATACGATAGCACTATTGGTTCGCACACACACACGCACCCCTGTTTGTACAGACGGCCTTTCGAGGACTATGGTTTTATATGACCCATCCGAGGACTCTCTCAAAAACCATGTTAATGACCTTGTATTGTTACTTTAGAACGATAGAAAGAAACAGAAAACACTTTGTTAATGATCAGGTCTATTTGTCTAACGTTATTGCAGCATTTTATTTATTAACTTTTCTTGACCAATGCGTGGACTTATTATACACTGCCAACGCTTGTGGAGACATCTTTCCGAGGACGTCTGTGTGTACCTTTCGAGAACCCAATCGCCTGACTACACATGGCAATCCGGGGACTCATTTTCACACACTTTCTCTTGAATCCAATACAATTCGAGGACCGTGTGTTTGACTGCACAGAAACAATATGAGGACGTTTTTCCGAGTCCCGCATGTACAAAGCGAGGACCAAAAATGTGTAAACATAACATGTTTTAAGTACCATTCGAGAACATTTATTTTGTAATTAACATTCGATGTGGCCCTGATGTACATAAGCTCTTTACTTGACCGGACCTGATTTATGTTAAGTGATGATAAGGCATGTGAAATCGCGTTATTCCCGATATCCTTAACCACTAAGGAACTGGCTATCTTACCTCGAACTGCTGATAACATTGTTGTTATGGCGACGCGACATACTAAGATAAGTTGGTGGTAGCTATAGCCAGGCGGACTTAAAACAAGGCCTACAGTTCCGTCTGGCGAGTTATAGGAGGTTGTGATGAGGGAAGGTTCCATGGTGATGGTTAATAACGACTGCGTCTCTTTATGTGATGTTGTATATTTATAGTGACTACATTGTAACTAACTTATTGTCTCTAAAACATACAAGACGATTTATACTACGTAGATGTTGGAGGAAAGATGCCGTCTTATCTTTATCGGATCTACACGCGTTTAGGAATGCGCTTACAAACTCTTTAACCATACGTGAGGATAATAAATTTTGCGGCGACGCAGGCCACCACACCTACCACTAACCAAACCGAGCACAGTTAGTACCCCCGCTGGGAATAGAACCCGGGACCTCATGGTTTAAGGTCTTACCGCTAGACCACAGAGGCGGTTAAAATTACTAAAAATGTTGATATTTTTTATGACAGGCTATGACATTCTACCACCAGTTTTACCGCTACCATCTTATCTAAGTATGTCGCCATGACGACTATGTTCAGCATTGTTGTTTTCTACATTGCGAACTTATGCATATGCTTTCGTCGTAGTGATTGTTAGTTGACTACGGCTAGGTACCTAACCACCGACGTTGTAATATATTTTGTACAAAAGCCAATTATTTGGTTCCATAAGTTACCATTGAAGTCTATGACCTGGTATATGATGAGTATGTATTGTATTTTATGACCTGGTAACGACATTTTTTTTGTAAATGTCGTTACTTCTGTGCGCTATGGTTTTTTGCGCCCGTTCTTTAAAACAGTTAAAAAATGATGTCCTGAATTGGTGGTAGGTTAAAAAGATTTATACGATTTAGAGTAAATATTAGTTGAGTTTATTAAATAAACATATTTTGACTATGACTTAATAATCTTTTGTCCAATGATAGGTACGGAAACTAGCTACTTTTCTTCGTACTTAACATAATAATCATCACAATATGTGTACTGTCGGTCATTGAGGAGTTTCATAGGGTATCTGTGAAGTCTGTGACCTTTTGCTCATTGATAGTTACTTAACCAGCTACTTTTCTTCGTACTCAACATGATAACCCATCAGAATATGTGCACTGTTGGTCATTCAGGAGTTACATATAGTATCTGTGAAGTCTGTGATCCTTTGCTCTTTGATAGTTACTTAACCAACTACTTTTCCTCGTACTCAACATAATAATCAATCACAATATGTGTTCTGTCGGTCATTGAGTAGTTCTATATGGTATCTGTAAAGTCTGAGATCTTTTGCTCATTGATAGTTACTTAACCAGCTACTTTTCTTCGTACTTAACATGATAACCAATGACGATAGGTGTACTGTTGGTCATTGAGAATTTCCATATGGTATCTTTGAAATCTGGGATCCCTTGCTCGTTGAAAGTTAGCTAGCCAGCTACTTTTCTTCGTATTCAACATAATAACTAATTACAATATCTGTACTGTTGGTATTTGAGGAGTTCCATAGGGTATCTCTGAAGTATGTGATCCTTTGCTCATTGATAGTTACATAAGCAGCTACTTTTCTTCGTATTCAACATAATAATCATCACAATATGTATTGTTTGTAATTGAGGAGTTCCATATGGTATCTGTGAAGTCTGGGATCCTTTGCTTATTGATAGTTACTTAACCCCATACTTTTCTTCGTACTCAACATGATAACCAATCAGAATATGTGCACTGTTGGTCATTGAGGAGTTTCATATGGTATCTGTGAAGTCTGGGATCCTTTGCTTATTGATAGTTACCTAACCAGCTACTTTTTTTCGTACTTGACATAATAATAAATCCAAATATGTCTACTGTCGGTCATTGAGGAGTTCGATATGCTATCTCTGATGTCTGGGATCCTTTGCTCGTTGAATGTTACCTAACCAGCTACTTTTCTTTGTATTCAACATAATAACCAATTATAATATGTGTACTGTTGGTCTTTGAGGAGTTCTATAGGGTATCTCTGAAGTCTGTGATCCTTTGCGCATTGATAGTTACATAAGCAGCTACTTTTCTTCGTCCTCAACATAATAATCAATCACAATATGTGTACTATTGGTCATTGAGGAGTTCTATAGGGTATCTCTGAAGTCTGTGATCCTTTGCTCATTGATAGTTACTTAACCAGCTACTTTTCTTCGTATTCAACATTATAATAAATTACAATGTGTGTACTGTCGGACATTGAGGAGTTCTATAGAGTATCTGTGAAGTCTGTGATTCTTTGCTCATTGATAGTTACTTAACTAGCTACTTTTCTTCGTACTAAACATGATAAGCAATCATAATATGTGTACTGTTGGTAATTGAGGAGTTTCATATGGTATCTGTGAAGTCTGAGATCATTTGCTCATTGATAGTTACCTAACCAGCTACTTCTCCTCGTACTCAACATGATAACTAATCACAATATGTGTACTGCCGGTCATTGAGGAGTTCCATATGGTATCTATGAAGTCTAGGATACTTAGCTCGTTGATAGTTACCTAATCAGCTACTTTTCTTCGTACTCAACATAATAATCAATCACAATACATGTACTGTCGGTTATTAAGGATGTCTATAAGGTATCTACGAAGTCTGTGAGCCTTTGTCTACTCATAGCTACTTTCTTTGTATTTAATACAATAACCAATCACAACATGATCATTCGTCATTGAGGAGTTTTGTTGCCTGTCGCCAAGGGTCTTCATCATATCTTTACCATATTTTAAATGTAACGATTAAAACCTATCGATACAAAAAAAATCATCCAAATCAGTGTAACCTGAAAATACATTAGAGAAACATAGTATATACAACCGAATTGATAACCTACTCATTTCAGAAGTTCGTTAAAAATATTAGACAACATTACTTACATTTCTCTGATTCTGCATTGACTCAGCCGGGAATCGTACCTGGGACCTCAGAGATGGCGACATAAGAGTCCGCCGGCGTGCGAGCCACTCGACTAGAGCGGTCGTCAATAATGAAGATTGAACTAAAGTTATGGTCGTCTATTTAAAAAAAAAAGTAAAGAAATTTTTGAAGTTATTATTGAAAATAAAGATTAAAATGATGTTGACAAATTTTGACAAATGATTTCATATTTGTTTTAATATGGGTGATGGATATCAAATGAAAGGGCAAGTTGAATGAATTAAAAAGAATGAGAAGTATGATATACTTCTCATTTTTTAAAAATCGTAATAGAAAATTAAAAATAAAAATAAAGATTAAAAAGATGTAGACAATGTACGAAAAGCTAAAAAAAAGCATTCGGTAGGTCCTAGGTACCAGTCATCACACCACTCCTCATCAATCAAGGGCATTCTAGGGCATTGGGCAAAAAATAATCGTTCATTTGATAGAAATTTCACATGCCCAACGATTTTATGTTTTTGTCTGTTCAATGCCCTAGATTGATGAGGAGAGTGGTTTGATGACTGGTACCTAGGACCTACAGAATTATGTTTTAGCTTTTAGTACATTGTCTACATCTTTTTAATCTTTATTTTTATTTTTAATTTTGTTATAACGATTTAAAAAAAAAGAGAAGTATATCATTCTTCTCATTCTTTTTAATTCATTCAACTTGCCCTTTCATTTGATATCCATCACCCATATTGAAACAAATATGAAATCTGGCATTTCCGGCAGCCATCTTAGATTTAAAAATATATCAAAACTTTTAAACAGTATTCTATTACTCAAGCCCTTTCATTTGATACCCATATTGAAGGGGTGGTGAAAAATAAATTTGCCTGCCATTTTGTTGGCGGCCAAATTGAATTTTAATTTTTTTCATAGTGTCATCTATTCTACTAGGCAAGACCTTTTATTTAATACCCATCTTGAAGGGATTGTCATAAGAAAAATGAACCTGCTATTTTTTTGGCGGCCATATAGGATTCTCATTTTATTTCATAGAGAACTCTGTTCTACTAATCAAGCCCTTTCATTTGATACCCCTATTGAGGATGTAGTGATAAAATATGTAATCCGCAATTTTGTAGCGGCGGCCATCTTAGATTTACAATGATACCAAATAAATTTAATTGTATTGTTATTAGAACTATAGGTGCGTACCAAATTTCAGATCAATCCGTCAACAGGAAGTGGGTCTAATTTTAATTACTAGATTTGACCCAAAGAAATAAACAGGGCAAGCTAAATAAAACCGTTTAAAATTAAAGAAAAAATGCTTTTAAAAATATCATTGTATAAGTACCTACATTGCAATCTTTAACGATAATTAACCATATTCGTCTACTTCACAATAAGCCCATATCGTGAGATAGGTACATTACCTATTATTAGTTATTATTTAACTTATACTAGCACAAAAGTACTCGTCAAGACGATTTAAACGAGCCCATACTCGATGGGGTTATGTTGTTAAATTACTGAGTTGCTATGGCCATCTTCCAGCTCTATCATCAGACCCTTTACCATCTAGCACAAAAGTACTCGTCAAGACGAATCAAACTAGCTGAGACTCGATGAGGTTGCGTCGTTTCTTTACTGAGTTCCTATGACCATCTTCCAGCTCCATCATCAGATCAGACCCTGGTAACAATCTAAAAACCAAGTACTCATCAAGACGAATGAAACGTGCCGAAACTCGATGGGTTGCGTCGTTTCATTACAGAGTTCCTATGACCACCTTCCAGGTCCATCATCAGACCGTGGTTACCATTGAAAGACAAACTACTCGTCAAGGCGATTCAAACGAGCCCAAACTCGATGAGATTCTGTCGTTTCTTTGCAAAGTTCCTATGGCCACCTTCCAGCTCCATCATCAGATCAGCACCATGTCATCATAATATTGCATTGTCACGCGATTTACACATGTATGCAAAATTTCAGCTCTATCGGTAACCGGGAAGTGGATGAAATTTAATTTGCAAACGGACAGGTGAAACTCAGTAAAAGCTTGTGAAAATACTTACTTTGCTTACGTTCTTACAAAACAAAGACGGAAAAACAACACTCTTTGATCACGACGTGAAAATGTATCCATATGAGGACCTTAATACACACTGTCAGGTACTAACACCAATACGAGGTCTTGAGTGTAAAATTTACACATAAGTCCTCACACAGTACAAAAAACATGAGTCGAGTGTATAGCAAGTGTGTACAAATCGATAGTGGCGCCGCCTAGTGTTCACACTCTGTCGGTGTGTGAACCGAAATTTTCAAGACCAATCCGAGGATTCCTTGACTTTTCCTTATTAAGTATACAGGAAGGTTTACAATCGCACGTAGAGTACGATGCCGTAGTCAAGTCAAACCGAGGACCCACGAAAAAGTCCTCGGATTGAAAACGTCCTCGGATGTGCCTTGTGTATTCAGGCCCACGTCCTCGTATGGTACTTAAAACAAACACACCCCCCCACACACTCACACACACACACACACACTTACACACACACACTCACACACACACGCACACACACACACACACACACACACACCCACACACACACACACACACCCCCACACGTGCGCACATACACACTCATACTCACACACAAACAAACACATACGTCCTTTCATAATAATTTACTATTATTTTTATCATGTATTTTTGTTTTCTCTCATTTTCTTATTAAGTTTAATTTTAATTGTACTGTTGTCTGACGAAAGCGTAAACAGACTCTGACAACTTGTGACAATAGATTGTCTACAAGACAGGCCTAGCCTTGGTAGAGATCTCTGTAACCAGATAAAATTAAAAGCGTTCATCGACACAACCTTAGCATTTTTTGTAATCTCTAGGGGCAAGCGGAAATTTGTCTTTTATGTTATTGTTGTTAAATAAACTTATTTTATTATTTATTATTATTATTTTATTACATTTGATAGATTTTGCACTAATGCCGTCAATGCCACAACTCGCCATATATTATAACTTGCCATATCTACTTACTGCTATCTACTACTACCATTACTACTACCTATCTACTTACTGCCGCTAGAGTTCGCTTGTGACCACAGCCGCAGCATCGCGGCCGAAACGTCAAGCAGTAAGTAGACAATATGTACTTACTTACAAAATAAATCGTCTTAGGTCCCGTTAAAGTAGTTTCAGAAAGCTACTTTATATTTTGTATGAATACAACAACTAGTTATCTTGCCATTTTAAATCTTGGTGAAATGAAAGTAAATGACATATATTTAAATTGGCGATTGCTATTTCTGTGTAAAAAAAACCTTTAATAGAAACATTTTAAAACTCCAGAATCCTGGAAAGGCATTTATTTATGTCCATCAAAAGGGTTTTAAGTTATCATAGATTTACATCCAAATCTAATTTAAAACTTAACAGCTGCATTTTCATCGTTATATTAACGTTAAATTTTATTATTTTATTTTTATAGCAGAAGGAGGCAAACGAGCAAGCGGGTCACCTGATGGAAAGTAATCACCGCCGCCCATGGACACCCGCAAAACCAGAGGAATCGCAGGCGCGTTGCCGGCCTTTAAGGAAGGAATAGGCTCGTTTCTTGAAGATCCCTAAGTCGTAACGGTCCGGAAATACCGCCGCCGAGAGCTGGTTCCACAACACTGTAGTTCGAGGCAAGAATTTAGGTTGTGTAGGTTTAATTTGGGTTATGTTTAATTAGTTCTAAAGGTTCTGGACTTGAACTATAAGTTTTGCTGTAGCTCTTAGAAAGGTTCTAAAACGTGGGCCTTTTTTGCACTCAGGAGGTTAATTGAACAATCAAACAAACTTACCAAGTGCAGTTCGATTGAGATTATGCTCCTTGTTGTCTCGTCCGAAGATGATGGAAATACTACTTGTTAGTATCGAGTCTTAGCACTCGCCGACGCCACATAAGTTTAAAGTATCTGAAAATAAAATATTTCCGAACGCAGCCGAACGTCACTAGACTAGCCCGCGTTTTGAACTGTCATTTAGTTTTAAGTTGTGTATTTATTTATGAAACTGATTCTACAACCCCAGGGAATAGGTATCAAACCTGTGAGGGTGGGTGGGACTCATCATCTTCGGACGAGACAACAAGGAGCATAATCTCAATCGAACTGCACTTGGTAAGTTTGTTTGATTGTTCAATTATGCTCCTTGTTGTCTCGTCCTCTATGATGGAAATACTACTTGTTAGATGTTCAAAGTTCTGTTGTAGAATCATAAAGTTTATTATTGTTAACAAATATATCCCAGATATTATGTTTCAACAGCATAATCAGTCTTACACTCCTTAAAGATAATTGGTAATTTCCAAGAGAATCTTATTAAACAAAAAAAACAAACTTAAATGTGTCCTCAGCCTTAAATAAATCTTTGGTATGATTATAGCAATATACTTTTAATATTATTATTACAATATAATCGCTTCAGCGAAATTATTATTTAAAATCGGACGGTTGTAAAACTTTGCAAAGTTGTCGATGAGTCAGTCCAACCAGCCGTTCTATGTATCTCATCAATGCTAACGCCTTTCATAATGGCAGCTGATGTCGTAGCGTGCCTGGTACTAAGAGTAAAAAAAATGGAAGTATCGATCCCTCTTGCAGCCAGGACCGTCAATCCAACGGTTGAGTGTACTGACCGATACCGCCAAATGTGGTTTCTTGATAGATATAAATAAATTAGGACATTTTCCTAATTTCGGAGGTAATTCTTTTATAATTATTTAAACAATTGGCTAATGACGATTAGGTGCTGAGGTCTTAATTTTTTTTTTTTTTTTTAGTAACAATTTTATTATCAATTATTTTAATCTGGTCAGTAACAATAGAAACTAGGGCTTTGTAATCTTTGCCCTGTAGGTAAAGTTAATAAAGTAACTGTGTTTAATGAACATTAATGTAAGTTGTTTGAGTCATTGTAATTTGACTCTAAAAAATTAAGCACTATAGAAACATTCCAGGTATACTTATATTTGAGTTTACTTGATCGTAGGCGAAAGAACCCTTTAAATAAAATTTTAATCTTTTCGTCTGCTCCCACCTGCGGCCCTATCACACTAGTGGCAGCGAGGACCTTATGCAATTCAAGGTGCCATAAGATGCACCACTGTGGAACTTATTTGTGAGATAAGTAATTATGTCTGTCATCTGTGCTTTAGTAGCATTTAGTTGTTTGGTGTGGCAGTAAGAAAACCAAATACAAAGTAAGTATTGCTTATAGGTGTTACTTGATATGGAAGATATCATTATTTCAGCTGCCTGTACGTCGATGCCAGGCTTTAAGAATGCCTACCGGACAATCTCCCTGCCAGTAGTGATAGGTTGCGGTGTAGAGGGTGTGGTGAGTTGGAATTACATAAAACCAGTAAGTTATTATACTTGGTTCAAATACAATGGGTTCTGTCACCAATAGTTTTTTGAATAAGCGAAACCAAGGTTGGGTGTCCCAGAAGAGAACTACAAGGATCCATGTTGCTTCATTGGACACGATTGTTTCTATACATTTTAAAATCATAGAAAATGGTGGAAAAGCATAAAAGAAACCCCTTTGCAAGACATTGTAAAGGCATCCACTTTATAAGCTGAAGGATCTGGATGCCATGAAACAAATTTCCTGCATTTTGTGTTTGTTCTAAATGCAAATAAATCTATGACAGGGTTACCAAATGCTTGTACTATTTTATTAAAATTATTAATATTTAATTCCCATTCTGTATGACCTAACTGTTTTCTAGATTCAAAATCTGTTACTTTGTTGTCCTTTGTGTTAATGTATGATGTATGATGCAAATACAAAAATATTCCTCTCTTCACACCACTGCCAAATAGCTTTTGCAATCACATGTAAGTGAGAGTACTGTATGCCACCAAAGCGGTTTATATATGGTATAGCTGTGGTATTGTCACTTCGTAATAATATTTCACAATTTGAAGAATTATTAGCAAGGCTTTTGAGACCACCATAGTAGCTTTTATTTCTAAAGTATTAAAGTGAATTGTTGATTCTTTTCCTCTCCATACACCACTGGCTGTATGTTTGTCACAAGAAGCACCCCACCCCGATAGTGAGACATCTGTATTTATTTCTAGAATATATTTATATTTTCTTATCTAAGAAATTGATTTAGGCAAGTACATGTTTTATCCACCATTCAAGATCTGGATAGCAATGTTTGGGCAAGGAAGTAAATGCTTCATAATTATTATTACTCTTTAAAAGAGCTAAATATTTATGTCTTTTTAGTGCTTTAGTATACAGTAACCCATATTGATTAGCTGGACAAACAGACACTAGAGTTCCCAGAACTTTTGACAAAAAACCTGATGGAAGAGGTACTTAAAAATTTGAGCGCCGTGGTGGTCACCTGTGACTGACAAACAATTAAATTTCTATTGTGTCTGGTTTCGTGGCAGGCAACGTGTTAAGGCATCTTTTATTTTTATCAGAATCGATTGAAATAGTCATGGTGTTTGTATTAAACAATAGGCTAAGAAACTTACATTCCTTTGATGGAATAAGTTGACATAATTATTTTTATTGATGATGAAGCCTAACTGAGTAAGCAGACCTATGGTCTGGTTAACACTATTAAGACACTCAATATGATCACTACCAATATACTGCTAGCTACAAGCATCGATATACTGTACTTACAGGCTGTAAACCTCTAAGTTTTGTTATGGGTTTAATTATGTGACCATGTATGGACCCGTGCAAAGGCCAAATAGAAGAATGTTAAATTGATATATTTTTCCATCAAATATAAACCTTAGATATTTTCTGTAATCTGCATTAATGTTACACAGTAATAAGAATCCATTTTGTCAATTGTTGCCATAATACAGTCTTTGAGTTGTAGTAATAAAACTATTAAATTTCTTATGTTTAAAATAAATCTATTCTCTCCATTTGGTTTCTATACCAAGAAAATAGGTGAACAAAATTGTCCATCTGTTTCATGACATATTTTGTCTATAACATGTGACTGAATAAGTTTATTAATTTCAATTTGAACTTGACAGAATTCTACTTGTAAATGAGTTATTCATAGGCAAGTAAGATTGAAATGGTATCTCACTAAAAGGGATTTCATACCCAGATACCCATTTCAGAATAGTAGGATCACTGGTTATTTTCTTCCAAATATTTATAAAAAAAAAGGAAGTCTGCATACCTGAACTTCTAACTTTGCAGCTTCGTAGCTTTGCAGGTTGGTTGGATCTCGCTCCTGTTCCTGTCCGGGCACTTGGACGAGGAGGGCCCCTCCAGTTTAAAGATTTGGTTTTATTTGGGGGTTTTTGAATGAAGCTTGTGTTCTTCAGGTCTTTAACAGATTTTTGAACAGCCTTTGTAACCTAGATCTTTTCAGAAAGGTTACTTAAAAAAAATGCATCTGCTCCCCCTGTGAGGGAATCTTTCATATCTTTATTAATAGATCAAATATCATGAGACCGCCGGCAGTCGCGAAACAATTGATTTTCAATTGTCTGGTTTTATGGTGCTCAAGGGGTTAATGACGGTTGGTATTAGCGACCTTCTACGATTTGTATTTATGTGCACAGCGTCACACAGTATTTTGGCAGCATCATTGATGTGTTTAATTATTTAATTAATAATTTCAATTCTGTCACCTTTTAGGAGAAATAAATGGAGTGATTGGCCCAGGGCTGATAGTGCAGCAACCATCTGTTTTTGCCTGTCAGCAATTATCAAATCTCTTTTCTTAACCAGGTCAGAGACAGCCAGGTATTTCAGGGTTGAGCCTTGGGAGCAACGTTGGGATATTTTCATATGGGATGTATTTTTTCATAAGTTCTGGTTTAATTTCTTTTTGCAATCCTTTTGTGAGAATAGGAGTCTACCTCTGTGCAATTTCATCATGAGCAATTGGTCCCTAAAGCACCTCCTAAATTTCCCCCAAAGCAAATAACAATTCTACGTCTATGGCAGGTGTCTCGGTCTCCGGGTCTGTACACTGGGTTTTTTCCACAGGTAAGGCCTCTACTACACTGTATTGGCACGGGCAGTGCCTCCTCCTCCACAGAACTTGAAGTAGTAGCCGGATCCAGGGCCATCATTGACACACTAGGAATGTCAGACATAGTCATGCAGATCTAGGCCCAAATGGCAAAGCAAACTGCAGTAAATGTAAGACCCTGATATTCCTTGCGAATACCCAGGGTGGTAAAAACTCGGCTTTGCAGTAAGTACGAGTTATTGTGCCCGTTTTAAGTTTTGAATGTTTCAACACCGCCTCATCCCAAAGATGGGCCTGAGTGCACATTTCAAAACCCAGAATTTCATTTTTATTTTTCACGTCTCTTTCTTTTACTCATAATAACAGTTTATTTATCATAATTAAACCGACTAAAACTATCAAAAAGATTATTTTACAAAAAAGTAAGAGAAAAAAGTGGCGCCGGTACAGTGACATAAAAAACGAATGACAGTTCAAAACGCGGGATAGTCTAGTGACGTGCGGCTGCGTTCGGAAATATTTTATTTTCAGATACTTTAAACTTATGTGGCGTCGGCGAGTGCTAAGACTCGATACTAACAAGTAGTATTTCCATCATAGAGGACGAGACAACAAGAAGCATAATCTATGGTAAATATAACATTATTGAGCGTGTTAAGACTTACGAGCAAATTTCCATATAATGGTTTTAGAACCCTTTCAAAACCTTTCTAAAACCTAAAATGTTACTTGGGCGAAGTCCTGTGCCTGTCTTGTGCTATATTTGCCTGCCCACGTAAAATGTAGATAAAAATAGATTTACTGTTAACAAATCGCACTTTTTCCTTTTTTATATACAGCGTTTTTCTTGTAAGGTGTCAAGCCGATGTGTGGTGATAGGGAACTACCATACCTATCCATTGAACCCCGATGTATGTTCTACGATTTTTTGTAGTTTTCGAGTTATAATTTTTTTTCGTTATTTTATGATTCCACGACGAGACGGCTCTAAAAAAATTATATCTTTTTTTTAATCAACTTTCCTTCGATGTTTTTTTTTTTTACAATCGCGTACCCCAGTGACGACGCCTACATCGCATTTGTTCTATCATCAATAGTTTTCGTAGCGCACGCGATGTAAGGAATTTATTAGAGTTTTACTAAGGATCCCTAATTTTTTTGAAAATATATTGTAACCAATGTCACCCGGAGATAGTGTAGCTTCCCAACGGTGAAAGATTTTTTTAAATCGGTCTAGTAGTTTCGGAGCCTATTCAATACAAAAAAACAATCAAATCTTTCCTCTTTACCACGTTTCCGATCTACCACGTTTAACGACCAATTTCAGCAAAAAAGTCCCATTTACATCTTTTTTTGCATTAGTATGAAAGCATATTTTTAAGACTAGTCAAAAGCTATGGAAAATCTTTTTTATTTTTTTTTATTTAAGTTGAAAATTCCATTCTGTTCTGATTAACCCAATTTTTAAAGTTAGGATCTAAATTTTAGTATCTTAGGTTAAAGTTAGGAAGGAGATTGTTTTACTTATAAAAATGCAATCAATAGGCATTGTATTAAAAAAAACATCGAAGAAAAGTTGACCCAAAATAAAGATAAAATTTTTTTTAGAGCCGTCTCGTTGTTGAATCATAAAATAACGAAAAAAAAATTATAACTCTAAAACTACAAAAATCGTAAAACATACATGGGGGTTCAATGGATAGGTATGGTAGTTCCCTATCACCACACATCGGCTTGACCTTACAAGAAACACGCTGTATAAGTTGTAAGCATTTATTACACATAATCTTTATCATAAGTGAATAGGTAGGAATTCAGGATTCCTTTTAAACAATAATGAACTCCACAACGTGCCAACTGTTGCAATTACAACATTTCTAGTAGAAAAAGGCGAACGACCGACGACGGCACAGAACCTTCGTATTGTGATCATGTATTTCGGGTCACCGGATGACGTTGATGAATTACAAATATCCCGAGCTCCTTGCTTCACAAAGAACGTTAAGCCTTTGCTATCCGTTGCCGACGTAAGATTACAGATGCTAAAACATATGTGTTAGCATCTGCAATCTTACGACGGCAACGGAGCAACAAAACGGGCGGTATAAGCAGCCTGCATAGAACCAGCATGAAGCGAGTCTAGCAGTGAGCAGTGAGGCGTTTGTAGGATGATGATGAACAAAAGTAAAAGGCTAATTGCTGCGTCTGAAGCAAACCAAAGGGCGAGTCAACCAAAAGAAGAATTTTTATTTTTTTTAAGTACTAGTAAGTGCCTTAATTGTTTTTAAGATATACGCGAACACTACAGATCAAAATTTATATTTATATTATTTAGCGGTAGGACCAGTTGTGAGTACGCGGCTACGTTCTGGTCCTCAGCCGCAGATAAGATCAAGACGCAGTGAGTGCGTTGCAATTTACTAAATTGCAAATTGCAACGCACTCAGCTGTACCTTTGATCACATAAATTTTATTTATCCATGCCTCCTTCTGTATTAGACATCATTTCTTTTAACGACAGTCTTTAGTGCACATAGCAAGTTGGTCCGAGAACTTCATCGTCAGTTCTTATGTCAAGCAAGTAGGTATTTTTGTACGTAGTTCACATACATGTTACTTTTACGATCTTCAACCAAGGTTCAACCGACAAGGAATGGTTTTTATTTTTATACGCTCACATCTTCTGTGGATCACACCAATCATCTAGCCCAAGTTAACCTTCTTTTGAAACTTGTTTAAAATGGTTAACTTAAAATAGCAAACACCGAGACCCGAAATCAATTTAGAAAATATTTTTTTCCAAATTGACCCAACGAGAATTGAACCATAGGAATTGGCACCTCAAAGATGGCAGAAAGTAGTTGTAGTATGGTGTAGTAGTAAATAAATAAAATTTAACAATCGGTTATAAAGAAACCCATAAAAAAAAACAAAAAAGAAATTCTTGTCTATGGAAATTAGAAACATCGGTTTCACAAAACAAAACACCTTGACATAAAAGTTCACACATTTTGACGACATGTGGTAGACGCCTGCAACAACCTTTTCTTATTTGTTTTGGTGGTTGAATATATAATACGTAAGTACCTCGAATCATAACTGGATTTATCTATTGTCATGAGATAAGGTGGATTTACAGATGCCATAAAAGATAAGTCAGATTGGTATATAAATGGATATGCCCACGGGGGTTGAAGTGGGAGGGAGTGCAACACTTAACCCTCAGCGAGCGTCTCCACGGCACGGCTAATAAAATTTTCTTCAGCACATAAATTAGAGCAATGGCGTCATGAAATCAAGCATTGCTATAATTGATGGGTATTGGCATAATAAACACGCTTGCCAAATGCGGGTCGGATCACATCACAAACCAAGGTTAATCAATTTTTATTATCTAGCCCAAGAGATGCTTCGTTATGAAACTCGTTAAATGGTTACTAGACAACGGGTAAACGTACTACCCCTCAAACCCCAAGCGATCGCATGAGACCGCACCTACAAAAACACACTTGACTTTGTAATCATAATCATAATCAATTGTTTATTTGCCAGAATACATACATAGAATAAAGTTCTTAAAAATAAGTTCAAGACAATGTATTCAGCCTGCATGCAGGCGTGCAAATATTACATGTTAATTTGAAATTACATTAATGTTTATTATATATATTTTTACGATAATTATTATAATTATGTTAAAATTTAATAAAATTATTACATAGTATTAATTAATTATTTATTGAAATTTAGGTATTCATTAAGGCTATAAAAACAATTCTGCATTAACCAATTACTTAGCTTTTTGTTAAACACATTTGCTTTGAGCACTTTCAGTTCTTCAGGTAATTTGTCATAAACTACTATAGACATATTACAAATACTTCTCTTATATATATCCCTATGGCATGGAGGTTGATAAAGTAGGTTTTCAAATATTTTTCTTTTCTGTCGGGTGTTGACTTCACTGCGGGTTTTAAAATAATTTGTACCGTGTTTTCATAGACTTACCGACTACTTTAGTATGAACAAGTTTGGTTATTTCGGTTCTGTGGCTCATCTTATGTATTGTTATCGCAAAATTCGCATAGTCTATCCTCGATTCTGTCAAATATGACGTTGACAGTTGCACCAAAAAAGTGTCAAAAAAAATCCAAGACTGAGGGGTTAAAATACATAAATACATACTTAATATTCATGGAAAACACCCAAACCCGAGACAATTTAGAAAAACTATAATTTATAAATTGACCCGACCGGGGATCGAACCCGGTACCTCAGAGATGGCGACACCATGAAAACCGTGTACAAACCACTCGACCAAGGAGGTCGTCAAAATCGTCAAAATCGATAATCCGAAACACGCTTCAGTTAGATAAACTTACTTTCGCTTTTTATAATGCAAGTAAGGATTCTGTCAACACAATGTCTGTTAAAACCATTAAATACGAAGTAATAATTATGAGTATATACAGTAACTGGATCGCCAACTTCAAGATACCTACTACCACGGTACATACCTATTTTGATTGATGATAAAAGCGGGTGTGTAATGTTTGATATAAATACTTATGGTCTAACGTTCAAATAATACTTATAATTTTATTTTATATAATTTCATTTGTTATAACAATAATAAAAATTTAATATTACCTTAGATTACTTAATTTCATTTGTTAGAATGTACTTTTGATATAATAAACATGTGATATAACAATCTAATGGCATATAACAATTTTTTCACAATAGAGTCCTGATTTTCACACTGGTGTGACCATGAGGTCGTACTTCTTCTGTTGTCTGTTAAGGTGATCGCGAAGCGGAGCGGAGCGATCACATTACATTTCATTGTACATTTTTAACCTCAATTTGACCTACAGAGAATTCAGACGGCTGCGATGTCTGTCTAACACTCAGAACAATAATTAGTTATTGTTCTGAGGTCTAACATTACAAGATGGCGGAAAATGCGTTCCGTTTCATGATCATACAAATACTTATTTTGTTTATGTTTTTTGTTTTTACATTAAATTAATGAAAATAATTATAATTATAATAATAATAAAATAATAAAAAGAAGGGTTAAAACAACCTAAAAATAATTACTGTAACTTCAAACACACACACAAAAAAAAACACGCATCTCCGCGGGGTGGGGGAGTGTCGATTGAAAGGGGTAACCAACCCCTATAAAAATCAACCCCAATTCCTAATTTCGAGAAGCGTCCCGGTTTTGCCGCAATTCGTTTCTGTCACTGACTTTTGTAACACGACCTTACCAAAAACACAACATATTAATTTTTAAGACCATTTTTGAAATAAATTTGGGGTTAAAATGCTATTTTTATAGTTAAATTATAACAATTGAAGTTATAGAATATGTTTATTATACCAATATAGCTTTATAGAAAAAGTTGTTATAGAATATGGGTATTATATCAAATGACTAATATGCGTAATGTTATTATAGGAAATGTATTCAGATCAAGTAAAAATTTAAATGCAATGAACGTTATTTCCCTTGAAATTAGTTCACATGTCATTACATGAAATGACGCACCCGATAACAGCATTCGGAAAGAATTTTAGCGCGTAGCGATGAAAGAATATTACCATCCCCTCTCTTCCCTTGGGGTGTCGTAAAAGGCAACTAACGGACTAAAGACTGCACATACATCCATCAGCTTAGAGCGACGATTGGCTCACCTGTCACGCTGAGCACATTTGCAGTCGCTATTTAATGAAAAATGGACCATGGCAGAGGACTACTTTAGGCGGTCCTCATTGCCTAGTCTCTGACCCTTCGAGGATAATAGTCGTGATTATATGTATGTATGTAGCAAAGGAGTAAATCATAGCAAGCGGAAAACTGTGGTTTCTGCCTACCCCTCCGGGAATCGGGCGTGCTATAAACGTATTGTGTCTGTGTGTGTAAAAAAAAAATAAGTAAATATATTTTTATTTGTATATTCAGCCTACCACTTACATACATTTTTTTTTATAGCAGAAGGAGGCAAACGGGCAAGCGGGTCACCTGATGGAAAGTAATCACCGCCGCCCATGGACACCCGCAAAGCCAGAGGAATCGCAGGCGCGTTGCCGGCCTTTAAGGAAGGAATATTCTCGTTTCTTGAAGATCCCTAAGTCGTAACGGTCCGGAAATACCGCCGCCGAGAGCTGGTTCCACAACACTGTAGTTCGAGGCAAGAAATTTCTTGAAAAACGCACAGTAGTAGACCGCCATCCATCAAGGTGATGTGGATGGAATGACAGTCGATTGCGTGTAGTGCGGTGAAGGAAATCAGTGGCAGGGATCAAGCCGATTCATATAATCACGGCTATTATCCCCGAAAGCTTAGAGACTAGGCAATGAGGACAGCAAAAGCAGTCCTCTATAATAGTCCACTTTTTACCATAGCGACTGCACATGTGCTCTGCGTGACAGGTGGTGATCGCCATCGCTGCTCTATGCTATTGGATGTATGTGCAGTCTTTAGTCCGTTAGTCGCGTTTTATGACACCCAAGGGAAGAGAGGGGGGTGGTACTTTTCTTTCACCGCTACGCGACACGGTAATCACTTACTTTTACTTACCACTTACTTTTACTTACCACTTACTTACTTTTACTTACCACTTACTTTTACTTACCACTTACTTACTTTTACTTACCACTTACTTTTATTAGATTTGTTACTAGCGTCCCGCCCGCGACTGCCAATCCTGACAATTACAAACACAACAAAAATAGAATTATTTGGGTAATTCTTTAGTGCCAAATAAGTGCAGTCGTTCTGAAGTAACGCGCGTACGAACATTCGGGCACGGGTTACTACGGGAACGGGTAGTAACCCGTGCGAAGCCGGGGCGGGTCGCTAATATATAGAAGCTAATATATAATATAATAGAAGAGTTTGTATAATTTTTTAAGGACACCATGTGTAAGGTTTTAATTTTCCATATTTTTTTAAATTCTACATTACTTACCTACATACATAACGCAGCCAACAAAGCAATCCGCTTGTCATTCATGCGTAGCTAAAATACTTGCATAATTTATGTAAAAAATCCTAAAAATAGATTTTTAGGATTCGTTGTGATAAATTGTAATTAAGCATAGACATCTTTATTGTTGAAATTTTGCATTCACAATGCTATATAGATATAGAATAAAATGTTTACTAGAAAAAAAAGGAGGAATTCGACGAGTCTTCTGGTGTCTCGGTAGTTTAGCGGTTAGAGCAGTGGACCGTCAATCCAAGGTTCTAATCCCATTCGAGCTTTCCTAAGCATCTATATTGCTATTATTTAGGATGGAGAACCGTTAAAGAAGCGAAGAAGAGCTGTGTGGTGGCGACTATTACAAGAATACAAGAATACTACCAACCTATCTCATCTCTTCGGTCTCGTAAAAGGTGACTAACGGACTGAACACTGCTTCTCCATAACAGCACAATTCGGCGATGGCTTCGTCACCTATCACGCTGAACACATGTGCAGTTATTATTAGTGTGCTGTGGTCTGTGGCTCCACCTAACCCTTTGAGAATAACAGCCGTGTATGTGAGTATGTTATCGTAAGATAGCAGTCGGTAAAACTCACCAACCCTTAAGTTAAATTTATAATTATGGTTGGTTTCAGTTTTTTTTTATTTTTATTCTACAACGGGTAAGCGCTTGGCCTTCATCTCACCTGATGGTCAGTGACGATAAGGCCGAAGGTGGAAGTGCGCTTCACCCGGAATCCTCAACCACTGAGGCACTGGCTATCTTATCTCAAACTGTACGGAACACAACAATGCTATAAACATCGTTGTTATGGCGACAGACTTAGTTAAGATAGTGGTAGCTAGCCAGGCGTACTTAACAGCCCTACCACCAACCAAACCGAGCACACAAAGATGTACCCCTGGCTGGGAATCGAACCCGGGACCTCTGGGTCTGAAACCGGTGGCTTAGCCACTAGACCACAGAGGCGATTAATTGAGTTCATGTATTTAATGATTTCTTACAATGTTAATACAAATTTGGGGGGTTAAAGTTACTCGCGTCCGTAGGTTTACCCTTGAGACCCTACACGTGACCCCTGGGTGGTGCTAAATGAGTGACACTGACAGTGATAGAGCCACGCATTGGGCTGGCCCGCCTGGGGTAATACCACCCTCTCACAAATATTCGAAATAATGGCACTTGGTGCTGTTGTGTTTCGTCTGGCCAGTGAGGGTTCCGGAGGCCCTTCTCCCCCTCCCCCCCATATCTATTCCTTCCGTAAAGGCCGGCAACGCGTCTGCGATTCCTCTGGTTTTGCGGGTGTACATGGGCGGCGGTGGTTTCTCTCCATCAGGTGACCCGCCAGCTCGTTTGCCTCCTTAGAAGAAGATGGCGATTGTAAAAAATCACCATCAGATGGTGCTGGTGGTGGATATCTACATTATATAGCTCTTTTTACGTTTTTAGAATAATATGTTTGCGTAAATAATAAGGAGATAACAAAATAAAAATTTGTTGACTGATTGACTAATAATAAAATTTTATTATTCAGATTTCACCATTTAAGTAGTTTTCACAGAAGCACAAGTACGTACCAATTACATACAGAAGATACCCATTTGATGTCTTCCCAAAGCTTCATTAAAAGTAAGCCAGAAAATTACACTTGCGATTTTAACCCTTTACCGCCAAAGTCGGATTTATCCAACAAATATTGTTGAGCCTAAACCACTGAGTCGTATATATACGACAAAAACTAAGAAATGCAAATATCGATATAGCGTATTGCATCCTTATTAACTAGTCATAGGTATTTATTTGCCTACTTATAAGCCCGTTTCTGGGGATTCGCCAACAGATAAAATCCGGGTGGTTAAAGGGTATATACCTAAAGCACAGAATAACTAATGTACTACCGTCTTGAAGATTCTATATAAAATGCCCGATACGATCAGTCCCGAACAATATCATGACATTAACTAAATACTGCACAAATAAGGAAAACAAATTGTATATACTATAAATATATCGAAATACCTAGGAATTAAATATTATGCTAAAACATGAAATATATAACTACCTAAAGAACCACTGGTTGACCCATAATGATAAGGAGAAAGCACTTCTGTGTTTATGTAGGCAGTTAATTGACAACAATTTTGACGAACATTGCTCAGAGCAAGATTTATGTCTAAAATGTTCTACTTTATACAAAATATACGTATGTCTATTCAGTATTACATACTTTACTATCTTATATTATGCTGAGAGTCCTGTATCTCGCTTTGGAAGAGTTATGACAAGTATATTAATATTTTGTTGTAACATTCATAAGCTAAGAAGACTACATTACATTTACATTTCCATTGAAATGTCATCAATGCATATTTAACTTAAATAAAAATATAATTATAAAAATAGAATGACCCTAAAAACATTGTCGCAAAAACAAATATGAAATGGTAACATAGGTAACAATATAATATATTTAAAAATAAATATACTTATTGACAATTCGACAGTCCAATAAGCCCGTTTTAAGCCACATGCGGCATATAATAATAAAATTGTAATTCTACATTGTGGTTTGGGCTGTGAATTAGTAAAATCAGATTAATCACCAACTAAAAATATACGTTCTTAAATGTTCTATAAAATTGAGCATTTTTCTTATTAGAAGGTTTGTGCTTTAAACTGCGCTTTAATACAGTACTGTGACATCAGAAGCTATAACAAAGCAATTAATAAATAAGCAATAATTTATATAAGCAAAATTTTATTTTTATTTATTTATTATTTACATTCCAACATATTCCCATAACATTAAAATTTTAATTGGTATCAGTATTTTCTTTGTACATTTCTATAATTTTAAATAGGAATTGCATATGCTAACCAACTACATTATTATGTACATACACCTTCACAGTTGTGTCAATTTAAAGTTCTTTCTTGCCATTACTGACTTTTCCATTTGTAATCCCATTCGTGATTTTGTTATCGCTCTCATTTGTGCAGGTTTCAGATATATTTCCGTTGCTTTTCTTGGTTCCATTGTCGGCAACTTTGCCATTAGCCTTTTTAGCCGGTTTACCGTAGGCTTTGTAGTAGAAATCGTAGAAAAGATAGTAGAAAAATATAGAATTGGGCAGTGTGAACACGACCGACCAGCGAGGGTAGCCGCAGTCGTAGAACAGGAGTAGGGACGAATGCAAGAACATTATGCAAAACTGGAGCTGAAACAAAAGAAATAAATTAATGTTCTATACTGTTCCTAGTACTGTACTTCCTTCTATATACCATTTTTATTTTTCTTGTCAAATATAGGTACTCAATGCGTTGAATGACAGACAGCCAACTCTTTTAAACAAACTAAATTCATAGAAATCTGTACATATGTAAAATTATAAGAGATATTTCACTTTTTATTCATTTATTTAATATAAGGAAGAATACAAAAACAAATAAGTACGAAGATGATTTGAGTAACTTTTTATCCTTGAACATATCATATAATTAAGTAATAAAACAAGCATAACGTAATGTCCCTTAGCTATTTTTGCCGTATGTACAACAACTCTAAGTATTTGTTACAATCGGTTCAGGTCAAAAGACAATGACGTAACTACTCTGCATGCTGTTAGTAAAACACAGGGTACAAAGTTTTACTCAAGTTTAAAGCACTTAGGTATACGAGTATGTTACTTTTAGCGATGACAAATCTGGATATGAAACGATATTAACAATAGAGCCGTGTGTGTAGCGGCTCACTAAAATAGAAGAAGAAGACTAACTAAAAGAATACTACCACCTCCTCTCTTCCCTTGGGTGTCGTAAAAGGCGACTAACGAAATAACGCCGGCATATAAATCCAACGGGGTCCTGCTGTTTGACCAAAAGTCATTTGGCAAAATTACACTTGACAAACAACGTTTGGCAAAAAAATGGTTTCGCCGATTGATCATTTTACAAATTCTCTCAACAATGACTCACTTTTCCAAATGATCAACACTTAAATTTACATTTTATTAATAATTATTTAACCCAATGACCGTTTAGCAACTGAGATAACAGATAAAACTACTATTGGTCTAAAAACGACTACAACTAGTTTTTCTTTTCTTAGAAATTTCTTTAAAGTAGTGGATATTATTCAAATGATTAACGATACTAGCTGACCTACTCCTGTAGGTCACGTGATAGGTTACAAATTTAAGACAATCGCTACGCTGCGCTTCGCGATTGTCTTAAATTTGGTGAAATGAAAGAAGGTCAATTGACATTTTAATATTTAACACATTTATCAAGTGTAGTGTTTGCTAATAGATCATTTGCTAAGTGAGTTTTTGTAAATGATACTTTTGTCAAATGTCTCGTTTGCCAAATGGACATTTGGTGAAGCGTTGTTTGTCGAAAGACCATTTGTTAATAATGTTTTGGTCAAACATTAATAATCCAAATCCAACAGCATAGAGCGGGGATGGGCTCACCACCCACTACGCTGAGCACATATGTGCAGTTGTTGGTGAAAGGTGGACTGTAGCAGTGGACTGCTTCTGCGGTCCTTGCCTAGTCTCTGACTAAACCTCTGGGAATAGGTAGTCGTGAATCTATTTAAGTTAATACATAAACCCTGTCATTAGTAAACATTGATTAAAGTTACACTTAAGAGGGTTTACGCATTTCGGTTTCCCATACAAACTTCCTAGTCAAATTTTTAAAAACTTTGCATGCTAAAGTAACATACAGAGATCTAAATAGTTTGTTGAAAACATTTTTAAAAAACGTTTAAATAACTGATTCAATGCGATTTAAAACTTTCTTTTGTAGGCTTTAAATCGCAATAAGTCAGCTAAATAAACCTTTATTAAAAATGTTTTCAACAAACTATTTAGATCCCTGTGTTTTACTTTAGCATGCAAAGTTTCATCAAAATTGGCTTAACGGTTATTAAAAATTTCGACTTGGAAGTTTGTATGGAAAACCGAAATGCGTAAACCCTCTTAAGATTAAATTGACGCTGTCTCCGTCTGCCTCCTTTAACAAAAACGAGACAGCGTCACTTTAAACCGAGGTGTAACATTTGACCATTTTTATTAATAAGACGAAAAGTATTTCAATTGTAAACCTTGTAAAAATTACAAATATCCATTTTATTCCAAATTTTTCTCTAAAGATGGTTTGACAAATTGATGGTTCTTCTTTTGAACAAAGCAAAACACTTCTATTTCTCCAAACGCATCTTTTGCAGGAGCCTCGTCTATGGTATCGATGGTATATTTTGTAAGCTGTATTATGCGACGACGACGACCAGACCTCGGTAGCCAAGTGGTTAAGGCAGCCGCTCGGAATGCGGAAGGTGCGTGGTTCGATTCCCGCCTGAGGTTGTCGTCTTTTTTCAGTATTAAAAATTTTACATAAGTATATTTAAGCGTTAAAAAAACTAAAAAACATTAATAACTAGTTAAATTAATTTTCACTTAAAAATTTTATTATGAGTTGTGACATGGTTCAACTGAGCAACAGAGGTATTTGATGAATAATACCAAGCAATGACATTTTGGTACCAACCCATCTCTTACCTTGTGTCGGTGTCGTAAAAGGCTACTAATAGACTCCCACATTCACCTAACTGCATAAATCGGCGATGAGCTCACCATCTGTCACGCTGAGCACATGTGCAGTTGTGATTTCGTTTGGGGATAATAGTTGTGATACGTAACATAAAATATTTTACTAGAAAAAAATCAACCAGTCTCAGGAAGCTCGAGTGGGATTAATCCTACAATTATATAGCATTGTACATGCAAAATTTCAACAATAAAGATACTCGTATATACGTAACATGTATGGGATCCCCTTTTTTCGAATATTTTTTTTGTCCTAAATTAATTTGGCATAACATTATTTTTGTCATTATAATATTTTGACATAGTTGTTTTTTGGCATACTATTAAGCATAACATATATGGTTTAGGCTAATGTTTTTTACCCTAATTTTAATTTGCTTAAAGTTTTATGGACTATTGTTTATTCATCTAATAGTTATTAGGCATAAAGATAGTCTGGTAGATGGAGCCCTTTCAGTCGCATAATCTCTTTCATCATAATGTAGTTTGGCATAACAGTTTCAGCATAAAGTTTTTTGGCATAAAATTTGTAAAGCAAAGTGTTATAAACCCATAATGGTTTCATCGGCATAATTTTAACTTACTATAATTGTCTTTATCACAATTTTAATCAGCATAAATGTAAATAACATAATTGCTATACGTCTAAATTTAATTTATCATAAAATACGAAATGCATAATGGATGAAGCGCAGCGTAGCTATTGTGTCGAATTTCGAGGTAATTTTTTTTATTAGACAACAGAAATACTAGCTGCCCTACTCCTGAAGTAACTGTTTCTCTAAAATATCTTACCTAGATTTTCGTTTTTTTTTTCATATATTCATATTATGCTACAAAAGTCAGTGACAGAAACGAATCGCGGCAAAAACCGACTCCACGTAGTCTTGTCTGCCCTACGCTAGAGTTTAATTTAAGCCCGCGTAGGCGCGGAGGGACGAGGCGGCCCGCGAGCTGAGGAGCAGGTAGGTTTAACGCTCGCAGCGCCGGAGGCGTGACATACCAACCATGACTGCTGCATGCTGCGGTACTTCGATGATGCTGCATGCTTGGTTGCATGCTTGCTACACGCTTGCTGCATGCATGCTTGCATGCTGTATGCGTGCTTACATGCTGAATGCTTGCTTGCATGCTGCATACTTGCTTGCGTGCTGCAGCTTGCTTGCATGCTCAATGTTTGCTTTCTTACATGTTCCTTGCTTGCTTACATGTTTGCATGCTGCATGCTTGCATGCATGCTGCATGCTTGCTTGCATGCTGCATACTTGCTTGCATGCTGCATACTTGATATATGCTGCATGCTTGCTTGCATGCTGCGTGCTTGCCTGCATGCTGCGTGCTTGCTTGCATGCTGCGTGCTTGCTTGCATGCATGCTGCGTGCTTGCTTGCATACTTAAACGTTGCTACGATTAAAATTTGTTCGATGATGTTATGGATTTCAATTATTTGAGATGTTGTATTTTTGTAATATTGTAAACCTTTTTCTGGAAAATGAATCATCTAGCATTAATAGCTTCGGCCAAACGTTGAGTGCGATTTCAAAACAAAAAGATTTTGAAAAAAAATAACAATCGACAATAAGCATTTCAAAACTTTGTCAATTGTGTTTTCGGTAAAAAGAAAATTATGGAAAACAAAAAATTACAAAACGTTTTCGGCCAAATAAAATTCGTACAGAAAAATTTCGAATTTAAGATAGATAACCCTAAATGTTAAATTTATGGTATTCTATATTATGACTGCCAATAAATGTTATGATTAGTAATCGTTATTGTAAAAAAATATATGTATAAAAATTAATGATGCTGATATATCATTATTATAAAAGAAGTTATGGGGAAATAAAGTATGCCTAATGATTTATTCTGAATGAACGTTATGCGAAACGAAGATAATGTCAAAAAACGTTATGCAGCCTTAAAATATGCCTCTTTAATTTATGCAACCTAATATGGACCCCTGGTAGATTAGACAAGATAGAAGGTGGGTTATAGTTTCAAAATCCGCTATATTTTGAATTGGTTTTTTATCAGGATTTGACTTTGCATAATTTTTATTTTAGTGATAGCTATTAAAATCTGTAAAATATTAAATAGGTATTAGGTATATTACATATAACTTGGGTACCGTAGCGTAAAAGTAGGTTGGTTAGGGTGAGGCGGGGGTGGCCCTTGGGCCACGCCTAAGCCGCCAACATGTTTATTTTAATAACGAACTTTTTTTTAATAAATGCAAACACACAATTTCAATTAATATCATGCCTATCAAAATTGTGCTTAAATATTATTTTGCGTTAGCAAATTTAGGCTTTCGAATAGTATGCTTAACAATTAATATGCTTATAGTAGTTATGCTTTAAAAATGTGCCTAAAAGGTTATGCCAAATTAATATTGTGCGTAACTATTATTAGGTTAAGTAAAAGTAAGCTATGTTAAATTATGACATAAAATTTTATACAAAAAAAGAGGGAACCAACATGTAACAAAACCATGTTATAATACCTATTAAATTATGAATAATAATTAAGTTGATAGTAGGTAACCCTAAAAAAGTTGGGGTCCGCAGCAAGAATGAAAAAAGGACAAAAGCATGAAAAGGTTTGGATGTAAGCACGGAGATATAGTCTTTGGATGTAAGAAAAGCAAGCGAGGCGTGTCAGGACCGCGCAAAGTGGAGATCCATCATCTTTGCCTACCCCTAAAGGGATTAAGGCGTGAGCAGTATGTATGTATATATGTAGGTAAACATGCAAAGTGGTTCTGTTTTCTGTTTCTGTTCTCCCAATTAGTTTTTTGAGATTGTTGTAATTGATGGCTGTGGTTTGGCTGTTGTAGAAAATTAACATTTCGTGCTTTTAAACAAAAGGCGTTTTCATATTATTAAATTTAAAACAGAATAATCTGTGTTATTGTTTGACTTTAGTTAAGATTTTTTTCTAGTAAACATTTTATACTATATCTATTCATTGTGAATTCAAAAATTTTAATAATAAGGATATTTAGAAAAATTAAGCATTCGGAAAATTAAAAATAAGTATAATTAAAAGTTTTCATAAAGAAGAATTCATCCCGATATTGAAAATATCGAATACCCGAATTTGCAAAATTTCACATGTGGAAAGTTAAGAATTGGGAAGTAATCGCTGACTTCTTTAGTAAGAAGATTCCAAACTTAGGATTGACAACAACAATTTCGACAAAAAGATTATTTTTCTGCTTCTCCAGCTCAACTTGAAAAATGTTTTATGATAATTTTGACTGTAGAATTTGTGAAAAATCGTAGAGGTACTAAAGATAGGTTGAACATTATCTCATATGTCTAATAGGAAATAACATTAAACTAAGTCAACATAATTATTGTGTTAATATATAAAATTAATTATTTTATTGCTGGAAATAAACTTTCAACTAAAAAACAAACAAAATTTGTATATATCTTAGGGAATTTTCGTCAGCCGTCCCTACACTGAAAGAACAAAAAGGTTGATTTTGCACGGGTTGGCGACACATTAGTTGAATTAACAAAGTGATGGGTTAAAGCAACATGAACAAATTGTTGTTTTCACAGAAAAGTTTTTGTTGGTATGAAAACAGTTGTTTTTACCTACTTGTACACGTTGGCGTAACAATTCATGCATAATTCAATAGGTAATTGTTGATTTTACTGTTCAAGTTGTTGAAATAACCATTTTTAAAGTTAAATTTACAAAATAAATACGTTAAAACAACAAAATATATTCAACCATTTGTCGATTACCAGAAACAACAAAATAAATTTGTTAATGATGCCTATTCCCTATAGTTGATTTAATGTAAATTTTAATGTTGGAACCAAGCTGATTGGCATAACCCTTTCAAATGTTTGTTTCAACCGATCCACATACAGTTGGGATAACAATATAAGCAGGTAAAAACCACAGCAAGACATAAAGTTAAACCAACACGTTCGAATGGTTAAACGAACACCCGAATGATGGTTAAAATAATGATATAAATTCTATACAAAAAAAGTAATTGACACGACCCATTAAAATGTTTGTTTCAACCGTGACACAAATAGCTAAGATAACAGTATTAAACAGGTAAAAACAACAGCAACACATAAAGCTTAATCAATATGTTCGAATGGTAAAACTAACTCAAGAGCAAGGGTTAAAATAACAACATAAATAGGTTAAGTCCTATACAAAAAAAACGATTGACACAACCCTTTCAACTGCTTGTTTCAACTGTCACACAAACCGTTTGGATAGCAATGTACACCGGTAAAAACAACACCAATAAAAAAAGCTAAATTAACCTGTTTGAATGTTTAAAGTAGCCCTTCAGAGTGTTTGATTTAACCGTCACATAAACAGTTGGGATAACAATATAAACAGTTAAAAACAACAGCAAGATTCATAACTAATTCAACAAATTCGGATAGTTAAACTAACTCACGAGCTAGGGTTAAAATAAAAATATAAACAGGTTAAGTCCTGTACAAAAATTATCGATTGACACGAGCCTTTGAAATGTTTGTTTTAACCGTCACACAAACAGTTGAGATAACAGTAATCAACAGGTAAAAGCAACAGCGACACATAAAGCTTAATCAATATGTGCGATAGATAAAATTAACTCAAGAGCAAGGGTTAAAATTCTCTTTCAAATGTTAGTATTAACTATCACACAAACAATTGGGATAGCAACATAAACAGGTAAAAACAACACCAAGCCAAAAAACTAAATCAACAAGTTTGAATGGTTGAGCTAACGCTTACGAACGTATGTTATAACCGTCACACGAACAGTTGGGATAGCAATAAAACAGATAAAACAACAGCAATACATGAGGCCAAATCAACATGTTTGAATGGATAAAGTAACTCACGAGCTGGGGTTAAAATAATAATATAAACAAGTTAAGTCCTACACACAAAAAAAAACGATTCACACTACCCTTTCAAATGTTTGTTTTAACCGTTACATAAACAGTTGGGATAGCAATATAAACAGGTAAAAACAACACCAAAACAAAAAACTAAATCAACAAGTTTGAATGGTTGAGCTAACGCTTTCGAATGTATGTTAGAACCGTCACACAAACAGTTGGGATAGCAATATAAACAGGTAAAAACAACACCAAGACAAAAAACTAAATCAACAAGTTTGAATGATTGAGCTAACGCTTTTAAATGTATGTTAGAACCGTCACACGAACAGTTGGGATAGCAATAAAACAGGTAGAAATAACAGCAACACATTTAGCCAAATCAACATATTTGAATGGATAAACTAACTCACGAGCTGGGGTTAAAATAATAATATAAACAAGTTAAGTGCTACACAAAAAAAACGATTCACACAACCCTTTCAAATGTTTGTTTTAACCGTTACACAAACAGTTGGTATAGCAATATAAACAGGTAAAAACAACACCAAGACAAAAAACTAAATCAACAAGTTTGGATGGTTGAGCTAACGCTTTCGAATGTATGTAAGAACCGTCACACGAACAGTTAGGATAGCAATAAAACAGGTAAAAACAACAGCAACACATGAGGTCAAATCAACATGTTTGAATGGATAAACTAACTCACGAGCTAGGGTTAAAATAATAATATAAACAAATTACGTCCTAAACAAAAAAAAAACGATTCACACAACCCTTGCAAGTATTTGTTTTAACCGTTACACAAACAGTTGGGATATCAATATAAACAGGTAAAAACAACACCAAGACAAAAAACTAAATCAACAAGTTTGAATGGTTGAGCTAACGCTTTCAAATGTATGTTGTTAAATTAAACGCTACCTAAATGCTAAATACGAGTAATCTGAGATAAAATTACTGTGTCACATACCTACCTACAATACAGACAAACCGACATAGCGAAACTATATCTATATTTGTATTTGCTTTCGTATGTCTGACTGTTCAGCTTTTCCGTCTATAGTATAGGTCACTCTCTCAACCGATTCTCGTGAAAATTTGTGAGCGAGCTCGATACCTATTTATAGTTAGGGCAAAATGCTTTTGTATGTCCGGCCCTATGATCTTGTTTTGGAAGATAACAAGATGAAAAGTGGAATTAAACGCCATACTTACCTACCTTAACAGTGTAAGTAGGTCCCTACTGTTAAACGAGCTTTGATTTTTTAATGGATTGTCGAAAACGGCTGTACTTAACGATTTCGATGTTTACGCTATAATTAGTGCTTTAACAGGACACAAACTTCTCAAATGTTTGTTTTAACCCTTTCACAAATAGTTGAAATAACAATTTAAATAATTTGTGCTGATCTCCCGGCAACGTCGCAAATTACTATCTGCGCGCGCTCAAGAAGCAAGGGCGTCTATTCAAGAGAAGTTCGGCTATGCGATTCTCTAAGCGACACAGACGCAGCGCGCATGGCGGTGATCTGCTTTCTCTTTCCAATTCTATGAATATAAAAGAGACAGAGTTAATTCTCAGCGCTGCGGTAGCCGAACTTAGAGAATCGCACTGCTGTTGACAATGACATGTGAGTGGACACTTATGATGTTATGGTTACATTATCGCGATTCGGCGAATGTTTGAACTGTCGCGTCGTGTAGCTATAGCCAAACAGTTTGCTGAACCTACCGCACATCAAAGGGATATTTTCTCAAACTTGCAATGAAATGTTGACATGACTTACTTCAATTAGGTCTGGAAATACTACGTAACCGGTGCGATGAGTAAAGATTATATGTAAAGGAATTTCATACAGCCCAATACACCTACCTAGGCCCGTAAAGCAACAGTCTTCAGCAGGCACATTGTTTTCATTTGATCCAATGTAGTTCGCCCGAAAATTTTATATAATTATATAGGTAGAATAGTTTGCCGTAGAAAAAACACGAAGTTTTTATCGCGTCAATGCGACACGAATTTTTGCCCGATAATTTAGCATGATAGTGATATTGTTATGGATTGTCCTGGGTGTTAAAATAGGTTTTACTTATCCTAATAATAGTTACGCACAATATTAATTAGGCATAACTTTTAAGACACATTTTTTTAAGGATAACTTGTATTAGCATAATAATTGTTAAACATACTATTCTAAAGCCTAATATTTGCTAACGCATAATTATATTTAAGCATAATTTTGTTGGGCATAATAATTATACTATCGGGAAAAAGTAAGGTTTGGAAACTTTGTGTTTGCATTTGATGAAATACTTTTCGTATATAAAATAAACATGTTTAGGGCCACACCCACGCCGCACCCTAACCTACTATTACACTACAGTAACCAATTTATATTAGATATACCTAATACCTACTTTTGGTTTTTCAGATTCAATTATCTATCACTAAAATTTAAAATATTGCAAAGACAAAACCTGTTAAAAAACCAATTCAAATTATAGCCGATTTTGAAACTGTAACCTCACCTTCTGTTTTATGTTATCTACCAGACTATCTTTATGCCTAATAACTATTAGACGAATAAACAATATGCCTTGTAACTTTATGGAAATCAAAATTAGGGCGAAAAACATTAGCCTAAACCATATTTATGCTTAATGAAATAGTATGCCAAAAACAATTAGGTCAAAATATTATTATGACAAATAAAAATATGCCTAACTCGTTATGCCAAATTAAATTAGGACAAAGAAAATAGGCGAAAAAGAGGGATCCCGTTAAAATAACGGGCACTTTGATCACGTTTATGGTATTTATTATCGACTAATAACTAAATCTAGCTTAAAAATAAGTGAGCGCCAGGAGAATTTTCGTCAGATGTTCAACTGGATATTCTGCCTAACCAAGCTCGTAGGTGTTTCACATAGCTCAGCCTTGTAGATTAAACCGTATACAAAAAGGGCGTGTCGTTAGTCTACAAAGAAACATTCATCGTGTCAATACTTGCAACGCACTGGATAAAATTATGTATAAGCTGGCCCTTTCAAATGTTTGTTTTAACCGTTACATAAACAGTTGGGATAACAATATAAACAGTTAAAAACAACAGCAAGATTTATAACTAAATCAACTAATTCACATAGTTTAAACTAACCCACGAGCTAGGGTTAAACTAAAAATATAAACATGTAAAGTCCTGTACAAAAATTATCGATAGACGAAGCGACGTTGCCGTATTCCGCACGCGCGTGCGCCGCCGTCGCGCTGTGATGCCGACAGCTTAGTTGAACGAGAAAATTCGAATAAAGAGCACGCAAGGTTTGCAGCATAGATTAACTTATATAGTTTGCAGTACGAATTTAAGGAGGTGAGGTGAACAGTTCAGTGTGTAATGGATTTAGGTAAGTGTGCGGACATATAAATGTGTTTTGATATTTAAATCGTGTATCTACCCATCTAGCACATAAGTTTTATCGTGCTTATTCTATTTTCGCCGTAAAACGCGACTGGCCTGGGTACCTTAATTAAATACTTATTTTTATGTTTCGTATATTTAGCCGAATGGGGTATTACGGCGGAAACAGTCAAACGTTTTGAAGGTACCTACATGTTTATTGTGTTCGTTGTCTGATTACTAAAGCTTAGCGCCACGCTGCGTGTCGCAACGCAATCGGTTACATACCTTTTTCATAAACGTGGTTACATTAGCTCATAGCCGATTTACATATCCTTAAGTAAGTAAAAACTACGTGTGGGCGCCGGGCGGCAAGTAAGTCTGTCTACCTATCGCATTAAGTAAGCAAGGAAGTAGTAAGTTCAACTTACTTACTTACTTACTTATGGGTGTGTAAATCGGTCTTCAGTACCGCGTGTCGCCACGTTCAATACAAAACTTTGTATTTTAAGAAAGGAAAACTGGTTTCAACGAAAAATAATGTGTTTTTAACTAAAGGAAAGGAAAGGAAAACTGTGGTTTTAACAAAAAATAATGTGTTATTTTAACTAAAGCAAAGCTTTTCATTCAACTGATATATATCGGTTGAATCAAACAAAAATAATGTGTTACTTTAACTAAAGGAAAGCGTTTGATTCAACTATATCAGTTAAAATAACACATTATTTTTCGTTTAAACCAGTTTTCCCTTCTTTATTTAAATGTTTGTGTTTACAGGGCACATCTCCGGAGGCGGCAACAGCAAGTGATAATGTTTATGATATAATATCAGCGCCGTCGAGCCCGGCATTACGTAGTAACAAACACTCGAAATCCTGAAGAATATCACGCGTAAGTGTTTGAATGAAACATTACTTGTAAATATTTTTAACCCACGACGCAAAGAGAGGGTTGTTATAAGCTTAACGTGTCTGTCTGTTTATCTATCTGTGGTATCTTAGCTCCCAAACGGATGTACCGATTTTCGTTTAGTTTTTTTTGTGTTATAGATAATTTTATCCCGAGTGTTCTTAGCCATGTTTCATGAAAATCTGTTCAGCCGTTTGAATATCATCAGCTCTTTTTTTTTTAGTTGATGAGGGATTTGATTAACTAATCTATTGTTATTTTAACTAAAGCAAAGCTTTTGATTCAACTGATATATATCGGTTGAATCAAACAAAAATAATGTGTTACTTTAACTAAAGGAAAGCGTTTGATTCAACTGATATACATCAGTTAAATTAACACATTATTTTCCGTTAAAACCACAGTTTTCCCTTCTTTATATAAATGTTTGTGTTTACAGGGCAGGGCACATCTCCGGAGGCGGCAACAGCAAGTGATAATGTTTATGATATAATATCAGCGCCGTCCAGCCCGGCATTACGTAGTAACAAACTCTCGAAATCCTGAAGAATATCACGCGTAAGTGTTTGAATAAAACATTACTTGTAAATATTTTTAACCCACGACGCAAAGAGAGGGGTGTTATAAGCTTAACGTGTCTGTCTGTTTTTTTTTTATGCTAAGCCCGGCAAATGACCCTACTCCACCTGATGTTAAGTGGAAATGAAGTCCAGGCGCGAGGACAAGTGGTGCAGCGTAAGAGACGTAGCATCAGTCACCCTCACTCTGCCGGCCCACAAAGTGCTTCTTCACGCCTCGTTTGAAGGACCCTATGTCATAGGTAGGAGGGATTACGTGTGCTGGTAGACTATTCCATCTTTTGGAAGTGCGACAAAGTTATCTATCTGTGGTATCTTAGCTCCCAAACGGATGAACCGATTTTCGTTTAGTTTTTTTTTGTGTCATAGATAATTTTATCCCGACTGTTCTTAGCCATGTTTCATGAAAATCTGTTCAGCCGTTTGAATATCATCAGCTCTTTTTTTTTAGTTGATAAGGGGATTTGATTAACTTTCTTATGTCCTATCGATTCGAAATTTGGTACCGCGTTACTTCAATGATATAGAAAGTATTTGGTAAGGTAAACATGACCTGATCAGCCGTTTGAAGTTCATCACTTTAAAAAGGACAATATAAAAGTAAAATTAAAAAATTAAAAAGCCCCCCGTCACAAAAAATATACTTACTGTAAAAACTAACAAATAATATTTTAAACCTATTATAATTATTATCGTCACATAAACACTCACAGGCACAATTAACCGTCCACCTATATCATTCGTCTCCCTGATTGTTTTTGTTAACTATGGCTTATCGAGTGTTTTGTTTTTTGTTAAGTGGGTAGTCCTGCTATAAATTGAACACTTTTACCCTTATTTCGTTTCTTAAATTTGTGTCAATGACGGGTTTTTTGGAACTTAGTCGTTCTTTGACATTGTTGCAAATCTGTTACTGTGTTATCATTTCGTGTTCTTTTCTACCATAGTGTGCGATTATTATTTAATTCGAGTTTCTAGTGTTAGCTTATTGTTTGTGACTGCAAAAAATGCCACTCGATGCAACTGGTGTAGCCAGGGCAGTTGGCTTTGCTGACGCTGGGTACAGCCAACGTCGCATCGCTCGTACACTCGGTGTACCACGAACAACCATACGGGATGCCATCAGACGGTTCCGGGAGACAGGTTCATACACTCGCAGGCCAGGGCAAGGTCGACAGCGATGCACTTCGGCTCGAGATGACCGCTTCGTTGTCGGCAACGTGTTGAGAAATCGCTTTTCTACCGCTACTGAAGCTCGTACGCGTTTTTTTGAAGTACAAAACGTCAGTGTGAGTGAACGTACGATTAGAAGAAGACTGGCAGAAAGAAGTCTAAGGGCGTTTTGTCCCGCTCGCGCCCCAGAACTGCTCCCACAACACCGTAGAGCTAGACTTGCTTTTGCGCGAGAATATGCTGAATGGACTGTACGAGAATGGAAGGACGTACTGTTCTCAGATGAGAGCAGAATAGCCTTAAGAGGTCCAGATGGATGCCAGCGTGTCTACAGACGCTCAAATGAAAGGTTTGCTCCATGCGCTATAACGGAAACAGTGGGTTACCAGGGAGGGTCCATAATGGTTTGGGGAGGTATCTCTTACGAGGCCCGTACCGATCTTGTAGTGTTCGACAGAGGCAGTATAAATGCTAAAAGATACGTGGAAGAAGTTCTCCAAGAACATGTTATACCGTTCGCACCATTTATTATTGACAATTTTATATTAATGCATGACAATGCACGATGCCATACCGCAAGATTGGTTACTGAGTACCTTAATGAGACCGGGATTCAAGTTTTGCCATGGCCATCACGCAGTCCGGATCTCAACCCAATAGAGCACATATGGGACAACCTCAAAAGACGTATTCGAGCAAGAGTACCAGCCGCTACATCCATTGGAGAGCTCAAGACGGCTGCGGGAGAGGAGTGGCACAATCAGATATCCAAGATGTGATGGATGGACTATCAAACCGGCTCCAAGAAGTCATAAGGGCCAGAGGCGGCAACACCCATTATTAATTATTATATTTTTTTAGTAAGACCGGTTTTTTTTTAAATGTCTAAACGACTAAATTTAAAATGTCTAATTTAGGTCAAAATTTTAAAAATATCGATTTTTGTCATAGTTCTGTATTAAACGACTTTTTAAAATCAAACCTTTTATTTTATTTTTCGCCTTAAATGTTGTTTATAACGTAGCATTCATAAAATGTGATCTATGTTTAAACATTTCTAAAAATTTTAGGAAATACAAGGTGGGCGGTTAATTGTGCCTGTGAGTGTTTTATATAAGTTCAAATAATTTTTATTTTCCAGGCGTCGTCGCGTCGGGGCACCGGCTTGACATCGGGCGTCTTCCGCGACACGCAATCTTTCGTAGCCGGAAGTATGCTGCGACGCGCGGCTGGGTAATATAGACTTTAAATACTGTGTACATGATTTAATATCGTTTAAAGATTGTAAAAACCGTTACCAAATTGTTTAAGAATAAAATTTTTACCGTATGAATCGTTTTTTAATGTTGTTTTTACAGTACTTGCTATGTCGAACCAACTTGTTTTCTTAGTTAGGCTAAAGATATGTGTAGCTATGTATTAGTTAGAAGATACTTTTGTTTGTCTACTTGTCGTGTCTACTTTCTACCTACCTTCTATCTGTGTGATTTAAATAATGTTATGTCATTCTATTTTAGTGTCTTAGTGTTGTATTAACCTAGAATCTATAGTATTTATGACAAACCCATTTTGTTGTGTAAACTTCTACAAATTTTGTTGGGAATACTAAAAATGTTTTGTACCTATTATCAACCTAGACATAGTATTCTCAACAAAACAGTTTTGTTTTGTCAATATTTTTTGTTGCATTTACCTGTCCCCCTAGCACGCTCGGTTAATTGTCCGACGTAAAGCATTTGTCGCACACGCATATTTGCCAGAAAGGGACGAATGCTTTATGTACGACATAAAACTTAGCGTACTAGCCTCACAAATAAAAAAACTATTAAATCAACCTCTCAATGAAAATGTTGGCTTAACACGAGGTACAATGTTGAATCAACTTGCGCTATAATTGTTAGGATCATTTGAATTATATTGCCAAATTAACTACTTTACAATGGTATACGAGGTAAATTTCAACATAATTCAAGTTAAGGTAATCCATTAAGAGGGTTTACGCATTTCGGTTTCCCATACAATTTTTCAAGTCGACATTTTTAAAGACCAATAAGCCAATTTTAGCGAAACTTTGCATGCTAAAGTAAAATACAGGAATCTAAATAGTTTGCCGATAAATTTTTTAAAAAAGGTTTATTTGTCTGAGTTATTGCGATTTAAAGTTCACTATAGAAAGTTTAAAAACGCAATAACTCAGTTAAATAAACGTTTCTTGAAAATGTTTTCAACAAACTATTTAGTTTTTTATATTTTACCACAGCATGCCGAGTTTCATCAAAATTGGCCTACTGGTTTTTAAAAATGTTGACTTGGAAATTTAAATGGGAAACCGAAATGCGTAAACCCTCTTAAGTATATTCACCCTAAGTTGAATAATTATTTGACAATATAATCCAAGTTTTAGTCCTTACAATTATAGCGTAAGTTGATACAACATTGTAGCTCGTGTTAATCCAACCTCTACTTCGAAAGGGTTGTTTCAATAGTATTTTATCAGGTAGATGCAACACAAACGCACTTATTGACACAACAAAACTGTTTTGTTGAAAATACTATTATGTCTAGGTTGATACTACAAAATATTTTGAGTGTTCCCAACTAAATTAGTAGATGTTGACACAACAAAACTGCTTTGTTAAAATTACTATTGATTATGGGTTAATACAACACCAAGACACTTATTGCCTCAACAAAACTACACTGTTAATTTTACCATTTAATTGAGGTTATTTCAACAAAACATACATATAGATCTAACTAATACAGCAAAAGTTGGTTCAACAGTGCAGGACAGTTAACCCTACCCATTTTTGAAAGTACATTTAACCTTTAAAGTTGGTAAGTTCAACACCTTGACATTGATCGAATCAACAAAACGATTTTGCTAAAATACTGTTGGTTATACCCAAAATATTTTGGGTTGACCCAACAATATAGTACGAGTTGATCCAATATAGTAACTCAGTTAACACAACCTTGAGTTCGAAGGTCAATCTAACATTAAAAGCAAGTAGATTTAACACAAACACACTCGTGTTTTTAACATTTCGAGTACGTTAAAGCAAACCTTGTTAGAAGGTCAATTTTACTGTCATGGTTGGTTGTTTTTACAGGTTTGCACTAGGTGCAAACCAGTAAAACTAACCATTAAAAGCAAGTCGATTCAACACAAACATACTTGTATTTTTAACTTTTCGAATACGTTAAAGCAAACCTTGTTAGAGAGTCAATTTTACTGTCATGCTTAGTTGTTTTTACAGGTTTGCACCAAGTGCAAACTAGTAAAACTGACAAAAATCTAAAGGTAGGTAATGAATTAACATATTGCTAGACGGTTAAAATAACCATTGTGCTACTGGTAAAAACAACTAAATTCCACGGGTTGGTGCTATATTAACCCCTTGTTAGAGGGTTAATTTTACCATTTTAATGAAATGTTGAATCAACAAATATGTAATAAGTTAAAATTACCGAAACTGATCAACAATATAGTTTTTGTTCATTCAACTAAACTCAAGAGTAGGTGCTATATTAACCCTAAAATTTTGTTGAAATATGGTAAAACCAACTAATAAATTCTTTCCGTGTACCACCACTGCACACGACCGATGACTGCCTGGCCCATACTGCAAAGGAGAAAGCCAATCTCTTGTGCATTCTTTTCGTATCAAGCTCGACTTTGGACGATGTGGAAAACTTTTCACCAACCATACCGAATTGCGCTTGTTCAAACGTTCGGTTCCTACTAAGCGGTTACGAAAATTTGTTAGGCTCTTTTTTCCCTTGATATCCATAAGTCAAGTGGGCTAGATGCAGTTCCTCCCATTGTGCTTCAAACGTGTGCTCCCGAGTTGGCGCCGATTCTTAGAAGGCAGCCCTTGTCCACCCGATTCCCAAAAAAGGCGATCGCTCAGATCCTTCCTACTACTGGCCAATAGCCTGATGGCTATGGATATATAAGAGGTGATTCTCTTTGCTCTTCAAAGTAATGGAGTCCATTAAAAACCGCCAGCTCTTAAGGTACCTAGAAGAGAACCAGCTTAGCTTAGCTTGTTATGTTTATACCCCTCTACGATTATTTTATTGATATGTAATTGACATTATAATTAATACTGTGACTAATTCTTGAAGCAGGGATTTAAAACTTATTTGTTAGTAAATTTAAATGGTAAGTACACCATTTCCCTTTAGAATCTTCAGGTAAAATCAGTTAAATGCAGACTTTTCCCCGATAATTCCATAAATAGTGAATTTATGGAATTATCGGGAAAAAATCGAATGCACAATTTTTCTGATGTATTATCTGGCTTTTATCATTGGCTTGTCATTTTCATTAAAATAACCAAGATCTTGTGGTAAATATAGGTTTAATTTTACTAGTCTCAGATCAATTTGAACTTTCAAACCGTACTCAGTTCAACGAAACTTACACTTATTACAAATTACCAGTAAGCAGACGAAATATTTTTTACTACTAAGGTGGCAGAGGTAAATACTCGTAACTCACGCAATTTCGGCTCCAACCAGAAGATGTTTGGCTCTTCGAACTCAAAGATCTTGCGAAGCATATGGCAGTAATTTTCAATGAGGAGGCAGTGATAGGAAGGGGTTGCACAAAAGATCCCAATGGGTCAACGTAGATACTGCGAGAGGGATGAGGAGGCAGTGATAGAAAGGGATTGCACAAAAGATCCTAATGGGTCGACGTAAGTAAGAGACCTCTACAACCCTCACTAAGACAAGATAAGATACAAAGATATGAACTCACGTGTTGCCACTCCTAAAAAAATTAAAGTCTCACCATTTGCAGCGTCGTGATATGCCGTTTCCAGAACAAGAACTTTTGATATTGCGGCCCCATGGCTGCCATCATGTAGTAAGTGTACATGACAATATGTACGAACGAGTTGACAACCCCGACCAGGGTGCCGTGACCCCCGGGGTAGTACTTAGTGGCACCCCAGGAGATCATCGGCATCACGGTGTGGTGGTACATGTGGAGGAAGGTGATCTGTCTCTCTTTCTTCCTGATGACGAAGAAGACCGTGTCAAGCAGCTCCGTAAGCTTTGCCAAGAAGTATACGTATACTCCTCGGGCTATCTGGAATTGGAGCAGAAAGAAATGAATCAGATGAGATAAAATATACAACCTTAGTTATAAATATTTTTAAATTAATGTTTACGCTTGCAAACAGATTACAAACTGGAAGTTGTTGAAACAAATTCCACGGGCAGAATTCGAACCTGCAGCCTTCTAACAATCTGGGTCAATTACTCTTCCATTAAGCTACCGTGGCCTCATCCAGCCCGCTGAAGTTTATCAACACTTTTTACTTTTAGCATAGCATGCGTTCAACATACGCAACCGCAAGTATGAGGAGCGCGGAAAATTATTGTCAAGATTAAACTCTTGAAGTGTATAATCTGTTACACTTCAAGAGTTTAATCTTGACAATCAATCTGTGTTTCATTAACTATGTTTGTGATGGAAATTCCCTCGCCTAACTGCTCAGTAAGACGGAAAGATTGTTATAAGCGATAAACATAAGCCTTCATTACAATAACCGCAACGATGCAATTTTATCAAATGATGTCTACAAACGAGCCAAAACTGGTTTGGCAATGGTAGGATTTTATCCCTATAACGGGCACAGCATATTCAAATTTATCATTGGTTTTCGACTTTATCTCAATTGTATAAAGTTCAAAATATGGTGGGAATATGTATACATCCCTTTGCCTTATAAAGGGTTATACAGCACTAGACGCCCGCCCGCGACTTCGTATGCGTGAACTCCTCATACCCCGTGACGGATTTCCAAAAATGTACCTACCGCCTAAGGCTATGTTTAGATGATGTGCGCTCAACGCGCGTTTTGCTAACGCGCGTTTACAACTACATGTATTTTATTCTAGGAGTTACCGTTCTATAAACGCGCAGTAGCAAAACGCGCGTTGAGTGCTGATCATCTGAACGTAGCCTAAGGCTTTCGGCTTACGATCTTGCTAGTTAAGCAACTTTGGCAAAGACAGGTCACTAGATGGGTGACCAAATTAAAAAACATCTCAAGCACCACCGTGCTTCGGAAGGCACGTAAAGCCGTTGGTCTGGTTGCTTTCATAAAGATGCCAGTCGTTACCAACCTGCATTGGGCTACCTTAGTGGATTATGTCCCAATAATTGTAATGTGTCGCGTAGCGTGTCCCGGTAAAAGAACTACCACCCCCTCTCTTCCCTTGGGTGTTAAAAGGCGACTAACGGACTAAAGACTGCACATACATCCAACAGCATAGAGCGGCGATGGGCTCACCGCCTGTCACGCTGAGCACATGTGCAGTCGCTATTTGCTGAAAAGTGAACCGTGGCAGAGGACTGTTTTTGCGATCCTCATTGCCTAGTCTCTGACTAACTCTTCGGGGATAATAGTCGCGATTATATGTATGTATTTATGTAATTGTATTATTGCCAACGTGGCAAGACCTGTGCTGCTAGCAGTTGGGCGTTTATAGACCGATAATGATTTACTTATTTTTTTTTTATTGTTAATTCACATTTTAACATCAGTTTCAAACTCAAACTCAAAATATATTTATTCAATAAACTCAATAAGTAAGTACTTACTTTGAATCGTCCAAATTTTTAACCTACCACCCATTCAGGACGTCATTTTTTAACTGTGGCAAAGAACGGGCGCAAGAAACCACAGAGCACAGAAGCAACGACATTTACAAAAAAAAAATGTCGTTACCAGGCTTAGAGCATTCAACCAACAGGAGACGACACGCGCACTTATTTCTATGCAAAAAAGTTTGTCATTTTCTGCGAGGGGAAGGAAACACACATAGAAATTGTTAACACACTAATGCATTTTTAAATGACGTCGCTACGCACGCAAACGACAACATTGTTGAACACTAGCATAAAATAGACGCACACTATTATATTCACACACAGAGATTACCTGTCCGTTCACAAGTCTAACGTCATATTTATATAAACGTCAGTAGAGGTTGTCACTATCGATTAAATTTTTTCGATGTCGATTCAATTTAATTTAATTCAATTCAATGTCAAAATACAAGAAAAGATTTTTTTTTATTTAGGCTCCTGACTATTTTTAATTAACTGTACAAAACGCGCGTGCTGCTGTACCTACTTTTCACTAGAAATTTGATTCCCTGTAATTGTGACAATATTTAATTAGACACGTATTACCTACTTTATTAGCTCTGTAATGGTAACCATTGGTTAAGATCACCAACGTGACATAGATGACATGTTGGTGATCCTTAAATATAGGTAAATATCGCCCGCAGTGCCTATGGAAAAATAAGAAAGGTTCTTTGCAACCGAAACCTTATAATCGCCTTCCGAATACGTCTTCTCCAATGTTATATCAGGGGGGCGATCGCGCTGAACAATCTCAACCAAACTACAATTGAACCTCAGCTATAGTTATAGTGCTATCGCGTTTGACACACGCGATGGCGCTATACGAATTATACGAAGTCGGCAGAACGGCTGCGGTTCAGTTGTGGTTTGGTTGTGATTATTTAGCGCCCCCCTGGCCTATACGGATGTGAGGCTTGGACTATAAAGGAAGATCTCAGGATCTCAGACGTATAGAAGCTTTTGAAATGTGGCCATACAGACGCATGATGTCTATATCCTGGACTCAAAAAGTCACCAATGAGGAAGTTCTGCGACGGGTCAGCCAGAAACGTGAGCTTTTGCAAGCTATCTAGCAAAGAAAAGTTGCATAATATGGGCCATGTGCTTAGACACGACAGATACGAGTTTTTGGAACCGATAATGATGGGAAAAGTTGCAGGAAAACGGATACCTGGTCGCAGAAGAAAGTAGTGGTTGCGAAACATTCGGGAGTGGACGGGAACAGCGAATGCCGCTGAATTCTTTTGCCTTGCCAAAAACAAGTCCAAATATGAAGAGCTGACTGCCCTTAGGATAGCCACCCTTTAGGGTGGCTCTACAACTAGTGAATTTTGTAGTACTAATGAATAAACTTCTTCATAAAGAAGAAGAAATATAAATAAATAAATTACACAGTACACATCAGTTTTACGAATAGACATGGAGTGAGACATAAAAGTAGTTTTTTAATGTTAGCACGTTTAACTTTGAAAGTTACGCAAAGTTGCAGATTGTCGTTCTAATGGCAACACTTTTTGATTGACAATATTTTTCAGTTTATTGCAAATTTAGTGCATTTATCAATAGTATGAAGACAAAATCATACTTACAGATGAAAAGTAAGGCTATCCTTTTGTACATTTGATGTATCTGTTCGCTTTTTGCACGAAAAGACGCTGCAATTTGGCATTATTTGCTCCCGTCGTGACGCGTCAACTGTGACATGCAAATGTGGCAGTGACACGCGAAAACTAGTTTTATTTATCGGGTATGACCATTGGGCATACCCTCTTGGCAGAGGGGAACGTCTGCCAGTGGCGTCTCCTGTTGGTTGAATGCTCTAAGTTACCAGGTCATAAAATACAAAATAATAATTTGAATGTAAAATATACGGTACTATAAATTAATTTAACAAGGCTAGGTATATATCATCATAGCACTTAGAAACCACTAAGGTAATTTTAGTGCTATTAATTATTGACATCGAGATTAATTTATTATTTAGTCATCCAACAAAAATTAACTTAAATTAACTTAATTAAACAGAAAAATCTGTTAAGAATTGTGTCTGTGTCATATTTGTCTATCAACGGGTGCATTATCAATAAAATTCATATTGGATGGAAAATATGTTTTAAGTTTACTTATTCCTAATTACTACTGTAAAAACCCCTATTACTGTATGATCATAAAGACACGCTTGAATTCAATTATTAGTCGGTCATCGGTGACTGAAGTGTTAAATATAAGACAAGATTATGGTATGTAAGTATAGAAATCGAATAAAAAAATTATCAATAATGTCCAAGGGACTTCTTGGCGGGAAAGTGAAGCGTCATGTCTGCAGTTTTGTATTATTGTCTAAAATTTGTGTTTTGTCGAATATTTATGTGAAATAATGGTGGATTATTTACTGTTAAGTGTTTGTGAACGTGCATGAGTGTTAGCAAATAAAACAAAACAGTGCAACATCACTTTTCAAATTCTCTCAAGAAGTCCGTGTGAGACCTCAATAAAGTCCCCACAGCTTTATTGAGTCTCGAGGGGTTTAAGGGAAAATCCATTACCATTAAACGTTCATTATCACTCATTATCATCCACCTAATGTAAAGAAAATAATAATTAAAACTTGACACTGGCCAAATGTGTCGATCGCACGAAGCCATTATTTAAGAGAAAAAAAAAATTATGTCCAAAACAACCTTCTGTACTCTATATTATTCTCTCATCGACCTATAAACGTCTCACTATTGGGCCCAAGTCTTCCCAGATGGACAATACCACATGCATGGGACATTGGGCCATAACCCACCACACTGGCCCTATGCGGGTTCATGGGTTTTAACGATTGTCGTTTTAGGACAACGAGCGCGACCAGCGTTTCAAGTGCCTATTGAACCGCGGAGGAGCTCGATGTGGTTTTAAATTTGATCACCCTTCCAGCGACCCAGCAATGCGAAAGTAGTTTAACTGGCAAGATCGAAAATCGAAAGCTGCGCCATCAAACTCCTCGTATTTTCGTACTAAGTATTAATTGCGATAAGGCGCTCTTTTCCCGTTTTAAACAATTTCGATTGATTGTACCGCCACCAATATGAAACATACAGTTCTAAAATTCATCCAACTAATATTATAAACGCGAAAGCTTGTGAGTATAGATAGATGTTTGTTACTCTTTCACGTAAAAACTACTAAATTGATTTGGATGAATATCGGCATACAGATAGTTTATAATCTGGATTAGCACATAGGATATTTTTTATCCCGATATTCTCACGGGAATGGGAACCACGCGGGTGAAACCGCGAGCGGCCGCTTTTATTTAATATGGTTGAACATATTATCTAATGACTTTTAAAGACAGAAACATAATTGGTAAAAACTTCACTCGATAGAAAAAAAGTTCAAAGATAGCTCTGTCAACATTTTAAAAGAGCTGTAAGTCAAATAATACATTAATAAATGACTTTTTTTACCAATAGAAGAAACTTTTCATTATCTAGTCAATGCAAAAAGCACATACTTTTAATTTCACTCGTTTTTCCTACATAGGCAAAAAAACTATAAAACGCCTATTCGCGCCGCTTCGCTGATATACCCGTCCCGTACATTTGTACCGTGCGTCGAAACAGCTAGAGAAAAGCGCTCCGAATACCACAAAGTAAACATAAATATTATTCTCTTATAACATTATTATAAAGTGTAATTTATAATTTCAATTAGGCAGCAATGGCTCACTGTTAAATAAATACCTTAAAAATACATAAATACATAAAATAAAATTATAACTAAATGTTGCTAAATCTAAATAATGCTTAAGTAGTGTTTATAAGTAAGAACGTAATTTACATTGAAAAGTTCCATTGTTGTTTATATTTTGACAACAAATGACAGACAACGTCTACTAACCCTCATGGCCTCCGGATTGTCTCCGAAGTCGACGGGTTGACACTTCCAATTGTATGTCCTTAGCCAGCCCGCATCGAGACCCTGAAAGCAAATCAAAACATAAATTATGCTAAATACATACATAGTTTCACCACTATTATCCCCGAGGGGTTAGTCAGAGACCGCAGAAGCAGTCCCCTGCCATAGTCGTGACACGTTTCACCAAACTACAACTGCTCATGTGCTCAGCGTTATGGGTTTTTTTTATAGCAGAAGGAGGCAAACGAGCAAGTGGGTCACCTGATGGAAAGTAATCACCGCCGCCCATGGACACCCGCAAAACCAGAGGAATCGCAGGCGCGTTGCCGGCCTTTAAGGAAGGAATAGGCTCGTTTCTTGAAGATCCCTAAGTCGTAACGGTCCGGAAATACCGCCGCCGAGAGCTGGTTCCACAACACTGTAGTTCGAGGCAAGAAATTTCTTGAAAAACGCACAGTAGTAGACCGCCATCCATCAAGGTGATGTGGATGGAATGACAATCGATTGCGTGTAGTGCGGTGAAGGAAATCAGCGGCAGGGATCAAGCCGAACAATGTGGGTGGTGTGCTCATCGCCGCTCTATGCTGTCCCAAGTGACAAAAGCTTCTATAACCAAGGCATTTTATCACTAAACAGTGATATGGTAGGGTAGCGTTATATCTTCTTACAAGCTCCCTCAATATCGCTATGGAGCTAGTTACATTTATAGTGCAAATTATTGACATAAATGCTGCAAACAGCACTATTTCAGTACCAAAAAGCGTTTCTCGACACTTTTAGGTTCCAACTACAGAGCTGATTTATTACCGCGTGAGCCTTTATGTAATGTTTATAGAATAAATCAGTGATAAAACTAGGACCTATTTGGGGTTCTATAAACGTTCTTAACATCATTATAGTGCTAATCATGTACACTAATTAGCACGTTCTAAAACGTTCTCAGGACTTTTATAGTAGGTACTAAATTTTGTTGCTTGAAGTTCTATGTATGTAGAGTTAGCTTCGGAATGACAACTTTATCAAGTTTCTTTAACCCGAAAAGAACTCAAGTTCGAGTGTCACTTGAGTTCTTTTGTCACTCGAGTTCTTTTCGGGTTATAGAAATGTGATCAAGTTATCACAAGGATATGTACCCACTCCTGTTTATAGGGCATAATATATTTATTTTTTTGGCCATTTCCATTGCTGAGACCGATGGTGTTTTTAATTAAGCAAAATTTCTGTATGTTACCGCTGCCGCTTTACCTACAGCGGCAGCGAATACCGCTCAGGTTTGAATAGGCATTTAATCTGCCTTTGAGTGACTCAGGATTTCTTTAGCCTATAAACGTGCCAAAGCGGGCACAAACCTTTCCACATAGACAACAGCACATAAGAAAATTGGGGCATGACCCACCATGTTGGCCTGATACAGCTTAGTGGGTTTTAACGACTGGCATTTTACGACAACAACCGGGACTAAAGGTTTTGCGTGCATTCCGATGCAAGGAGGAGCACGATATTTTTTAAATTCATCCATTCAGTGACCTGTTATTGCGAAAGTTGTTAAAATGATCGCAAACAGAACGTCTTAGCCGTTGCGCCTCATTCTTAAAAGAATACTACTAACTCATCTATTTTCTTGGGTGTCGTAAATGGCGACTAACAGACTGAAGACTGCTCATACATAGAACTGCTGGCTGGCTGCAAACTGGCTGTTTGGTAAAACGTGGACTATATGGCAATGCACTGCTTTTGCGAATGCTCATTGCCTGATCCCTGTTCAATCTTTAGTCCGTTAGTCGCCTTTTCGACGACCTCCTTGGTCGAGTGGTTTGTACACCGGTTTTCATGGTGTCACCATCTCTGAGGTCCCTGGTTCGATCCTCGGTCGGGTCAATTTAGAAATTATTGTTTTTCTAAATTGTCTCGGGTCTGGGTGTTTTCTATGTATAATAAGTATGTTTTTAAGTATTTTAAGTATGTTTATCCGTTGTCTAGTAACCATTTAACGAGTTTCTTCGAAGCTTCTCTTGGGCTAGATAATTGGTGTGATTGTAGGAAAGATTTATTTATTTATTTATTTTACGACACCTAAGGCGAGAGATGGATCAGTAGTATTCTTTTAATGAGCCGCCAATACACAGCTCATGCAGCAGCATTATGTATGTATGAATGTATGCTTTAAATGAGCTCCTCACCTCGTAAAAGAGCCAGACGCTAAGCACCACCTGCAGGAAGTTGTAGAGCACCAGAGTCTTCTGCAGCTCGTAAGGCTTCTTGTCCGCCATGTATCGGGGCCCCCATTTCAGCACGAAGTACAGGTACAGCCCGATTATTGTCAGCCCGGGGATTGGGCTCTTTATGAGGAACCAGTCGTTGGTGCGAGGATCTGAAAACCGGAATGTGATATGTTTAACTCCAAACCAATCCGCGTCAAATTTGGTAGGAGTGCTCTTCTTTGAAAGTTCTTTCATACCTTACGAATCAAAGGAGGAGAATTCAGAAAATAATTTTAAAAACTTCATGGCAAAGTAAAAAAATGTGGAATCAATGGTGAGGAAGTTCTAAGCATATAACTGGAACATTCGATCGTCGCTCATTTGAAAAAGTTATAACTTTTATTACAGTCTATGAGAGTGTATGAGAATTTGTTTTAGAAAAATTGCAACTAACTATAGTAGGATTCTGCTCAGAAACCGACTGGTGATCGCCACCTCCGTGACACTATTTTTTCCACCAATCAGCATTGTTTGAAATTGCATTGTTTGGTTTGAAAGTTGCTAGATCCAGCGAAATTACAAGGAATAGGGGCATAAGAACCAAAGCTTCAGGGTCAGCAAAGTGGTTTTTAATATTTAACTTTCTTTTTATTATTTTACAACCGGTAAGCGCTTGGCTTTCATCTAACCTGATGGTAAGTGACGATAATGCCAAAGGTAGAAGCGCGCGTCAATCCTCAATCACTGAGGAACTGGCTATCTTATCTCTAAACTGTCGCAACACAACAATGCTATAAACACTGTTGTTATGGCGACAGTCTTAGATAAGATGGTGGTAGCTTGCTAGGTGGACTTAACAGCCCTACCACCAACCAAACAAAGTACACAAAGATGTACCCCCCGCTAGGAATCGAACCCGGGACCTTTGGGTCTGAGACCGGTGGCTTAGCCACTAGATCACAGAGGTGATTGAACCTCAAATAACCACTATCAATTTTATACGACATTGTTAAAAAAACCTATAAGAATTTAAAACAATAATTCGGTGACGAAGGTTCAAGCATTTCGGTTTCTTTCTTAGGTTTCGTTTTTTTTTCTCACCTGCTAAATCTACGAACAGATGGTTGTACCCTCTGACTATAGTGTTATTTGACAACGCCATCTTGTGTCTTCAATGCGGAACTAGTGGAGAGATGTCATGAAAGCCGCGCCGGCATTGTTACTCTGGTGATAAGCTGATTTTTCTGAAATAGAAATGTTCTTCATCAAAAATCAAATCATCGGCCTTTAACGTCCCTCTAATGGGCACAGCCTTTTCTACATGGACAGCATGAGGAAGTCGGGCCATTACCCACCACGCTGGCCCAATGCGGGTTGGTGGGTTTTAACGACTGCCACCTTTTGACGACAACCGGGACCAACGGTTTTGCGTGCCTTTCGAAGCACGGAGGAGCTCGAGATGTTTTTAATTTAGTCACCCATCCAGCGACCCGGCTTTGAAAAAATTGTTAGCGAGTTAAAAATTACAAGCCGAACGCGCTAGCAGCAGCGCCATCGAGTTCCTCATACGAAAAGTACATACCGTTTTATAATTTGTAATGTTTTAACCGCCTCTGTGGTTTGTTCCCGACTGGGAAACGCCCAGGGCTTAGATCAGGTATGGGGCAGCCTTTGACATGTTGAGGGCCAAACTTTAGCGTGCAAATACGTTAGCGGGCTGCGTTTAAAAGTACTTAGTGCATTTTAAAGTAGTGATAATATTTATTGCAATTTAGTACAATTTATTAAAATAACAAAATGAAATTTAAAAAATGGCAAGTACATTATAATTAAATCGTAAAATTTGCAATTGTTACAAACTACGAAAGTTAAATACACCGAAATCAATGAGACACTTGAGCTTAAATTTGGGAACTAATCCATCGATATTTGGATTAATTCCACTGATACAAAGACGTAAAGAATTTTCCAAAAGAACTGTTCGCATTTATAAGTACTGCCAAACGCACAAATCAATCTTCTTGCGAATTTCACAAGTACCTACGACGGAGAGTCGAGCGCAGCGAGAACAATCATTATTTTAAAATTTAGACATTTTGCGACTAAGGCGATTTGCGATGTGTACGAAGTGAGAAACTGGTAATTTAGATAATCAGACGAATTGCGATTTAGGAAATCCTCGCCCGACCCAATCATTCATCTAAGGCTCAGGGATTATATGTTTGTATTCGGTTTGGTTGGCGGTGCTGTTTGTTAAGTTTATCTGGCTATGTTACTAGCCAGGCAGGGCTATGAGAATTCACGCGTTTCGGTTGCCTACAATCATTCAAGTTCAAAATTTTACAAAACAATGAACCAACTTTAATGAAATTTTGCATGCTTAAAACAGAGATCTAAATCGTTTGTTAAAAACATTTGAACAAACGTTTATTTAAATGAGTTATTACGATTTTAAACTTAAAATCGCAGAGGCATCTCTGATATACCCTTCGGAGATAATAGTCCTAATTATATGTATGTAATACATATTCATGTATGTATATATCTACTTTAAATCGATTTATGTCAGCTAAATAAACGTTAATTTTTTCACACAAAAGGTTATAGTATAAAACGAACTGCGTTGGTTAATTAGGGTGGTACTGTACGAACTAATTTAGTTGATATGAAAGCATATTATATTCGCTCCCGCACCTACCTATCTCAGATTTTTTTATTTTTCAGATGTATTAAGTAGGTACTCCTTTTACATAACATTGAATAGATGTAAAAAAACATGTTTGCCAGGATCGCAGCACATGGAAACTGTCGTGGTCTCTCCGGGAAGCGTAATGTGGGTACTTACCCAATTGGTTACTTAACACAATTTTCTTAAATTCAAAGTATAGTGTTACAAGAATAATATTAGTATCTAGATGGTGACAGATACAAACTAATTTACGGCCAAATTAATAATATTATTCTACCCGTTGATAAGAGGCCTATTACATCTCGAATGTGATTTTGCGTAAAATGCCCATTTTCGCATTTTGTAGTAATTTTGCAGTTGTATTTATTGTTTTTATCGAAATAAGATAATAAAATCATGCATAATATTACAAATCTCCACTCTGCGAGAATAAGTTGATTTCGGACGGCCGGTGCATTGCATTTTGTAGTAATTTTGCAGTTGTATTTATCGTTTTTATCGAAGTAGGATAATACATTCTTTATGAAATCTTTATTCCTCATGAAGTAACAATTATTCTGGTATAAATTTTGCTTAATAATATTATTGTAGATGGGAGAAATTCACTGTTATCATAAATCGTTTTTTAATTTTTTTTTGTTTAGTATACGATTTTTTTTCTACATAAAACCAATGAAATCTAAAAATTTCGAGGCCGCTACGCACTATACGACTATATAAGAGATAACATTCTATTTTTTTTATGTCATTTGTTTAGAACAGTAGTTAAATCGATGAGCTCAAAAAAGTGCCTTTGCGCATTTTCACAGTCGAGATGTAATAGGCCCCTTAAGCGTAGTTACTAACTCATGCTCCATACAAGTGACGTAAAATTTCAAATTATATTATCTGCTGACTATTGTCACATTATTGACATGTTGACAAGGGAGTATTGTCCCTTGTCTGTGTGTTGTTGTGTTTTAAAATTTCCATATTTATTTTTAAAGTGTACTGCTGTAATGTAATAGATTTAATATCCAATAGATACCAACTAATACTATTTAAATACAAAGAGATTGAATTAGTTTAATGTCTTTGTTTAAATATAATGTCAGCCTTTGATGACTTTAACTTATTGTATCTTCGACCTCTTTATGTAAAATACAGAAATACAATACTTACAAAAAAACAATAATATTGATTTCAATACACACTTATTTTAGGACCTTATTTCAGATAAAAAGGTATTTACCTCGCAATATTGCTATCTCAACTATCTAGCTATCAAACTAGACAGGATCTTAGCTTAGATAACCTGGAACAAAAAGGTCAAAGGTTGCGACCCTGCAATGAGCGTTCTTCTATTGCCTAAAATAGGTCAATTCATTATATGCTCGAGATCAAAACAACACTGAACCATTCATTTGATTATACTAAAATGGCTTGTTCGATTTTTTATTAGTACGTCATGATTACATGTTAAATAAATTATCAAACATAATTTGCTTAACAAATGCCGCTTTTTTATAAATTAGCAAAACAAATTGATGACACTCACATAAATAATGTTAAGTGATAAACACCACCATACCTGCTAAATGCATAACACTATTCTCACTCTCTATGGAAGACATATTGAAGAAAAACATTTCTCACGGCGGCACTACATTTGAAATGGAATGGCGAATTTTAGCATTTCGCTGTCGTAGACACGTGCACCTCCTTCGACCGCTGCGGTGATACTGAGCGTTCTCTCCCCTGCTGCTCTGCTCGCGCCGCCCGCCCTGCGGCAGTCGCATAATAGGGCGGGCGGTGGGGTGAGCGCCAAAAACAGGGCGCTTAATGTTTAGTATAGATTTAGTATAGAAATAGACAAATCTAAACCATTTGATGAACACACCCACACATACTGATTTGGCACACAAAATATATCAAATCATTTAATCAACGCACAACTTACTCGTAGGTCTGAATAGACAAGTGATCAATACGTCACAGTTAGAATACTGCAGATGTCTGTATTTACAGCTGACGTGAATAGTTTTAAGATTGACTAATTGTTTATGCACATAAAACAAGATAGATATAGGGCTGTGTTTGTGACTTCAGTAGTATTTCAGTAGAAAGGCAACACAAGTTTGGCGTACGTATAGCAACAGGGGTTGTCCAGCACCCCACCTCTTTAAATTTAAAATAAAACAACGTTTTGATTAAAAATCTAACTTATTTATAATGAGATCAATTACTCAACTCAATCAACTGTATTAAAAGGCCTCTTTTACTTTTACTTTTTAACAGTTATAATAATTGTGATATACAATAAATGCAGTTAAGGAAAACATCTTTGCGATGTTTCGAAGATGCCGGCAATTAGCATTTTATTTTAGCAATTAGGTGATTTGTGTTTGAGGTAGTGTTTTGAGCATTTTTCTCATTTTCTTGGACATAATGTACATCTTGCCTGCTTCTCAAACTTCAAACTTCAAACTTGCATATTATGGTACTATAAAGGTAGTATTAAAATATAAATGTACAGTTAGGCAAAATATGCATTGTTATAATAAATGTGAAACACTACTACACTACTGTTTTCTTAACTATCAATGTTTTATTGAAATTATTACTAAACATAAACAATAATAATCTTTATCAAACAATCTTTACACAATTTAACTTTTAATTCTCCTTTTTTTTAGGTTAAGTTACAATAATATCATGTATTAGTATGGCACACAGCTATTATGACAAGTATTAAGGTAGGTACTCACGCAAGGTGTTTATGTATTGACTTTAAAGTTTCACTTTCTTAAAGAGTCTTTAGTATTCTTTTTAATAACAAATATAACGTTTACCGAACGCCAACTTGTTCTGGTAGCCGAGATCCTCCGTATGTCGCAACTTGCACATTATTTACTTATTTGGCTCTTATTCTTTATTTATTTATTGTCGTATTATCAAGAAATACCTCCTCAAATTTTTAGAAAGCTTTACTTATGAGGTACATTTTTAATGTCGTGCCGTGTCACGTAGCGGCTTGATAAGAATACTACCACTCCCTCTCATCCCTTGGATGTCGTAAAAGGCGACTAACGGAATGAAGACTGCACATACAAGAGCGGCGATGGGCTCACCACCTGTCGCGCTGAGCGAATGTGCAGTCACTATTTAATGAAAAGTGGACTATGGCAGAGGACTGCTTTTGCGGTCCTCATTGCCTAGTCTCTGACTAACCCTTCGGGGATAATAGTCGTGATTATGTGTATGTATGTTCTTTTTAATGCTTTTACAAAACAATATATTTTTGCTTAATTTTTTATATAATTCTTCGTTCATATTTTGCATCGCCATTTGTACTTGTTTTGTGCAATAAAGAATAAATATCTAACTAAAATTAAAAATAGTAATATTATAATAAATAACAAAAATAACGACATACCCAAACACGTTGACGTGAGCGACTAACTGCGAGTTCAAGAAATTGAATAAGCGAAAGAATGATAATATTTTAATAAACACAAAATGTAAGAAGACTATTCACGAATGGTGGGGTTACGGGTCACGTCGTCGGTCACATGGCCTTCCGAAAATTAACACAAGTCACACAAACTTCACACTTAATTCCATTATTAGGTACCAGCTTGGCAAGTTATTTATAGATACGAGTGATGGCTATTAAAACACTGTAAGTAATTAAAAAGGAATAAAATTAAAAATTAATAGAAATATAAAAAGTACACCCTGTATACTGTCTCATCATTGAAATCAAGTCATCGCTGCAATTGATGGGCACCTATTGGTTTAAGGCTAGGTGTTAGTGAAAAATTGACATAACACGTTCTTAGAATGAATTTTTCAAGTAGTAAACAGTAAAATCTGCGAAAATTATGACATATTTTTGAGACTTTATTCTGTAAAATGTACCCGATGGAAACACGATTTGATAAAGTTGGCTTGATAGAAAAAAATCACAAAGTTACATATTTGTGTGTCATTTTATCTTCTTTTCTAGGTTTTATTCTTAAAATAAGAGATTTGATATTTTGAGTTATTTACCAAAATGAAGTTCATAGATAACTTGAGGTATTATAAGCGATTGTTTTTTTTATTACATCTGTAATTTTTTTTAAATATAAAACGCGCCTTTTCGTGCCGCTTCGCTGCTATACCCGTCCCTTACCGTCGTACCGTCGAGAGAGCGAGAGAAAAGAGAAAAAAAAGAAGAGAAAAGCGCTCGAAATATCTCCACTTAGGAGGAAACACTACGTGGAAGTGGTATGCCAAATTCTCATACAAAACACAGAAAAACGACGTTTTGTAGTCCCGTTTTGTGTTTCCGCTTTCGGAACTGGACCAATTTTTATTACTTTTTCAACATCGGTTAAAGAGATTTTCTATGTCTGTATGTTTGATTTTTCTTTAAACCAGTCCTTTAATGTTTCTGAAGACGCCTTAAAACGGAGTGATTTAGCTAAATTTTAAGGCTCCTGGTTGTTAAATAAATTACTTAATGCAAAAAGATTAAACGTTCAGACGTAGAAAATCTCTTTCTTTAACCGATGCTGAAAAAAAAACATAAAAATTGGTCAAGTTCTGAAGGAGGAAACGGGGGAACGAAACATCGTATTTCTGTGATTTGTATGAGAGTTTTTTATGCCACTTCCACGTAGTGTTTGATCTTAATCACAGAAAAGAAACGATAAACCGTGAATTTATAAGTTAATCACCTATAAGACATCGAATGACAATACAATTGGCTATTTGACAGTTGTAACAATAAAATGTGAAATATGTCGGAAATGGTAGGTTATGATTTAACGATAATTATCTAATAGTTTTTTTTTAATAAGATAATTTGTAAATATTTTATTTTTACCAAATAAATTTGCGATTTTTTATCTGTGGATTACAAGACCCGAAACACGGACGGCCATGATTGAGCTTCATGTGACGTCACATTTCACAAAGTATACAAAAACTATCTGTCAGGTTTCAAGATAAGTTTCTATATTTATTGAAATGTGACGTCACAGAGCAAAATGTCACGTGACCAACCGTTTTTGCACGAAATTTGAAATCATTAAAGAAAAATATGTTTTTTTCTGATAAATAAAGCTTTTTCGAGAAAGAAAATAATGTACGGTGTATAAAATAAGCGTTTGTAATTTTTTAAATACTTTTTCGAAAACTGTCAAGTAGCCAATTATAATGTTCGACTAGTTAATTGAGGGCTCAATAGATTGAACGTTCTCTACATGGAAAGTTAATTTCATCTAACGTTTAATAGATCGACGGCTTATAAGATAGAATCATCAGACAGACTGTTGATTGTTGAGAAATCGCTGACGAAAGTTTTCAAATTAATTATAAGTAGGTAATATTGTGTTAGACTTAGACGTAAAAATGTTCAGTATTGAAACAAAATGATCATTTTCAGTTATAATTTCATAGAACCGAAGTAAGTAGGAACATAAACATACTTACTTATTATTATCACGACTATTATCCCCGAAGGGTTAGTCGGAGACTAGGCAATGAGGACAGCAAAAACAGTCCTCTACCATTAGTCCACTTTTCACCAAATAGCGATTCCACGTGTGCTATAGCCTATCGCCGTTCTATGCTGTTGGATGTACTTATGTGCAGTCTTTAGTCTGTTAGTAGCTTTTTTTTAACACGGAAGGGAAGAGAGGGGGTGGTAGGTAGTATTATTGCACCGCTACGCGGCACAGTCCAACGCGACGGTTAGTTACGACACTACCGGGGACTAACAACGGCTTAACGTGCCGGAAGAACACACAATTTTTTTCACCTATCTAATGACCGGCCTTTACGAAAGGTGCTTCACTTCCACGATCACCCAAACGCACAAAGAGCTGCGCCATTTAGCTTTTCTTCTTATTAATAGAATCGAAATCATCTTAGGCATTTTATTTATTAGTTTTATTTACCTATAATAAATAAATAAATCGTAGGCATTACCATAAAGCAGCGCTAAAACCAATATCAAGCAACATTTTTTCAACCAGAAAGCCTATTCATGGCGGGTTGATGTTTTACAAGGCAATGTGTCAGCCAGACTACAATGAACCACCACACCCCCCTGTGCTTACACTTTTAATACGAATAGGGGGAAACTGCCCGATTTTCAAGGCTCAACAAGACTGGTCGATAATATTTAAGACATACGTAAAGTTTGCTTGCGAATACAACACTAACACGTAGACTTAAAAGATATATTACCTGCTATTGACTATGAGATAAAGTGGTAGAGTCCATTGCGAAACACCCTATGCACAGTCACTTGCCCTAAATAACTTGAGTTGATGATTGTCTTACAGAGATCTTCTACTGACACACACTTTCTTGACTTGGTCAATTAATTTCCGTCTGCTAGTTTGTCTAACGAGGTAATTCAATAAGGCTGATTTCACAGTCACGCGTTTGATCAGCGCCGGCCACACGCGCGCGCTACACTACATAGTAGTTGCGCGTTTGAACTGCGTGATGACTATGAAACGCAACTACTATCTTGTGTAATTGTAACCGCGCGCGTGTGGCCGGCGCAGATCAAACGCGTGACTGTGAAATCAGCCTAATACCTACTGTAAAAACAATAGGAAAAAAACATTAGTCTATAAAAGTGTCGCATCGCGGTAAAAGAATATTACCACCCCCTCTTTTCCCTTGGGCGTCGTAAAAGGCGACTAACGGACTAAAGACTGCAAGTAGGTTGGTAAAGCCTACATAATATAGTCATAAACAGTGTCAAATGAAAATTAGGTTACGGTGAAAAGTACTGAACCGATTGAACGTTAAAAATTGAGTCCAAGTCGTTTTGCTTATTCTACCTACTGTACCTACCAACTTCTACAAATACTTAGGTAGAGAGTACTCTTCATACAATAATAACATTAAGTACCTAGCATACAGGTCAATTCGTTGCACGTGTATGTTATTGAGCAGGTCGGTGGCGCAGCGGCATTAGCGTTCGGTTTGCGATCTTGTCAGTTAAGCAACTTTTACAATGCATGGTCATTGAATGGGTAACACAATAAAAAACATATTAGGCTTCTCCTTGCTTTAGATGGCACGAAAAGTCGTTGGTCCAGGTTATTGTCGTAAGATGGCAGTGGGTTTACACACCAACCCGCGTTGGGCCGGGCTGGGTCGGTGGGTTATGGCATCACCCTACGTGCTGTTGCATGTGAGTGGCCTGTGATGAAAAATCGACGAGAAATGTGTGATAATGATGATAATGACAAATCAGGTCTTTGTGGAATAAAAAATTAAACTCCTGCTCTCAATTTTACGGCAATTACACCATATGTTACCATGTCGCGTAGCGATAATAATACTATACCACCCCCTCTTTTCTTTAGGGTGTCTTAAAAGGCGACTACAGGACTAGACTGCACATACTACCAACAGCATAGAGCGGCGACCGGCTCACCACCTGTCACGCTGAGCAGATGTGTAGTCGCTATTTGGTGAAAAGTGAACTATGGTAGAGGACTGCTTTTGCTGTCCTCATTGTCTAGTGTCTGACTAACCCTTCAGGGATAATAGTCGTGATTACATGTATGTATATAATGTAACACAATGGTTACAAGTCAACAAAATGGCGCTTAGTACGCCAAGTAATTTCACAAGTGTTCATACAATTTAAACTCCGGTGTTTAATTCCGATACAACTTAATTGTCAAAATAAATATGAGGGTGGTAGCGCAGAATAAAGAAGTACTGTGATGGTAGCCATCTCAATGGCTCATCGTGTGCTAAGTACCATCTTAATCAGCTAAAGGAAATTTACATAATATGATTTCATGTGATACTTAATCTATATTCTTCGATCATAAAAACTATAGGCGCATTTTCTCATACAAAATCACGTCACGTCGTCACGTGTCCAAATCTAAGAACCTGAATAGACGACGATGAATCATTTGGTATTTCACACTCATATTTGCATTTATATACAAAATAGTATCTATTAACAAAAAAGGACACGTTCTTAACGGTTGCCTACTTTAGTTAGACTTTAGATCTTTATTTTTGGAAAAAAAGAGTTAAGCGTTTCTGTTATTGTCTACATGTATAAGGTTTTGCATTATATCATGGTAAAGTATTAATATAAGGTGACTGCTAGAAACCGCAAGAAACTTCAAGGGCTGGTCAGGTCAAGCGTTTTAAACATGACAAAAATTACAAAAAGGAATTCGTGTTTTTGTCATTTTTAATTAAATAATTCACTTTGTGAATTTTCATTGGATAGTCTTTGAGTATCTAATTTATTTTAAAGCAATATCATAAGAAAAAATAAATGAAAAACAATTAAAAATAACGATTATTTACAACGCGCGGTCAACGGCCGGCCGGCCGACCGTCTGTTGACCCGTTCGCGTCAGCTGGGCGATAAGTACCTACGTTAGTCTGCAATGAGATCATTTTTGTCACGTTTAAAACACTTGACCTGTGACCAGCCCTTGAAGTTTCTTGCGGTTTCTAGCAGTCACCTTATATGTATATGCGTGACTATTGTAAAACTAAATTTGTTTGTAATAATTTACTATCAATCACGCTCAAGCAGTTACGTGTAAGTACCAAAAGGTAAAGACATTAAATAAAAATAAAAAAACACTTCATTTATATTTTACCTCCATAAATAGTGCGACACAGTGAAGTATTTTGTGAACGTGCATTCACTTTTCGAATTCTAAGTCCGTGTGAGTTGTTAGTAAAATCCCACATCTTTACTGAAAAAGGGGTTCGGTGATTATTATTTACCATTCAATATGAATTCATGTTATCACTCATTATATCTAGTTTAAGCTAAGAAAATATTTACAATTATCTCTCCTCTTGACACAGGCTAAATGTGCAAACCCCACCAAGCCATTACATAAATAAGGTGACTGCTAGAAACCGCAAGAAACTTCAAGGTCTGTTCAGGTCAGGTGTTTTAAACAAGAAAAAAAAAGGAATTCGTGTGTTTATTTTAATTTAAATTAAATAATTCACTTTGTGAATTTTAATTGGATAGTCTTTGAGTATCTTATTATTTTAAAGCAATAACATAAGAAACATAAATTGAAAGTAATTACAAATAACGATTATTTACAACGTGCGGGCAACGGCCGGCCGGCCAACCGTCTGTTGACCCGTTCGCGTCAGCTGGGCGATAAGTACCTACGTTAGTCTGCAATGAGACCCCATTTGCCATTTTTGTCATGTTTAAAACACTTGACTAGAGTTGTTCAAAACGGCTATAAAAAAATAGCAAGCGAAAGACTATAAACTATAAATTTCTAGCACGCTATAAAATACGATATATATTTAGCGCGCTATAAATTAGGAAGCGTGTGGGTGCTCGACTGGCGCGATTAATCGTGGAGCACGCTAGATCTCGTAGCACGTTACCTTACATGTCGTTCGTTGGACAGAATGCGTGCTATACATAAATATTATTTTTGAATGCGTCGCATTTAGTCTTTTAGAAAGCAAACATATTTTTCTAGTTCTTCGGGAGCTCTTCTTACCTAATATTTACATAAACTATACTACCTCACACATAGTCACATAACGAAGTCCGTATCCCATACTTTTACTTTATTAAATTTAAAATATTAACTAATCTTACATTACAGCGATCGATACTAACCTAACCTAACCTAACGTGCTGCGCGTAACGTATAACGTGCTGCGAGAGAGAATAAATAGATCGCGCGCGAAACGTCCCTAACGTGCTGCTAAAACAGATCGCGCGCGAAATGTATCTAACGTGCTGCGAGAACAAACGTAACGTACGTCCGATAGCATTAGCGCGCACGCGACGACTGCCATCGCCGCTGCAGGTTGCCGCGCGCGATCGCGCGATATTCGTAGCGCATAGCGCCAACGCGCCTGCATAAATAGCACGCGATACGCGCGAGATACAGGCAGCGCTAGAATATGGCGCTATGCGCTATATTAACCACCTTTACACTTGACCTGACCAGCCCTTTAAGTTTCTTGCGGTTTCTAGCAGTCACCTTATATATTTATTACAAAGATCATAATTAGGTAAACCGATAACTAAATGTAACAAACATTTGGGTACAGGTAAATATACAACATACAAAAAAAGTAGTTATGTACCTACTAGGTACCTAATTTTTTACGATATTTTATTCTGACGTTTATATCCTTTGCATATTCCATGGTCTTAGATAGACATATATAATTTAGAACATGGTGTTAAATTTTAAGGCTTATGTCGACCCATTCCATAAAGTTAAACGTCCCAAAACACTAGAGTCTGCCCAACGAAAGCTGAACCCCGAAAAACGCAGCAATTAAAAAAAAAACATGACAGGGTCACTCACACAGCTGCAACTTTCTCAGATAAAATTTCAATTTGACATACGACATAACACCTCAGATAGACACACATAGAGACAAAGTGTTGCCAATCAAATAACTACGAGGTTCAGCTTTCGTTGGCCAGACTCTAACACATAAGTCTAAATCATAATTTCGATCTACATAATCTGTAATGTTCGACTGCATTCGCGTACCATCAATTACAACGTAATTCTATAAAATTATGCTCCGGTTCGTGATAATAAGACATCAGTGCGCAGTGTGAACTGTATTTCTAAAGAGACACGTGTAAGATTTCGAGCTCGGCGCGTTTGGTTCCCAAAAACTGGAGCCTAACCAACATCTAGGTCATTGTCACGGTCCGTAAGTCAGCGACCTGAGAGCTGAGTGTAAGTTTGTAAATGTGCAAACGTTACTATCGCGTTTGAGTTAAGTTTTGACAGATAGATCTTAATGATAAGAGAATAAGATCGAGAATCAAAACTCAAACACAAACGCGATAGTAACGTTTGCACATTTACAAACTTACACTCAGCTCTCAGCTCTTATAAAAGCCATTGGTTATTTAGTTCCCCTAAGCTGGTCGCTTACTGACATGCGTGTGTGAAAAATACTAATAGCCATTTTGCTTCAAGAACCTCCTCCAACTTGTATTCTAGGATTCCTAATAGGTAGGTCCCATGTACTTGTTTGAATTGTAATATCTAATGAAGTGATATTTTTTTTTGTTTTTAATTATATTTTGACGTCTTTTACCGTTTACTAACTCGTGGTCACACGGACCATTGTTTGTCCCGTATGTTGTTTGTGGTCCCGTATGCATTCCTCTCCGTTCGTTCGATAGCTATAAAACTTTTTAAATTTTTTAGCACAGTTATCACAGGATACGGTTTTATCTAGGGTTGCCACCTTTTAGGACGCATAAAGTATTTTTTCATTTTTTAAGAACAAAAATAAAGTTTAAATTAGTGGTAGAGCCACGCTGCGTTGCAGCACGCATTGGGCCGGCTCGCCCGGTGTAATACCACCCTCTCACGAATATCCGGCGTTACATAATGGCACTTGGTGCTGTTGTGTTTCGTCCGGCCAGTGAGGGTTCCGGAGACCCATGGGTGGCGGTCATAAAAAAGAAAAAAAAACATAGCATAGAAAGAGTACCCATTTATTTATTTGTCCTTAAAAACTTATTTTTTTTGCTCTGTGCTACATTTAACAAATATTTGTCTTTTACGTGAAAATAGAGTATTTAAGCGTTCTTTAATGGTGTCGCAGATTATAAAGTACGCCTACATGAAAAGAGGACAATACTCTATTTTAGAGTACGGGTGGCAACCCTAGTTGTATCTGCGGACCAACACTGGGATGGGCCTCTTTTATTACTTGGTACTCGTAAAACTCATTTCAGAGTACCACTATGCCCGTTGTGCCACGATGATGGTTATAAAGTGTGAAGAAGATGAAGTTCTCCCCTGCTACCGCCTTAATGTCCAGGTCAGGTCATGTCCAGGTCAGGTCATGTTTAGGTCATGTCAGGTCATACAGAATCGCCCAATTTCATCCTCTCACTTGCAGCTGGCATCTAGGAATGCTTCGCACCGTTTAAGCAACATTGATCCCAGCATCGGCCCGCGTGTGGGCCCCTAGTAGAGTAAAGTTCAGCCTGTATTTTGTCCCACTGCTGGGCAAAGGACTCCATCATTGAAAACAAGTCTTCGCTACAATGGATGGGTGTTGGCTTAAAGAAGCAAAAAAAAAACCGACTCCAAAAAATTTGATAAAACAAATTTACCTTGGCTGGCACCGACTCCAAAAATAACAATAATTGTATCTACATTATTGTCCTAATAAATTGAATTTAAGTAGGTATATATTAGGCATTTGCTTGTTTGTCACAAATTTGTTCTGTTAGATGTGAAGTTAAGTACCTATATGGCAGACGCATAGTTTTTAAGACTATATAAGATTAAGTAGAATAAAGGTTAATTGAAAGTAAATTTAACAAACTAAACTACGCAATTATTGTTTACTTTTTAGTACATTTTTGCAGTCTATATTTTTGTAGTTCATTTTTTTTGTTAAAAGATTTGTATATTTCTTGCTTATTAGTGTTTTGTTCCGATCTATTTATCGAAAGCGAATATTGGTAAAAATACAAAACGCGCTGCTCGCATAAAACAGCGTCGTTTAAATGAGACAAGCGAAGAAAACGAGAAACGCCTATCTCAAAGTAGGAAATCTACTTCCAAAACAGACGGCAAGTAACCAGATTTACTCGTGAACGCTGTATAGACTACCAACGATGAAGACTTGCGACTTACTAGGGTTCACCGTTAGGCCATATGACTTACTCCAGTCGTAGATCGTAGCCAAGTCACCATTGATCTGCTCAATCGCTTCAGAGAGGTTTTCAGCCGAGGCGAGAATTTAGATAAGAAGTAACAGAATTAATAGTGTGAATAGTGTATTTTTAAATCCTTATAGAAATGTATCGGAAGGAGTGATAAAAAGTGGCCTGTGTCACTATTTGGTCCTTCAGCTATCTATGTGCAAAAAATCAGGTCGATGCGTTGCTCCTTTTTTAGTGAAAGACGGACAAACAAACAAACACGCTATCGCATTTACAAAATTAGTTAGAAAGGATTTATAGCCACAGTTGATCTCATTTGAATTATGGCTGAAAATACCAAAATCGCTATAGGTAGGTATGCCTATAATATTTGAAGAGTTCCCTCAATTCCTCAAGGATCCTATCATCAGAACTGAGTTCCGGTACCTGCCTTCTTTTGCTTCGTCATAGTTGCTTAACTATCTTAATCGAGATATCTTATCGCCACCCGTAAAATACTTATAATTGAGGAATTCCAGTGGCAACCTGTGCAATCTGTGGCAGTTTTATCAGTTATACTTCATCAAATCATACTCTCTGAATGCAAATACTTGACTTATTGCTGAAAATACCAAAATCGCATTAGGTATGCCTACAATATTTGAGGAGTTTCCTCAATTCCTTGAGGATTCCATCATCAGAAATGGATTTTAATAAAAATGGGACCAATCTGAAAGTTTGACATATCAAATAAAAAGATAATTTTTCAAATCGGTGTATAAATGACGGAGTTCTGTGGTAACAAACATAAAAAACATACAACCGAATTGAGAACCTCTTCCTTTTTTTGATGTCGGTTAAAAACAAAATGAAAATAAACAATCCGAATGCGTCACTTCACTTTTAAAAACGTGGTTAGAAAGTCCACACTTATTCGTATGTTAATGTAAAGATAAAGCATCAAAACTACAGAGCCCACGTAGTAATTACGGCAGCACAGCTCGAGCTGTCCCAGCGATTAATTAGCGTGACTGGACACGTGTGGAAACAAGCGTACAACGTAGTGCTCGGCAAATAAGTGTGTTTGCTATGGATTACATACATATAATCACGACTATTGTCCCCGAAGGGTTAGTCGGAGACTAGGCAAAAGCAGTACTCTACCATAGTCCACTTTACACCAAATATAAACTGTACATGTGCTCAGCGTGACAGGTGGTGAGCCCATCGCCGCTCTATGCTGTTAGATTTATGTGCAGTCTTTAGTCAATCAGTCGCCTTTTACGACACACAAGGGAAGAGAGGGGGTGGTAGTGTACCCTGTCGCGTAACGGTGAAATAAAGAATACTATGGATTCTGTTGTTCTTACATCTTAAGTATGAAACATTGTATATATACGACATCGTATATATACAATGTTTCATACTTAAGATGTAAGAACGACATTTAGAAAGTCATTGATCATTATCATTCATTACCTACAACAAGTTCAAATCAATTTTAAAATAATCGCTTTTGGATTATTTTTGTGTTTTGTTTTTAGGGTTTCGTAGCCAAATGGCAAAAAACGGAACCCTTATGGATTCGTCATGTCTGTCTGTCTGTCCGTCCGAATATCACAGCCACTTTTTTACGAAACTATAAAAACTATACTGTTGAAACTTGGTAAGTAGATGTTTTCTGTGAACCGCATTAAGATTTTCACACAAAAACAGAAAAAAAAAATTTTGGGGGTTCCCCATACCTAGAACTGAAACTCAACATTTTTTTTTTCATTAAACCCATATGTGAGGGGTCTATCTAGGATCTATGGATAGGTCTTTAAAAACGATATTGAGGTTTCTAATATCATTTTTTTCTAAACTGAATAGTTTGCGCGAGAGACACTTCCAAAGTGGTAAAATGTGTGTGTCCCCCCCCCCCCCCCTGTGACTTCTAAAATAAGATAATGATAAAACTAAAAAAAATTCATAATGTACATTACCATGCAAACTTCCACTGAAAACTGGTTTGAACAAGATCTAGTAATTAGTTTCTTAATACGTCATAAATTAATTAATTTAAAAAATACACTATTTTTAAAACATCGATCAAAGTTACAACGAACTACAAGAACTTTTATATGATGTTACTTGCTGCTACGGAAGCCTTCATGGGCGAGTCCAATTCGCACTTAGCCGGTTTTTTATGAGTAGTTATTGCGTTAATATAAGACTCATAGGTAATTTATTTCGTAACATCGACGTACTTCTAATTTTATCCATCACTAGAGACCCGCTTGCGACTTCGTTACCATGTACCAAGTGATGAATATCCAAACAAAAATCATTAATATATTTCTCCTAACAGTATTTCGCACAATAAAAACTAATTAGCCAAATAGGTGCAGCCGTTCTGTAGTGATGCGCGAACATACATTAGAGACAATTAATATTTATTTTTATTTTTATTTTGTTTTTTTATAAAAGAGGGAGGCAAACGAGCAGGCGGGTCACCTGATGGAGAGTAATCACCGCCGCCCATGGACACCACCAAAACCAGAGGAATCGCAGACGCGTTGCCGGCCTTTCTGGGAGGAATAGGTTTAAGGAAGGAATAGGAATTGGGAGGAGGGGGGGGGGGGGAAGGGGCCTCCGGAACCCTCACTAGTCGGACGAAACACAACAGCACCAAGCGCCATTATTTCACGCCGAATATTAGTGAGAGGGTGGTATTACGCCGGGCGAGCCGGCCCAATGCGTGCTGCAACGCAGCGTGGCTCTACCACTCAGTATTTGTATAGATAGTCATATTAATCATATTTTTCTTGGAAAAATACCTCTGTGTTGCAAAGGTTGTTATCACACCTGATGGTAAGACATCAGGTGAACAGTATACCCAACTGGCAACTTAAGTCGTGAAAAAGAAATAGATTGAAAAACTGTGATATCTGTTGACAGATCTATTGAATCATACTCCTCGCAAGTCTGTTCGGAAGTAGAATAATTTACGATGAGACTGCATTTAAGCCTCATATTGAGAGCGGCGAGGGTTCAAAGTTCAATATGCCTCGACTGACTTCTTATTCGGAGTAGAGGAAACTTGTCATTTGTATCGTTTTGTCAGCACAATAGATTTATTTTTGCTAGCTAGCCAGTAGTCAATAATGTATTGATAATTAAAGCTTGTGGTTATACCAAAATTTCTCAACTTCCAAGGATGCTCTTTATTAATCTCATCGGTCATACTGAAATTAAAATATTACAAAAAATACACTATATAAAACAATTATTTTTAAATTATTTGCATTTACTTTTAATAAGTAATAACATGAATGAATGTCACCGGTACAAAATTGACCATGTCAGATTTGTCACCGGAAATCGGACAAACAAATAAACAGATAATAAGGTCGGACTTGTTATTCCGTGTTTTGTCTTTTTCACTCTAATTTGAAAATATGTTTACATGACAGGAAATAAATACGGAATAACTATTAGTAGCTTATTCTTTGTTTACTTGTAAGGCACTAATAGTATAAAAGTGCAGTTACATAAGTAATGTATGAGTAATTTACTAAGATTTGAATCCCACCATTGGAATTTCTATTCATTGATATACGCCTAAGTACTTACGCGTATATCGATGAATAGACATTCGGTTCAATTCCGGTCGATATCACCATCAGAAAGTGAGAGTGATGACGTCGGCCGTGACTTGAACTACAGTTATAATTTAAGTTATTTATTTATTAGTTATTATTACAGCGTACAGGCGCCAGGTGATTACAATAAATATTGAACCTTAAGTTTTGGGTATAAGTATTAAAATCTATTGATAACATACATATATATAATCATGACTATTATCCCCAAATGGTTAGTCAGAGACTATGCAATGAGAACAGCAAAAGCAGTCCTCTACCATAGTCTACCTTTCACCAAATAGCGACTGCCCATCCCATCGCCGCTCTATGCAATTTGATGTATGCAGTCTTTAGTACTTTTTCACCCATTTTTTTCAACGCCACGCAACACGGTTATCGGGTATTAATTGATAAGAATTTTTTAAAGAATTTAGAAGGCTAAAGTGGCAATCAGCTGGTCATATTTTTTTTTTTTGGCAACGGGTAGCGCTTGGCCTTCATCTTACCTGATGGTAAGTAAACCGAGCACACAAACATGTACCCCCCGCTGGGAATCGAACCCGGGACCTCTGGGTCTGAAACAGGTAGCTTAGCTACTAGACCACAGAGGCGGTTAAAAAATTAGCCATAGAACCGACAACCGCTGGAAAAGACGGTGTCTGACGTGGAAACCGTGACACGGCAAACGTAGTATCGGACGCCGACTAGACGGAGCGACAATATTACGCAAGGTGGCAAGCAGCAGATGTGGACTTAAAACGACCTGATTTTGATCCACGGAAGCGGAGATGGGCAGAGAGGAGGGAAGATGTATTGATCAACCAATAGGATTTCTACCCCCTGCTTATTAATTGATATTTTTAACGTTGATTTATTTTAAGTGTTAAACCTATATCGGTTTAAATATAATTGAACTTCTATAGGGTCTGGTTTCTCACAGACGAGAGGTTATAAGTAAGAAAAAAAAACATAATTACTATAAACGATCAAAACACCTTGATGACCCTTTGCAGTATGATGGTCATGTTTGATAGATGTCGCTGTTCAGTACGTTTCCTTAAGGCGCAGGACAAACACAAGCGGCGTCGGGCGCGACGCGGGCGAGGCGCGGGCGAGGCGTATGAGCACCCCGCCCGCGCCACGCCGCATGTATATGTCCCGCGTCCCGCTGCTTCTGTACGATTCATATGAAATACGAATGACGCCCGCGCCTCGCCCGTGCCGCGCCCGCGCCCGACGCCGCTTGTGTTTGTCCTGCGCTTTAGAACGTCATATGCATTACGCATGCTTCATGCTTCACATCACGAAATGATTATTTCACGTAGGTAAATGTTTTGAGGACTTGCTTTATAAATACCGTCAATTAGTTATTTATTTATTTATTTATCTATGAGTTATGTACTGCCAGTTGTCTACTTTATATTTTTTGTTTATTTAATACTTTATTGCACAAAGAAGTTACATAAATACACAGGTTAAACAGGACATATTATACAAATGTGTATACAGGGTGATCAATCCAAACGGGAAAGTAGGGAGAAATCAAGAACTATAAGAGATAGAGAAATCTGTTCTTAAGAACCATGGCGTCGATTTTAAATTTAATAAAAATGGCATTCAAATATTTTTTTAAACCTTCATAGACAACCGGAAATCGAACCTGGGCCCCAATTCTCATTTTTCGAGATGTAGTCTCGAATCGAGTTTTGATTTCGATCTCTATCTCGATAATCGACATTTTGTTCACGAATCTCCTATTCTCAGCGCTAATCGAAATAGACTTCGAGTTTTTTTTGATAAATATTGCCATTCTTTTTAATGCAATCAACTCGGGATGTGTTCCGTTTGACACGTTTCATCCGGTTTTAAACCGGTTGCAACTATGTACCTCAAATATTTTTACTGTAAAGGTATTTAAATGTATTGAACTTGCTTTTTAATTAAAGAAGTAAATTTTTAATAAATATCGAAAAATCATTATATTTAATGTGTTGTGATCAAATTTAATTTCCTTAAACAACTTGTATTGTTTAAAACGTGACGTATCGTCGATAAATTTTATGTTTTTTGTTTGTGGTTGTGTGCTTGTTTGGTGACGAAACGATCATTTTAGTATTCACAAGACACACACAATGTCACAATGTCAACAAAAAATACCCAACGCCACAGCAGAAGCAGCTTCTTCTACAAATGTTGGAAGCCGATATACAGTTAGGGAGTGGAAAGTTTTCTTCCACCTTTTGAGAAGAAGAAGAAGAAGAGAGCGAGCTCTCTCAATATTTTAAATCACTTCCACGACAAAATTTCAAATTAACTCCTCCATATCCACCGTAATTTCGCCGCTATTTGACGTTTCATTAGCTTCTCCTAGTCGAAATTACGTCTCGACCACTGCCGACCACTCGAAGCAATTCGAGCAGCTCTCCTTCGAGAAATGTCGAGTTCGAGATGTTCAGAATAACTAAATTGGATTACCACTCAATAAAGTTCGAATTCGAATCAAACTCGAAGTCGATTAGCGCTGAGAATAGGAGATTCGTGAACAAAATGTTAATAACGAGATTTTATGGTCGAGATAAAGATCGAAATCAAAACTCGATTCGAGACTACATCTCGAAAAATGAGAATTGGCCTCCTGGTCAATATCTCTGTAGACAGTGTTTTAAAATTCTGCATGTGCCATATGGAACACATTTTTTAATGGAATCTTGTTTAAATAATTGAAAGACAAACCCAAAAATACGATAATTATTTTAAAAATGGTAGCCATTTTTGTGGATGCAAATAATATATTATTCTCAAGAAAATTCATTTATTATTTGCATCCACGAAAATATTAATTAATTATTAATTGCATTCGTTACCCAAGGGTAGCGAATGCAATTGCGATTCATATTTTCTAAGTCTATTGTTAAATCTCCTACAGTGGCGTTTTTCTTTAAACAAATCTTCTTTAACATAACCCCATGCGAAATAATTGAGTGACGTGATATCAGGCGATCTCGCGGATCATTTTGATGGGGCCGTCTGTACTAATTCAGTTATGTTAAAAATTATCATTGAGAAAGCTTGTGACAATTCGGCTTTATGTGCCTACACAATATTTCTTAACAAAATTTGGTCCTAATGCTTACAGGATCATCGAAAACGACATGCGATTACTAACAGATTTTTTACCATGTTCGATTCCCGGTTACGTATGGGGGCTGAAAAAAAATGTTAATGACAAAAATTGACGCCATAGTTCCTTGAAGAGATTTCCCTATCTCTTATAGTTTTGACTTCTCCCTACTGACCCATTTGGATTGATCACCCTGTATATATATCCGTGTTGCGTAGCGGTGAGGGTCAGTCAGAGACTAAGGCAATGAGTAGGTACAGCAAAAGCAGTCCTCTACCATAGTCCACTTTTTACAAAATAGCAACTGAACATGTGCTCAGCGTGGCAGGTGGTGAGCCCACCGCCGCTCTATGCTGCTGGATGTATGTGCAGTATTTAGTCTACGCCTTTTGCGACACCTAAGGTAAGAGAGGAGCTCGATGGCGCAACGGCTAGCGCGTTCGGCTTGCGATGTTGCCCGCTAAGCAACATTCGGAATGCCGGGTCGCCTGATGGGTGACCAATTAAAACATCTCGAGCGCCTCCGTGCTTCGGAATGCACATTAAGCCGTTGGTCCCGGTTTTTGTCGTAAGATGACAGTCGTTAAAACCCACCAACCCGCATTGGGCCAGCGTGGTGGGTTCCCAATATCCCCACACAGATAAAAAGGATTTCTCAAAGCAAGAAAAATAGTTTTCTTGACATATTACGTTATTTTAAGGAAAATTGTCTTAATACAAGTAATGTTTATTCATTTTTAGATATTGGCAGTCTTAAAACAAAAGATATATTTTCTTGTTGCATTTTTACAATTAAGAAAAAATATTTTCAATGAAGATTAAGTAAAATTAATCTAAGAAGTTCAAATGTTATTGCTTTAATACAATGAAATCCTTATTTCAAACTGAAAGTTTTTTTATCACAATGATACAATTCATTAGATGAAGAAAACATTATCTTGAATCATATCTTGAGCAAATTTAAAAAAATATCTCTTGAACTAATGACATCTAATCTTATTTTGAGTAAATATCTTGGTTTGCTACAAAATATTATAGTACCTTGTTTCAATTAAATAAAATATTGAAAAAAGATAAAAATATTTTAACTCAGTAACTAGTTATCTTTACCAAAAATTGTTTTTTTGATATGTCAACCCACGCTTACCTAACGATATTGTGAGTGTGCGCGCCATGCAAAGCAAGATTAAAACTGTTTGTACTGTTTGAGATTAGGCCTGTAGCTGCCAGATAAAAAATTAGTGGACAAAGTGACGACAACAATGACGCCCTAGATGGCGCTGTACTGATTCCTGCATCGCGCTATGGTTTCGTTTCATCAATAGTATATCTTGCACTAAGGTTGCTTTCGAGTATATTTGGAACATGCTTGGTCTATCGAGTTACTGAGTGAGTGTTCTTTCAGTACCTACTCTTAAAGTCTCAATAGAGGACATGTGATTCCTGCAAGAATGTTTTTTGTAAAATAAAAATAATAAGTACTAACTAACATTAAAATGCATTTATGACTCTTTATTGCAAGGAATGAAGGAATATTTTTCCCGGAACAAGAAAGCTTTTTCCTTATTGAAGGTAACATAAATTGAAATTTAAAATATTAGTTATTGGTTTAAGGATATAATTTTCTCAAATTAAAATTATCTGAATTGAAATCAATATTTTCTTAAAATAAAAATACATCCTAAGCTTGCATCAAGAGAAATAATCAACTTACATTAAGAATACTTCTAATTCTTGGTTAAAGATGTATTATTTTAAATCAATCAAGAATTGTTTTATTTCAAGATTATTTCAAATATCAGTTTAAGATTTTTTTTTTTAATGTAAGAAAATATAAGTTTCAATATACAGTCGTGGTCAACTAATTAGGGACATTCAAGATAGTGAAGAGCAATAACCGGTTATGTACATATAAATATAAAACCCTATTGATTTTTCAGCACCTATTATTTGCATAATTTGGTCCGATTACTATACTATAAATGGCTGTAAATAAGAGAATAATTAAATAGAAAAAAGTATTTAATATCAAAGGTTGAACATGTATTAAATTTTAAGGTATAATTATGTAACTGGACATTTAATTAAGGACAGTAAAGTATAATGATGAATAGAGTTAAACAAAACGAATAATCTCCAGTATTATAATATTTTTAAAAGCTCCATTTTATTACGTGTAAAATCAGTACCCAGTAGCAAAACCTTTGTTAGTAATTACCGCTTGACACCGATGTGGCATAGACATTATCAGTTTCTGACATGTTTCGATAGGAATGTTTGCCCATGCCTCACAAAAAGCTTGATTAAGTTGATCTAAAGTTGTGGTACGATAAGTTGAAACTTTTTTCTTGATTTCGTGCCAAAGGTGCTCAATTGGGTTGAGGTCCGGGCTATTTGCTGGCCAATCTAGCACCGATACTGACTGACTGGTAAGAAACGACTTGACTGAACGGGCGGTATGTTTCGGGTCGTTATCATGCTGAAACGTCCATATAATAGGGAGATGCTCCTCAGCATAGGGAAGCATAGTTTCCTCCAATATTGTTTTGTATTGATGTTGGTCTAAGTTACCCTGAACTTTTCACAGGTCCCACTCCACGTCCAGAAAATTAACCCCAAATTTTAATGTTTCCAATGCCATGTTTCACCTGCTTTTTTGTGAATCTTGGATTCATTTCCGCTTTTACAGGACGCCGTACGTATTGCCTTCCATCTGAAGAAATTAAATTAATCTGGGTCTCGTCAGAGAATAATACATGTTGCCATTGGGCGTAGGTTCAATGTCCATATTTACGTGCAAACGCCAAACGAGCATTTCTATGTTCTTTCTTCAACAACGGTACTTTGCGAGCCACTCTTCCGAACAACCCTGCTTCTACCAGACGTCGTCGAACGGTCCTCGCTGATACACCGGCTCTTTCGTCTGCCCCAAACACTTCGTGTTTAATTAAAATAGAGCCTAGAAACGGATCTTTCTTAGCTAACCTGGTTATCATTCTATCTTCTTGCGGAGTTGTTTTTCTCGATCTTTTTGTCCTGGGCACATTTAAAGCTGTGTTATTGCGCCTGAAATGTTGCAATGCATTGCATACCATAGTTTTTGAACAATTTAAATGTTCTGCTATCCCTCGGTATGACCAACCACGCTCGACAAACTTCATGATAATTGTTCGTAGTGTTGGATCGCAACTTTTATTTTTGCCCATATTTCTTCAAAATAATTCTCAAAACTTAAAATTAAATCTGGATTGCCGCCAAAACTACCACAAAACAATAAAAGAAGAAATAAAAAAGTATTGAGATTCAAATTTTGAAAATAGAACGCAATATCTCAGTGTCCCTAATTAAATGGCCAGCCAGCATTCTTTGAACAAATAGCACACTGATAATCTATCAGCTATACTGTAAAGAGGTTTAATGTTTAAGAAGTTGTTATTGTTTGTATAATCGGGCACATCAATGACTAATTATACTTACGTGTAAAAGATATGGAATATTGTTAAGACTCGTTGGAAAATAAAAAATAAATTCACAATTTGGCTTAACTAGAGATTGTCCCTAATTAGTTGACCACGACTGTATATGAGGCAACCATAATCTTGGTTTAATGCAATTTGCTTTCATGCAAGATTATTTTACTTATTCGAAGAATACCGTTTTTTCTGTGCACGTGCTATTGTTCTCGTGGGAGGCCTGTGCCTAGCAGTGGGACATTTATAGGCTGATGATGATGATGATACACAAAGGTGAGCTTATCTCTAAAAGAGATCTCTTGCAGCCAACGCTAGCTGTGGCGATAAAATTAAATCAAAGGGCCAATTGCGCTACACAAACATACTTAAAATCATCATATTGATATACTTAAATAATTTATTATTATAATATAATTTATTCTTAAGTTAATTTAAGAAAACTGAAGTCAATGTGACTGGAGTCTTCTTCTTACATCCAACAATATTCGGTGCGGTTGAGCTCAGTCTATTTGTAGGTCGCGGGCTGTGGTTAACAAAACTCCTTGCTAAAACCTTTTGTGGTCGTAAGATTGGTCGCACGTTTAGCGGTTGAAATAACTCAAACGGTGTGTTATTGACCCAAAACAAGATGTTACTGTTAGATAATTGCTAATATGAAAACAGAATAGAGTAGATAAAAAACTCAGTTTAGTAGGTATAAGAGTATCCCAGAGTCAAACAAACGAAATTGTCCTAGTTTAGTTGCAGATAACATTAACTCAGCAGTTAGTTTTCGGTTTAAGGATGGTTATGAACAACTTAGTTTTGTTGTATCGTGTTTCTTAAATATTAACTTCGATTTGCTTTGTATCATCCACTTCAATTACCTATCGTTTCAGACAAACTGCCGAAATCTTTTTATTAGAATGTGTATGATCAATAAAAAAACAGTTCTATAATCACATCCCACAAACGTAAACAAAGGAAAATTATCATCATCATCATCATCATCAGCCTATAAACGTCCCACTGCTGGGCACAGGCCTCCCACGTGGACAATAGCACGTGGGGATATTGGGCCATAACCCACCACGCTGGCCCAAAGCGGGTTGGTGGGTTTTAACGACTGCCATCTTACGACATCAACCGGGACCAACGGCTTAACGTGCCTTCCGAAGCACGGAGGAGCTCGAGATATTTTTAATGGTCACCCATCAGGCGACCCGGGATTGCGAAAGTTGCTTAGCGGGCAAGTTTGCAAGCCGATCGCGCAAGCTCCGAGAAAATAATCACGCTAAAAAATACAAGTACCTAGGTAAGTTCTTAATTTGCATCGTCCAGCCAACGTAGAAAATTGTAACTTAAACTTCTCGAAACTTAGAGCTTACCAGTTGCAGGTATATTCTAAACACTAGATTCTAGGTCACTCTCGGTTTCTTAACACTCGCGGAACGAGTTTTATGACAAAATCGCCATGTCACTTATACGAGAACTGACAAACATATTGTTAGCGTTTGCACCGCAATCAATACTATTAGGAGGGACGAGTGCATATTGGATTTTGTGTAAGTTAACTTATAAACATTGTGACTGAACCTTTGGAGCAAGTCATCAAGCAGTTTTAATAACAATTAACAAATATTTGGCGTTAATAAAACACTTGAAAAATTCGACATTAAAACTTATTTAGGTATGCAGACGTTACGCAGACCTACATCTGCCCTAGCTGTCTGTGAATCCAACCCAAAGATGGAGGATGGATCCAAGGATGGATCTGAGGTGTAGGAGTTTTTGTTTGTTTACACGTCGTTTTGGTGTCGCCTGTGTGTTAACCTGTATGCTAGTGCGTGGATAGTGAAGCGCGCTCGAGGGGGTAATGAGTGCATGCTCGCTCGGGGGTGTATCCATTCACAAGGTGGATCCCGGTTCAATTCCCTAGTGGACAGGTCCCGCGGCCTCTATCCCGCGGCCTGTACTTTACTCGAATTTGCTGTTCTCCAGTGTTATGTGGATAAACTTCCCTTCCTCTCATTCCCGATTGATTATTACATTTTCAGTGTGAAAAAGGTTTCCCTTTTTGACAGATAGAGCCCCATATAACCTTGCCTTCCTTCTGGAGGTAGGGTATCTATAAGGCTGATTCAATAAGAAAAAAAATGTATGTCATAATGGATGTTCAGAGATTAGTTAGTTGGTTTAGTTAGGAAGTTGTCTAAATAAAAAAAAAGTTCAAGTTCTTTTTAACAAAAAAAAATTGTTTTTCGGAATATTTGTTCGACACTTCCGTTAATTAAATCTAGAAAATATAAACCGATACCAAAATACAAGTTTTCTTAACTCTTTGTTACATTTATCTTTATTATAAAGCAGTATAATATCGATTTCTGTAACAAATTTAGTTTTATATCTATATTTCAAGCACAGAGAAAATACTTTGAAAAGTGTGAACTTTATTATCTTGTTAAAAATACCTCAAATTGAAATTTATAAATATTATTTAAATAATAAAAAGTAGTATTGGCCACGGCAGCGTCTAGAATACTGTCTAGTATACTGTAGGTACCTAAAAATATATTATCTCATACCTGAAGTAACCAAGAGCGAAACCAAATTTCGCAAAATCTAAACGGTGATATATAATTTATGTTATTCAAATTACGGTAGGTCGACAGTGGCTTGGCAAATCAGCTCGGACAACTCAAACAAGCAATTATATTTATTATATACTTCGATGCGTATGCATGCACAGATTGCGAAGTAAGCAAATACCACTTAGTGTAATGCCCGTAGACATTTCTCTGCAACCGAATGTCCCAGTTAAACTGCAAGCGAGTACCTGCACATCTGGCACCTAGTTACACCATATGACACACAAAACCTTTAGTATTATATTCAACTCCTAAATATTAGGAAACACCAACATTTATGTACAGTGCGTAAAGTAATACACATATTTAGATGGGAGCAGCTATGCTATGCAACTGCGTTTGCGCTGCCTAAAGCCATTACCGTACTTAAGGAGCGATGAAACAAAAATACTTAAGTACAAAATGTCTAGATTGTGGTAAAATGCAAATAACTGTTAGTTGTATACCGTACTAATGAAGAATTTTATCATATGATAGGAAAGATATTAGAAAAAAAGCATTGTAAGTAAAGCTCTTTAAAAAAATTGCTATTTAAATATAGTAGGTAGGTATATCTAGATTTTTTTTTAAATGCAGTTAACCAATTTTGATACAACAAAATCGTACTTAATTAATTTTGATCTAACAATTAGCACTTAACTAGTTTTGATAGATTGTATTTTGTATAGGAATTAACCAATTTTGTTAAAACAAAATCGTTTATAAACATTTTTGTTCCGTCAGTCGGATTTGTATCGAAAATAACTGATTTTGTTTGGACTTAAATCAACATCGGATAGGATTTCAAAGTTGACGCCTTAACATCTGTCATGTCTTTTTCTGCCTCTTGAGTAGATTTTTGTTCCGTCGCTCCTCACTTGCAATGCTTGATTTAAATATTTATATACATAATATAATAATGTCTCAAAATTTGCGCTATACACATACATTGGAGGTAATTAATAAGTACCTGTAATAAATGCCTGTATGAATAAAAAGGCTTGCTTGTGATATATCTCATTATTTTACGTACTTACCCTGTACATTTAACAATTTGCTATAAACCTGTAAAAATGACAGGCTTGCTTGTTCTCAGAAAAATCTAAAATCTGAAAGTCTAATTCATCTCTTACTATCGTAGTTAAAATATTATATAAATCCTTTTTTGTTAAAGTACTTTAAGTATTGCTTAAAGAAATATTTTCCGTAACACTGAACAAGCTATACAATATGTTAAAGCGATAGCTGCGATAGTACACAGTACTAAATAAATATAAAAACATGTAATAATTCGCATTAATAGAGTTCTAATGTTATTATAGTATAAACCTTAGTTAATGTGCTTATTAATTATTCATTAATTACATAATATAAAATCGTCCACCTCGGCCTAAAAATCACACGTCAATATATCGTCTTGATGGAAAAAAAAAACAAACATCATCATTTAATTTTCTTCTTCAACTTCTTTCTCAGATGTTAAAAAAGTCCGCATACATTTAATTTTACATACACAATTGTCCAAAACTCCGCTGCTCTCATGCCATCTCAAAGCATTTTACCATGCGTGTGTACTTTCACCTTCTAATCCACTTTTGCTGTAATAATACGAAAACTAATCTTTGTTACGTTGCTAGAAAGTGTACCGTTTATGGGGCCTTGTTCTATACTGGTAATTTTTTGCGTTTCGTCGCTGCAAACTCTGCCTAAAATGTGCAGTTAGTTAATATGACAAGCGTAGGTATCAACGGTAATGTAATGGTTCTTAAAGATTGTAGATACAGTATCTGGTCAAATCATCGGAGATCATACATTTTGTATGTTCTCCTCACTCACAGTATGTTTGAGACTGTTAACGTTGGTATTCTATCATGACTCTATAATAAATATAATAAAGTGAATAAACCACGAAATATGGGCGCCCGAGATTTGTCCTCGTATCCAGTGACATTTTTTTGCGAATTGTTTTAGTATATACAATAAAATTTGAATGAAAAATGTAAAAATAAACAAATGACAAGTTTTTCTTACAAATCATTTAAAAAACTAATTTAGTAATTTAAACTTCCGCAAAATGGTCATCGAGTTACAAATATAATGAAATATCTGTAGCTCTTCTCAATAAAGATCGATGATTTTATAAATACACGGAATACGAATAATTAGTTTGTAGCGCGTACGCAGCCTACGCAACGGGAGACTCGAGCTATAAGTGAGTGATCGAGTGCTGGAGTCTTATTAGAAGTGTATTTTTAATATGTCATAACATTGCGAATCGCTACCATAATAAATCGTAGTAAGCATAGTTTCATGATCAATGAATCTTAAAAGAGAGAGTTTTTTTATTAGAACTTCTCACAACGATCTACCTTTTATCGTCACTCTCAATTCTGTTTACGATAAAACGGAAGATGGAAGTATGTTGCATAACAGTTATGCTGTTATCTTTGTTTATATTGCGAGAGACTTAATTAAGATTATGGTAGCTAACCAGGCGGACTAAGAATAAACTATGGCATGATGATAGATGGTTTTTTTTCTTATTTTACTCTTTTTTTTTGCGCAACCGGCCAATGAAAGTTTTTCTAATCATTTTAATTCTATTAATCAATCCGAAAGTTTTACGTGCCGCCGCCGGTAATGAAACCATGGACAGAGATAATGTTAGGGTTTAATAGAAGCACAAAGAGACGTGTTCTCCAAACAAGCCTCGGAAAGATATTAATTGGAATGTTGTAAGGAGACCTCAACAATAGTTAAATAAATAATACATTAAGACGCGGTTCCGAGAAACGTTTTTTGGAAGTACCAGAAAACAATTTAAAGCAAATATACGTTGTGGAGTTTGTTTTAATACCCACACGAGATGATGACAAGGCGTTCATATAAAAATATTTTATATTTTTGTTTGAAAATAAATTCATTGCATCTCATAAGCATGGTAGGTAATTCAGAAAAAAAGGTATGTAGAGTAGAGCCTAATACTTTTTAGGGTTCCGTATCCAAATGGCAAAAATTTTAATACGTCATAAATTAATTAATTTAAAAAAAATACACTATTATTAAAACATCGATCAAAGTTACAACGAACTACAAGAACTTTTATATGATGTTACTTGCTGCTACGGAACCCTTCAGGGGCGAGTCCGACTAGCAATTGGCCGGTTTTTTCTATTTAAAACTGGCGGAATTTGCAACATACAAAGCGCGTAAGCATTAGGCAGTGTAGGTTAGTAAGCTTATCAATTGAGTAAAGTTACAAAAATAGCACAGACCACAAATTTATGGGTAATTTTGAGAAAATAACTTTAAAAATTTATTTTATCCTATTATTGACCTAGGGGTCATTCGGGACAATAATCTTTTAAAAATGTGTATATTATCTATTTAATGGACTTAGGGGAGATAAAATAATCTTATAACATTCATTCACTCTATAAGTTACATTTTTTAAAGTAGGTTGTAATCTCGTCGTTTCATGATTGCTGCATACGCACTTCCTATCCACTTTTACTTTCGTTGCCGTAGAGTCATTCATGACTATTTATAAATGCTTCTGAGAATATTCTCGTATTAGATAATACTATACATTTTAGCCCATTCACTTTTACAATTGAATTAACATGGCCAAAATGTACAAATTGTTGTATTTTAATTTTAACTTTGTTTTAAAATAAAGTTTACATTTCAATCTTGCTTTTCGGAATTCGGAAAAGCTTGCAGTCTTATGATTGATAACCGATACTTGGAAGCATAAGCTAAATTAAATCTTACGGCTTTTTAAAGAAACTGTAAATAAAAAAACATAACGTTAATTCTTGGAAGCATAAAGTAGGTAATCACTTTCTTGCTACCGTACATTTGGGTAGCCATTCAGACGTTGTATCGAAAATTCCAAAACCTTTTAGGTAGAAGTACGGACTACGGAGTAGAATATGGCAGCTTGTAATAAAAGCAATAGTTATAATACATTATGACCATTTAAATTGCCAATACCACCGATCTTAGCTTTACACAAGTGCCAATGAACTTCATATCTAGGTTTTGAACGCGGCTTCGCTAGGTATATTTTTCTTGTAAAAAAGTAGGCTTTAATAAGCATCTCCAGGGCCCCATTTAGGTCCATACCAAAATATATCAAAATCCTTCCAGCAAAAACCTCACTTTCGCATTTATAATATAAGTTAGGATGTATCCTAATAATTGGTTTTACCCGACCTTCTCGCTTAGTTAAGTCAAAGTCAAATGCTTTATTCAATATAAACTTTTACAGGTACTTATTGACGTCAAAAAAATGTATAAAAAAAAGTTAACTAACAGCAGTTAAATCTTATCAACTAACTTAACTACCTACCTATCTAACTAATCTACCGCCAGTTCGGAGAATGGGAGAGCCTTCGACTGAGAAGAAGCTGGCAAGAAACTCAGGAGGCCTTACTTTCTTCTCCCACTAAGTAACAAAAGTTATAATGTCGTCGCCAAGTCATACAAAATACATTAAAAATAAATATATTAATACAAATTACTAATAAATAGGTTATGCTCGACATATTTTTCATTTACATAATCTTCCACTTTATAATAACCTATTGTCATTTACATAATCTTCCACTTTATAATAACCTATATACTTTAATACTTCTACTTCAATTATTGTTATTGACAATCTATTTGGGACGCCATCTTGATACACACTAGATCTGGCGCTGCGGCGCTTCGATGTCTGTCTGCTGATTAAACGACATAAATGTTTAAGCGCTGCAGCGGCTGCCGCGAACTTTAGGTCTCTCATTCCAGAATTTGAACAAATGGTTTGTATGAACGTTCTTGTCTATACTACTAGGTCAATGGCTCGGAGTGAGACGTTTAAAGGCTAATTATGAAGATCAGCCTATAAACGTCTTGTTGCTGGCTTGAGGCCTTCCCACATCAACGATAACATTATGTAGAGATCGGACCATACCCCACTAATGCGTCCCAATGCGGGTCGGTGGGTTCTAACGAATGCCCTATGACGATAGCAAACCAGACTCGCAGCTCAATGTGCCTTCCGGAGTACGAATAAAAATATTGTTTTATTGATTTATCACACCGCATCTAATTTACTTAGCACTTCCGTTTAACTTGTCAAATATTTGTTCTGCGTAGGTAATTCTATTATAAAGCTAAATAAACATCTGCCAAATTAAAGTCCAACAGATTTACTTAAATCTTTCTTGCCATTGTGTCCGAGTGGCAGAGCGGCAGATCCAGGGTTCAATTCCCATGTCGGAAAAAGTTTGTTTCGGATTTTTCGTCGCATAGCCCAGGGAGACCTTAAAATCCAACCAAATTTTATTTATTTTATTTAAGAATTTTAATTTTACTATTTCATTTTAATTGTTTATTATTATTTTTATTTTTAATGGCAATATTTAAAATTTGAGTTTTAATCATTTTGAAATATTGATTATTTCGTTTTTTTTATTGTTTATTATTATTATTTTTTGATGTAAATCCTTTATCTTTTTAATATCTGAAATTTGAGTATTTGTTTTAACTAATGTAGGATAAAAATTCGATGTTACTAACACAAATGATTTTTAATTTTAATTTAATTTAAAATCGAGAAAAAAACGGGAAGCCCTGGATACTTGTATTGAGTCACTAGATAGCAGAAGCAGTTTTACTGATGTATAATGTGACCATTATTTTACCCACACGCTAACTTAATCAAAAGTTACATTGACTGATTAACTGACACCAAAAATGGTATTAGCTAAATTAACAATATGTCATACAAAAGTAAATTATGATACAGCCTAATAATAATTGTGTCCCAATGCTGGGCAAAGGGCTCCATCAAGTAAATCAAGTCATCGCTACAATTGATGTTTACTGGCTTAAGGCTAGGTGTTAGGGAAAAATTAAAATAACACGTGCTTAGAATTACTTTTTGAAGTAGTAAACAGTAAAATTAAAATCTGCAAAAATTACGAAATATTGTTGAGGCTTTATTCTGTAGAATACACCCGATGAAAACACGATTTGATAAAGTTGGCTGGATAGAATCAATTCACAAAGTTACATATTTTTGTGTCATTTTATCTTATTTTCCAGGTTTTATTCCTAAAATAAGTGATTTGATATTATGAGTCATTTACCAAAATAAAGTTTATAGATAACTTGAGGGATTATAACCGATCGTATTTTATTTATTACATCTATCAATTTTTTTAAATATAAAACGAGTTTATTCGCTTCCCTTACCGTCGTACTGTTAAGAGAGTGAGAGAGAAGCGCTCGAAATACCTCCCCTTAATCAACACGCTTGCTAAAACCAAAACAGACCATATGCAACAAAAAATTCCTAAACACACTTTGTCTGACTTAACAATTAAACCCTTTGTACGTACTGGATTAATCGCTTTTCGACATATTATGAAATATGAACCTACCTATATTTACCTAATTTAGCAATAGCGGTACTTACGCCTTCCGTCGTTTAAAAAGACTACGCTGGTAAAATTAATGAAATGTTACGATCAATTAAACTCAACAGATACAAAGTAACAGTTTCCTATAACAACGTTAATAAGTAACAAATCGTTTGTTTTGCTTGCGAAAAAAATCGCGTGCTATTATGGCATTGGGCTCGGTGAAATCAGCGTTGTGAAACTATACTTGCAACTTAATTATCCCGTGAATACAATTATGTTTACTATAGGTCAATATCAAAATGATAACGCCAATAAAGGACCGTAAAAGTTGGATCTGTAGATTAGTCAATGGTGTAATCATAAGAACAAATTCAAATCTGGCGCTGCGCCTCGCTCTTGCTGCTTCCAATGAATACCAGCGCCATGGCACGTCAATGTCACTGCTAAGCTTAGTAGCGAACATTTTGATTGTATATGCCTATGTAATTAAATATAACATTTTGATTGTATATGCCTATGTAATTAAATATAACATTTTGATTGTATATGCCTATGTAATTAAATATAACATTTTGATTGTATATGCCCATGTATATGCCTATGTAATTAAATATAACCGTGTCGCGTAGCGGTGAAAGAATACTACCACCCCCTCTCTTCCCTTGTGTGTCGTAAAAGGCGACTAACGGACTAAAGACTGCACATACATCCAACACGATGCGGATGCGAGCGGCGATGGGCTCACCACCTGTCACGCTAAGCACATATGCAGTCGCTATTTAGTGAAAATTGGACTATGGCAGAGGACTGTTTTTGCAGCCCTCGTTGCCTAGTCCATGACTTACCCTTCGGGGATAATAGTCGTGATTATGACGTAATCCATCTTACGACAACAACCGGGACCAACGGTTTTACATGCCTTCCGAAGCACGGAGGATCTCGAGATGTTATTAATTTGGTCACCCATCCAGTAACAGGGCATCGCGAAAGTTGCATAACTGGCAAGATCGCATCCCGAACGGCACGGCCTCGACCTAGCCGCTGGGAGCGGAGCGGCGAGCGGATTGCTTGTTCATTGAGTCCTTTCTATGACCATTGACTGAGATTTCCGTAATATAACCATAGAATACCTACATACGACTAACGACGCGCAATGGTCAAAGAAATCCGCTGTTCCGTCTTCATGTGTTGAATAGTCGAGCTATAATTATGCTTTATATAAATATTCTTTCATTACACATACGTACGTTGCAACATGTTACATGTACAAACATTGCAATTTAAATAATATATTTTATACTTTTTACTATAATAGTAAAAAATGCTACACAATTACAATACTAGGGACAAGTTATGTTTAAAAACAAATTACTTATTCCCATGTGCACATATCAATCGGATTTTTACTGTTTTATGAGAGAGATTAACGAGAAAACCACGTGCCTTTTTTCAAGAAACAGTAAAAATCGAGTGACTACAAAGAATTATGAATAACTAGCGGCCGCTCGCGGTTTCACTCGCGTGTTTCCTGTTCCTGTAGGAATATCGGGTTAAAAAGTGAATGTGCATTCAACGCGCATTCACAAGGCACTTGGCCTATGTCTCGAGCGGTATCTCTCATCGATGCACTTACGAACAACGTCTCGAATTCTTTAATATGCAGTCATTGCGTACTCGCCGAATGATGCACGATTTGGTTTTTTTGCACAAGGTAGTAAGCTACAAAATTAAATGCCCCAATATTCTTGAGCGCATTAGTTTAAACATACCCTATAAGTTATCACGACATGCTATAGTCAGGTTATTCTCAACGCCATTGGTGAAAACTAATGTTGGAAGTAATTCTCCACTAAGAAGAATTTGCACTGAATATAACACGATTAACGGTAGGGTGGACGATTTGGACATATTCCATGATTCTCTGCCCACCTTTAAGAAAAAGGTGCTGGAACTACATGCATAGGGACCCTCACGGTCCAAAATGTTTTATCTTCGTGATTTGGTTTTGTTGTTATTGCTACTGTTTGTATTTTTTAATTTTTAATTTTGTTTATTTTAATCTCGCTTTATATCGCTGTAAAGAATTTCCTATTTTAACATAGATTTACATTTGCTGTATATACCTATAATAGGTGTACATATCAGACCATGGCCTTATATTATTTATACGCTGTATGTAATATGTATACTGTTGGTATGTCAAATAAATAAAAAAAAAAAATAATAATATGTTTCATGGGAACAGTGCAGATAAGTGGTCTATGTTCATTTATTTGCAACTAATGAGCACCGTACAACAGCCGCAACTAATTAATTTAAAATTGTTTCCGAACAATTTGGAGGAGACTTTCATCTTGCACGGACAGGCGGGTACAGTCACCAATCGAAAAACGATCGAAGCATACCGAGGCCGAATTTTTATCGGAATGTATCGTAAACGTCAAGACATGATAATGTCATAAATTCTATATCGATTAAATGTGTTAGATTTAAGTATTTTTGCACGATTCAATAATCGTGACCATTAAGTAGTAACATGGATAGGTAATATTTGAAAACAAAATTTTTTTTACATAGTAATATATTTTTGACCATTGTGTTGCTAGGTCAAATTGGATACAACACTGATTATTTTTCTTTGTAGGTATTATGTTAATTTTGTTTGACCATTGTGCAATTTCATGCTAACTTTACAGTGAACCACTAAAGTCGATGATCACTTTAGTAAGTACCATGTCATATTTGTACCTTTAGATTATTTAACTAGTTAGAATAAAATTTAAAATTGATCCGCGCCTTTTGCTGTGTTGACTTTAGGTACCTATTTATACGCATTTCAAATGTGTTACGTTTCGATATCTCTAAGTAGTGACTTCAATTATGGAATAATTATGAATACATGGCGCATACATTTTAGTGTTGTGTTGAAATTGTGTGTTTAAGAGTTTGACTTCACGTTTATCTGTATGTTACTTTACTGTTTTGTATTGTTTTATTATAGAAACCTTTAGTTTTTAGTAAAACAGTTTTAATTCTTATTTGAAATGTACGATTATATTTATACAATTGAACAAGTTGCAAAAAAACTTTAAGGTATAAAATTTTTTATAAGTATCTTAAATTTTTAAAGGAATAATATTTAATTTTTTAGATTTATTATTCCAGAAAGGTTAGTCAGACACCAGGCAATAAGGAACGGCATAAGCAGTCCATTGCCATAGTCCACGTTTTACCAAAAAAAAAACTGCACATGTGATATGCTGTTGGATGTATGTGCAGTCTTTGTTTTGTTAGTCGCCTTTTACGACACCTAAGGGAGGAGATGGCAGGCGATGTGGCGAACATCGCGGGCAAGGCCTGGATGAGATTAGCACGGGACCGTCAACAGTGGCACATACAAAGAGAGGCACCCAGCAGTGGGTGAAGTCAGGCTGTGGATGATGATGATGAAGGGAAGAGATGGGTTGGTAATATTTAGGTACTATTAATTCTAAATGTTCTCAATCTTCAATGTTAAGGAAAAGTGAACACAAAAATTACTTACTATGTCAAATTTAAAATGGCGGATTTCAAAAGAACCCGTTACCACTTTTCGGTCGTTCTTTAAGAGAAGATTGATGGCTTTTAAATTGTTTACGTTCCGTTACCGGCGGGGCTTAGTGACGTGTGACAAAAAGTATCCACCACACATTGTGAAAATGCGCTTTTGTATTATTCGGTGATGCCAAGTTATTATTTTTGAGTAATAATACTAACTAGCGGCAAACCCGCGCAAATGCGCTCCTTATTGTGGCACTTTATAAATCGTGCTAGCGAATTAACTAATCCAGTCGTATTATTTTATTTCGCTCTGTCCCGATTCCTTTCAACCCGTTATCGCATGAACTATATACTTATACAAAATCAAGCTTACACAAATACTGTATAGGTTTGAAACGGGAACGTTTCCCATTAAAAAAATAACGCGGTCAGATAGTGACCTCTTTTGAAACGTCGGCGTAGACGGGTATAAAAAGCTAGGCCTTATGATACCGTTATTTAATAATGAACCCCATTAAAAACTTTGCTCCTTTTTACATACTTATACATAAGTAACACCTTAACACTTATTTAAAATCAGAAATAACAACAGAACCCAAAATAATTAGATAAGTTACTTTTTATGTAACATATGAGATGACGTAGGTAGTAAGACTTGGCACAACTTTCTCTCCATATTCGTGTTTTTATAATGCTAAATCTTTTATACGTAGAGAAGGTACAACGGACCAAATAGACAAAAATTTAAAAGGCCACTAATTGACGTGATTACCTACCTAAAGCAAAAGTAAAATTTTATTATTCTCGAAACTAATTACCGGCATTCAGATTCACTTTCTTCACTATAGGCAATTTTTAACATTTAATTAAAATTTTACTTTTAACTAACAGGTACTTTAATATACGCTTTGTACAGATTTTAACAACTGACATATATTTTTGTATAATTTTGACTGCATATTATCAATTATAGTAACCACTGATCAAACTTCTGATATATACATCAAATTAGAATCTATCAGGGTTTATGGTACGTTCTAACTTCTTACCAAATTTTATCATGTAAAAAATATTGATTTTTTAAGTCTACTTTTAATAATAGGCAGAAGAGCAGTTCATTTTACAAATAACTGCTAACTTGTCAAACCATAACCTTGATACAATAATAATTGTTTTATTTGAATCTGATATAAGTTTTTAAATATATCGTAAAAAGTGTGGAGGAATATAATTCTACCATCAATCAAGCAAGGTCGCGTTTCTTAATTATCGGGTTCATTGCTCTATGGCCCAAATTCTTTATAGAGCCGGTCCATGTGAATGAAATTGTAATAAAAACTATGTTAGTAAGTTAATTTCATAATAGAGGACATGTTTGTTTATGTTTCGTAAACGATACCCTAAAAGAATACCGTTTACTTACAACGTTTGCATCAATTACAGCTGCTAATTAGTATAGAAAGGCTTTTTATGATAGCCAGCCTTGCATGCAATACTCGCACTACCTTCAAAGATAACAAGCACTTATTTGGTACACTCTAACGCTTGCTACACGAGACAGGACACAACGACGCGAGTCAGGAGACCGCGATATGAGACATGAGGCAGAAGAGCACTAAACGAGGCAGGAAGCCACGAGACGAAACAGAAGACCGCAGATTAAGACAGGAGACAACGACACATGACAGGACTGAGATCGCCTCAACACTAGGCACGACTTAAGATATCGTAATACTAGATGGATTACGACATGAAACAGGAGATCGTGCCACTTCCGTCATCGATGCAATTCTGTAGAGTAGAGAACTTTAAGAGCGTTCACGCATTTCGATTTCCCTTACAAACTTCGAAGTTGAAATTTTTAAAAACTATTTGGTAAATTTTTATGAAACTTTTCATGCTAAAGTAAAGCATAGAGATCTAAATAGTCTGTTGAAAACATTTTAAAATAATCTTTATTTAGCTGAGTAATAGCGATTTAATGTCCACTTTGGAAAGTTCAAAATCGCAATAACTTAGCTAAATAAACGATCTTTAAAAACATATTCAACAAACTATTAATATCTCTCTGTTTTACTTTAGAATGCAAAGTTTCATAATAATTGGCTCAATGGTTTTAAAAACTTTAATTTGGAAGTTTGTATGGGAAACTAAAATGCGCAAACCCTCCTAAGTGCGAAAGACGTTAAGAGGTACCGTAACCTATCAGCGTCATTATTAGCCCATAAACGTCCCACTGCTGGGCACAGACCTTTCCACATGGACGCCAGCTGAACATTAACCACAAGCCACAACCCCTCACGTAGGCTTTTTATTTCACTATTTTTACTCAGTTTGTCTAATATTTGTTTTTTTCCTAATATCTGTGTGTACAAGATCTGTGTGTTATGTGCTTATGTGGTAGCGATTCATAAATTAGAATTCTACCGCCCCATCTCTTCCCTTGGGTGTCGTAAAAGGCGACTAACGGACTAGGAGCTCACCACCTGTCACGCTGAGCACGTTGTGGCAGTGGACTGCTTTTGCGGTCCTCGTTGCCTGGTCTCTGAATAACCCTTCGGGGAGTCATGAATAGATGCATACATAGGGCATCTGTGTGTAAAGCCATCACAATAAAGCAAGCATCTTAACAGAATCTTAGTTTACACAGTTTATATTATTATAATGTACAGAAATTGCAGCATGATCGTAGTAATGTTACATTATGAATATTTATAATTATTGTGATATTAATAGCATTTTGATCTCCGAGCTTATATCAACAGACTCAAATTAATATAAATATTTGTGTAGAAACATTTAGTTACTAAAAGTGATTTATTTTATTTTCTAACTAAAAATTAAAAATCTAACTAATTCTACTATGTTTAATTTTATCTAAAATCTTTAGTAATTAATTTGCATCGATAAAAATAACTTTATGAAGGTTTTATATGACAAAAATTTTGTGTAAATACTAATAATAATAGTGTTGGCCCGAATTCGAAGTTTTGTAAACAAATTACTCACAATTCTTAGTGCACATTATATTATCTAGTGTCACTCGGATTGTGACTGTTTTTTGAAAGAACGACACCATTTTTAGTGGGTTTTTCGTGAATCATACTCAAGAAAAAATAAAAATCCTAGTGACGCTATAATTGTGAATAATTTGTTTACAGTGGGTAGTATAAATAAATAAATCTTTATTTCAGGCGACAAACAATTCATAAGATGGTAAAAATACAGTGAATAAATACGTTACAGACTTACATACAAACAGATCAAGGCATGTCGATAAAGCCGACGAGATGAGAGAGAGTTACTACTTTCAATTTTAATAGTCGTGTAGTGTGAGCTTATGAAAAGTAAACATGAACTTTATTAAACTCTTTTATAGTTCGTTTTAGAGCCACCGACTTTGGATTACATAATCTTAATGTTGTAAGTATTTATAATATTGCCGATTCGATACTTAAAGACGTGAACTGTTGCATCATAGAGCGTTACTGCAAAATGCACAGATTCAAATAGAAATATCGGCAGCATAAACATAGGTACTTAAGAGGGTTTACACATTTCGGTTTTCCATACAATCTTCCTAGTCGAAATTTTTAAAGACCAATAAGCCTATTTTATTGAAACTTTCTATGCTAAAGTAAATTACAGGGATCTAAATAGTCTGTTGAAAATATTTTTAAAACACGTTTATTTGATTTAATTATTGCGATTTAAAGTCCACTATAGAAAGTTTAAAATCGCAGTTTTTTGTTGTTGTTTCAACAAACTACTTAGATCTCTACATTTTACTTCAGCATGCCGAGTTTCATCAAAATAGGCATACTGGTTTCTAAAAATTTCAATTTTGAAATTTGTATGGGAAACCGAAATGCGTAAACCCTCTTAACACAAAATATTACAAAACTGGGTTACATTACATACAATAAAATATTTATTACGATATAAATATTATAAGAAAAAATCATTAAAAACTACTAACCTTGTTTCCGTTGATGATTCGCCCAATTTAACGATTGCAGGTTTGTTTTGTAAGGTAAAGGCACTCGCGACGGTTTTATTTGAGTTCAGTTGACAGGCGAGTGTCCACACGTCCACGAGTCGTGGCGATCGGGTTGCAACTGAATAGGCTTTGGCCGGTGGCTATGGCGCACACGCAAGCCTTCATCGAAACCGCCGGATGAATGGGTTTACGTCCATTGAAATAATTATTATGCTTGAGTTTGATAATCGTTTGGTGAAGTGTGGTTTTTATAATATGAACCGCTGCAATGAGTTAGTCCACGCTGTATGAAGTGCTCGTATCAAGTAAAGTAAAAGCACTTCATTTAAATAAGCTCATTATTAAAAGTATATTCAATTAGTGTCGTGGCTGTTAAAGATTCTATTTTAAAAAGGGCAACTCAAATTGTCCAGTCTCAGGAAGCTCGAGTGGGATTCGAACCGACGACCTTTGGATTGCCGGTCCACTGCTCTCCGATCCAAAGGTCGTGGGTTCGAATCCGACTCGAGCTTCCTGAGACTGTTGATTTTTTTTCTAGTAAACATTTTATCTTATATCTATATAGCATCGTGAATGCAAAATTTTATCAATAAAGACAATTCGATCAATTGAGAATAACTTGTGAGTTTTGAGTAAACTTACCTCATGAATCATAATTTAACTAAAGTAAAAACACAACTGTGCGCTCCCCGGGTTAAAAAGTGCATTATTAACGAGCTAAGGTATTGTTTTGAGCGCAAGCTTTACTTGCGCTTAAAACAATATTAACACTGTGTATGAATGAATTGGTGGAACTCCATACATTTTTATTAGTTACCTCAACATCTATGAATGTATGTTAAAGTATGAAGTTCTATCTTTTGCCTGCGGCTTCGCTTGCGTAAATTTGTAGGGAAACAAAGCACATAACCGTCTCCAGACCCCATCTATCTCTGTACCAAAATTAATCAAAATCCGTTTAGCGGTCAAAGCGTGAAAGCCAAACAAAGCCACTTTCGTATTTATACTATTAGATTATTTACTATAGTTTGTAACACCTTGTCCTACGAATTATCCATAAGCAATACTTTACTTATGGCCTTACTTATAAACGATACTTAAATTTAAGTATTACCTACTTAAGATATGACATCAAATACTAAATAATGTTTAAACTAAAGAAACGTTTACAAGTAATCGGGTAAACATACTTAAACACGACTTTACTTCGTTTTTTATTTACTTCTTTTTTATTTAAAAAAGAGTTATGCTAAAGTTACGAAAGTTGCTAAAGTTACAACCAAGTTTTATTTAATAAGCAGCAGAACTAAGTTTTAGGAACTTGAAACTTTAAAATTTGAATAAAACCATTAAATATCTGAAAGACGTAAGTAATATAATTCAAATTAAAATAAATTATTCCGCTAAAAATCTTTGAAACTTATAATTTATTTTAAATAATGTATTTTCATATTTTCAGTTATTTCTAGTTAAATCAAAATAATAAAACAGCATGTAGGTAATGATAAAACACAGAAAACTGTTGACTTTTGACAATATTATTACGCCAAAACACTGAATATTTAAATATACATAGTGGCAAGCATTAATTACTAATCAGGTTTAAACACCTGACTTTAATGAAATGTCATTACTAATCAGTTTTTAACACCTGGCTTTCAATGGTAACTTTTCCATTTTTCTCTTCACACAGTTCCACCTTCGACTTGCGCGGCTTGTAGCTGTTCAGATAAAAGTTCATGAAGAGCAAGAAGAATGAAATGATACTCCCCATGCAGAAGTAGTGAAAATAGGAGGGGATGGGGCACGCCGACAGCTTCTGCTCGTAGTGCAGGTGCGACACCACTAAGATGAATTGGACCTGCAATTAAAATTAAAGACATAATAAAACACACACACACTTAAAAAGATATCACAGTACTATCCACACACACATCCTTTGTTTCATTTACTATCATAACGTTCTGCATACATACTCATCAGCTTATGGTACTCTTGACCTGACCTTAAACAAGAGCGTCTAAAATCTGGTACGCCGAGGTTTTCTTTTTCCAACTCAAACTCAAAATTTCTTTATTTAATTAACTTAAAATAAGCATTTTGTATCGTCTAAATTTATTTGGATGGATGCGCACCCGCCCACCTACCCCACCCATTCAGGAATTCTTTTAGCTGTGGAGAACAACGGGCGTAAGAAACTCCACAGATTTATAATAATATAGAAGTAACGACATTTACAAAACAATATGTCGTTACCAAATTATTAATAATAATTACACAAATTACTAATAAATGTTATGCTCGTACATGCACTATGTCCATACAAATTTGTCATTTACATATCTTCCACTTTTACTCATGAGTGTTTTTAACATGAGCTTTAAATGTATGTAAAGGCATTTCAGTAATATTTAGTAGAAGTTTGTTATAAAACGTTACACATTTACCCAAGAAAGAGCCACCTGTTTTATGAAGTCTAAAACTAGGGACGGCAAGCTTATTTTTCCTACGAGTGTTTAAGTTATGAAGATCACAATTTTTAACAAATGTCTTTTCATACTTCTTGACATGCATAAGGTTACAAACTATTCCATGTACTCTTGCCTCCTGCAAGTAACTGCTCCTTTTTGTAAATCTTTTTCCATTAATCCTCTATACATAACTTTCTAAATAATGTATGACACTACAATCTCACTTACACTTACAGTCACAATTTGTAAATTCACTCGGACTCACCAATTGAACTTTAGTCAGATGCTTCTTCCACCACACGTACTTCATGTACTCCGGCCCCAAAGATGATATGCCGTAGTACGCGTACATGAGCACATGCACGAAGCTGTTCAGCAGACCCACGCACACGAAGTGGTCGGTCGGATAGTGCATCAGGTGCAACCAGGTCCAGGCAACCATGGAGGAGTGATGGTAGAGGTGCAGGAACGTGATTTGGTTGTCCTTCTTGCGGAGAACGAAGAATACTGTGTCTAACAGGTCGAGGTGCTTCGCGATGAAGTACGGGTAGATGTCTCTGACTATCTGCAATGCGAGCGAGGAACGTTAATGTCAAAAGTCAGAATCGAAAAGTCTTGATCATCGTTATAATACTTTCGTAATAAGCGTTATAAATAAGCGTCGGTATAAAATCCGAAACATACTTTGCTCGACCTAGGAATTATACCCAGGACATGTAACGGTACAGAATGAATGGTATCCGTCCGTTAGTAAGGAATGTGTGGGAGTAGCACTAAAATAAATATTAATGCGTAGCACCATTAATATAATAAGCATGAAAAAGGGAATAATAAACTAGTTCAGAATAATGGTCCTTGCGATATAGGCGCCGTCTAGTGTGAGTTATTTACTTGAGCTTCGCATAAGGTTGCTAGTTTGACTTCTTTATTTTGAATTTCGCGGGGACTGCTCTGCGCGTCCCTTGCGACATAGGCGCCGTCTAGCGGTCATTTAGTTGCTAGGTTGACTAGGACTTTAATTTTATTTTGAATTTCGCGGGGCTTTGCGAGTCGGCAAAGTGGTTCACCTACGGGCGGACGCCATCTATGGTCGGAATACGGAACTTTTTATAATTTCCCAAAATATAGGATTATTGGCTTAAGTGGAGGATTATTGAGAGGGAATTGTTAATAGAAGGCTACATTTAGATATTCAAAGATGTAATATCGGCTGTCGGACGAGATTTGGTTAGATTATGGAAAAATTTTAGAATTGCGCGGCGAAGGCGGCAATGAGCGAGCGAGAGGTTGAGAAAAAGATAGAAAGAGAGGTCGGATGTTATCTCCACGTGGCACAACGCGAAGTTCACGTATAACAAATAATGACCGACGCGAAGGCGAGGCGCGTCGGGAAACATTTAGCGATTGGTTGAAGGGAAAAATGTTGAGGGCGCGTGGCGCGAAAGTTAAGATGCTTGGGGGATAGAGGAAAATTAGCGGGCATTCAATTTTGGGACGTCGGAGGCGCGGTCGAATTTAAGAGTGCGGTAACTACTCAAACGGGAAATATAGTGTCCGAGCTTTGATAGTGCGCTAAGTGATATTCGAGCTGCGATATTAATTAAGATTTGTGAAATTGAAAGTGATTAATAAAGTAAAACTATTGCGATCGCAACTCGAATCCGTTAACGGAATGAAGTATTTCGGGGTATATCGGCGGAAACGCGTAACGGTGGCAACAAAAACCTATATACCTTTCAACAGACTTCGGTCTGGATGACCTTTGATTGTATTTAATAAGGTCGGCGTTTTATATCATTACGCTAAACAATACACTATCTTCGACGAAGTAATGGGGGAGAGACAGTTGTCTCCCTAGTGAAAGTTGAAGATAGGTCAGACACCATTTAGCTGGAGGTAGACCCGTATGACCCAGTCCAATTTCGAGTCTACCTCCGTACATACAGTGTAGTGATAGGAAAATAACACACTGAGTATACTGGCTCGACTGATAGAACATTTAGGAGTTAGTTGCTTTCAGGGGCAATGCGACTCTCACAACACACCACGAAGTTAAGTTAAATGTGGCTTGGGCCTAGATTGCAAAGTACACAAGTAGGGACTGTTAGTTCGACAAAATATAGGCATTTTCAAGTGAGGAAAGCTGTAGGAATCTATAGGTAGGCGGATATATATATTGTTAGTTAAGGGAAGGCAAGGTGTTTGCACGCTGTGCGTACATAGGCTGGGTGCTTGAGCCGCGAGGCCAGGCTGGATTAATTCAGACTAATAAGGTAGGGATAATTAAGTTACGGTGCTAAATAAAATTACGATGAAGTGATGTGGGTCCTATCTAGGCAAGTAATCTGTTACCGCAGGCCGATAAAATTCTAATTGTTTTCCTAAAGTTGTTACCAATTAATTATTCATTTTAAATAATTAACAGAAGTATGATAATATTGTACCATCATTACTTGGAATATCTAAAAGTCTAGACTGGTTTCCTATTACAAGAAAAATACTAAAAGTTATAGCAAATAAGCATAGCTGTACTGTGATGTTTGATTTCTAATACTGAAACGACCAAACAGGCATTTTTTAGCTTTCCCTGGGATGCGATACGATCTCATATTGCTACGCTCTTCAAGGTATTAAAAGTTTACATCCGATACCTATTAGTAAAAATAAGCTGATACAAACTGAACAACTAAAACCAGTTTAGAACCTAGGATAAGTCGTTGAAGGAAGACATTGCCAGCTATGAGCTTCTAATAATCTGAAACATAGAAATAATTGATTGATAACAACCTGCTAATTAGCCTGATAATGGTCCACTAATACCATTTGAATTCACCTTAATGGTCAAAGACCTCGTAAGACATGTAAGTACTTACTTCTAATAATGTGAAACATAGAAATATTTGATGGGAATTCAATCAGACTAATACCTAGTACAGTCTAATTTATATCTATTAAAGTGAGTAAAAGATAACTTCTAAATGTAATTGATTCAATGATTAACAGGGATAATTAACTACCTAATTTACTACCTACTAAAAGTATACTAACTATGATTTGGTAGACTATCAAATTAACCACTCAGTCTGAGAGACAGGGGTGGAAGTTAATGGAAAAATAATTAACTTAAGTTCACTTCCTAAAAGTCAAGGATATTGAATAAATTAAACATCTTTCAATAAACTTGAGATGTACTTATACTTTATAAGATCTGTATAATGAACACTAAGAGTAACCCAAAGTAATTTACTTCAAATGATAGTATTCTATTTAAGTTCACTTCCTAAAGGTCAAGGATATTGAATGAATTAAACATCTTTCAATAAACTTGAGATGTGCTTATACTTTATGAGATCTGTATAATGAACACTAAGAATAACCCAAAGTAATTTACTTCAAATGATAGTATTCTATTTAAGTTCACTTCCTAAAAGTCAAGGATATTGAATGAATTAAACATCCTTTAATAAACTTAAGATGTGATAATCTGCCAATGCAGCCAATCCAATGTAGTTATATTGGAACTTTATAAGACCTGTATAATAAATACTAAGAGTAAATAAAAGTAATTTTACCTGTACTAATAGCATTCTATTTTAGCCACCGCCTGAAGTGGCGTTTGAATAAATTATCCACCCTTTATAGAACTGAATATTAACCTTCTAATAAGACAAGAGGACAGTAAGTTAGTATTGTTACATTGTGATCTTTTATAATAGACACAATAATCAAAGGAATAAGTGTCCGGTAGGATGTTGGTATCCCACATCTGTTCAATAAGTGAAATCATAAGACATAAGTTATTGCATTGAATAATTAAGTTCTTAATGTGAAAAGGATATTTGGATGATAGCAAGCCTTGAGATAAACTCTATTGATTTATGTGGAATAATAAGAATTTAAATTGCTAACACATAGTTCATAATGTAAAATGAAATTAAATTTAGAGGAGAGATGTAAATTCTCAGTTTTAAAGAATTAAAGGCACAAGCTAATAATTAAAGTTAAAGCCAATGTGACGGAACTATAATTAAACCATGAGATGTATAGTACGCTATGGAGCGGCGGTGGGGCTCATAAATTGCACCAGGCTTCTTATGTATCATGCTACTGATAATAAATAATAATACCTGCAAGCTAAGCTATCATCTGATTACCTTTGAGTGGTTACAAATCTTCCCCGCAGCTGCAGTGAAGGATTTAGGTCACAGTTCAGACAGAGTCATTGCTAGGCTACACATATCTATGTTATGATCTATAGACTGGTAGGTAATTAGGTCAGGAGAAAATAATTTAACACAGGGATAAGCCAATTACTAAACTTTCACGAAAGAACTTGAGTTACTTAAATGCGGTTAACAACGGAGGGTTCACTAGACGATCTGGCCAAAATAGTAGTTATTATAATATTACATTGTTTGACTGAAATTCACTGCAAATAGAATTAAGCTATGCTAAGGTTTCATCATCATACAAACACTACGCACTACACAAAACTACAAACACAACCATGAGATTGTAGATAAATTAGGTTAAATAGTTTTATGAATTAGATAATAAGTTAAGTTAAGGTAAAAGCGGCGAGGATGTCTGTATGTATTATAAGGTAGAATAGGCATTAGATTGAGGTTAGGGCGAGAAGTTACAATTTGGTAAGCCGTTACCAGGATCAGAAAGTTAAGTTATAATTTATCATTAATATAGTTGTATTGGATTTCAGTCAAGCGGTAATACTTTAATTTAGATGTGGGATTTTTTTCCCACAAATTGTTGTCGTGTAGTGATGCGTGAGTTTAAAATTGGCTTAGTAGGGAATAATTCAATGAAGATTAATTAATTCAGAGATATTGAAGAATTATAATTTGACACTTTTCACAATAAACGTTGTTATCTTCTAAAGTTGATTCATACACTTTGTATTACGGGTTCTTGACAATAGATTATGACCAATATTGTAGACAGTCGCAATGAGAGCTGGAGCTAAATTTTGTTGTACGAAATCTGTAACAAATATATTCTCGGGTTAGGTTAAAGGTCAAAGGAGGAGATAAAGCTACAAAACAATAGCGTAATGAGTATTATTTGAAATATAATACCTTTCAGGGATGTCCGTTGTTGCGAGAGGCAATGTAAGATAATGACATATCTGTCGATTTGGCACTCGATTTTAGGGGACAATGAAATTGCATCGGGTGTAATTTTTGTTTTGGTTGAGATTGTTACAAGAAAAATACTACGGTTGAATGTATGATGATTGAAGATTGTAGTACTAAAACTTTGTATTCGATTTTGATAGGACGCTAAGATAATTGTTGACGTTAGGAGCTATGGTAACTGTAGTTTTGTTTCTATTCCTGGTGATAGATTTCATATAGGCATAGGCAACTGGTTCATACAGCCTTGTGTTGAGTTATTTTTAGGATCGTAAAAGGTCGATAGGGTGACATAGTTCAACATTTATTGATTTAGAAAGATTTGTAGAATAGGGGGCGGTTTAATTATCATTGCTGTCGGATGGGAAGGCAAGGGGGCGAGATTGGACAGAATTAACCAACTTAATTATTGCTGGATTCAATTTATATTATAGGACGGCGATATGCTGTACAATATTATAAAGTTATGACGCTAACAGCATAATATAAAACTAATAATAATTATATTTTGACTAATAATCGTTGAGCGATTGCGGTTTTTAGTTGATGTGCTATTCCACGTATTATAATTTATTTTGTTGGTGATGTTAGAAAAAAAAATATAATAATGAACTGAATATTATTGGCCTTGGGTCTCACGTCTGAAATCCATAGAGTAGTTTTAGGCTAGTCGGGGACTATTAAATCATTTGTCTATGGTTGGACCATAGACATATGATTTAGCGAGACCACAAACAGTCTAGAATTGGGAAAGATTATAAAACCAATCGGAGAGGAAACTTTCTTATCGCGTAATCATATGATTTGATATAGCAAGCGGAATCACCTGTTATTTTCCATACCTGTTATTTTTAAATACCTGCGATTTTTAAACTGAAAGAGATTTTTCTAATACTTATCGTTTAGTAGATTAGGATGCAATGACATGGTGGTGGAATTATTATTATGAGACATGTAGATGGGGACGATTGCTCTGCACAAGGGAAATGCCGCTTCATTTTGTTAGTTCGATAAAATCCTAGGAAAAGTAACATAAAATAATATTTCGGTTCAAAATACACGCGTTGATGAGAAATTGCGATTATAGGGAATAGCAAGTAGCAGGGATGTCATGTAGGGGATAGAATCATGTGACTATTCATTGCCAGTAGGAATTTTGGTTTAAAAGCAACGTAGTTTGGGATGCATAATGTAAACGGATAAATACGTCTATTAGCGAGGCTAGATGGCGTTGGGTTACCAATAAAAGATTTTATTTTGGATGATGGTAAAAGGGTGCTGTCTAATAATAATATGTATAATTGTAATACTCTTGCAGCGTTGTAAGTAGTCGTTATTGGTAATCATTGCTTCTTACCGTATAGTTGAAATCGTGATAAATAGTTAATTATGAAGATTTATAAAGGATTATTATTAGCTTAAGATGAGATTAACGTACGCAGAGGTAAAGCTCGCTGGGCACAGCTTACTATACCTACTTACCTAATATTATCAGTTGTGAGTTACCTAGAGATATCTAAGTCGGGAGAGCGGTGAAAAGAAAAGACCTTACTACATGACTAATTAGTTAGGATAGGTAGAGATAGATAAATCATTAAATTCACTGGGTTGGATTAGCCTATTAAGAAGGGTACCTTGCACAATTGTCTATCTCCGTTGAACGATTAAGATGTTGAAAAAAAAATGATATTACTAGTTAAGTGTTGTGCGAGGAAGTGTAGGAAGTATACTAGTGGTAGCATTGCACAGGATAGGGTGTAGTGAATATATTCAACGACAAAATATTATATATATTTTATAAATCATATCCAATCAGTACTTGTTACAATACTCAATTACAGTACTCAAAGCAAAACATAATCACCCATTTTACAGACAAAAACATTGAATCAGATGCTTGACCGCGTCTACATAAGCCAGTAGCTTTGCTTGTGGGTAACTCGGAAGAGGCACTTGTACAAGAGGCTGGTATTGACTAAATCGGGTAGTGCCGACGGAGAATATCTTGACGTGTATCCCAGACGCTAGCTTAGATTAGTTAGTGGTTCTTCTAGGGCAACCATGCCGACTTACTAGGGATCATTGACTAGTCGAAGTTTGATTCTATACATACATGACACTAATCTATTATATTTATAAGTACGTTAGAACCTGCACTTGGTTATATTTAATTATTGGTTTTACATAAGTATATTTGGGCGGTGATACTCCTGTGGCGCGAGGAAGTGTAGGAAGTATACTAGTGGTAGCATTGCACAGGATAGGGTGTAGTGAATATATTCAACGACAAAATATTATATATATTTTATAAATCATATCCAATCAGTACTTGTTACAATACTCAATTACAGTACTCAAAGCAAAACATAATCACCCATTTTATAGACAAGAACATTGAATCAGATGCTTGACCGCGTCTACATAAGCCAGTAGCTTTGCTTGTGGGTAACTCGGAAGAGGCACTTGTACAAGAGGCTGGTATTGACTAAATCGGGTAGTGCCGACGGAGAATATCTTGACGTGTATCCCAGACGCTAGCTTAGATTAGTTAGTGGTTCTTCTAGGGCAACCATGCCGACTTACTAGGGATCATTGACTAATCGAAGTTTGATTCTATACACACACAACACTAAAATATTATATTTATAATTATCTTAGAGCCGGCTTTAATTATATTTAATTGAGGAACGGTAGAAATTATATATGCTAAAGAGATGTTAGTAGGAATACGATAGGCGAATTAGTAGAAACAAAAAAAAATGCTTCTCGAGGATACCTAAGATTGACGGATGATGGATAATTGTGGAAGGTGGATGTTAATTGAGCTTCGGAGCAAAATAGGGGTCGAAAGAAAAATATAATAATAGTGGTAGAGAAAAGAAAAAATAGTTGACTGGCTTGAAGTCGAGATTTAACTGCTAAATTAACGAGTTATAGCACTGTTATGCTATAGGGATAACAATAGTGTATGTTATCATATAGTGTACGTTATTATATTTATTTTCCCGAGGTGAGACCTGAAACCTAGTTCGCACTAGGCCATTCAAATACTTTAACCGGTAATGTTGATTATAATAAATAAAGATGTTCGGAACTATAATAATATTCTAATACTGCTATATTAAAATTGTTATTATGAAATTAAAAAGGTTTGATTAACAGTTGATTAGTAAATAATAACTCAATGATTTGGTTACAAGTTAGGAATGATAGGACGAACGAAACGCGTTTTTGACTTGTGGCAAGGTCAGCGCAGACTGTCACAGCGGGATGATCTTGTTGGTTATTTATTAATATGAATTGCTAGAATTCTTAAATAATCTAGATTATTGGCATCTAATATGTACGTGATGTAATTGTAGATGATTAAAATTAGTGCTAAGGTAGGTTATTGTCGAAGTTATGACACAACCTTAAAATTGTTAGTTTTAATGTAAACTACATGTTGCATCTAGATTGTTATAAACAAACTAATTAATTGGCAGTTTTCACATAGGCATGTAGGCCGGGACATTGAGTTGATGAAATAGTGTTATCAAAATCATTCATCACGGAAAGATAAAGATATTTTATTTGCAAGTGTGAATACAAAAGTTTTGTTCGGTTAGTTCTATCCTGTTCTATTCTAGTTTTGTGGTAGCATTTTACCTAGGGTGTTCTAAATTATAAGTAATTAAATATTAATTGTCTGTTGCTGTCTTCTACGTTAGAGAAGGAACGGAGAAAGATAAGGGGGACTCATTTTGTTATAGTCAGCTGTATGATAGATAATCCTCCTAGTAAATATTTCTTGTGATTGCAGTAGTAACATAGAATGTTTATAGAATGTTTTGTTCATTAACCGATTATCCTCACCGCAGCTGTGGATAGGGATGGCTAAAATATGTGAACAAAGGTGGAGAAGATTGGTCATTATAAATTAAAATAAATACTTGAATTGCATTATGCCTGACTAAATAGTGCGAAGAGGTGGAGTAACTATGTTAGAGAAATTCTCTATTGCATAATATTCGAACTTTTGACATTTTCATTTGTAATTTTACAATTTTGATTAGAGTATTTAACTAAGCGGGTCCAACGAAGAATGCTATGCTGAAAGCGAGGTCTTTGGTCGTCTATGCACACAATAAAATTATAGATGACACAAGGGAGCATTCTTAATTGGCACTGTTAAATTAGTAAAAGTAGCTTGTTTAGGGTGTTCGAATATTTTTAGTCGCACTGGGCACAAATAGAACTTAGTTAAGCGCGTAGGTTGTTTGATTTACCTGGTGAACTAATTGAATCGAAGTTTCGGAAGTGTGCTGTAGAAATGGTAGTTACTCAGCACACAATAAAATTAAGTAGTTTCCACTTAAGCTTCACCGCCGAAACTAGCCTTTCTAAAAGTTGTGAGAATTCTGCTGTAGGGTAATTCCATTCGAGGACGCCTTATGGAGTGTGGACCAGGGTAAATATGCTTGACTGAACAACAGACCCCTCTGTTGTTTTTACCGTTAGCTGCGGAAATGAGGTTATTGATAGCATTTCATTTTAGCGTTATCAGTGGAACTCGCGCTACTGGGGAATTTTACAATCTGGACGGAAGGCTGAAAGTAGAGTAGAGTAATTAAGGAGTAACCAGTTAGAGTTACAAACATTCGGGAGATTACCATCTTAATAATGTGTCTTGTGCGAGTGTAAAATTAAAATCATGTAATGAAAAAAAAAAAGGGGGAAACTAGCACTATTGAATCACGCAGTTTGGAATTCAGTAAATACGAGAAGGAACTCACGATATTAATTACCATGAATACTAAGACGAAGTGTCACCTTTAATGACTTATTATTTACCGATTTGACCGTTATTAGTAATATAACAGGTAGGAAGTTAAGTAGAGTTGTGGGGGCGGATGAGATAATTACCAGTATGTTTAATTTAATAAGAAAATTATATTTTTCAAAGGTATAGGAAAGTAAGGGGATATTGACGTATTATATTTTAGCAAATGAGACTAAATGGTGTTTTTCATACATAGTAATAACTAGGGGTGAGAAATAGTTATTAGATAGGTTTTGGGATAAATATTTGCTTATACGCATAAGCTTAGTACTTGTCAATTGGTATACAATGTCCAGCGCGTACCGGGGTATTTACAAGTACTTATCGATGACGTATATATTGACAGTTAGACAGAGATTAATAGCGCACAAACTTCTAATTGTTCTGAACTACGGGGTATCTAGTTCAAAACTCAAGGACGTGTTTCGAGATACGTACCACCTTAGAGTGAGGGAGTTTATCCATAAGTATTTACGATCGACAACCTTATTGTAAGGCGTTAAGACCTTTATTTGTATGCACGGTGTCACTGCGTACCGGACGGAAGCGAGTCTAGTATTCTATCTCGGTTATTTGCAGGATTAGATATTAGATGTATCTCATCTAAAATAAAATTATAACTTTTGGGCGATGATGGTATGCCTACTGGTTTTGGTTGATATGGGGGTTTGGTTAAGATTTCTTAACCGCGGAGAGGAAAATAGGTTTCGGTTTAAAGAAGTAGCTAATTAGGGATTGTGGAGGACGCGGGTTCGATTCCTGCCTGAGGTAGACAATTGTTCCGACGTTTCGTTATCTTAGGTAATTATATAAGTTAAGATGAGATTGGTAGCGTTGAAGTATGAAGGAAAGTTTTAATTCAAATTATTAATTTTTATTCATTAGCCTAGTTAGAACTAAAACCATGACGGCGAAGTGGTTGATGTTTCACCCACGAAAGATCCCAGGTTCGATCCCTAGGTTGCAACATTTAGATGCGAAACAAGTTGTAAGAAAAGACGTAAGTTAAAAGAAGGCCATGATGACAGATGTACTTGAAATTATTCTAGGAAAATAATTTAAAGAATAGAATAATTGAATGGTTCGGAAGATGTTATAAACTTTACGTGGGAATCGTCATAGAGTTGAAGAGTTTTCGCTAGGGGGCGTTACTAGACAGCGCAAGAGACTGTTATATTGATTTATATTATATTATGATTTGTTGTTATGATGGTAAACAAAAGGCAAATCATTATTCGGAGGTTGTGTATGATTAGAGAAATGGTAGATGTCTAAGTTATTGGGAAATATTTACTGAAACTAAGTTTACTGGGATTTCGGTTCGAACACGAGAACTAGGTATGCAAATATGATTTTGTGTCAGTTGAATAGAATGAGGGGTGTGGGCTATTTTGCAATGGGAATGCTTATTGAGGAAGGAGTCATTAGGGATTGGGAAGGAACTATAAATAGTAGGAATATCTTTGAGGAAGAGGGCTAGGATGACAATGAGGTTGTCAAGGAAGGACGTGCTATTTTGTACTTAATTAAGTACAGGGTTAAGATATAATTCGCCGCAGAAAAGAGTGGTACTTTATCTGCTTAAATTCTATCGGGGGCGGCTGTAACGGTACAGAATGAATGGTATCCGTCCGTTAGTAAGGAATGTGTGGGAGTAGCACTAAAATAAATATTAATGCGTAGCACCATTAATATAATAAGCATGAAAAAGGGAATAATAAACTAGTTCAGAATAATGGTCAGTGGTCTAGCGCTTTATCTTTAGTTTCGCATATGGTTGCTAGTTTGACTTCTTTATTTTGAATTTCGCGAGGACTGCTCTGCGCGTCCCTTGCGACATAGGCGCCGTCTAGCGGAAGTCATTTAGTTGCTAGGTTGACTAGGACTTTAATTTTATTTTGAATTTCGCGGGGCTTTGCGAGTCGGCAAAGTGGTTCACCTACGGGCGGACGCCATCTATGGTCGGAATACGGAACTTTTTATAATTTCCCAAAATATAGGATTATTGGCTTAAGTGGAGGATTATTGAGAGGGAATTGTTAATAGAAGGCTACATTTAGATATTCAAAGATGTAATATTGGCTGTCGGACGAGATTTGGTTAGATTTTGGAAAAATTTTAGGATTGCGCGGCGAAGGCGGCAATGAGCGAGCGAGAGGTTGAGAAAAAGATAGAAAGAGAGGTCGGATGTTATCTCCACGTAGCACAACGCGAAGTTCACGTATAACAAATAATGACCGACGCGAAGGCGAGGCGCGTCGGGAAACAGCTAGCGATTGGTTGAAGGGAAAAATGTTGAGGGCGCGTGGCGCGAAAGTTAAGATGCTTGGGGGATAGAGGAAAATTAGCGGGCATTCAATTTTGGGACGTCGGAGGCGCGGTCGAATTTAAGAGTGCGGTAACTACTCAAACGGGAAATATAGTGTCCGAGCTTTGATAGTGCGCTAAGTGATATTCGAGCTGCGATATTAATTAAGATTTGTGAAATTGAAAGTGATTAATAAAGTAAAACTATTGCGATCGCAACTCGAATCCGTTAACGGAATGAAGTATTTCGGGGTATATCGGCGGAAACGCGTAACGGTGGCAACAAAAACCTATATACCTTTCAACAGACTTCGGTTTGGATGACCTTTGATTGTATTTAATAAGGTCGGCGTTTTATATCATTACGCTAAACAATACACTATCTTCGACGGAGTAATGGGGGAGAGACAGTTGTCTCCCTAGTGAAAGTTGAAGATAGGTCAGACACCATTTAGCTGGAGGTAGACCCGTATGACCCAGTCCAATTTCGAGTCTACCTCCATACATGCAGTGTAGTGATAGGAAAATAACACACTGAGTATACTGGCTCGACTGATAGAACATTTAGGAGTTAGTTGCTTTCAGGGGCAATGCGACTCTCACAACACACCACGAAGTTAAGTTAAATGTGGCTTGGGCCTAGATTGCAAAGTACACAAGTAGGGACTGTTAGTTCGACAAAATATAGGCATTTTCAAGTGAGGAAAGCTGTAGGAATCTATAGGTAGGCGGATATATATATTGTTAGTTAAGGGAAGGCAAGGTGTTTGCACGCTGTGCGTACATAGGCTGGGTGCTTGAGCCGCGAGGCCAGGCTGGATTAATTCAGACTAATAAGGTAGGGATAATTAAGTTACGGTGCTAAATAAAATAACGATGAAGTGATGTGGGTCCTATCTAGGCAAGTAATCTGTTACCGCAGGCCGATAAAATTCTAATTGTTTTCCTAAAGTTGTTACCAATTAATTATTCATTTTAAATAATTAACAGAAGTATGATAATATTGTACCATCATTACTTGGAATATCTAAAAGTCTAGACTGGTTTCCTATTACAAGAAAAATACTAAAAGTTATAGCAAATAAGCATAGCTGTACTGTGATGTTTGATTTCTAATACTGAAACGACCAAACAGGCATTTTTTAGCTTTCCCTGGGATGCGATACGATCTCATATTGCTACACTCTTCAAGGTATTAAAAGTTTACATCCGATACCTATTAGTAAAAATAAGCTGATACAAACTGAACAACTAAAACCAGTTTAGAACCTAGGATAAGTCGTTGAAGGAAGACATTGCCAGCTATGAGCTTCTAATAATCTGAAACATAGAAATAATTGATTGATGACAACCTGCTAATTAGCCTGATAATGGTCCACTAATACCATTTGAATTCACCTTAATGGTCAAAGACCTCTTAAGACATGTAAGTACTTACTTCTAATAATGTGAAACATAGAAATATTTGATGGGAACTCAATCAGACTAATACCTAGTACAGTCTAATTTATATCTATTAAAGTGAGTAAAAGATAACTTCTAAATGTAATTGATTCAATGATTAACAGGGATAATTAACTACCTAATTTACTACCTACTAAAAGTATACTAACTATGATTTGGTAGACTATCAAATTAACCACTCAGTCTGAGAAACAGGGGTGGAAGTTAATGGAAAAATAATTAACTTAAGTTCACTTCCTAAAAGTCAAGGATATTGAATAAATTAAACATCTTTCAATAAACTTGAGATGTACTTATACTTTATAAGATCTGTATAATGAACACTAAGAGTAACCCAAAGTAATTTACTTCAAATGATAGTATTCTATTTAAGTTCACTTCCTAAAGGTCAAGGATATTGAATGAATTAAACATCTTTCAATAAACTTGAGATGTGCTTATACTTTATGAGATCTGTATAATGAACACTAAGAATAACCCAAAGTAATTTACTTCAAATGATAGTATTCTATTTAAGTTCACTTCCTAAAAGTCAAGGATATTGAATGAATTAAACATCCTTTAATAAACTTAAGATGTGATAATCTGCCAATGCAGCCAATCCAATGTAGTTATATTGGAACTTTATAAGACCTGTATAATAAATACTAAGAGTAAATAAAAGTAATTTTACCTGTACTAATAGCATTCTATTTTAGCCACCGCCTGAAGTGGCGTTTGAATAAATTATCCACCCTTTATAGAACTGAATATTAACCTTCTAATAAGACAAGAGGACAGTAAGTTAGTATTGTTACATTGTGATCTTTTATAATAGACACAATAATCAGAGGAATAAGTGTCCGGTAGGATGATTGGTATCCCACATCTGTTCAATAAGTGAAATCATAAGACATAAGTTATTGCATTGAATAATTAAGTTCTTAATGTGAAAAGGATATTTGGATGATAGCAAGCCTTGAGATAAACTCTATTGATTTATGTGGAATAATAAGAATTTAAATTGCTAACACATAGTTCATAATGTAAAATGAAATTAAATTTTGAGGAGAGATGTAAATTCTCAGTTTTAAAGAATTAAAGGCACAAGCTAATAATTAAAGTTAAAGCCAATGTGACGGAACTATAATTAAACCATGAGATGTATAGTACGCTATGGAGCGGCGGTGGGGCTCATAAATTGCACCAGGCTTCTTATGTATCATGCTACTGATAATAAATAATAATACCTGCAAGCTAAGCTATCATCTGATTACCTTTGAGTGGTTACAAATCTTCCCCGCAGCTGCAGTGAAGGATTTAGGTCACAGTTCAGACAGAGTCATTGCTAGGCTACACATATCTATGTTATGATCTATAGACTGGTAGGTAATTAGGTCAGGAGAAAATAATTTAACACAGGGATAAGCCAATTACTAAACTTTCACGAAAGAACTTGAGTTACTTAAATGCGGTTAACAACGGAGGGTTCACTAGACGATCTGGCCAAAATAGTAGTTATTATAATATTACATTGCTTGACTGAAATTCACTGCAAATAGAATTAAGCTATGCTAAGGTTTCATCATCATACAAACACTACGCACTACACAAAACTACAAACACAACCATTAGATTGTAGATAAATTAGGTTAAATAGTTTTATGAATTAGATAATAAGTTAAGTTAAGGTAAAAGCGGCGAGGATGTGTGTATGTATTATAAGGTAGAATAGGCATTAGATTGAGGTTAGGGCGAGAAGTTACAGACACCTCCGGATACCAGATCGAGCGCATGGCTACTCAGTCACCGTCAAAAACTATCAAAAACCATATTTTTTTTAAACAATCGAGAGTAACGGCTTAACGTACCTTCCGAAGCACGAAAATATTTAAAAAAAAAACAATTAGAAAGAAAGAAAGAAAGAAAGAAAAAACATTTATTTGGGACACAACAGGTAATTTACAAACAAAAATAAAATTAAAAAACATACAGAAAACGTCCCAAAACGGATTCCGACTCAGCAAAATGCTGGCCTTGCGATCAGCGCTGATCTTCCGTCGGAACCGGTTCGGTGATGCTGCGATGGGCAACGTGTACAAAATAAAAACAATTACAAAAATTAAAAACAAAACAAGACTTTAAATTAAAACATGAACACTTAACTAGTAGCTGTATACAGCAAAACCCTTCGCCTTATTAAAAAAAAATTACAGATAATTAAAAAATAAAATAAAATAAAAAACTACAACAAAGAGGAAAAAGAATTATTAAACGTGTGTCCAACATGAAAATTCACAAAATAATAAATACACCTTGTAATGTTAGTGAGACAGAATACAAATATAGTTATAGATATGAAATAAATGGATAGAATTTTGAAAAAGAGTGAAACACAAACATTTAACAGAATTTAACAAGTACGGTACCATCATAGTGCTTTTGACAATTAATGTGATAGCCAGCACAACACAAATTCATGACAACAACACAAGACGCCTCACAACCAAACAGGACATACAAACAAGGTAAGGGTTTTATGACAATGCGCTCGTATCTTGTAGCAAAAACTCTTGTGAACTCTGAAAGTTGCTTAGAAACAATTTTAGTTTATGCCTAAAACCGTTTTTGCTTTGCAGGTCCCTAATCGGTGGAGGAATATTGTTCCAGCATTTTGTCGCTGCATAACGGAAACTTCCTCGGAAAGCAGCAGATGCGTGATGTGGAGTTGACAGCTGTAAAGCATGTCGTCGGACCCCATAAGGCTTACGGTTCGAAACCCAAGACAACTTGTTATATAAATAAGCAGGAGCTTGATCCTTTACAATATTGAACATTACACAAGCCAAATGGAGTTTACGGCGGTGACGCATCTTCAACATACAGTGTTTATTTAGAAATGGAGTCACATGGGCCCTTAACGGAATAGTGAAGCAGAAACGAGCACAGGCATTTTGCACTCTTTGAATAAGTTTTTGAGTCTTCACAAGTAGACGAGGTCCATAAACAGTATCCATGTAATTAAGCTTAGACAGAACCAAAGACTCCACTAGCTGGATACGCAACTCTTCACTTAGGTAACGTCTAACCTTATATAGCACTCTTAGTTTATAAAAACGATTTCGGATAGAATTTCCAATATGATTTTCGAAACGTAGGTTGCAGTCCATTTTAAGGCCTAAATTTCGTGCCTCATAAACTCTTTCAATGGGTTCATTTTTTAGTTTGACTGGCACTAGAGAATTTATTTTACCTAACTGATGTTTGGTCCCAAATTTCATGTATTTAGTCTTAGAAGAGTTCAACAAGAGGCAATTGGAATCAGACCAATGGGCAATTCTGGAAAGATCCTCATTAATTTTAACCAAAGCTTGGTCAATATCCTCTGGTTTGAAAGATATATAAATCTGGGTGTCATCTGCATATATATGATATTTGCAATGTTTAATATGCATTGAAATATCTGCTGAGTACAAAATAAAAAGAATTATTGGACCTAAAATTGAACCCTGAGGTACACCTCTATTTATGGCCACTTTTCAGATTCCATAGAGGAACCATTGATTGAGCTCAATTTCACAAACTGGTAACGATTGCTAAGGTAGCTATGAAACCACCGAAGGGCCTGATTATCGAATCCGTAGTAACTTAGTTTTGACATAAGAAGATTTATATTTAAAGATTCAAATGCCCTAGAAAAATCCAATAAAACCAGCAAAGTACACATGCCTTGATCTTGTGCATGCAGTATGGAATCAGTTACATCTAGTAGAGCAGTTGTGGTACCACGCCCCTTCCTAAAACCGGACTGTAGTTCTGGTAAAATTTTATTCTTTTCAAGAAAAACATTTAATTGGTTGCAGACAGCCCTCTCGAGGATTTTAGACAGACAGGGCAGTATACTAATAGGCCTCAGGTCCTTTAAATCCACTGGGTTTGCTACCTTAGGCAGTGGAAGCACAATAGCCAGTTTCCATAAGTCAGGGTATGTTTGGGTAGTAATTGACAAATTTATAATATCCTTGATGCAGTCAATAGTGTATGGAAAAGTCATAATGAGCATATCCAGACTGATTGAATCACACCCCATTGCGTTAGATTTTAAACTTTGAATTATTTATAAAGTAATATATTATAATTATAAAGTAAAAGTAACTCACCGTCGGCATGGTTTCATCATCAGAACATTTAGAACCGAACAGGCCGTGGATTATCAAATATCTTCCATACTGTAACATAGAAAGTAAAAGCATAAATATTTATTACCAGTTAACATATTATTATTTCACGGCGCGCTATGGTCTTCTAGCTAGACCACCGGTCTTAAATCCAGTGGTCAAAGTTCGGTTTCTATTGAGGCTTCGTATTGTACAGGGTTTGGTTGGTTAATGTATTTATATTTTATTGTTTGCGATTATTAATTTTGTAATACTGATTAAAGATTATGGATAATTTATAATATAAATATAGTTTAAATTATTTATTTCATAGTAATAATAGAGTACAAATTGCTGCATGCTATTATACAAAATGGCTAAATAGGTTTAGGATGATTTAATAATAAATGTTAACACCATGTATACTGTGTACCAAACTAACCCAATTTAATTCGATAAAACACTTAAATTTCAATTTCTTCTCAACTAAGCCTGGAATTGTAAGGGTGATAGACAAGCCTGCGTCTAGCGTACCGATGGTGGAAGATAAATAAATACAGATAGAATTAATTATTGAATCACGAAAAGCCTTACTATTCCTAACTTTAAAAAAAAGTGCAGGCAGACTCTTTTTATACTTTTTTATTTGTTGAAAGCTGCTATATCTAATTAATGGGTAAATCATACATTTTAATTATTGTAACAGCCTCTATATTATTTCACTGCTGTACTAAGCCTTCCAACATAAAATCAAAAAATATGGTGTTTGATAGTTTTTGACGACGGTTATAATAATATATTTACATTATTTTTTTTCTTAATCCTTTCTTTATAACTGATTGTATAATTTGGTAACGACATGTTGTTTTGAAAATGTCGTTACTTCTATATTATTTTAAAGCTGTGGAGTTTCTTGTGCCCGTTCTTCTCCACAGCTAAAAGACTTCCTGAATGGTTGGGGTGAATGGTTGCTTTTCCTATGCCTATCCATCCATCCATAAAAAAATAAATTTAGGATATTCAAAATGCTTATTTTAAGCTTACTGAATAAAGATATATTGATTTTGATTTTGACTTTGAATCAAGTCATCGCTACTGTTGCCGGGTAAGATTAATTGTTGTAGTTTAACTTTATAAAATACATAAAGGTTTAGTACCGCGAACACATTTTTAGTTAATTATCTACTCTTGAGTAAACTACTCGACCTAACTTAAGACATCCATACACAAACATGAACCTGTTGGTAGAAAGTTTAATAAATAATAATGAACTTAAAGTTGCCGCTTTAGTGCAAACGAATTGGAATGAAAAGCGACCGAGGCGGTGTGGACCCGCGAATTGGGCACATCGATATTAGGCCGCGAAGGTCAAGTTGACAGCCTTAAACTTGAACCGATCGACATCGTTTGGAGCATTACATTTTACATTTCTTTATCCTTTTTAGAATTCAATTCAATTTCATAATAAAACTATGTTAACATAAAAAGATAAAGATTTTTTATTTGCAGAAAACATGGTACATTTTTGGTTCTTAATGTAATATTTGCACTTGCATGTTTTACCGAATTATCGATAAGCAAAATTTTTTTTTTATCGTCATGCTTAATCTTAATCATAATATTTTAGTTGAAACATTAACATAAAAAAAAATTGGTTGCCTGTAAAGTCGGTATACGGGCGAAAGTTTTACGTGACAACGACTTTGAGTGGTAAAATAATTTTAATGTGAATATTCATTCGTATAGTAGGAAGAAGGATGAAATAATAGTAACAATTTAAAACATTTATTTAAACAAAGAATTATATTTAAAACATAGTTGAGTGGGAGAGAGACGCAAGGCATTCGGCGGGCCTCTCTCTCGTTCGGTGACTCATCGTAACGTTACCGAGCGTTACACTTTTTCATAAGTGACTCCCAGCCGCAACCTAATTTAAGACGTTGTCACGTCAATAAATTAGAATTAGTAGAATATATCTTAATAATAGAATTTCTATATATGTACCTATAATTATTTATATCAATAATACCTAACCTACAATTATTAATTTGAAGTGATCGGGGACGGTCCCACATGATTGCGCGTGAACCGAACTTTGACCTCTCGCTTGAATTTCGCGCGACGGTCAAAATACATGAATATTAATGCATTTTTAGTAAATCTAAATTTGTGCACATGGTATAACATATATATTTTTTCTTTAGCGTATTTATATTTTTATTAGTGTAATTGTTTTTTTTTAATTACCTGAGAAAACGATACGTAGACGAGTTCAAACTCAAATTATAAAAATATATTTATTCCATAAACTCAATTAATAAGTACTTTGAATCGTCCAAATCTTTTTTAACTACCACCCATGCAGGACGTTATTTTTTCACTGTGGCAAAGAACGGGCGCAAGAAACCACAGCTTACAGAAGCAACGAAATTTACAAAAATATGTATAAGTACCTATAATAGGTTGGGGAAAAAGTTTCTTCGCATTTTTTAAGAAATTTCAGAACATTTTTTAATATATTTTATTTACATTTAACTATAGTATGTAGGTGCCATTTTTTTCGATAACTTTTTGCCATCTTATAGGTAGGGACATGATCTCATTGCTATAGAAATTTTGCGACTTCTGAACAAAATACCGTGACAAGTGGTTTTGGCAGTCCTCTCGTGATGTTACCCTGACTCCGCCTAAAGAATTCTGAAGAGACCAAAACAGGTGGAAATCTGAAGGTCAGGACTATTTACACACACATTTTCCTAATTTGAATTTAGAATTATCTTCTTGAAAATTTAAACTTCTAATGATACCAAAACCAGCCAGATACAAATAGTACAACCAAAGAGGTTTTATTGCAAGTTTATACATATTATAATATGCGAAAACACTTTTTCCCCAACCTAATAAGTATAAATATGTTGTTACGAGGTCATAAAATACAAAATATGAATTTAAAAATAATAAATAATGCAAAACGGTACTACAATACAATGTATCAATTAATTATAGACAATTAGAAATAGCCGCTGGAGTACTTGGAGCATTTCAGACCCAAGCTGTTTTGTCTTCTGTGTAATCTGACACCTTATAAGAGTAATAAGCTTAATAAAAAGTTTTTTTTGATTTTGAATTTAAATTTATTAAGACCTGATTTTCTCTCTTCTCTTTGTTGTAAAATCTTACACAGAGAACCTTAAAAGAATTATTTATTTTATGGAGCCTAGTATCAGGAACTGCAAATTTGTTCTTAGTTCTAGTGTTTAAATTGTAAATATCACAGTTTTTTGTAAACATTTCAACATTTTTGTGAACATAATTATCAGATTTTCATAAATGTATTGTGATGCAACTGTCATTTTATTTATATCCTTAAATCTCTCTCTGAGAGAGTCACCAGCCTTTAGGTTATAGATTGCTCGAATTCAAATTTCATAAATACTAGTTTGAAAATGTTAATTTTATTTTTTATTTTAATTTTATTTTTTGCGTACCAGTTTCTGGTGAAATGTGTGGACTTCAATGTATTTACCTTATCACCACTTATGTACCATGTTTTATGCGAATAAAAAAGTCTTTGTCTTTGTCTTTGTCTTTGTCTTGGCGCCACCGGCGGCGCCACTGCAGACATAATAGAAATTCTATTCATTAAACACTGCTTGATTGATTAGTGCAATTGAAAGGTTAATTTAAAATTTTCATGGATATCAAACTGAAAAGTATTCCCACTGAATATAATTCAGTATATTTTTTACCATTAATACATCAAATCATCTTTATTTATTAAATAAAAAAAATATTCATGTCACAATAATATATTTCTGATATCTTCATAAAAGATTATTGAATTTAAGATTGAGTTACTAAATGCCATTTTTCAATCTAATCGACATAATTATATTTTTATTTTGATTAACATAACCCATAATCAGTGATCGGGGTAAGTAGTTTGGGGTTAATGAACATGAATCAAAGTGAAAAAAGTCAAATTATTTATTCAATGTAAACCTTTACAGGCACTTATTGACGTCAATAATGAATGTTAGTGTTAATATGGATACCGAGAATCCCGGGATCCGTGAAAATATTTTCCTAAATGTTGATGTATTAATTATTTAACGTAGGTAGAGCCATCTGAGATTAATGAGATTGAATTTTAGTGTTAATATAGATGCCTCGGAATTTCCGTGAATGTTTCCTGAATACCGATGCTTTTATTAGTTAAAGTTAAAATGTTTTTTTATCTACAATGGGAAAGATCTTGGCATTCATCTGACCTGATGGTAAGTGAAGATAAGGCTGTTGCATTCCAGCGGGGTGTCTGGTTATGTTACACGAGTTATAGCGATCAATACAATGTAGATACCTAAATCTGACTAGGTATGCAGAATACGAGTTCTTAAACTGTTTTCAATAAAAAAAAAACAGAACAATAAAATATTTCACATAGTTAGGAACCATATCCGTGCTAGGCTAACAGTTACTAAATCTCGGAAATAACACTACCTATGCCAAAAAACCCAGTGTAATAAATTATATAAAAATAGATTTTCCGGGATTTAGAAGGTATGTCCATATTAAGATAACAGTTAGTAAATCCCGAGAATAGCAATACCTACGCCGATCACTGCACATAATCTATAACTTCAAGGATACATCTTTTCTTACTAATATCAGCTAAAATAACGGCTGCTTCACATCCTTGCATAAATTGCAACAGTATCAAAACCTTTCGCGGTGACATGCAGTCGATCGACTCCCTCGTAAGTTCACTGTTTTGGTACAGTTAACACGAAACTCGAAAGGAAAGCAGCAAGCAGACCGTAATTAGAGCAGGCTCGGTCCCTCCGCCCGCCGCCGATTCGTCCAGACAATGCCGGTTTTCGGTGAGCGACTTTTGAAAGTATAACAAGTCGAGCAGTTTCGCCAAATTCCGAACAACCGAACGGGCCCGTTACGATGGTGGTTGGAAGTTCGAGACAGTACGTACGACGTATTGATTTTTATTATATTTTTTATTTTAATTTTTGTTACATTATATTATATAGTGGACTTAATGCCTGAGGTATTTTCTACCAGAGAACCTGGTGGCAGAGATGACATTGAAGATGAAAATAACGATTGGGTTTTTGTCGCATTTTACTCTTCTTGCTGGAGCAAGAGGATATGGATAGAATACGAAATAGTTCTAGATTTGCAACGGAAAATATCTCTAACATAACTATTGTCACAGATGCACCTTAATCAGCACAACAGAAATATATTTTCTGTGATCAGCACCTAGACTTATATAATACATAGGTACATACATATAATCACGACTATTATCCCCGAAGGGTTAGTCAGAGTCTAGGAAATGAGGGCCGCAAAAGCCAGTCCTCTGCCATAGTCCACTAATCACCAAATAGCGACTGCACATGTGCTCAGCGTGACAGGTGGTGAGCCCATCGCCGGTCTAAGCTGATGGATGTATGTGCAGTCTTTAGTCCGTTAGTCGCCTTTTACGACACCCAAGGGAAGAGAGGGGGGGGGGGGGTATTATTTCACCGCTACGCGACACGGTAACATTATTTAAAAAGTTTATTTTTAAGGTTTATTTAAAAAGGTATTTAAAATAGTAAAGTCATAATCGACATAAATCCTAAACCCACTTACGCATTTAATTACAAAACATTTTCTTTAAGTAGATCTGTTGAGAGACATCCACAATAATAGAGATTTATTTTCCATCAACATAAATACTAACCAAGGACTTATGTGTCTTAATGAGTAGTAGCCTTGCACTGTTCACACACACACGCACACACACACTCACTCACACACGCATACTGATACATCCATATAAACATAGATATGCACACACACTCACATGATAAACTTTTATAACATTTATTGTTGTGCTTTTGTTTTATTTTACTTTTTTCTTTTGTTTTTTTTTGTTTTAAACAGTCAAATTTGTCTATGCATCCTCTATGAGTCCGTGGAGTGGGGCACTGGTGACCTGTATAATGGTTTTTTTTTCAAAAACCTCTCTCAGGCACCAGTCTCTCACAAAACATATTTTTAGCAATGTTCACCTGTAATAATGTAACTACTTATCAGTTTTATGATGAGAAAAATGAAGTTATTTGTATTGTATTGTATTATTTAGTGCATTGTAAGTTGAAAATGAAAAATGTGCAAAACCATTCAGTAAAAGGGGATTCATCCCATTTGGTAAACTTCATATTATACCTATTAAAAAGTTGCGTTTGGTAAACTTTTCCTTACTTCATACATTTAATCCCATTTGGTAAACTATATTACTATTGTTATTTTTGTACTGTACAGTCAGTGTCAATTTAATAGAGAAATTAGATACAGGTTTTTTAAACCTTAAATAATGTAGATATCTAATATAATGTAAAAGAATTAAGGGAACAGATTTTTAAGTAAGTAAAGGTTATTATTCTAAGATAAAATCAAATCAAGCTGTGATTTTTTAAGTGATGATTTCTTTTTCCACGAGCTGGACTCGTACGAAAGTACGATAATATGGTGCATTAATTTAATCAATCAATGATTTATTTGTGCTAATAGATCATTATTATTTTTTACATGTTATACGTAGTGTTTCATTCATAGAGCTGTATGGTGGCGGCTCTTTATTTTCAAAGAGTACTACCAACCCATCTCTTTCCTTGGGTGCCGTAAAAGGCGACTAACAGACTAAAGACTGTCATACATCCAACAGCGTAGAGCGGTGGTGGGCTTACCACCTGTCATGCTGACCACATGTGCATTTGTTATTCGGTGAAACGTGGACTGTGACAGTACACCGCACTTGCGGCAAAGATGGGCGATTGCTACTGATTCGAACAATCGAATGGTTTGATACTACTAATATTAACAATCGAATACAAAAACAATCGATCACTAGTTCGCAAATTCGAATGAAACCGCTAGTTTATTCATTCACTTTGCCATACAAAACGTGTTTTTTTTAGCCTAACTTAAAGTCTACTTTTAATTAATATTCGAAGGAACGATCGAATGTGAAATGGCGGGATTGGCGGGAATTGAAAAAGAGCGAATGCCATGATTGTTTCTACTTTTTTCTTTTTCGCTTACACACACTTGTTTCGTTTATCTTTTTAATCCCTCATACAAGTTAGTTTGATTTTGAGCTTTCGCCTCTGCACGCCGTCCTTCAGGAAGATTAGCCGAAGCTAAGTCCTTTTTAAGTCCTAGTCAAGCGGACAGAGTGAGCGATCCGTGAACCCTCCCTGAGTTTTTGTAAATTCTTTTCTAAAAGATTAGGAATAAACTTTGTAACCTATTCACTGTTTTCATTCCTATTCTGAAGCAGGGACTAAACTGCTACATACTAATTGTAGGAGGTTTAACCCTTTAAAACGCTTCATGATGGTTTGAATATTCTCTAGACTAGATAAACTAGTAGTAATGAAATTAGAATCGAAAGGAATGAGAAGACGCTGTACATTCTTATTCGCTTCTCGCTTTTATTGAAATTCGAATGATTTGTATTCGAATAATGTCATTCACAATCGTCCATCACTAACTTG